>VMOF01000388.1:9582273-10133936 GCA_011764245.1 Trialeurodes vaporariorum
TCTCCGCCATCTTAGATTTCATTAAACGCCTCTTGTGAGTTTATAATTGCATTTTATGACTTTCTGATGCCACCAATGGACTTTTCAGATGATTTCACATAAGATTTTTCACTCTTAATCGTTGTAGCAAAAGTTTGCAACAGACCCAATAATACGAGTATATTATGCTCCTTTTTTTTTTTTTTTTTTTTTTTTTTCTTTTCAAAGGCGAACTTATCAGTGGCAAATCGTTTAATTTGGCAACGCTGCTCTTCGTCCATTCAAACCTATGAAAAAGGTCGAACTTCAGGGTGTTCCCCGCATGGCGTACACCCAATAAAATTGGCATCGTTGCTACGACTGACGCTGACACGTCTTTTTGTGCGATGAACAGAAGCGCGCGCACTTCATGCAGTTGGCTGTTGTAGGAGTCCAAGTAAAGTGCAAAGCAGAAAGGAGAGAGACAGAACGAGAGAGAGAGAGAGAGAGAGAGAGAGAGAGAGAGAGAGAGAGAGAGAGAGAGAGAGAGAGAGAGAGAGAGAGAGAGCGTGCAAGGCGGAGAGAGGAAAAGTGTGGGGTGAGGTGGGAGGAAGGATGTATTTGAAATATACAACAAGGCGCAGAAGAAAAGCTCAAAGTTTGCATTAGTCAGCCCCGTGGCTTTTTCCGGTTGACTTAACCCCGTGCTATTTCAGTAAAATAGATGCATAAAATGAATGAGAACGGAATTTTAAATCCACCTGACATGGAACATCGGTCTTCAAACTATAAGGTACGCGCGCGAATCTCTTCCGGGGGGGAGGGGGGGGGGGGTTGTTACGTGGAATGTCTTTCGAGGGTACGCAAAAGGATTGGTTGGAGGAGGAACAATGGGGTGTATAATAAAGTGCAGCTTCAACTATTTTCTCTAAACACGTTGATGTCGTTGACACTGGCGCAACCAGGATATCCTCCATCTCTCTCATTTCCCATTTGAATGTATGAGTAGGAAAAGGACAGAAGGAGGGGGTTTTATCCCCTTGTCCATCCTTGTCTAACATACGTTTCTTAATGGAGAAAAGAGAGAGATGAAGAAACTCTCGGTGCGCTACTGGTCGTTGATATTGATTGATATCATAATAAAGTGTAACTATTACTTAAAAATAATATATATATTGACATTTTTTGGAAGTTACTTTTATGTACTATCTTTTATTAACTTTTTTATGAAATACGGAGGTAAAAAGAAAGTATGCTTACAGAACAAAATATTTTTCGCCACATTAACGGAGCCCATCGTATCCTACCGTCGATGAGTCATCAGTTGCGATGAGTAAAATAGCCATAGTTGCAAAAGATATAGAAACCCTTGAGAGTGATCGACTCCATTTGCCAAGCTGAATTGATAGAGGGGTCACAAGAGGGGGTTTCGGAGCCATCACCTTTTTGCCCATATGAGTTTCATGAGTTTGCAATGAGTGAAACAGCCACAGTTGCAAAAGATGTGGAAACCCTTGAGGGCGATTGACTCCATTTTCCAAGCTGAATCGATAGAGGGGTCACAAGGGGGGTTTTGGAGACATCACCTTTTTGCCCATATGATGAGTCATGAGTTGCAATGAATGAAAGAGCCACAGTTGCAAAAGATGTGGAAACCCTTAGGGATGCTAACCTTTCAACTTTTGCTTGGAGGAAAATACTAATGACCTATTTTTTTTTTTTTTTGCGATTGACTCCATTTGCCAAGCTGAATCGATAGAGGGGTCACAAGGGGGGTTTTGGAGACATCACCTTTTTGCCCATACGATGAGCCATGAGTTCCAATGAGTGAAACAGCCACAGTTGCAAATAATGTTGAAACCCTTGAGGGTGATCGACTCCATTTGGCAAGCTGAATCGATAGAGCGAGCGGTCGCAAGAGACATCACCTTTTTGCCCATACTATGAGTCATGAGTTCCAATGAGTGAAAGAGCCACAGTTGCAAAAAAATGTGGAAACCCTTGAGGGTGATCGAGTCCATTTGGCAAGCTGAATCGATAGAGTGGTCGCAAGGGGGGTTTTGGAGACATCACAATTTTGCACATTTGATCGGAGTTTTAACTCACAATCAGCACAGACGCAGATATGCTTCCGCGAGCGCCTGGGATAAATAAAATATTTGCGAGATAACTGTTCCTACGTGACGGTACTGTTTTTGCATAAACCGTGAATTGAAGGCGCAAGAGGATTACCGTTGACGAAGTAACTATAAACGAGTCACAGGCTCGAGGCCCTCTATACTCTTCCTCCCGCGGGATGAAGGATCGGGTACTTTGTAATTTCTGCACCTCTGATGGTAAGGCCTCGTAATTCGAGGTCCCCGATACCTCAAATTTGAAGGGTCTGTTAGAAGCATCGCAAAACTATACTCGTTCTAAAATGTTTCCCTGCACGGAGACTTATGAAATAGATTCAAGACCTTTAATGAGGGCAATAACCTCCATACAATTAGTCTGTGTTTCAGACCTTCCTTAAAACCCTGAAAATTGTAAACAGGAGCCCTTTTCGAGGCCTTGCGACGCAAATAAAATATTTGAAGACCCCTTTCCATATAACCAATACCTCATAAGTATACAACGACGGCGACGGCCTCCGGGGCTCCTCAGAAGCCCCCCTCCCTAGGGTGATTCTTATTTTTCAAAATTGAGAATTTTTTTTTGCGAACGCTCGATTTTTTGTTCTTTGTGGTCTACAAAATTGACTCATAACAAGCATTTTGAAAAAAATTAATATACCGGCGGTACCGCTGATGCTGCGCTAACGGGCGGAGCGCGGCGAGAGCATTTTTACACCATAATTGACTATTAAAACACCCAAAAGTTCATATTTGGTACTTACGCCCTTTTTGCGGTTGAGCGTCCATTTAGAATCAATTTTTTTCAAAATGCTTGTTATGGGTAAATTTTGTAGACCACAAAGAACAACAAATAGAGCGTTCGCAAAAAAATTCTCAATTTTGAAAAATAAGAATCACCTCCCCCTCCCCCTATTTATGTAGAGAGTTGATTTCAAGTCTTTCTTTGATCCATTCATGAATTCCATATTTGGAGGGAGAGGGAGAGGGAGAGGGGAGAGAGAGAGAGAGAGAGAGAGAGAGAGAGAGAGAGAGAGAGAGAGAGAGAGAGAGAGAAAGAAGGGACGATAGAAAGATCAGAAAAATTAAGAAGCTGGAACAAAGAACAAATTGGCTCGTGAAAAAAGAGCAGATATTTCAATGACGATGGTGAGGCTGCGAGATTGGCGTTACGAGGCGAGGAAATTTCAAGAGGGGGATGAAACTGGGCAGATTTGGCCGGTGGAAAAATTCAAGGAGAAATAAAAGAAAACTCTTTTCTCCCTTATTCTTCTTCCTCTTCTTTTTTTTTTTTCTTTAATATTTCCCTAACAATACGTTACGACGCGACGTCAATATTGCGTCGCGGTGCAGCGGTGTCGCTCGTCGTCGACATCCCTCGGTTTCGGTATGACGGGATGAGAAATGCAGACTTGGGATTCCTCGGGGAGGGCGCGGACTCTGGTGCCAGATTTTTTTTTTTTTTTTTGCACAGCATACAGTGAGAGACATCACTTCTTTAAAAACAAGGAAACATGTTTACTTGTGACAGCTTTCCTTGCGCGAAGTAAAGTTCTCTTGTCTGAGGAAGAGTCACTGTCACAACAAGGAATCTATTACTTGTAGCAGAGGACATTTTCCTTGGGTTAAGGAATTGCCCTTCAGTCAATATTTCACTGTGCAGTTTCTTTAACGCAAACTAAATACACCTTGGACCCAACCCCAAACCATGCAATTTTTCCATTTAAACTTAGGTGAAAGAATCGATTCTTGAGAAGGCTGACAGCCTCCGGGTGAATCTATTGTTTAACCCTTAACTGCAGATGAGCCCAGATCTGGAACAATTACTTTGAAGCCTTACCTAAAAGTATGGGACTTGAGTTGTACTGTCGCTGCATGGTGGGTCACATGTGGAACAGATACTAAACGAGTAAGAATTGTCGATTTTGTCCTAGAGCGCGCAGCACAGGATAGAGAACGTGCAGAGTGGTTGAAAATAGCTTACTGAAAATCTGATCGAGATTTTCCGTTTTTCATTGTTATGTTTGGGAGTAACGCAGGGGTACCTTGTACAAAAAAAACAACTATTGAAACTTACTAACTTATTTTTTACTACTTTAATTTTTTTTTTTTTTTAGCTTGAAAACTTTATTTTTAGTTGCATGGATACCTAAATGTCGGTAAGGCCATATTTGGAACAATTAATATTCAGGCTCTTTACCATTGAAATATAATGGAAAGAATTTTTTCACTATTTTTCCCTGTCTCAAGGATCAAAATTGTACTGAAAAAAAATTATTTTATTGAAAAAAAAAATCATGCAGTAAAGGGTTAACATTAGTTAAACTAGAGGTTGACACTGTTGCCAAATTTCACGAGCCGCCACTATGCCAACCTGGCAACAAGTTTGGACAGAGACACTTTCAGATTTATCATCTTTTAACAAGAGCTAACTTCGGAGCCGCTGCCCTTGCTTTTATGCCGAGCGGCGCACGATGAGTCGAAATTATGGATTCGGCGGCCACTAGTCAGAAAATCCTGAAAAACTTAAAATTGTCTAAACTCGACGTTTAGAAGCTCCTGAAACTATAACCATTAAGGCTCTGCACCGTCATGCGTCGTTTCCTTAAAAAAAAAAAAAAAAAAACAGCGATTTTTTGAGGGACAATATATTTTTGGCCGAACATTTGTAATTACTGACCAGCGGGCCGATCCTTGAAATTCACGAGTTTTGGGTAGACTGGATAAGAATGGAAAACGGTGATTGGTGGAGACGAGTCACGTGGTTGCCCAGTCTAATCAAAATACGGAATGGATTAGATAATTTATCGGGCAGTCTTGGAGTACCCGATAACTTATCAAATCCATTCCGTATTTTGATTAGACTGGGCAACCACGTGACTCGTCTCCACCAATCACAGTTTTCCATTCTTATCCAGTCTACCCGAAACTCGTGAATTTCAAGGATCGGCCCGCAGAGACAAATAGAAATAGAGACCCAGCACAACGTATGCTTCCCGTGTTGGAAAAGTGAAGCAAGTTTAGTGGGTACAGTTTTGTTCGGGAGTCACCGGCTGCACGGATAAACAGTCACCTACTGTTGAGTGGTGAGCTCAACAAAAGGCTGTGATTGGTCCGCGATCCCGGAAACGGAAACAGGTTTTGCTTGGCGAATGCAAACCACGCGCTCATCAGTCAACAGTAAGTGATTTTTATGGCTGTTTTTTCGATGAGTTCCGACCAAAATTGAGCTGGAAAAGTGGACACCTGCCGCAAAGCTTTGTGCTGGGACTGCTGGGTCTCTATTTTGTCTCTGTTATTGACCGCGACTGTCATGAACTTTGCGAAAAAATCTGCCAATACTTTTAAGAAGAACTTAAGAAAAATAAAATTTAAAGCTTTTTTTGTAGGCTTTATCTCCCGGGAACGGAATGGTATAGAAAAAATAGTCATCACCGCATTAATCGTTTTTTTTTTTTATTTTTCTTTTGAAGTTCAATATTACTTCATCTGTAAATCTGTGTTTGCGCTGAAGTTTTTCCTTGAAAGTAAAAAAAAATTGATCATCACCTGTTGGCCGTTTTGCCGAATTCGGCATACAATTTGAAAATTTTACAGCAGTGTGTCCCTAACAGTAGTGAGTAAAACAGGCACACACAGGGGAAACTCCACGAATGGCAATACCACAATTATGGTGGTTGGAAGATGTTTGAACAAGCAAAGTTTTACAAGTCATGTATTAAATATTTCTGCCGCCTGACTAAAAGCGAATTTTTGCGACGAATATATCCAAAGGAACTATACAAAATCATTGCCAACCTACGCATGACAACAGTGGATGACACGAAACTGGATCGTGTTTTTCAAACCTTTTCGGTGTTTCTAGACACCGATGGCATCAATTCGATTTTGAATTCAAGTCCGGAGGTGAATTCGAAATCGAATTGATGCCATCGATGCCCCGAAAACACCGAAAAACACAATTGAGTTTCTTCGAATATGTAGGTTAGGTTGGTATTGTTAATCATATTCGATCGCGAAAATTCGCTTTAATAAATCATGCTTTGCACAAGTTCTCTTCCTTGAGTTGAACGATACAAAAGCATCGCTTACACTTCTTCAAATTCGTTTTGTCTTGCATTCAGTCACTCGTTTTAGTCTCTCTCGTTCTGAATATTTCCTGTCATAGATCGCCACCTCCATGACTTCAGGTTAGGTCCACCACCATCTTCGGCTCTCTTTAAAAAAAAAGGCGGATCCAGCAATCTGGCAACTGTGTACTGTTCCCATTTCAATGCATGAGAAACAATCGATCAGTTACAGGGCCATGGCCATGGCTCCCTCAAAAATCGATAGTTTCTCATATATGTTCAAATGGGATAAATTCGTGGTTGCCAAATGGGTCTGTTGCACACTTCGGCTAGAGCGTTTTAAAGTATCAATTCTTATGTAAAAAAGCTGTAAAAATAACAACGGCAGCATCAGGAAACACCAAAATTCATTAATAAACTCACAAATTGCGAAAAACACTAGACACTATTCACCCCTGTATCTTTCCACCACGTGGACGATATTTCGCGAAATTAGCGCGGCACATTCAAATAATCACGGCCGTCTTTCATCACAGCTGACTTCATAAACAAATAAACAGTAAACACTGACGGCGTCTGTTCGAATTCTTACATTTCAATCCTCAATTCCTCTCAAAAGGCTGTGAAAGGTACGGAGACCGATATTTGTGTCGAAAACTTATCAAAATGAAACAATAACACGCAGGAGTTCCAAAGATGATGATTGAAGTTGGAATCATACTTGGAACTCCTGCGTGTTATTGTTTCATTTTGATAAGTTTTCGACACAATTGTCGGTTTCCGTACCTTTCTTAATCTTTTGTGAGGAATTGAGGATATTGAGACGTAAGAATTCAAACGGACGCCGTCCATGTTTACTGTTTATTTGTTTATGAAGTCGCAGTATTGTGATGACAGTTGGCCGTGATTATTTGAATGTGCCGCGCTAATTTCGCGAAATATCGTGCACGTGGTAGAAAGATACAGGGGTGAATAGTGTCTAGTGTTTTTTGCAATTTGTGAGTTTAATACTGAATTTTAGTGTTTTCTGATGCTGCCATTGTTATTTTTACAGCTTTTTACATAAGAATTGATACTTTAAAACGCTCTAGCCGAACTGTGCAACAGACCCATTGCTGGATCTGCCCAAGCTTTAAAAAGCCTTTTGTGGGTTTATGAGTTAATTTTGAGACTATTTGTTACTCTCAATGTGATTTCCAGGCGAGTTTATACCAAGTTAACCCTCCATGGAGCTCTAGCTGTAGCAAAAGTATGTAACAGACCTATTGTATATGTATACATGAAACGTCAGCTCCAATTTCGTGTCCAGAGAAAACTTTTTCTCGATCTCATGTGCGGCGACTGCTAGGAAATTTCCCGGAGAGCTCTCTTCTACGATGATGGACCTCTTTTACTCACCCAGCCTTCTTTCCCTCCTCCAACCCCTCCCCGCCATCACCCTCTTCTTCACTCCACACTCATGCTTGAAGGCCTCCGTTCGGACTTTAGAAAAAAAAAAAAAAAAAAAAAAAAAAAAAAAAAAAAAAAAAAGTCGCCCATTTTTCCTCGCGGACGAGATTCGCATTTTCCAACGGTGGTGCGAGGTGGCGCACAGTAGAGAGAGTCAATGGAAAAGACCGGACAAGTGGTGGCGACTTTAAATGCGTAATATCTTTGTTATAATCCTTTACTGCGCGTTTTTGTTTTTGTTTTTTTTTTTTTTCGTTCGAAAACATTATTTTTCAATCAATTTTGACTCAAAATGAAAGGGGAAAATAGTGAAAAAAAATCCTAGCGTTCATTCTTGCGCCGAAGAGGTCTGCAAAGTACTAAATTTAACATGGGCCAGTATAGAGAGAAAATCAAAGTCAAATGGTTATATGTTTTCTAATGCTCAGATGGCGCCCAACGTGGGGCCTTGCTTTTTCAGACTTCGGTGAAAAATTGAAACTGTTCCTAGATATGTGCCGGAGGGATGAGCACATGGAAAAAAAAATGATATTTTAATTTTAAGAGTTCAAAATGGAGGAAATATATTATGTGCTTCAGGGGTGCCACGGCGCAGTTAAGGGTTTTAATACTCAACGCAGAAGTTTGAAAGTAATTTCATGGTAGGTTGTAAGCCCTATCTTCACCATGTTAATTTACCAAACTTTCGGTACACATATCTCAAGACCATTTGCACCTAAAGAGCTCATTTTTTTTTTTTTTTCAAAATGTGCATCTTTGACAAGCTGAACGCTGTTAACTAACTTTTTTTTTTTTCAATTGAAATCTCGAAACTAATTTTATTTTTTAAAAAATCTCTTGGAATACGAGTTATTTTTTGCATATTTTGTTCAAATTTTAATACTTCTCCACATAACCATGCAATAAAAGTTAGTTAACTTTGTTTGTCTATTGAAGACGAACATTTTAAACAAAAATAAGCTCTCTAGGTGCAAAAGAACTGGAGTTATGTGTACCGAAAGTTGAAAAATTAGGTACATCTTTTCAGGAAAACAGTTTAAAGTGGGAATTTTTTTTAAAAAAAAGGAAACTCTATCCTTAAATTTCCCTGCCCAAGAGTCTCTATAGCCTATTATTATATTTGAACATGATCCTTGAGACATGCTGAACATAATATAATAAAAAAAAAAAATTAAAAATTTAAATTTTTTTTTTTTTAAAAAAATCTGCTTACAACCTCCCCTTCATTGGTTTTATCGTAAAATTTGCTTCAAGAAGTAAGCACCCAAAGACATTATAGACAAAGACTGGCCCCTGCTATCTCTTTGCACGGAGGAAATGTGAAGCCGGTCTTGGCACGGGCTGATGTGCAGGGCACTTCCTCGCGCGGGGGTATGAACCAATTTAAAATTAGCTCTTATGGAGCTTCGCTCTTCAAACCTATTTTAGTCAATCATTTTAGCGAATAACAATGTCGAGTCTCACACATGTTATACAGTGTAGTGCAACATACATTTAAACGGAAAATTTGGATCAATTCAAGGCGTCCGTTCTTTAATATATTCGAAGTTAACGATCGGTCGGTCATTGTTTATTTTAGCACCCGTAACCTATCTGCCGTACTTTCTATCGTAAATATCTAGCGGATAAATTGACCGAAACTTGCGTTTAAGTTCGTCAATTTCAACTTTGGCATAAGCTGCATATCATATCCGAGTATACTTTTGAAAACTTAAAGTAATTAACATTCTTTTGAAACAGTTTTATGTCTCGGCTCCATAAGCCGCAATGTTAATTTGCTTCATACCCCCGAGCGGGGAAGCCCTGCGTTACTGTCATAGGCAGGCCGCAGGGCCCCTGCCTATGACAGTAACCGGCTTCGAATCTCGCCGCTAGGGGCCAGTCTTCTTCTTTATGTCCTTGGAAGCACCCTTTATTGATGGTTTTTGACCGTTTAAACATTCGAATTTGCATTTTTTAGTCATATTTTCCATGTCCGGCCCATCCCATGGACTCGTTCCACTTAGAGTCCCTGTATATCAAAGAGTCTCGACACGTGAAGAAGAAATCGAAGGAGGCGTTCACTCTGATTGGTTCGATTCACCGAGAAGGCGTGTACGTCTCCTCGTAGGGGTGTTCCAACGGTTTTCTTATGGAGAATAACACAGAACGCCTCCTTGAGCTCCGTGACAGCCAGTGGCGTAGACAAGGATTCCGGGGCCCTCCCGCCAATTATTTTTAGGGGCCCCTCTACTGTCACTCCAAGATAGGGGGTTCAGCCTCCCCCCCCCCCCCGCGCATAGGACCTGAGATCTGGGGTGTTTCCCCGAAAATTTTTGGAGATGAGATTTTCTCAAACGTAACTTCAGGCAATATTAATCTAAAAATGCTCACACAATTCATGCTTATAGTTATCTTTTTTATTTCCTTCCTTCTTCTTGTTTTCCTATCGAAGAACTTAAAACTCGCGACTTTTTTTATGGAAAAGTATTTCCGTAAGAAAACGCTTAAACAGTGTTGGAAGACGGAAAATACTTACAAACGAAAAACGAAGGAGGAATGCTATTTCAATAATGAAAAACTTTCCTTTCTTTACTTTGACAAGTTTTTCCTTTCATCAGGCCCGGGGCCCCAACATCGTCGGTCTTCAGGGGCCCTCAGAGCCTGGGGGCCCTCCCGCCTGGCGGGGTCCGCGGGGGCCTTATCTACGCCACTGGTGACAGCCTAAAATCAAGCAGCCAATCAGAATCTATACCCCGTATGGCGAGACTCTTTGATATACAGGGACTCTAGTTCCACTGTGCTGCAGGCGTACTGGGCCGAACCGGGCCGGACCGAGCAAAGTGCGGCCGGCATAGGAACTTGGAAGAACGGAGCTGAGGAACGGGTGGCAAAGGATGTTTTTTTCACGGTCCACTGAGCATCTCCTCACCGTAAAAGACGCCCGTCCATCGCATCGCCCCTGTACCCTGTACCCTGTACAGTCGCAGTGCTCATATGCAGCGCCCACTCCTGCGGCTCCCCCGACCGGACCCGGCATGTCACGCGGGACGGACCGGGAATGAAGGGAGCGGGAACGAAGAAAAGACGCACAGAGCGACAAGCGGAGATGGAGTCCTCCTTCGAACGCGCACTCTCGAAATTAAAGTTTTAGACGCTATCAAATATGGCTCGGATTGTTGACTTTGTGTATACTTACCTATGTAAGCACATGTTACATCCAATGAGCTATAACTTGTGCAGTGGCGTAAATAACGGACCCGCACAGTGGCGTCATTTGCGGGGGGGGGGGGGGGGGGGGGCAACCGCCTCCCCCCCCCCACCAAGGATGGCCAAAAGTGAAAAACTGATGACTTTTTTTTTTTTTTTTTGAGAAGAAAAAAGTTTCGAACCAATTTGGTGGCCATTAACGAGTTTTGTTGGAATTTAGGGCCTGGAATATAGAATATGCAGGGCTAAAATAATATTGATGAGCAAAAAAAAAAAAAAAAAAAAAAAAAAAAAAAAAAAAAGGTCATCACATTTTTGCTCCCCCCCCAAGCCGAGCCCGAAATGACGCCCCTGGACCCGCAGGGCCACGGACGGAGCGGGCGGGCGGGCGCCACGTCTTGAGGGGGCGCCTTGGGGGCGCAACAACACCAAAAATTACAGCAAATTCAAAATTTGCAAGAGAACAGAACAACAACATGCATAAATAAGAAACTGAAGAAAGGATAAATGAGCGTTTGAAGTAAGTATAGCTTTTTATTTTATCTATCGTAAGACATGCGAACGTAGCAAAAAATGTTTCCGCAGTCCGCTGTCATCCCGTTAATGATCGCGCTCAAAGCTTGGACTTCGATGCGGTCACTACGGACTTCATCAGCGTCAAGAAGAGGCAAGGCCCTCTATCAATGTGATAGGTACATTTTCCATTCCAGACTCAATAAGTATATTTTACATCTTGTCTTATTCATAAAATAAAGTATGTATAAATCTTATTTTTTCTATTATTCTCTATTTCTATAGAAATTTCTATGATTCTTGACACTTCTTATGATCATTCACTTAACTTTAAATCACCACTGACCCCCACCCCCCGGTCCGGATAAACCCCTCTTTTTTCATTCGGCAGAAGATGAATTTCGTTTTATTACTTATGCATGTAATGTGTAAATAAATAAAGCGAGCTCCCTTTATTTACTTACATTAATTTTCTTTGTTCTAGAACAATTAAAATTAAAAAGTATGATTGAAATTTTTTTGAAGAGGGGGGGGGGGGGGGCGCAGCTCACCAGTTCGCGGGCGGGCGCTCGATCCTTATTTACGCCACTGAACTTTAGAGTGGCACATCAAGGAACGTTCCTCTGGTTCATTGTTGTCACCTGGGGCGCCGCTATCTTGCCGTAAAAATTTATTTTGAGGGTAAATTTTGTAGGTCGTTTCCGGTCGTTCCGTAAACAAACTTGAAACGAACTCGGGCATCACCGGAAACGACCTAAAAAACTTAACCTCAAACCTTGGAATCTGCCGTCCAAATTCCGCTTTTTCCCGGGATTCCTTCTACCCTGTGTGGCACAAGGTGGACCAGCCCGCTGCCACTCTAAAGTTATAGCTCATTGGTTACATCTGATCAAGGTTATAGATTAAAGAAGTATGCTCATCTGACTTCGTGCCACAAATTCACTGGCGCGCCATTCAAAAGCACTGCAGGCAAGATGGCCGACAAAAGCAGAAAACGTATACCCTTTGCGCAGAAAACATTGAGCTGCACTCCGCAGGAAAGCAGAAAACAACCCAATGTTTTCTGCAAAGAGTATACGTTTTCTGCTTTTGTCGGCCATCTTCCCTGCAGTGCTTTTGAACTGCGCGCCACTGAATTTGTGGCGCGAAGTCAGATGAGCATACCTCTTTAATCTATAACCTTGACATCTGATGCTTTGCAAAATTTAAACAAAATTAAGGTAATTACATGCCAGGTGATAAAGGTAATCGATTAGTCGATCGATGGTCATTTACCGGATTTTATGGAGTTTATTTGTAACTATGTTTTTAACTGTTGCTGCTCGATCTCTCGAATCTCGATTGTACAACTTCCCATACAGTTACGTCCTTATTTTGCGGATTCGAGCATCCAAATTTATCAGCTATCTTTTTTAGATCTACCTATAGATGCTGACGATCCTCGTTTTACAAAAAAAAAAAAAAAAAAAAAAAAAAAAAAAAACTCCATAAAATCCAGTAAATGGCCATTACTTGATCGACTACTCGATCACCTCGGTCACGCGGCATGGAATTACCTTAAATAAAATCAGAGATAACTAAGCTAAAGAGATATGGCAGAACTGCTCAAAACTGTTAATCGACTCCTACAAAGTAGGCAAACTGGCATACGATCTGGTGGACCATTTTTGTAAACAATTCTGAAAGTAACCGAAGTGCGTTCGGCTGGCAGTAAATGACTTTGGACTAAAGTTTTAGCGGTTATTTTGGTGGTTAAATTTTTCCCTTGACATTTTCCATCTTATCAACGTGTTTAGAAAGCAAAAAAATTCAGAAAAGTGTGTGCCTAGAATTTATTTCCACTAACAGCAGTAATAGCAATGTTTACGAAAAATGGTCCACCAGGTGGTACGCCGTATTGTATCACGGCCTATTTGAAGGCGTTTTTTACGATTGTTGATTAACGGTTTTCTAACATGGCGGGGATAGGACTTGCCATATCTCTTTAGCTTAGTAATCTCTGAATAAAATGAACAAGACCCAAAAAATTTTTGGCACGGATGAGCTTACGCCAATCTAACCAAGGTCCATATGCATAAGGTTTGGCCGGTAGCTTTCGGCTCCCCTCGTTGGTCCACAGTTTGGGAACCACTTCTCCATTTAAAACCAATGATCCAAGATGGCGGCGATCTCGGGAAGAATGTTAAAGTAAATGGGGGTATGGGTTCCCAAACATTGGATTTCCCGAGTTGGCGCTACCGGCCAGACTTTATGTATATGGACCTTGGATCTAACCTACAAAATGGTGGATCTAGTCTCGCATTTTTTTTTTAACGGAACATCTGAATGTTTGGGAGCGCTTAGAGTACCTATACAGTCGCCCCTCGTTAATGCGAACCTCTTTAATTCGAAGGAAAGGCCAATTCCCTTGGGAATCTCTCTATAATTCGAAAAAAATCAATGTATTTTACTCCCCTCATTAATTCGAAATTTTGGAGGCAGTTTTGCCCCTCCATAATTTGAAATTGAGCAAAAAGTTCCCTCTGTAAATCGAATAGTTGGAAGTACATATAACTGCCCCTCTATAATTCGAAAAAAGACAATTCATTCCCTCTATAATTCGAAGGCAACTGATTGCAGTTGGTCCAAATATTTGGGTGTTTTGTTTTCAAGCTATGTTATGGATGTCAGCAGATAAACAAACCCCTCTGCTAGGTTACATGTCCTGAGAAATTCGTATTCAATAAAGAACCTGGTGTGATTAGAGCCGTTCTAATCATAAAACAAATTTTTCCTTATTATTTAACTCCCTCTGTACTTCGAAGAAACTCATTGATTTCCCTCCACAATTCGAACCTCTTTAAATCGAAATTTTTCCATTTTTCGGATTATCGAATTTCGAATTATCGAAATTCGATAATTCGACTGTATAAGATAGAGTATGGCGGTCTGTGAATCCTATGCTGATTGGCTGCGACATTTTAGGCGCACTCTAACGAAGTGGATTTTATCAAAATTACACACATTTTTCGAATAAAAAAACATGGGGCTCATCCGTTGCCAGAACTGAAATCAATCTGATTCCGTCATTGATTTTCATACTTGATACTTCCAGATAATACCGCTTCTGCCTTCTTTCTATCCCTTTCCTCCTTAAGGACTTTGATATAGTCGAGCCACTCATGAGTAGATAACTCGTAAGTCTTAGCTGATGGCTGACTATTATCCTTCAGAATAAAGATACTGTCCTTTTATCCTCCATGTCTATGATATAGTCGGGCCACTCATGAGTAGATAACTCGTAAGTCTTAGCTGATGGCTGACTATTATCCTTCAGAGTAAACTTTTTGGCTTTGTAAATTTGATGAAACATATTAAAGCTCAGCTTGTTGTAAACCGGACAATGACGAGATGCAGGCCAGTAAGTAGTAGCTTCCTTCCACGAACCGGCTACAGATCCCGTGGACAAATATTCCACGTAGTGCTTGCCACTGCATCTAAGCAGCCCATATGGAAGAGCGTCATTATATTGTGCCATGAGATAGCCGACAAGAACACCTACGTCACCAATGTGACCAGACTTCTTTTTCCGGTTCTGTAGTCTGTAGTTTTTGTAGTCGCCCGTTCGGATATTCACTATCTTAGCTTTGGTACGCTTTGAAAATGTTTTTCGAAGACTTTGCGGAAAGAAGTAGACTAGGTTTTCCGAACTGAGCGCGTAGTGCCAGCGCCAAGGGCGTTTGAAAATATAAGGATTGGGTAGAAGCGCTGAAACGACAGTGTCACCGGGTTCCACGGCAAGATCATTGCCTTTCCCTTTAACGAAAATCCGGTTGTCTGGTGCCTTTGGTTTTCTCCGTGGAATCGATACGCCAAAAAATCTTGCTCCGTTGGAGCCTGCAAGAAAGAAAGAAAAAAAAATATGAGTGACGTGAGACAAACACGAATAAAGTCATTATATATGCACTGGAAAAAGTGGAAAGGTAACCCTTAAGGTAGATGTCCCAATTACCGCCGCCCTTAAGAGAAAATTTCCGTAAAATACCTGTGAAAATGTCAATTCTTATTTAACATAGGATCTGTTATCGTTAGGACCCTTCAAATACATTCCAGTTTTATTAAAAAATAAGACATTGGAGTAATCAATCAGGAAAAAAAAATTATCGATAAAACTCGAAAAAATGGCCCATGTCCTAATTACTTCCATGCCATAAGTGGCTTCGTCCCAATTATTGTCATATCAGTTGTCCTAATTATCGTCATACATATTTTCACTGGCTTTCCATTCAAATCACCATGTTTATTGTCAGGAAATAATGAAATTATAATAATTTAAAAAGCAGAAAGTAAAGAGAACAGATTTTTAATTAAAAACTACTGAAACAAATCGGCACAAACAGGTGATGCTGGGCAGGTGTCCACTTCTGTGATTTTTTTAAGGGCACAACGCTGCTAAATATCAACTTCAAACTTTTTTCACCGGTTCAGCCAACCTATGAAAAACACTTATCCCATATACTCTTAAATTTGTCTGCTAAAGTAAGCTTCTTTTAAATAATAAATAAATAGGGTGACGGTAATTGGGATAGGTGGCGGTAATTGGGACATCTACCTTAAATGGTTCCAACGCACCGGTTTAGTGATGACGTCTCTATCAAAATTTGATCCAAACAAATGCTCTATCTCACTCATTCTCGTTGAGTTACCCATAAAAAATCGGATCCAAACCAGCGGATCCAGCAATCTGGCAACTGTGTATTATTCCCATTTGAATGCATGTAAAACATTCGATTAGCAACAGGGCCATGCCCCCCCCCCCCCAAGAATCGATTGTTTCTCATATGTTCAAATGGGAAGAATTTATGGTTGCCAAATAGACCTGTTTAGTGTGACGTCACGAAAAAAAATGGTTCAAAACAAATGCTCCATCTCACTCGCTCTCGTGGGTTTTCCCATAAGCAACAGGATCCACATTTTCAAATGCAAATTTGTGCTAGTAAACAACAAGTTATGTCAGATTTTATTTCACCGTCGGATTCCACGTACCCTAAAATACAAACGCGCTGCATTAACATTTTCGAAACATCACGCATTAATTTACAATCAAAGTTCTACCGAAGAAAGTCCTACGTCCCGTCCTTGTCCCACTCACAGTTTCTTATGGGCACAAAATTCTAGGATATAGGCTCATCGGCACCATCACACCACGTGTTATACCTCGAACAAGCTTCGACACGAAGAGAGGTTAGGATGATTGAGTGTCATGGCGGTGATACTCCCATAAGAGACCGTGAGTAAGACAAGGGCGAAACATAGAACATCTTTCGGTATAACTGTGATTGTAAATTCGTTTGTGATCTTTTAGGAATTGTGTTAGAGTGAAAAGATACTTTAAAGTACGTGGAATCTAATGGTGCAATAAAATTTGAGAAAACTGTTGGTGAACTAGCATGAATTTGAGTTCGAAAATTTGGATCTGATTTTCTTATGGGTATAAATCCACGAGAGTGAGCGAGATAAAGCATTTGTTTGGAACCAATTTTGATCGTGACGTCATCACTAAACAGGTCTATTGCTGGATCCGCCGATGATCCAAACTTTTGAATGCAAATTCATGCTAGTAAACACCCAGGGACCAAATAATGTTAGGTCCCGAGTGTAACTTACGCACGGTCACATGACCGTGCGCGTAAGCTCTATGATTGGTCGAAACCGCACGCAAGATGCACGCAATGGGTCTGTTGCATACTTTTGCTGCAACAATATAGAACCTTGATTCTTATGTAAAATTCGGCGAAAATAACGATGCGCACATTAAAAACGTTCAAAAACCACTCATTAACTCCGGAAATCACTACAATTTCAAACAGCCCGCGCTACTCTAGACACTATTTGCACCGGTATACTACTACATCGACCATAAGTAAACAACATCGTAACTACAAAATGATGGAATTTCTTTTTTATTACGTGAAATATAAGCTGCATTTGCTGTCTGGTATTTTCGGTTTATGAAAGATTACAAAATAATATAAGAAATGTACGCATCGAAACGAAACATTCCAATGTTTGTAAGTTCTGTTCATGTTTACATAAACGAGATGGTTCCATCTGTGTAGTTATAAGTCGGTGATATAGTGTCTAGTGTAGCGCGGGTTCTTTGCAATGGAAGGTATTTTCTGAGTTAATGAGTGGATTTTTTTTTTGTAATGTGCGCATCGTTATTTTCGCAGAATTTTACGTTAGAAGCAATGAGTTATATTGATGCAGCAAAAGTACGCAACAGACCCATTCAATGCTCGGGACCTAACATTATTTGGTCCCAGTTTTCTCAAATCTAAGATTTTGTTGTTTAGTTGCACGAATTCGCATCTGAACATTTGGATCCGCTTTATTACGGGAAGCCGCGCGCGAGAGCAAGCGAGACAGAATACTTGTTTGGATCCAATTATTATCGTGACGTCGCATACAGGGTGTCCCCAAATTGCAGAACCGGACCTTCTTCTAAAATGAGATGATTTATCATGGCACCACCCCCGCCTATTTGAGTGACAGGGGAACCATCCTGAAGGGCTAATGGAACCGACAAAGAACATTACTCAAAACGAGAATTTTTAGCCCTGGAGCGGCATCATGAAATATTGTCAAGAATAATGGGGAGGGTTACTTCAGAGGTCGAAATATGGCCAGTTTAATTTGGCCCAACGGAAAGAGGGGAAGAAAGGGCCAAAATTCTGTTGAAACGTGTAACTGCCAGTAAATTTTTTGAATAAAGCTAATGAAATGATTTGCGCCAAAAAATAGATCTTTACACCAGCGGCGGCTCGTGCAATGTGGCAACAATGGATTTCCTCCATTTAAAACTGTGTAAAATAATCGATTACTTGGTGAGGCGTAGCGCCTCACCTAGTATCGATCTTTTTGCATACGTTCAAATGGCAAAAGTGCACGGTTGCCAGATTGCACGAGCCGCTACTGCTTTACACGAACTTTTGATTCATGTGTATGAAAATTGATTTAAATGCAGTTTTGACCAACTTAAATTTATTTTTATGATTTTTGACAAGTTGATTTGTTTGTTTTTTGAACTGGTCTATAAGAGGAATCGAGCCAATGGGTCTGTTGCAAACTATTGCTACAACGATAAAGAGTGTTCAATCTCATGTAAAATCGCGTGAAAATTCCATTGGTGGCATCAGAAAGTCATAAAATGCAGTATAAAACTCAGGAGAGACGTTTAATGAAATCCAAGATGGCGGTAAAATATCGAGCAACCTGTATGCATGCACTACGAACATCCAAGGATAGCCAGCCTCAAAATATCGATCACACCCAATCACGACGTAAACAAACACATAACCTCTAAAGTTGTGAGGTTGTCAACGTTGGCAATCCTTGGATGTTAAAGGTGCATGCATTCAGATTGCTCGGTATTTTACCGCCATCTTGGATTTCATTATACGTATCTTGTAAGTTTATTATCGCATTTAATGACTTTCTGATGCTACCAATGGAATTTTCACGCGATGTTACATGATATTGAACACTCTTTATCGTTGTAGCAAAAGTTTGCAACAGACCCATTGTAACATATTCTCTCCGTGTAATAAGTAGACTCAAACTGCTGTAACATCGCACGCAAACCACATGCTGGGAAAATTTTCGGTTGTGGAGTTATGATTTTTCAAAGTGCGACAACTATACTCATCTTTTACCTATTGAAGTATTTCACAAATAATTTTCAGAATTGATACAAGACTTCGTTATAGGAGTAGGAGTTCAAGTGCGGCCAGTGTTTTTTTTTCAATTTGGTCCAATTAAAAGGGGAAGAGGGATTAAAATGTGAAACGATTCACTGGTGGTATTTTTTTTTTTTTAAATGAAAGCTATTGAAATTATGTTTGTGCCGAAAGACAGATCTCAGCAAGATATTTTTGATTGTAGGGTAAACAGATTAAATTTAATCCATTTTTGTTCAATTGATGATATAATTGATGATTGATGATTGATAATATTTTTTTTTTATTTTAAAAAAAAAAAAAAAAAAAAAAAAAAAAAACTGTTTTTCAAAACTATCGACAACGAAGATTGCACAAATCATAATAAATTATTTTTGAGAGGAAAGTAACCACAGTTTGCTGTAAAATTACGCAAACTGCATGCTATTGAGAACAAACAATCGTTACGAAGTTGTGATTTTTCAAAGCTAGTACTTCTATGAGAAAATTTACACGAATCACACCCTTTTGAGCAGAAATAGCTTGAAATCAATAAGAATTAATTAATTGACCGGATTTTAAGTAAATAAACTAGCTATAAAACGAAAAAATCTTTCGAATTCAATCTTTCAAACAAAAAATTATATAAATAAAAAAAGAAGAAAAAAGTCAAATAGAAAAATATTACTTACAAGGGGAGGCTCAGAAGTCGCCGCCTCCGATTTTGAAAACAATTGCACGAAAATGTAGCTAAAGTAAAACTATTAAACCCGTGTTTGTCACTTTTTGCCAATGGGCCTTCCTAAAGCGTCAGGAATTTTTGAAAGTTACCAAAATTCACGTTAATATTCGGAACGCTCTCCGCTCGGGTATTTTACGTGAATTTCGGCAACTTTCAAAAAATTCCTGACGCTTTAGGAAGGCCCATTGGCAGAAAGTGAGAAACACGGGTCTAATAGTTTTACTTTAGCTACATTTTCGTGCAATTGTTTTCAAAATCGGAGGCGGCGACTTCTGAGCCTCCCCTTGTTAGCGGAATAGATGATGAATTTAAACTAACCCGGTAGTTGTTCCACCAAATACACAACGAAAACGATGAGAACCAAACCCATGAAGGCTGAGCAGCGAGCCATGCTTTTAAAGGGGGGAAAACACACAAATAATCCTACTGGATGATTGACGATGAAAAATGTTAGGTAATTTTAGCGCAAATGTAATTTATAGCTTTTTGATCGGAACACCGCAGCTGCGGAGACGAAAAGTTTGTGACGTGAATAGCGTCAGACAACTCTTCGTGCGCGTATGTTGGAAGAATGACCGCGTATCTGATTGAAGGGGAAAACCAGGAAGAAACTTTTTAATTTGATTTCTAGTCCTAAAAACTCGATATCATCTTCGCCCTTGATTTTTCAATTTCTAGCTCGTAGTTGTCATATTTATGTATATTTTTACTACAACAATTATTAAAAGAAATAGAATGGGTCTGTTGCACACTTTTGCTACAACTAAATAGAACCTTGATTCTTATGTAAAATTCGGCGAAAATGACGATGCGCACAATAAAACGTTCAAAATCCACTCATTAACTCAGGAAATCACTTCAATTTCAAACAGCCCGCGCTACACTAGACACTTATGTGCACCGGTATACTATTGCCTGGATGGAACCACTGTGCATAAGTAAACAACATCGTAACTACAAAATGATGGAATTTCTTTTTTAATACGTGAAATATAAGCTGCATTTGCTGTCTGGTCTTTTCGGTTTATCGAAGATTACAAAATAGTATAAGAAATGTACGCATCTAAACGAAACATTCCCATGTTTGTAAGTTCTGTTCGTGTTTACATAAACGAGGTGGTTCCATCTATGCATAGTTATAAGTCGGTGGCATAGTGTCTAGTGTAGCGCGGGTTGTTTGAAATGGAAGGTATTATTTTCTGACTTAATGAGTGGATTTTGAAAGTTTTTAATGTGTGCATCGTTATTTTCGCCAAATTTGACGTTAGAAACAATGAGTTATATTGAAGTAGGTAGCAAAAGTACGCAACAGACCCATTTTACTGTATTTCCAGTTAAAAGGCTTTTTTGCGAAGTTGCAGTTTGGCATTGAAACCCGTGAAAAAAAGTCGAATTCGGAGAGCACCGAACAGCCAATAGTTCAATCATTTGTATAAGTTTAACTGAATAAAACAGTGCGTTGCCAGATATCATATTGATCATAGGACCGTGCGTTGGGCGTACTATGACTTCCAAAAGAAAGTCGTCAAATGGTCCTTGATTATGCTGCATTATTTTTTAAAGAATTTTAGATTGCTTAAGGCCTACTTTCAAATGGCTACGCTGCTAGACTCTGAAATACTTACCTAAAAACGGCAAATAAATTTAAAACTGGTATAGGAATGGAAGAATAAAAATTTCTACCAGGATACTTTAGAATGTCATAGTACAGTTAATTCAGGCATTTCGTTTCGTAGAGAGTATTCAGATCCTCCTCTTAAAAAAATATTCGCGTTCTTCACCTATTAAAAGCATAATTTAGTCGAATGACAGAGAGATTAAGGACGTATCTGGAAGAAGGGCTCATAAAACACATAGCCGTAGCCAGGATATTGTTCTCTCCCTCTCTTAGCCCATTTAAATGCATGTGTTAGAAAAGGACACAAAGAGGGGCTGAAGTCACGTGACAGCCCCTATATCCATCCTTTTCTAACACATGCGTTTAAATGGGCTAATTATAAAAGAGAGAGAGAGAGAGAGAGAGAGAGAGAGAGAGAGAGAGAGAGAGAGAGAGAGAGAGAGAGAGAACAATATCCTGGCTACGGCTTTGATAAAACAACAAGGGTGTGCTTTTCCTGAGAATTGTGCATCGTGAGCAAACGGAGTTTTTTCGCTGAACAGCAAACCTGTTGTTTATGGACCCTTTTCCCGGAAATGTCTTCAATGGGTCTGTTGCACACTTCGGCTACAGCGTTTTAAAGTATCCATTCCTATGTAAAAAGCCGAGAAAATAACAATGGCAGCATCAGAAAACACTAAAATTCAGTATTAAACTCACAAATTGCGAAAAACACTAGACACTATTCACCCCTGTATCTTTCCACCACGTGCACGATATTTCGCGAAATTAGCGCGGCACATTCAAATAATCACGGCCAACTGTCATCACAACTGCGACTTCATAAACAAATAAACAGTAAACACTGACGGCGTCTGTTCGAATTCTTACCTTTCAATATCCTCAATTCCTCTCAAAAGGCTGTGAAAGGTACGGAGACCGATATTTGTGTCGAAAACTTATCAAAATGAAACAATAACTCACAGGAGTTCCAAGGATGATTCCAACTTCGATCATCATGCTTGGAACTCATGTGTGTTATTGTTTCATTTTGATAAGTTTTCGACACAAATATCGGTCTCCTTACCTTTCACAACCTTTTGTGAGGAATTGAGGATATTGAAACGTAAGAATTCGAACAGACGCCGTCAGTGTTTACTGTTTATTTGTTTATGAAGTCGCAGTTGTAATGACAGTCGGCCGTGATTATTTGAATGTGCCGCGCTAATTTCGCGAAATATCGTGCACGTGGTGGAAAGATATAGGCACAGAATAATCTAATCAGAACGGAAACTCCCATAAGAGCCAATGGAAACAAGATTTGGAATTTACTGGCACAAAGTGGCAGCTGTGCCTACTCACTTCTTAAGATGGCGGACATGTTTTTTCAGGCTATACAACCAATCACAACTCGGCCAGTTGCCGAAGATCTGCCGAAGATTGCCGAAGATGCTCATTTTCGAACATGGCGGCCCGAAGTAAAGAATGTTTCAAAATGAATTAGAGTTTCCGTTCTGATTAGAGTATTCTGTGATACAGGGGTGAATAGTGTCTAGTGTTTTTCGCAATTTGTGAGTTTAATACTGAATTTTAGTGTTTTCTGATGCTGCCATTGTTATTTTCTCGACTTTTTACACAGGAATCAATACTTTAAAACGCTGTAGCCGAAGTGTGCAATAGACCCATTAAGACAAATGAGTTGGTTTATGGGGTAATTTTGAACGCTTCAAAAAATCTTAGGACTTATACGCAGTCCCTGTCTTGCTTGCTGGTAACACTCGCTAGCGATATCGATACATATTAACTTAAGAAGTTGCAATTATGCAACATTGTGAAGAGCTATTTGTCTAAACATTGACGATTTAATTTTTGATGCATTTCGGTTTGACATTTCGTGCGCACATAAAGCGAATACCAACAAGGAACAAACGGATCATTTAATTTGTGTTTTTTTGCACGTATGACTCAAATGTGCACTGTCGATCGCATTCGACGTCAAACGAAGTGGCGTCACCAGCGTCAAATCGTAACTCCTCCAAGCTTCTATAAAGCAACGTCAACACCAAAAGCAGAGGCGCCGAATCGTGAAAATCGCAAGAGAGCTCTCAGGAAATGCAAAAACCACGTATCTCGGGGGGGGGGGGGGGGGGGGGGGGGGGAATAATGCAAATTTTCGCGATCGAATTTGGGGGGGGGGATTATTGACATATTCTTAAGATGCGCACCGTTCTCATCAACAATGTAACATAACCTCAAACAATACGACCGCTGCCATCTTGAAATTGGGCCCTAGAAGCTCCATGATCGCAGACCGCCATGCTCTCGTTATATGTATAGGTACTCAAGGAGCGCTCTCAACGGTATCTATGTTACTTACGACCGGTCTAGAGTCGGGCAGGTTCACCCAACTAAGTTCTACGATTCGTTCGTTTATTTGTGGGTTAATTTATGGTACCAACCGTTTTGAATTCTGGCCATCTCGGCTATAATTTTTTTTTTCCGAGAACTTTGTCGCAGAATTCTGCCCTTGTATAAGTAAATATCCAAAACGACATGATGTGTCCGAGACATTCACCGTCCATCAGTGTCAAATTTTACTGACTTCCACAGTTTTAGAATGACTATCCACCTATAATTTCCCATCATCGTCGATTCGTCGCTCACGCATGTATTTTGAGGCCCTGATTTAAAAAAATGCAATAAGTTTTCATTAAATTGGCCTGGTCTATAGATTTTTCGTAAATTTCAAGTTTTACGTCTTCCTCACGAAAAATTCGAAATTATATGGAAAAAGTATGAGTGATTTGGAATCAGCGGGTCGAATTATGTGCGAAAATTATCCCGCACAGGAGAGAAAGGGGTATCCTACTTTGAGAAAACCTAGTTTTACGTTCATGACGGGCGGACACACTAAGTCGTTTAGACATAAAAATCGCTATCATTTATGAATTTCTGTCTCCGTGCAGTTCAAATCACAAGAAAAGGCGTATTCAGGGAGCAAGGAGCCCGCAGTCCTTGAAAACTGCAAAATGAATGGGGGAAACACAAAGGTATTATATCATATAGACGGAGTGCATGACAAGATCCTTTGAGGCAAACTTGCGGTACTTCGAATGTTCACCAAAAAATGCTCTCCAGCCATCAGCCTGCTACGCCATTTTGAGAGTGAATGAAAGTTGCACACTATTACCAATTTTGTAAGTTAGTTTAATCTTTTTTTTTTTTTTTTTATCTTATATCATGCAGTTATCAAAATGATAGTCATTAAATAATGTTTCATCCATCTTCGATCTCGATCAGAGACAAATAGAGACCGTACACTCCCTATTCTTCCCGTGGTTGCGCGCGGTGTCCACTTTTCGTGAACCACTATTATCGGGACTCATCGGCCTCAACGATCAACCTTCGTCTAATGTTGGATGGTGAGCTCAACAAAAGGATGTGATTGGTCCGCGGTCCCGGAAACGGAAACAGGTTTTGCTTGTCGAATGCAAACCACGCGAGCGCGTGGTAACAAAAGGCGAATGTTGGCTGTTGTTTCGATGAGTTTCCACCAAAATTGAACCAGAAAAGTGGTCACCTGCGTCGAAAACTTTGTGCTGGGTCTCTATTTGTCTCTGATCTCGATTCTTATAAAGTAGTAAGTTTAATTGGATTAAGAGGTTATATTTGTTTATTTGTCACCAGTTGAACGTTATCCCCTCCAAATTTCGAACAACGGCCTCGTTCGTCTGCCTACTGTAGTGTCAGTAGGTACGCTAAGTTTGCCTCACCTTGCTTATTGTTAACGTATGGGATATGCACTCGGGCACTCCGTCTGTATGATATAATGTCTTTGGGGGAGACAGTATACTAAGAAGTACAATCTTTTCATCAGCCGGTGAATGTCAGTAGTGGCGTAGCCAGGAATTTTTCTGGGAGGGGGCGGGGGGGGGGGAGGTCCAAAAATTGTCAGGGGGAAGGGGGGGGGTCCAAAGATACTAATTTGGTCACATTTGTCTGAAAACGCCAAAAATTACTTTTTTTTAGGACAAATTTTGGTGTCAAAGAGGGGATCCAGACCCCCTGGACCCCCCCCCCTCTTGGCTACGCCACTGCGGTGAAATCTTCGTTGAGTTTGAAAACTCTTTACTTCTGAGATCCCTAGGTATATGGAGAACAGGTATGGACAACACTCGACTCAGGGGGCGTGGCCACTTGGGAAAAAGCCGCCGCCATCTTGCCTCCTATTTACTCCGTGTATCTAGCATTGTTGTTTGTGGTTAGGTTTGAAGGGGAAGTTTATCTGAAGCAATACTTTATTTATTTGAACAATGAAACGTAATTTTTATCTTTAATTGTTAATGTTGTGACAATATAATAGATTAACATCATCAATTACGTTGTTCACTTTCCTTTTCAAGGTGTGCAATCTAAATTTGAATCGCGCGGTCAAAGAAATGGCGGCGGAGTCGCTTTTTTCACAACCTATTAGAGCCAACCTCAGAGTGTTGTCCATACCTGTTCTCCATCTACCTTGCTAAGATCCGTAAAATAGCAACTCTGCCGACAATGTCACGTCTTTTCAAGTGAGGCCGAGGCCGATGGGCGGGCGGTTCGGGACGGTAGCGTTTAAAACCAACGCTCAAAGTATTGGGAAAACAGAGAATAAGGGAGAGGTAAAAAGAGCATAGGGTTTTAACATGAGTATAATACGCGAGATGTATAAACGTGAAAAAAAAAAAAACGACAGTAAAGATTGTCTCCTCTTTCCCTTCCGCATTTCGATGTGGGTTGCGCATTGATTCCACATTGCGGTTGTCATAGATGCAACGAGCCGGATCCGCAATAAAAATCTGCCACGAAGATGATGCAGTAGTAAACAACCATACCACCTCCTGGCTTCTATCCTCTCTCTCCCCCCTCCCTATCCCTCCCCATCCCTCCCCCAACCCTCCTCCTCCTCCACCCCATCTTATGCATTCCTTGGGCTGAACTGTCCACGATCACGACGATGTCTTCTTCAAACCCCTTCGAGAAAATCATTGTTGCCAATTCTTTATCAATGTACTATCGACGAATTAAAGATTGTCGCAAGATTCTCACACATTTTCAGTTATGGATGTGAGCGTGGGACTGATCTGAAACGGCTTTCCCGCCCCACCCGCACTGACCTCTTACCTGTAATGAGTGAGGAGTAGGAAGAGTGGCCGAACCAGAACCTTGAAGGCGAAACTTGGCTCGTGAAAATCTCGCGACAATCTTTAATTCGTCGATAGTACATTGTACATGACTGATTTCCTCTGCACTGATTAGATATGATTTTATGCACGACCCTATGGGGAGTGCATATTGGTTTCGGTCTGGTTTTTGATTTGCGCTGTTGTACAATGTACTTAGCATTTTGGAGTATTGAAATTCTGTGTTTTAAGTGGTTGTTTTGGAACTATTTGGCACCACTGCTATTCGTTTCTCAGCTATTTTGTAGCCAATCAAATTCCTCTATTCCTCCGACGGAACCGATATTTCGTCGAAAGTATCACCCTTTTATACTGATTTTCAAGCGCGTTTTAGAGTAGGTTTTTGATGTTTTTCACAAATTATGCGCATATTTCAAGTTCTATACTTTTAATTCCTGTTTATTTTTTGGTTCATTAGGGCTGAATTTGAGAATTCCAATCGGCTTCACATAGCTGTAAATTTCCCGCTCGTACCACGTTTTGCACTGGATGTATGTGAAGGAGGACTTTTTTCGGTTTTATTGCGCGTATTACGAAGACATTGACACAGAATGCCTCCAACCGCTATATTGAGGTTATGGTCACACGGGTTCTCCAACTCTCCGTAACCCATAAGCAGCTGTAGGTACGTAGAATACGTGTGACCATAACCTCAAACCTAGCGGTTGGAGGTATGGAAAAAGACATAGTATTGATCAGATCCACGAGTGGATCCACCCGGGGCAAGGGTACCCACATGCTCCCCCCACGGCACGCCCCTGATCGTAATGACTGTGTTGAGCACTAATATAATAGGAGATTCCTATTTTTATTTCGTCACCCTTCCTATGATGGAAAGGACCCAAACGCTGTTAATAATTATCTATTCACGGCTTGAAATCTTTCGAAATCTCGAGTAGAAAATGTAATCGAAGAGTTAACTCGATTACAAAAAGTAATCGACAGTCCAACCTTGTTAATCTAGTCCCATTTTCATTTTTTTTTAAACTCTGAACGTCGTAGCAAAAGTTCACTGCAAACCCGTTTTTATTTTCTTTTAATAAAAGCTCGCTCGAATTGGCAGCGGCGTTTTTCTGAACTTATATCTCCGCTCATATTTCACGGTGGTTAAATTAGGAGGAAAAAATCCCCCTCGGCTGATCAACCCTCTTGGCCGGAGGGGGGAGGGGGAGGACTTCGTGGCTCAACGGTATAGAGGAGGCAGGACGTTCGCCTCAACTCATCAAATCAAATTCGAGCAAGGTTTATTTTCTCCTGTCCTCTTCTCATTTCTGCCTTGATTTTTTTTTTTTTTTTTTTTTTTTTTTTTTTTTTTTTTGCAGACATCTCTGTATTCCATCGATGACGAGGGCAACGGAGAGAAGTCAAAAGATAGGTGGCGAACGATGACTGGTGAACGGTGGTGGCGTAAAAGGAAATAGGGAAGGTCGCCGCCTCAAAATCCTCATCATTAACGACGGGTTGAATCCGTGCCAAAATGTTGAGAACGGATCCGTGCGGAAACTGGAACGATATTCTGCTCGTATCCCCCACACATTTTACCGCGTCGCGCGGCTGTAATTTTGAACCCCCCCCCCCCACCCCCCACCCACAGTACCTACGTCCTACGTCCTACAACATCGAGCGTCCCAAGAATTCTCCGCAAGGACGGAACTCATAAAATTGGAAATAATCGTGTGTTGCAGAGGTTTTCCCGAAAAGAAGGGAGGTCGACTCTGAAATTATTATCGTTTGGATTCAATATGAAAGCTCTTTTTCTTCGCCTTTCCTCGTCTCTTCTTCTCCCATTTTGACCTTTTGAGTCAATACTCCTTCCTGTACCAGGAATATGTAAGTATGTTGCGAACTTTTGCTGCACAGCAAATTTGAGCGTTGACTCCAGCACAAAATGACGCAAAAATAACGATGCGCTCGTACTTTTCTTTACTGAAAGGGGGGGGGGGGGTTATTCCACCCTTTTTTATGATCTAACATGAATGATTTGACACTTATTTAAGTTATCTCGCAATTAAAATAATGGGGTAGTTGCAAGGGTCTGAAATTTTGGGTTTTTTTATAAAGATAATGTTAGTACTTGATGAGCTGAGACTAATGGTAATGGTGCCTTCGGTTTTTTCTTAAGTGTCCCGGTTTTGGAGAAAAACACGTGTAAAGTTGCAAAAAAATCGTGTGCGTAGTGACGTCACTAAGCGGAATTCTCATTTGAAATAATGTATTGTGGGCTGAAATCTCATCTCCAGAAAAATGGGACTTAATTAGAGACAGGCATCTTTGTTCTCAGCTCATCAAGTACTTCCATTTTCTCCATAAAAAACACAACATGCCAGACCCTTGCAACTGCCCCATTGTTCATAATCTTGATTTTAAATTCGTGAAATTATTTTCTGATCCACTGTGTGCCGCAGTTGCGTAGCGTGCAATTTGGCAACGTGGTTTTGTGTCCATTTAAACCCATGTGAAAGGTCGAATGCAAAATTGTTCACCGAACACCCAATAATTTGATCTTCTTCGTGTGTTCAAATAGACGAACTGCATCGTTGCCAAATTGCACGGTACGTGTGCCGTGGTGGATCTTGAGAATGCAAAATGTGCAATTTTGTCTGCATAGAATAACTTCGAGGGAAGCATCGGAAACAAAATGATGGCACAGTTTATCAAATATATTTAAGCAGCTGATTTTGGCATATGCCAGAAATCAAATGTGTAGTAAACTTCAACAGAATATGGTATACTGTATACCAACCAGTTAACCTATAATAATACCACGAGTTTATAGTTACGGCTGGATTTATCATACCCAGGGGAAATTTATCATACTTTCTGGCCGACGCCAAAATCAGTTTAGAATCCCTTGATGGAAATTTGGTTAGGGAGTGCCGACACGCCGCGCCGCGGCGCTTCACGGAGCTCTAGAGGCAGGGCTGCCGATTTGCGTAGATTTAATGACATTTTTAAAGTCACCAATGATTCCACCGGTTGAGAAAAGATTACATAGTTCTTCAGTGTATGACTGTAATGCACGAAAATACTCTGATCTGTATAATCTTTTCTCAGTCGGTGGAAACGCCGTTAATTAATTAAAATATACCGGTTGAGAAAAGATAAAAGACGCTAGTATTTTTGTGCATTACAGTCATACACTGAACTAAACTCTGTAATCTTTTCTCAACCGGTGAAATCTCCGGTGAATTTCAAAATGTCATTGAATCTACGCAAATCGGCAGCTCTGTCTAGAGGAGTCGAAATATGAACATTGGCAAGATAGCAAATCGACTTCTATATGGTCTCTCGGACAGTGTTGCCAATAGTGGACAGATTCGACCACACGTGGACTATTTTGATGAGAATACAGCCACAACTGTCCACAACTGTCCACGCTCCCATGTTCCGATCTACTATCCCTATCCACAGCGTGGACAGTTTTCAACTCGAAAACTGTCCACGCGTGGACTATTCACCCTATCCAAACCTGGCAACGCTGCTCTCGGAGTCGCCGCTAGATGGCGTCGTCGTCTTATGGGGCTGCCTGTGTTAAATCAACAGCCAATCACAACTCATTGAGCTCTTTTCGGTACTCCCTATACAAATGGGTCTGTTGCATACTTTTGCTACAACAAAATAGAACCTTGATTCTTATGTAAAATTCGGCGAAAATAACGATGCGCATACATAAAAAACGTTCAAAATCTACTCATAAACTCTAGAGTCCCTATATACTATGAGAGTTGCGCCATTGCTGAATCCATTTCTGATTGGCTCTCAGATTTAGGCTGTCAATAAAGCTCCAAGAGGCAAATGCAAATGGCGGAGGGCTTGTTTACTTTTCGGGAACTCGCTATCATTACACATTTGAAGTAACAGTGACCGCAGTAATTTTTGTGAATTTTTCCTCTGCTTGAATGTTATTATGGAGAACACTATTTCTTTCAATAACGACCGTTACTGTCGAGAATCTGAACCTAACCTATAAGCGATAGCGAAATAGTGGCAACAGCGCAGAGGCAAATGGCCATCCGCCATTTGCAATTTGCCTCTTGGGGGCTCCATTGATCCGCTTCTTTTTCTTCATTTTGAGATTCTTGTCGCAACTCTCATAGTATATAGGGACTCTAATTAACTCAGGAAATCAATTCAATTTCAAACAGCCCGCGTTACACTAGACACTATTTGCACCGGTATACTACTACATAGACGGAACCACCGTGCATAAGTAAACAACATCGTAACTACAAAATGAAGGAATTCCGTTCTAAATTCTAAATACATGAAATATTGGCTGCATTTGCTGTCTGGTCTTTTCGATTTATCAAAGATTACAAAATTATTTAAGAAATGTACGCATCTAAACGAAACATTCCAATGTTTGTAAGTTCTGTTCACGTTTACATAAACGAGATGGTTCCATCAATGTAGTTATAAGTCGGTGATATAGTGTCTAGTGTAGCGCGGGTTATTTAAAATGGAAGGTATTTTCTGAGTTAATGAGTGGATTTTGAAAGTTTTTAATGTGCGCATCCTTATTTCCGCCAAATTTTACATAAGAATCAAGGTTCTATTTTGTTGTAGCAAAAGTATGCAACAGACTCATTTATCGTTATTGAACTCCAAATCAGCTATGCGTATTGTAAATTGTATACCACCAGCCTTTATTTTCGGGGCGCGCGCCGGCCGCGCAAGAGCCACAGAAAAAGCAGCCTGCGACTGAATATGAGCATAGATTATATTCTTTTTTCTTTTTCTCCTATATATCTAAAAAGATTCTTTGGCGCGCCGATCGGATGTAATTATTTGTCACTATTCCAGAAAGAAACAACGTTTCCAAGTCAATGCAAAGCGAAGCAAGCATATTGAAAGGAACTCCCTATAGTTAACTATTCCTACACCAATACTATGTTTTTGCATATCCTTGGATTTGAAGGCGCAACTAACAACGTTATTTTCATCTTCTGTGCTACTGCGCCTGCGCTTGTGGGTACATCGGCACACTGTCAGATGCATTTTTGTCACAAATTATTTTAAATGTGAGTGAATTCGAGGTCTAAGTACAGATAGTTCCACGAAGACAAAAAAAAAAAAAAAAAAAAAACAAAAAACAAAAACAAACAAAAAAAAAGAGAAAAAAAATCTACACAGTGGTTCAGATCAGAGCTGTAGTTTGGCGTATAATTAATAGCATTTTTCAATTCACCGACTATTTCACCAGTTGAGAAAAGATTACACAGTTCAATTCAATATATGACTGGAATGCACGAAAATACTCTGATCTGTAATATTTTCTGAAACGGTGGAAACTCCGTTAATTAATGAAAATAGCTGGAAGTTTTTTTACTGTCATCGACGACTCCACCGGTTGAGATAAAATTACAAATGCGAGCACTGTCGTGCATTGCAGTCAAACATAGAACTGAACTGTGTAATTCTTTCTTAACCGGTGGAATCGTCGGTGAATTGGAAAATGCGATTAATTGTACGCAAAACGGCAGCTCTGTTTCAGATCGCAGATTTTTTCTGGAAACTGAAACGGATGTCAAAGAGATTAGAAAACTTGGTGGAGTAAAGAGGGCAAAAGGGTTTCACATTGGATAGATTGAGAGTAAAAGATCATTAAAAATAATATTGTCAAAATAATTGCTCTTCCAGATTTCAGCCTTTTCCAAATTTCTAACTTTTCAGAGTTATTTTTTGTTGTTGTTCTGTGAAACTGTTTCTCTCACTGACTCTTCAAAGTTTCGTCTGATGGCGCGCATAGCTTTGGAAAGACAATGAATTTGTCTGACAACAACGAACGATCGCCGTGTGATGACGAGAAACGTTGAAATTTGAAACTGCGCGAATAAGAACTGAAAGTTTGAAGTAACTTTACGATTCGCACTCGCGATTTACAAGCTCAGAAAACTTAACGCGTTACATTTTAATTGATGCGCAAAAGATTTTCCGCGTAAGGAAAGCTGCTGCGCTCTCATCCGTAACACTTGAGCAGCTTCCTTTTAAAAGCTTCGCAGAAGTTTTGTTTTCATGCTCTCTCGCTCTCTTTCTCTCTCTCTCTCTCTCTCTCTCTCTCTCTCTCTCTCTCTCTCTCTCTCTCTCTCTCTCTCTCTCTTTCTCGTTTGCTCTATCTCTATCTTCCTCGCTTGGAGATTTTCTTTGTTTTGCCGAAACGAAACTTATACATTATTTCGAAATATATTTCGGAATCAACTACTCATTTGAAATCAAAGATTACTTATACTCCAGATATGGCACTAGCTAAAATCTTGTTGAGCGCCTTCATTGCTAAAACACATACACTGGCCCACGGTTTGTTTACGTTTCGGCAAGCGAGAGACGCTCGGGCGGGGTGGGGCCAGTTGACTGGCCCACGACCCCCACCCCGCCCGCACGTCTCTCGCTTGCCGAAACGTAAACAAACCGTGGGCCAGTGTATGTGTTTTAGCTCGGTTTTAGAAATGAAGGCGCTCAACGAAATTTAACATTGGCAAGATAGCTAGTGCCATATCTGGAGTATAAGTAATCTTTGTTTGAAATGCACGTTTGGTCCGACCTCGGTTCGAGGGGATGTTCTGCACGCGGAGAAAAATTTCTGGTTGAAATTACGGAACGTATTATTAATAATGGGGTAAAAAGAAATTCCTTTTAAAATAATAATAATTCGTATTGATACAGCGATTTTTTCTTGTGATTCTTCTGAAATCATCAGAACGTTTAATTGGACGAATGATAATTCTCGTTGAATCAATAAGAATTCTTATTATTTTAAAAGGAATTTCTTTTTTCTCCAAGTTCTTAATACGTTCCGTAATTTCAATCAGAAATTTTTCTCCATGCAGGCGTAACAATCGATTCGTTCCATTTTATTCATAAATACAGAAACAGGCCGTCTTCTCAAAAATCGATTACATAGGTTAAAGGTTTTAGAGAGTGAATTTGATCAATACACTGGACGATCCGCCACTGACGATCCAGCGGTGGATCTGCCAGTGGCGAATCGGCGAACCAGTCTCATCCTTTTTCGTTTATGAGGGACGTGCCTAGGTTTCCGCACGGAGAAAAATTTCTGGTTGAAATTACGGAACGTACTAACAAATTGGGGTAGAAAGAAATTCCTTTGGAAATAATGTAAGAATTCTCATTGATTCAACGAGAATTATCATTGGTCCAATTAAACGTTCTGATGATTCAGAAGAACCACAAGAAAGAATCGTTGGATCAAAAAGAATTCTTATTATTTTAAAAGGAATTTATTTTTACCCCATATTTAACAACACGTTCTGTAATAATTTCAATCAGAAATTTTTCTCCGTGCGGAGATGGGGGGCTCACTAGCGGATCCAGTAAATTGCCCTTCTCTCTCTTTTCCCATTTGAATGCATGTGTTAGCAAAGGATAGAAGAGGGAGCGAAAATCACGTGACTGCCCCTGATCTGTCCTTTTCTATCATACGCGTTCTAATGGGAGAAGAGAGAGAGGGACATATTTCTGGATGCACCAATGGGGGGACTGGATTCCAATTTTACCGCCTTCCCGCGAATCGCTGCGCATCAAAATCATGAATTTTATGACCTTGTTTTTTCTTATTTCTCTTCGGCTTGCGCTCACTAATTTTGCCGCTGTCTGATTGAATTTTTTTAAGTTATAACTTTAATAAGATGACTTTGTGATTTTTCACTGTGATTAGGCCGCCCGCCCTCCGGAGAATGCAGCCTGGGGCAAGGGTACTCGCAATGGCGTAACTAGAAATTACCTTTCTCTCACTTTGTCCATTAACATGTGTAAGTTAGAAAAGGATAGGAATGGGGGATCAATCCCCTCTTCCTATCCTTTTTCTACCTGTACATTCGGATAAGTAAAAAGAGAGATAGAATGATTTCTAGTTACGCTACTGGGAACCCGCATGCTCCTCATTGATTCTCGGACTTTTAACACTTTAATCGGGGTTATAAAATACCTATAGTGCTATTTTACAATGGGACTCTTGCAAAATTTTGTTGTGAGCAAATGAATAGTCCATTCTGATGTAAAAACCAGCAAAAATCACGAAAATCACACTGAGAAAGTTTAAAATTTAGTAATAAACCTACATAGCTACATAAAAATGGCAAGATCCTAATGGACGACGCAGATATCATGGGAGATTCCTATCTAATATGCCACTTTCTCTTTGGAAACACAGAGGTATGTCTCAATTTACATAGGAATGTCCCATGATGCCTGCGTCGAACCGCCATTAAGCTCGATTCTAAGTGTGAATTTCGCGATTTTTTAGTGTACTCATCGTCATTTTTACAGGTTTTTATGCCAGAATCAACTTTTCAATCCCGTGTACCAAAAGTTCGCAAGAGCCCCGCCCTTACATAAATTTTTTGCACCAAAATTTGATGGTCCGAGGAATTAACGAACGCTACTTTGCCATCAGTGGCGTGTATAATCACACCTCCTTACAGTGACTGGATAAACCACATTGCGGCCATTTCGGTCGTCTTTCTGATTGGTCGGATTCCTTAGATCGCGAATTTGAGCATTTAGAAGTATTTTAACAGTTTTATAGGGTACTCGTAGGCAAGTTAGACACGGCTGAAGTTCTTCTGTCAAATTTGAAACAAAGTGGCTCGCAAAATCAAGAGAAATCAACGATTCCCCGTAACTGACCCCCCGCGGATGCGCACCCAACTTAACACGGGCGCCGTAGGGAGGAAGTGCTTTCCTGAGTCACTCGTAAAAAATATCGCAACCCCCCGCCCTAAAAATGGTTTATACATAGCATTAATGACTTTTTTCAAACAGGGGGTAGAGAAAATTTTATTCCGAAACCCAGGAACAATCATACTCCCCATTCTGCCAATGCTAAGGTGGGTGCACTATTGAGGGGTGGAGGGCAAATAGCCGCACTGTGGTTTATCCAGTCACTACACCTCCTCGGTAAACCCAAGAGTGAGCGCCTCCTGCGCAGGGCTGCCGTTTTGCGTATAATCAATGCTATTTTTCTATTCACCGATGATTCCACCGGTTGAGAAAAGATTACACAGTTCAGTTAGGTGTACGACTGTAATGCACAAAAATACTCTAATCTGTAATCTTCCCTTAATCGGTGGAAACTCCGTTGATTAATTAAAATATCCGCAAGGTTTTTTTAAAGTCATCGACGACTCCACCGGTTGAGCAAAGACTACAGATGCGAGTATTTTAGTTTATTACAGTCATGCACTGATATGAACTGTGTAATCTTTTCTCATCCGGTGGAATCATCGGTAAATTGAAAAATAGCATTGATTATACGCAAAACGGCAGCCCTGCTCCTGCGCCTCCATAGACCCATTCGTCTTCTCCATTCTCCACCAATGAGCTATAACTTTAGAGTGGCACATCAAGGAACGTTCCGCTGGTTCCCTGTTGTCACCTAGGGCGCCGCCATCTTGCCGTAAAAATCGATTTTGAGGTTAAGTTTTGTAGGTTGTTTCCGGTCGTTTCGTAAACAAACTCGGGCATCGCCGGAAACGGCCTTCAAAATTTAACCTCAAACCTTGGAATCTGCCGTCCAAATTCCCGCCAAATTCCGAACGACCTACAAAATTTAACCTCAAACCTTGGAATCTGCCGTCCAAATTCCGCTTTTTTCCTGGATTCCTTCTACCCTGTGTGACACAAGGTGGACCAGCCCGCTGCCACTCTAAAGTTATAGCTCATTGTTCTCCACATGGCGGACTCGAAGGTTATCGATCATCGGTTTTTTTTTTTTTTTTTTTTTTTTTTTTTTTTTTTTTTTTTTTTTTTTTTTTAATATATATATACACCTACAAAGACCTAATAATAAACCAGACTAAGAATGACACAATGACAGTCCAGTCATAATTGATCTGTGAGTTCGATTCAGTCACGAGACGCGGAAAGGAATGATGCAGTTTTGGATGTTTTTTACTTGCCCGCCCTCAGGATGTTCGTATGTTTACCCCCCATTCGGATATCCTCTCCTCATTACGGGAGTCTTTCAGCCGCCCCGCCGATGCCGTGCCGCGCGGTAAAGCAATTAAGATTTAATGGTTGATAAAAAGAGGTAAAGAGATCAAGGGACAAAACCGCAAGTTCGATTCAAGGAGGGGTGGAAGGGCAAGAATCAAGCAAAGGCGAAGAGCCGCAAGGCAACGTTTGATCGGAGCAGTGGCGTAACTAGGACCTCTTTCCATCTCTCTCATTCCCTCTTTATGAATCTTTAAGTTGAACAAGGATAAAATGAGGGGGCTTTTAACCCCTTGCTATTCCTTGTCTCTGATATACATGTTTCAATGGAATAAGGAGAGAAAAAGAGAGGGATGGAGGGTGGGAGGGAGGGGGAGAGAAAGGGAGAAAGAGTGAGAGATAGGAAGAGATGGAGCGAGAGGGAGAGGGAGAGAGAGAGAGAGAGAGAGAGAGAGAGAGAGAGAGAGAGAGAGAGAGAGAGAGAGTGAGAGAGGGGAGAGAGGGAGAGAGAGAGGGAGAGAGAGAGAGAGAGAGAGAGAGAGAGGGAGGGAGAGAAAGGGAGAAAGAGAAAGAGAGAGGGAGAGAGATGAAGAGAAAGGGAGAAAGAGTGAGAGAGGGGTGAGAGGGATAGAGGGAGAGAGAGGGAAGGAGGGAGAGAGAGGGCGAGAGGGAGAGAGGGAGACAGAGGGAGAGAAAGGAAGAAAGAGTACGAGAGAGGGAGACAGAGGGAGAGAAAGGAAGAAAGAGTACGAGAGAGGAAGAGAGAAGGAGAGAGGGAGAAAGAGGGCGAGAGGGAGAGAGGGGGAGAGGGGGAGAAGGGGAGAGAAAGGGAGAAAGAGTACGAGAGAGGAAGGGATGGAGAGAAGGAGAGAGGAAGAGATGGAGAGAGAGAAAGAGAGAGGGAGAGAGGGAGAGAGGGAGAGAGGGAGAGAGGGAGAGAGGGAGAGAGGGGGAGAGAAAGGGAGAGAGAGGGAGAGAACGCATTCACAAATATACAAACGATACATGACGTAAATACAAACAATGTACTAAAGATAATATCAAAGTAAAATTAAACGGTACAAATTACTTGATAGACTTAAAAAAATAAATAAAACAAAAAAAAAAATAAAACAAAAAAAAACAATCAGTATTTGCGTCCAAGAGACTGAATTAAAACTCATCAATCTTTTCCTCCGATCAGCCTATAGGCGATCGTGAGCTTCAGCTGAAGGTACAAGAAAATGGACAGATTTGTAAATAAATTCAGAAAAAAGTAGAATATTGAATGAATGAATAAATAGATAAATATATTGATAAATAGATAAAACAAAAAAAATAAGAATTAAAAAAAAAATTTAAGTAAAAAAGAGAGAAAGATAGGGAGAGAAACACAGGGGTATAGGAAAGAAGAATGAGGGAGGAAAGGATGGAAGAGAGAGAGAGAGAGAGAGAGAGAGAGAGAGAATGAGGGGGATAGAATCTCTCGTTGCGCCATGCACTGGACTAATGGTTGTATATTTATTTGCCACCGCACTGTGAGCGTGAAGTCACAAGCTCATCTTGGGAACGTGCGTCGTGCGGGGCATTCGTCAAAGGCTCATTTTGATGTTTGTGTTTTTCCTGCTCTTTCTCCAGTCTTTGTTTGATTAAATGAGACTTCCCCCCCCCCCCACTCTCAATCAACATAGTTGCCAAATCCGAAGAACAAGCTCCCAATCTAAGCAAGGACAAACAGAAAGAACGCTTTACAAGGGAAGGTTACGGTGGGGCCCCCTCCGTTTGCGCTGAAATTTTGCAGAAGGGTAGGACTTAGGGTCCTAACAAACGTACTTACGCCCTTTTTCGCCAATGGGCCTTTTTAAGAGTTGCAAAATCACTGCAGCATATATATATCGAAAAATTCGTCCTACGACCACATCTGACTCGGTAGCTCAGAGCGCTAAGATGTAGCGCCGAAACTCTGATGACACCGGGTCGAGTCCATCCGCGTCCACTAATTTTTTGCACACTGTCGTACCTCACTTCAATCGGTTCGAACGACGTATCTACTTTCTCCCCCGCTATTCGTATCACTTACCACTTGAACTTTTCTCTGTAAGATTTACAATCGCCCAGCTTATTTTATTAAAGAAAAAAAAAATCACTCGTATCCATAATTTGATCTCTACCTATTAAAAGAAAAATAAAATAACATATGAGGATCAAAACGTAATGCCGATGCAAACGACTGAAAATGAAACAAGTGTACTAGCATAAAAGTATGTTTAATAAAAATAGACGAAATTAATGTCATTTTAATGCTGATGGTGAATGAGGGCAATAATTGCAGCATCATTTTCATCTTACTTATCCTGGAACACTTTACTGATGCGTTTATCAGTGACTTTTCGCGATGTTTCCAATGCATTTTTGGAAATAATTGCAATTTTTAAGAAGTTCTTTTGCCACGATGCAATTTAGGATGCGATTTGTTTGTTCTGATTGTTTTTATGGACAAACGTTTATTTATATATCTCATTGTTTTTTTGTGCGAACGTTTGTTTGTCTCATTGTTTTTATACACGCTCGTTTTCGCTCATTTTATGTGTTTATGTGTTTGTTTCTTTGCATGAATGCGCGTTTGGTTTTTGGTTTTTATTAATGCGAGCTTTTTTTATTTTCATTTGTTTGCATCGACATTACGTTTTGATCCTCATACATATGTTATTTTATTTTTTTTTTCATAGGTAGAGATCAAATTATGGATACGAGTGATTTTTTTTTTTTAATAAAATAAGCAGTGCAATTGTAAATCTTACAGAGAAAAGTTCAAATAGTAAGTGATACGAATAGCGGGGGAGAAAGTAGATACGTCGTTCGAACCGATTGAAGTGAGGTGCGACAGTGTGCCAAAAATGGGTTTCCGAGGATAGACTCGAACCGGGGACGTCAGAGATTTGACGCTACGCCTTAGCGCTCTGAGCCACCGAGTCAATTGAAAATAAGGGTCGAATTTTTCGGTATATATGGTGCAGTGATTTTGCAACTCTTAAAAAGGCCCATTGGCGAAAAAGGGCGTAAGTACGTTTGTTAGGACCCTAAGCCCTTCCCTTCTGCAAAATGTCAGCGCAAACGGAGGGGGCCCCACCGTAACCTTCCCTTGTTAGTGGCGCTGACAAAACGTTTGATTGAAAAATGACTCAGGAAAAGACGTTAGTAGAGCTAACCAATGGTTTCGTATACGCCTGACCAGAGATATTTTGTTGGGTAAAATATCTATGGTTGGCTCCGCTAAAGTCTTTTCCTAGACCATTTTTCTACCAGAGGTTTTGTCAGCGCTACCGAAGTGGTTTTTCTTTTTTTTTTCTTTCTATGAGCTAAATAAATTTGGAAATTATTGTTGTTTTCTTTGGAAGCGATTCGACAACCTTGATCTTGCCTCTTATTTAATTTCACTTTCCGTCTCCTTGTTTTACGCTCGCCACAGTGGCGGCTCGTGCAATGTGGCAACATCGCAATCTCTCCATTTAAACCTATGTAAAACAATCGAACTTGAAGAGGTGCAATTGCACCCCCAATAAATCGATACTTTTGCATAGGTCTAAATGGCAAATAAGCATGGTTGCCAAATTGCACGAGCCGCCACTGGCTCGCCAGAGACAAGAGGCTAGACCCCATTTTATAAACCACAGATACTCTCGCACACTCAAGTAGTCACACTACGATTCTCAATCTACAGCTTTTCGCAATGCGCCGCTTAAATGGGTCTGTGTAAACACAGGGAAGTTAAAAAGATGTTAACACGCATGCAACAAAGCCCTCTCGCTCTCTGTCACACGCTCATACAACAAACCACGTATTGCAGGCCTCCCTCATAACCTCACACACAAACAAATGTGTGTACAGTCGACGAAAAAAAGAATTTCAGACGACAGCGACCCCTAGAGGTAGGCTACCGGCATTACTTATCTCATTGAATTCGAGTCTTGCAGCAGTGGCGAGGCGTGCAATTTGACAATTTTTCTTTTTCCCCCCTTTAACCACATTAGAAAGGTCGAAACATCTGGTCATCGCCGATGACCGAACCATTCGATTCTTTCAGTAAGGTTAAATGGAGGAAGTAGTACATCGCTGTGAAATTTCACGCCTCACTACGTACTGTATTGCAGGTGGCCTGCCTTCCTAAGCTCAGATCTAAGGAAATATCTGACGATTCTTTTTGTCGCCCCGATTCCACCAACTTGTGGCACGCGCGATCATTATGCACGACGGATGGCGAGAGATCCAGTACAATGGCAAAACTGTATTCTTCCCATTTGATTGAGAAATGGTTAATTAAAAACCGGTATCGCTTGTCTTTATTTATTCATATACAATATCGAGACAAACAACGACATCCCAATGAAACGGACCGTGTTTTTAGGTAAATACGACATTATTAAATCATAACAACGATATCCAAATGAAACTGACTGTGTGTTTAGGGAAAGACGACATTTATGATAACAACGATATCCCAATGAAATTGACTGCGTTTTTTAGACGACATTAATGATAACAACGATATCCCAATGAAAATGACTGTGTTTTTAGGTAAAGACGACATTAATGATAACAACGAGTTTCCAATGAAATTGACAATGTTTTTAGGTAAATACGACATTAATGATAACAACGATCTTCCAATGAAACTGGCTGTGTTTTTATGCAAAGAAGACATTAATGATAACAACAATATCCCAATGGAGCTGTTGCAAACTTTTGCTACAGGCTAAATAATAATTGATTCTGGGGTAATACCCTGTAAAAATAACGATTAGCGCATTAAAAAATCACGAAATCCACTCCTACACTCACAAAATGCTTTCAAATGCGAGACCGTAATGGCGGCCGAGGCCGCGGTTTTCTCATGGCAATTGTATGCTTCTTCTTCTTCTTGTGTGGTGTTGCGAGAACTCTTCGTGTAGATGGCGCTGATTGAAGATAGGGAACCCCAATGAAAACCGCGGCCCCGGCCGCCATCACGGTCTCGCGTGTAAAAGCATTTAGTGAGTTTAGTAGTGGATTTCGTGATTTTTTAGTGCGCTAATCGTTATTTATACAGGGTGTTACCCCATTAGAAACTACTAATAAGCCTGAAGCAAAAGTTTGCAACAGCTCCATTAAGCTGACTTCTCATAATGACGGTATTAATGATAACAACGATATCCCAATAAAACTGACTGTGTTTTTAGGGAAAGGCGACATTAATGATAACAACGATCTTCCAATGAAACTGGCTGTGTTTTTATGCAAAGAAGACATTAATGATAACAACAATATCCCAATTAAGCTGACTTCTCATAATGACGGTATTAATGATAACAACGATATCCCAATGAAACTGATTGTGTTTTTAGGGAAATGCGACATTAATGATAACAACTACTTTCCAATGAAATTGACTGTGTTTTTAGGTAAATACGACATTAATGATGACAACGATCTTCCATAATGAAACTGGCTGTGTTTTTATGCAAAGAAGCCATTAATGATAGCAACAATATCCCAACTAAGCTGACTTCTCATAATGACGATATTAATTATAACAACGATATCCCAATGAAATTGATTGTGTTTTTAGGGAAATGCGACATTAATGATAACAACTAGTTTCCAATTAAATTGACTGTGTTTTTAGGTAAATACGACATTAATGATAACAACGATCTTCCAATGAAACTGGCTGTGTTTTTATGCAAAGAAGACATTAATGATAACAACAATATCCCAATTAAGCTGACTTCTCATGATAACAACGATATCCTAATGAAAATGACTGTGTTTCTAGGTAAAGAGGACATTAATGATAACAGCGATATCCCAATAAAACTAATTGTTTTTTTAGGTAGAGCTGATATTGAGAGACTCGTAAGAGACTGATAAATCTAAAAATCCTTTTTTATAAGGCTTTCATAAGCCTTTTCGTGGGGTCTGAGCGGCCCCATCCTCCCTTGGTGCTTTTAAACAATCATGGACAAAAAAAGAAACATACATTTAGAAAGCTCATTTCTTGTGCTTTTAAGTGTTCTACCGATACATGAATAATTAATTGAGAAAGATAACGATGCCAACAACAAAAAAAAAAAACAAAAACCAAAATCAAACAAAAAATCATGAATGTGGTCATGTCCACTGGAAAAAAACAGGCTTGTGTTATAAAATATTGAAAAAAATGAATGAATAATTTTTTTAAAGGACTAGGCGAGTTCAAAGATCATTTCTAGGTTGTATGGAATAATTCTATCATGGCAGAATAAATATTAAACAAAAAAAAGTAGAGTGGAGATGACTCAATTTTTAATAAGAGTCCTAAGCGGGACCCCCCCCCGTCTTAGTAATCTACGATCAAATACCTTAGGAATATGAAGGTTAATGGGGGGGGGGGGGAGAGATTTTTTTTCTTTCTTTTCTTTTTTTTTATGAATAATTTTGTTCGGTGAATCGCTGATGTAGCGTTGAATTTAGCAACGCAGATTAAAAAAACACAGCAATCATTTTTGAACGCAGAAGAACAGCACGCGAAATCTATCGGACCCTTTCTAAATCTCTTAGCGCTTCTAGTTCGACTCAGATCCGGTTAGCAGCACCTAACAGGCCCTCCAACAATTGCATCCCTCCTACCCCGTTCTTTTTTATTATTATCGAAAAGGGCGTACTTTGGCATTTTTTTGAGTCTCATTAACTAAACATGAATCTTCAACGTTTAGGGTCATTTTTGGTCACCAAAACGTCACACCGTTTGTTTCAGTCGAATTGCCAGGAAGTAAATAGTTTTCCCTCTGGAGGATCTCTCTTCTGCCAAAAATAACCGCTGGAAATGGCAAAATGGTAAAATTCAATTCTTAGCACACAAAAATTGGAATATCACACGAAAATTAAGATGCTGTTATCATTTTTCATTTTTTATTTTGTTTTTGTCCTTCCAGCCCAGCCATATTTGCACAATTTCGAGGTTTCTTTGTTGAGGTCTAACAAAAACGTTTGATTATCCAAACCCAAAGGGACCATTGCACCTTTTTGCCGATCGTATACAGTGTACGCTTGTTTATTCGAAGCTTGTTAATTCGAAAATCTCGATAGTTCAAAAATCTCGATAATTCGAAGACGAAGCCGATCCCCGTGGGAAAATTGCGATAGTTCGAAAAAAAATCAATGTATTTGTCTCCCCTCGTTAATTCGAATTTTTTTGGCTCCTAGAAGCGTCTAAATTAGCTTTATAATGGGTCTGTTGCGTACTTTTGCTACAACAATATAACTCATTGTTTCTAACGTAAAATTCGGCGAAAATATAACGATACGCACATTAGAAACTTTCAAAATCCACTCATTAACTCAGAAAATACCTTCCATTTTAAACAACTCACGCTACACTAGACACTATATCACCGACTTATAACCGGTGAATTTTATGAATTTTATGGAATCGCGTGGGCCGTTCATGGAATTGATAAAATTACAAAAAGAATTTTATGGAATCCCGTGGGCTGTTCATGGAATTGATGAAATTACATGAGGAATCTAATGGAATCCCGTGAACGGCCCACGGAAAATGAACGGCCCATGAAATGTTTTGGAAAAATAAAAATTGCCCACGGAAATAAAGACCCGTGGAACTTTGGTCATGGAGAACACGTCTTTTACCATGGCAATAAATTAAAGAGAACACAAATTACAAGTTTATTATACAAGAGTTGATATTTTATTTCAGGGTTATTCGATGCAGAAGTGAGCCTAGGGGTAAAAGTGTTTTTTTTTTTTTTTTGCAAAAACAACCTTTACAAAAAATAAAATAAAATAAGGAAGCTACAAATACCATGAAATTACCCCTCGGAATAACGTTTGACTTTAAACGTTAATTTTATTCCAACTGTTTTATCCCAAAAGAGAGGAAAATTCAATATTTTTGTCACACTCAGCATCCAAAAAGGAGTTGATTTTCAAACCTGAGCGCAGGAATCTAACTTGTAAGTTTCTCATAAAAAATCTCATAAAAAAACCTTAATTATTTAGTGATAAGTTTCACTGAAATTCATGAAATAAACTAAAAAAGAAAAACAAAACTTCTTTAATTGTTTTTTAAAAGTGTAAAAGTGGACAGCGTGACACCCGTTACTTTTCCTGTGACACCCGTTACCTACTTTTTTTTTTTTCATTATAAAGATCAATAGCGAGAAATTAGAAAATACAGTCAAGGTACACAAATAGTATAGACAGTCTTACCTTTTACAAATATTTTTTTTCGAATTTTCATCTTTATAATAATCACATAAAGTTTTCTTGTTGAACTTTGAGAGTCAAAACAGAGGCTCAAATGGAGTGACAACCGTTACTTCGTTTTTTTTATCACTATCAATTCAATACAAATATTTTCAAGAAATCTTTGTATGAGCTCTTATCAAGAAAGAGAGCTCTTCCTAATCATGGGGTATTTTGTAGTTTATTCCTTTTTTAAACTGTAGTAAATTTGTTTTAAAGTTGTGCCCCTGTGACACCCGGGGCTATGGAATGCCCTTTCAGTGTATCTTCGTGTATAATGTTGTTATTTCAGTGCTTATGTTTACAGAAAATTTTTTAGTGTCATATAATTATGAAGGTTTTTGTAAATCGTTTCCGGGAGCTTTGGGCGTTGCTGGGGGAGGCGTGTAAATTAAACGGAGGCGGTGAGCATCCTCAATTCTGCCGACCCTTGTCATGATCCTGTTCTTGATACATGGAACAGGGCTGCCGTTTTGCGTATAATCAATGCTATTTTTTCTATTCACCGATGATTCCACCGGTTTAGAAAAGATTACACAGTTCAGTTCAGTGTATAACTGTACTCTGATCTGTAATCTTTCCTTAATCGGTGGAAACTCCATTGATTAATTAAAATATCCGCAAGGTTTTTAAAGTCATCGACGACTCTACCGGTTGAGAAAAGATTACAGATGTGAGTATTTTAGTTTATTACAATCATGCACTGAACTGAACTGTGTAATATTTTCTCAGCCGGTAGAATCATCGGTGAATTGAAACATAGCATTGATTATACGCAAAACGGCAGCCCTGACATGGAACGCGGCGGCGGTCATTTACAGTATTGTAAACAATTCGGGAGTTCCCTATCACAGCAACTTCCGTCTGACGCTATGATGCAACGTGTTCCTGGGCAATAAGTCGCAATCGCTGATCCGAATATGGTCACCACTGAAAGCGCAACAAATAACAGTTCGAAGAATTTCATGATGCTGTATCGAACAAACTCGCAATTCCGTTAGTTTCAGTTGAGTAAAGCAATACGCCTCTCGATGTTAGGTACTGAAAAATACAAAGAAAAGCATCCGATTTGTTTTTTGTGAGTGAAGCAGAGCTGCCGTTTCGCGTATATAATTAATGGCATTTTTCAATTTACCGATGATTCCACCGGTTGAGAAAAGATTACACAGTTCAATTCAATGTATGACTGAAATATGCACGAAAATACGCTGATTTGTAATCTCTTCTCAATCGGTGAAAACTCTGTTAATTAATTAAAATATCCGCAAGTTATTTAAAGTCATCGACGACTCCACCGATTGAGAAAAGATTACAGATGTGGGCATTTTTGTGCATTACAGTCATACACTGAATTGAACTGTGTAATCTTTTCTCGACCGGTGGAATAATCGGTGAATTGAAAAATGCGATTAATTATACGCAAAACGGTAGCCCTGGAGTGAAGTATAGGCATGTGTTATATTCCTACTTATGATGCCACTCCTGAGACTGTAAGACAGCTGGGACTATAGCCCCGTCAGGTTGGCACATGAGGAGGCCGTTCCTTGTTTAACCTAATTCATCATATTTTATCTTCGATCCGAGTTCGGTATCAATCTCCTTTCTTTCGTCTCTCTCCTTATTTTCTCATTATATGAATATCAATCATATCTATTTCTATTTCAAGATATAACAGCATGGCAATAAAAATCGGTGTGATCCTTGTGATCATAAAATAAGCGTTATCAGTCTCATAATGAGTCAGACGACGGTAGTAATGTTTTGTATATAGTATTTTTGGTGTTACCAAGTCGTTCTCTGAGGGAAGCAAGTATCGGGCAAATTAGTGCTTCGCTTTTCGCTATGAAACTGATATGCTAGAAATAAAAAATAATCCGTCCATTTGAACGCATGTGTTAGAAAAGGATGGATATAGGGGCTGTCACGTGACTTCAGTCCTTGTTTCTGTCCTTTTCTAACACATGCGTTTAAATGGGCTAAGAGAGAGAAACACAATATCCTTCAAAATTAATCTGGGGGACTTTAGACCCTCAGACCCTCCTTTATTATTCTGGGGGGACCCCCAGACCCCCTTTCATATTCTGGGGGAGACCCCTATACCCCATTTAATATTCTGGGGGGGGTCACAATGAGCTGTAACTTTAGAGTGGCACATCAAGGAACGCTCCGCTGGTTCATTGTTGTCACCTAGGGCGCCGCCATCTTGCCGTAAAAATCGATTTTAAGGTTAAATTTTGTAGGTTGTTTCCGGTCGTTTCGTCAACAAACTCGGGCATCGCCGGAAACGACCTGCAAAAATTAACCTCAAACCTTGCGGAATCTGCCGTCCAAATTCCCGCCAAATTCCGAACGACCTACAAAATTTAACCTCAAACCTTGGAATCTGCCGTCCAAATTCCGCTTTTTCCCGGGATTCCTTCTACCCTATGCGGCACAAGGTGGACCAGCCCGCTGCCACTCTAAAGTTATAGCTCATTGGGGGATCCAGACCACCCTATAAAATTCTGGAAGAGATCCCCAGACCCCCTCCCCCCTAAAGGTTTAATTTGACAGTAGGTTGCGGTTGCAGAATGTCTTTGGAAATTTTCATCAAAATTCAACCAGCTATATTTGAAATATTCCCATTGATCCCAATGTTTACCCATTTTTACCCGTTCTTCCATTGAGTTTAATGGAAACCTTTTCGTAACTTACTTACAATTTGAAATTTCGAAAAAACAAAAAACAAAAAAAAAAAACCTCTGGGGAATGTTAAAGGCAACTTCGCTGCAAAATTTGAATGTGTATGGATCCGATAATGGAGCTCTTGCGAACTTTTGCTATAGGGCAGAGCTGCCGATTTGCGTAGATTTAATGACATTTTTAAATCCACCGATGATTCCACCGATTGAGAAAAGATTACAGAGTTTAGCTCAGTGTATGACTGTAATGCACAAAAATACTCTGATCTGTAATCTTTTCTCGATAGGAGGAAACACCGTTAATTAATTAAAATATACCTGTTGAGAAAAGATAAAAGACGCTAGTATTTTCGTGCATTACAGTCACACACTGAGCTAAACTCTGTAATCTTTTCTCCACCGGTGGAATCTTCGTTGAATTTCAAAATGCCATTAAATCTACGCAAATCGGCAGCTCTGCTATAGGGGATTGAAGATTTGATTCCTGCATAAAAAACTGTAAAAGTGACGATGAGTAGGTACACTAAAAAATCACGAAATTCACTCTCAGAATCGAGCTTAATGGCGGTTCGACGCATGTATCATGGGAGATTATCTAAATTGAGACATACCTCTGTGTTTTTAAAGTTAAAGTGGCGCATGTTAGATAGGAATCTCCCATGATACCTGCGTCGAAACCGCCATTACTATCTTGCCACTTGAGTAGTTACGTAGGTTTATCATAGAATTTTAAACTTTCTCAGCGTGATTTAGTGATTTTTGCTGGTCTTTACATCAGAATGGACTATTCATTTGCTCACAGCAAAATTTTGCAAGAGCCCCATTGGTTCAAAAGATATGCTGGGATACAGACAGAGGTAGACGCCCACGCCATTGCAATACTTCCTCAGTATCTAACTTTGTTAATTGTGAGAAAGTAAAAATATACGCTAAAAAAAAAACCCCGCAGCGAGTCGACTTTTCTTTTTTTTAAAAGTGTCATAACTTTGTCAATGTTTGAAAAAAAAAATGGGCTCAACTTTAGCTCAATCGATAGAAACTCAGTTTATCTTTCGGGAACGTGGCCAGGATCTGATCGCTAACTTGTTTAATTTTAGGTTGTAGCGTGAGTTTCGGTACTTTTGGGACACCCTTTGCAGTGGCGGCTCGTGCAATTCGGCAACAGTGTTATCCCTCCATTTGATTGTATGTAAAACAATCGATTCGAAAGTGAAGCAGCGCTTCACCAGCAATCGATTGTTAAACATAGATTCAAATGGAGCGAAGACATTGTTGCCAAATTGCACGAGCCGCCACTGGCCCTTTGTAGTTACGCATAAATAAAATCAAATTCAATTTCACAGTATTTATTTGTATAAATAAGAAAAATGAGAATACGAACCGAGAAAATTGTCACCTGAAGTGATGGAGGTGGTGATCTATAACAGGAAAGATTCAGGACGAGAGAGACTGAAATAATTAACTGAATGCAAGACAAAACTAATTTGAGGAAGTGTAAGCGATGCTTTTGTATCGTTCAACTCTAGGAGGAGAGCTTGTGCAAGACATGATTTATTAGTTAGGTGGCAGAAATATTTGATACACGACTGTAAAACGTTGCTTGTTCAAACATATTCTAACCACCATAACCGTGGTATTGCCAATCGTGGAGTTTTCCTCCATGTTGTCAGCCTGTTTTACTTTCTACTGTTAGGGACACACTGTTGTACTATCGACGAATTAAAGATTGTCACGAGAGTTTCACGACTGTAAAACGTTGCTTGTTCAAACATATTCTAACCACCATAACCGTGGTATTGCCAATCGTGGAGTTTTCCTCCATGTTGTCAGCCTGTTTTACTTTCTACTGTTAGGGACACACTGTTGTACTATCGACGAATTAAAGATTGTCACGAGAGTTTCACGACTGTAAAACGTTGCTTGTTCAAACATATTCTAACCACCATAACCGTGGTATTGCCATTCGTGGAGTTTTCCTCCATGTTGTCAGCCTGTTTTACTTTCTACTGTTTGGCACACACTGTTGTACTATCGACGAATTAAAGATTGTCACGAGAGTTTCACGAGCTAAGTTGCGCCTTCAAGGTTCTGGTTCGGCCACTCTTTATACTCTTCACGCACCTTGCAGGCGAGAGGCCAGTGCGGGTGGGGCGGCAAAGCCATTGCAGATCAGTCCTACACTTACACCCATAGCTGAAAATGTGTGAAAATCTCGCGACAATCTTTAATTCGTCGATCGTACAATTTTCAAATTGTATGCCAAATTCGGCAAAACCGCCAACAGGTGATGATGATCAAGGTTTTTTACTTTCAAGGAAAAACTTCAGAGCAAACACAGATTTACAGATGAAATAATGTTGACGTTTAAAAAAAAAAAAAAAAAAAAAAAAAAAAAAAAAAAAAAAAAAATTAATGCGGTGATGACTGTTTTTTGTGATACCATGCTGTTCCCGGGAGATAAAGCCTACAAAAAATAGCTTTCAATTTTTTTTTAAGTCCTTCCTAAAAGTATTGGCAGATTTTTCCCCAAAGTTCGTGACAGTCGCTCGGTCAATAATTTCACATGTCTGGCCAAAAAAACTATATTCCGAAAAAATCGCGTTTTTTGTTTTTTGTTTGTTTGTTTTGTTTTTTTGTTTTTTGTTTTTGTTTTTGCTTTTTGTTTTTTTTTTTTTTTGTTTTTTTTTTTTGTTTTTTTTTTTTGTTTTTTTTTTTATGTAGAAAACGACGCGCGACGGAGCAAAACATTCAGGTTACAGTTCTAGGAGCTTCTAAACGTTAAGTTTAGACAATTTTAACTTTGTCGGGATTTTCTGACTAATGACCGCCGAATCTGTAATTTAAACCCATTGTGAAACAATTCGAGCCCAATAATAATTCTTAAAAATGCACAAGTATTGATAACATTCCAACAAACAATGCGCGAGTAAGAAAATTCGCTCCAAGAGAGCATCGAATGGTGATTGGTGAACATTTAGGGTGCACAGGAGAATCGCATCGATGCAACAAAGATTTCCGAGTTCTGTGTCACAGTAGTAAATCTATATAGTATTTTTACTGCTCCAGCACGGCACCCATAGTCATAGAAGATTATTTCTTCTCTTCGCAACGGTTGTTTATCAGTTGTTATGGGGCTCACTGTTGTATTGATCACACTTGGAGGCAGGGAAGGAGATGAATTTTAAAACACGTTTTGGTGTTTACGGGATGAATAGATCACTTCACTCCATTCTGTTTTCCTTTGTGCTCTTCATTAGTTTTACGTCTAGAAATTCTTCACCAAAATGTTTGGACCGCGAAAAAAGTTGCAAAAAAAAAACAAAAAAATAAACAAGTTGAGTCAGTATTGACGTTGATTTCAGTCTTGCGTAAAAATATTTTCAATATACTTAAATATTTAACCTCTGTTTCACTCTTGAATTAGGAGGAATAATCAGAAGCAAAACTAATTCTGTTTCTAAAATTTAAAACCGTGCGCCAAATGAGAAATCGTCACAAATATAAGACGGTGAGTTTACAAAGAGTTTACAAAGGTATGTACTTACCTAGTACAGTGTCATAATGAAAAAGTCCCGCATTTTAATTAGTTTTATGAATTCGGCTGTTTTATTCGCAGGTTTTTTGTCGATTTATAAATCATAGGTACTTCTTTGCTGACAGTGGTCAATTTCATTTTTTGCCAAATGAGGAATTGTGTGCAGTTACCTGTTTATAAAGAAACCGGTTGGTGGTCATATCGATGGATCAGTAAATTAACGCAAATTCAGCTAAAAAGGTTTTCTGATATCGATTGTAAAATGTAAAGTTTTTGTTTGATGGTGTGGAAATATATGCGTGTATGAACGTTCAGAATGATTAACTCCTAAATATTTGTAGGTCGAAGAATCATTCCGTTTTTTTGTTTTTGTTTTTTTCCCCCCGTTAGCAATTTAAGCGAAACATTGGTACTTAGAAAATTGTACTGGACGTATGCCAGAAACGATTTTCTAAAATTTCTTAAACATTTTTTCGTAAAACTTGAGCAATTAAAATATCTTCTTCATTTATGGATGTGTGTTGCGTTGCTGTAAGAGATTTTCCTATTACAAAAAAAAAAAAAAAAAAAAAAAAAAAAAAAAAAAAAAAAAAAATCGTAAATAACATGCATTAATGCTTTAAAAAAGGGCTTGAAACTAACTGTCTACCGAGGCCCCCGCCCCCTGAAGAGGCTGCGAGTCTATGTTGTTATGGGTTTTATGGAGAGGGGTCTCCTGATCGATTGTGTTGTAAGGCCCCATGAAAGGCTCTCATAATCACCGTCTTGAAGAGGGCCCTTAAACGTTGACCATTTTTTTTTTTTTTTAAACAGACCCCCAAAATAGCTTTTAAATCAATTTGATGGAGCCTTAAGAGAAGCATTTCAAAACTGATATTTTTAAGCAGTTCCTAAATGGGACCCTTAATTTGAGGTATTGGGAGTCTCAAATAAAAGGACCCTACCGACAGAGGTGCAGAAATTACGATGCACCCCATCCTCAATCCCACGAGGACGGGTCGGTGCGGGTGGAGGGTCCTTAAGACTGTCCTCACTCATTAACCCCTTAAGGGCCAAGCCCGAGAACATATACTCGTTTTTCTCCTCTAGTCTATTTCACATTGCTTCAGTCTTCAGTTCAGTTAAACGCAAATCTAGATGAAAACATTACAATAGATAAGGTCTCGTCTGGCGCCTTCAATTTATCGTATAGGCAATTCCAACTCCATCGTGTACGAACTGTTAAGTACCTTCCCTATGGAAACGGAGGAGTGGTGTTCTCTTAAACTAACCTGGTTCTTAAAGGGTTTAAGAGGCTTTGTCAAGTGTAATCATCTTGCGCCTTCAATTTACGGTTTATGCAAAAACAGTACCGTATTGTACGGACTGTTATCTCAAAATAAACTCGACTTAAATTCGTGGCGCTAGCGCTCGTCAGGGGCCCGATTAAGTTGAATATGTATGTACTATGACATTCAAAAGAAAGTATCCAGATCAACATTTTTACTCTTTGAATTTTGTCAATCTTTAAATAATTTCGCGGTTTTCAAGTGTTTAAGAACGAATCAGAACGCCCCTTTTAAAGTTCTTCGTGAAAAATCGAAAGTTTCATTGAAAATGAAGGACACGTTTTACAGTAATAATTTCGACCAGACCTTTCTTTTGAAAGTCATGTAGTACCTAATTCAACCGATGAACATCAGTCAACTTCAAGTCAAGCTTGAGCCACACTACATAAAGCGAATTTTCGCGATCGAATACCATCAAAGAGTAAACAAGAGTCGCAATTGAATGGAAGGCCTGCGTGGTCAACGTAGATAAGGGATCCGAACGCGGGCTGGCCTGGGCTGGCCTCTGATTGGCTGCAACGGGTGGAGCAAAAATGACTCGGGGTATAGGGAAAATAACACGGGATTTTCGTTCCGGGGCGTTTATCTCGAAACCTAAGCAAAATCGTATCGAAACAAATTATACGAGTCGATTCAGCAGATTTTTCCGAACAATTTGATAGGTCATAAGTGCCACTTTATTGCAAATTCGAAAAGACTGTTTCAGTTTAAAAGTACGCACAATAGTGAGTTACTCAAACACTGCTCGAACACACGGCAAGCATGTAATCACACTATTGTGCGTACTTTTAAACTGAAACAGTCTTTTCGAATTTGCAATAAAGTGGCTTTTATGACCTATCAAATTGTTCGAAAAAATCTGCTAAATCGACTCGTATAAATTGTTTAGATACGATTTTGCTTAGGTTTCGAGATAAACGCCCCGGAACGAAAATCCCGTGTTATTTTCCCTATACCCCGAGTCATTTTTGCTCCACCCGTTGCAGCCAATCAGAGGCCAGCCCAGGCCAGCCCGCGTTCGGATCCCTTATCTACGTTGACCACGCAGGCCTTCCATTCAATTGCGACTCTTGTTTACTCTTTGAATACCATTCACCGTCGTATGATATTCGATGGATTTGCATTTTCTTTTGATGATATTCGATTGTTTCGTTGGTCTCACCGGAGACCGTTGAATTCCAATAATTGGAAACGAATTCACCTCCGGAGGTAGATTCGATTTCGAGGTATTGCAACCGGTGTCAGAAATCTCACTTTCTATCCTTTTTGACTCCTTCATCCACGATAATTTCTGAAATGACAAACTTTTCGGATTTAAATTTATTTTATAGACCATGCGTAGAAGTCATTTTCCTCTGACAATGAGACAAACATTATTTAAGCTTAAAACGCTTGTTTTTTTTTGTTTTTTTTTTTTGTTTTTGTTTTTTTTTTTTTTTGTTTTTTTTTTTAGTTTTTTTTGTTTGTTAAAAACGGCCGTGTCATTCAGAGCTGCTTTCGAGGTTAATTACTATCGCAGTTTTCATTTTCACGAGAATATCATTCAAACGTTCATTCTCGATTCTCATTGGATAGATTTTTCACCGATCAGCATTCAGCGGCATCAGTTAGCAATCATCAATTCTTGAAGTGAATGATATTCGATCGCGAAAATTTGCTTATTTTCCAATTCACCGATGACTCCACCGATTAAGAAAAGATCACAGAGTTCAGTTCAGTGTATGACTGTAATGCACGATGATACTCGCATCTATAATCTTCTCTCGAGCGGTGGAGTAATCGATGACTATAAAAAACTTGCGGATATTTTAATTAGTCATGCAACGGCGTTTGAGATTGAGAAAATATTACACATCAGAGTATTTTCGTGCAGTACAATCATACTGAACTGAACTCTGCAATCTTTTCGCAACCGCTGGAATCATCGGTAAATCGAAAAACACCATTGATTATACGTAAAACGGCAGCTCTGCCGACCACTTGGAAGCTACTTTGATCATCCAATATAGATAAGTATTTTTGGTTTCAGCGTTCGTGCGCAGATTTCATAGATCAATGGAACTGACTGCCCATCAATTGCTCTCGTTTTGATTAATTCTAATAAATCAAATCTGAAACCGTCCTCTGTAGGCCGAGGAAAAAGGCGTTTGAATAATGTAACATCAACAAGTAAACAGTTCAACAGTATTCAGGTTAACAGTATTCAAGTTAACAGTATTCAAGTTTGAATAACATCAAGATGGAAGAGGACGATAAGGAACTTACTGTCGCAGCGAAGAAGTTTCGCGATAGACACAGCGTCCCCGAGATCGTAACCGAGGTATTTGATGACGTCTCGAGCACCGTGGACCCGTCTCTTGATATTTCGACGGATTTGACTCCGTCAGAAATCATGAGACTACCCTTGCGATCCATGAGCGAGCCGATGATAACCGGATTCGTCAGGGATATGCAGAGACAACGCCGTGAAAGTGTTCAAGGGGCTGTCGAGGAAGTGCCGGAGAGGAGCTTCGACGAAGTCGAGGACACGTCTAAGGTAAGTCATTCCGTTTCATCTCCACCCCTGGGGAAGGGGAAAGAGTATATGTATTATGTCACAGGCATAGCCGTAGCCAGGATATTGTCTTTCTCTCTCTTAGCCCATTTGAACGCATGTGTTAGAGAAGGATGGATGGAGGGGCTCACAGTGCAGTGACCAATGGACAAAAATCAAAATTTCAAGTTTGGCAAATAGCTTTGGCAACAAGGTAGGTGGGTAGGTAAGCAACCAAAACGATAATATTTGATATTCATGATTAGAGATATCAAGATAAGACCCGCACAGAGCTTGATAAGGTAAAGGCATCGCGCAACTGCAGTGAAAACCAGTGTTTTAGTATGATTTTTGCATTGCAAGTGGAAGGACTGTTTAAAAGGAGTGTTCAGTGCAATTAGTATAATTATGGAAGAAAACAACAATAATAAGTTCCTTTTTGACATTCTGCATCTAGTTTTTGTTTATATTCATTTTAACTACCGTTATAACCCTTTGAATCCAGTTATTTCAAATAGTGGTATTTTCCTTCAATATCTCAACTTTATAGAGAGTTTTAAAAAATGTACCAAAATGTACCTCCGTGATTTTTAAAGTATTTTGTAGCAAATTTTACGCTCTTTCTAATCGTTTTTTCCGATCTTGCAAATGTTTGCAAACTTTTGAGATATTAAAGTTTTAGTGAGATGCTTTCCGTGCCGTCGCCGCGCCGCGCGCCGGTTCAGCCGTCACTGGGGCATCGTACTGCTGTGGCTTGTTCACACTAAGATATTGAATTGATGAGATGCACTGTACTCTTTAGGATGGAAAACAGTTTCAATAATACTGACTGAATGAGTTTTATAATTTTTATTTCTAACTACACTCCTTTTGGGCGATGATGCCAAATTTACATAAAGCCAATTCAAATAGTGGTATTTTCCTTCAATATCTCAACTTTATAGAGAGTTTTAAAAAATGTACCATAATGTACCTCCGTGATTTTTTAAGTAATTTGTAGCAAATTTTACGCTCTTTCTAATCGTTTTTTCTGATCTTGCAAATGTTTGCAAACTTTTGAGATATTAAAGTTTTAGTGAGATGCTTTCCGTGCCAGCGCCGCGCGCCGGCTTAGCCGTCACTGGGGCATCGTACTGCTGTGGCTAGTTCACACTAAGATATTGAATTGATGAGATGCACTATACTCTTTAGGATGGAAAACAGTTTCAATAATGATGACTAAATGAGTTTTATAATTTTTATTTCTAACTGCACTCCTTTAGGCAGTGATGCCAAATTTACATAAAACCAATTTTTGTGTTCCTAACACACAGTTTGACACCCTCATTGACGGATCAAGCAATCTGACAACAGTGTATTCTTCCCATTTCATTGCACTAGAGGCAATAAATTCTTTATTTGCTTCTTTATTTGTGTTTTTTTCAAACGCGATAATAATTAATCGAAAGCATGTTTTTTTTTTTAATGCGTTCATTTCAATTATAAGCAATAATATTGCGGCTATACCCTTTCACAGGAAGTTGTACAGGTGTGTACCATTTTATGTGACTTGAGATTCAATGGAAGTTAAATGGACATTTTGCAAGAAATTGTGTGACCCATCAAAGTTCTTAGAAAATTGTCCTCTTTCGAATGGTCTAAAAAAATCTTGAAAAAGTCAAATCCCAAAATGCGTGAATGAAAGGGTTAACCCGTCTCCATTTTCTTCCACGATGAAATAGATACTTTCTGAGTGTCACATAGTGCTCCAAAATTTGTCCTCTCTCGATTGATATGCCACACTCCATGCTTTCGGAAATGTCCATATCTGATCCAAAATGGGGGTCCCATTTGGACCGGAAATGGGAACCCCCCAAAAAAAATGACTTCCCAGATTTGTAGACTAATATGTGTAGAAAAAATCCCCAAAGTTTCATTACTTTATCTCACTTCGTTCGGAAGTTATGATTTATGTCCGAAGCGCCCATAAGGTCACTGCACTGTGGGGCTGTCACGTGACTTCAGCCCCTCTTTCTGTCCTTTTCTAACACATGCGTTCAAATGGGCTTTGAGAGAGAAGGACAATATCCTGGCTACGGCAATCGGATTACGATTTGCCGACACTGAGAGGTATTATACTTATTTTCGAGGACACAGCATTCATAATTCAAATCACTTTTGCTACATCGCTATGGAGTGTGTAAGCTGGTGTAAAATGGCGTAAAAATCACATTGAGAGCATCAAATAGTATCAAAATCAGTGCTGCCGTTTTGCCATCAATGCAATTTTTTAATTCACCGATGATTCCACCGGTTGAGATAAGATTACACATTTCAGTTCAGTGTATGACTGTACTGTACGAAAAAAAAACTAATCTGTAATCTTTTCTCAACCGGTGGAGTCGTCGATGAGTTTAAAAAACTTGCGGATATTTTAATAATTTAACGGCGATTGCACTAATTGAGAAAAGATTGCAGATCAGAGTATTTCTTGCAGTACAGTCAAATACTTATTAACTGAACTGTGTAATCTTTTCTCAACCAGTGGAATCATCGGTGAATTGAAAATTACCATTGATTATACGCAAAATGGCAGCTCTGACACACCACGAGCAGCAAATATAGCCGACGATTGGCATTCGACAAGTAGGTACTTGCCAGTGGCGTAGCGTTCAATTTGACAGCGTTGTATCTTCCCATTTAAAACCATGTAAAAGGTCGAATCCGAGGGTGTTCACCGAACACCCAATACTTCGATCTTTTTCATGGGTTTAAATGGACGAACTGCAACGTTGCCAAAATGGACGCTACGCTACTGGTACTTGCCCGACGTATCCTTTTCAGAATCCTAGCAAATTGACACAGAACCAAATATATTCATCATAGTCATGGGCGCCCGCAGGGGAGGGGGGGGGGCAAGGGGGCAAGGGGGGGGGGGGGGGAAGGGGGCAAGGGGGGGGGGGGGCAAGGGGGCACTTGCCCCCCCCCCCGGAATTCAAAACAGTCAAAATTTCGCGAAGAAAAATTAAAGGACCGAAAGAAAATGAAATGCGAATCCAAGGAGTAATATAGTTGACGAACTTTATTATTAGTTTATGTTGTAATTTTATTTTAACTCACTTTTTGCAAGGAATAGTAGAATTATACATTTACTTACCATTATTATCATATGTTGTCCGTTTTTCATAATATCAAACACGTCAAAATTATTATTACTATTCGGATACACCTAAAATGGCTTCATAATTGTACACTATTTGTATGAGGAAGAAAAAAAAAAAGAAAAAAAAAAAGGTCTTCCCTTTTTCCCCCGGGGGGGGGGGAGTCCTCCTTGACCTTCCATTGGGGTTCAAAAATTTTGCCCCCCCTTGGAAATTTTTCTGCGGGCGCCCATGATCATAGTAATCACAAACAATAACGAGAAAGTAAAAGTTACCGGGAAAAAACACACAGAATGACACAAAATGTAATCAGATAAGCATACCCTTTAATCTATAACCTTGGGTATTAGAAATTTCAATTTTTAATCATTTTTTTCTTCTTCTTTTTTACGGCGACTTTTTGAAACAGGTGGTGAAGAAGCGTCGAGTGACGCATCTATGCCCTTCGCCGGTCCTCAACGCAATTCGGATCCGAGAGTATCTGAAGTCCAAAGTGGATTCGGCGACCTCGAAGAGCAAGAACGTTCAAATCTCTCTGGAGGACATCATCAAGGAGGCCGAGGAGGAGGACGCCAAGAGACGCTCGAGGACGTCATCGTTGGAATCGGTGCAACTGGTGGCCGAATTGACGGCGACGTCAACGGAAGAGATCGTCGGTAGATCTCGGTCCGCGAGCCACTCTCGTCTCTCGTTCACGTCGCTCAGAGAGCTCGGAGGAGGAGCGTGCGTTTCTCTGCCTCTGAGAAACGTCTTCAAGAGATCGGCGGTGACCTCGAACGGGAACAGCGGACTCAGCATCAATCAAATGACCTTGACGAGCAGGAGCGGCGTGGAAACGGCGGCGTTGGTCTCGGCGAGGAACAAGAGGCGGGAAAATAAAATATACAAAGATTACAGGTACTGTGACCAGAGATAAATAGACGGTTTTAGTGCGAAGTCAACGGTTAGCCAACAACCACAACTATGGACTCATCGTTCGCAATCGGTTGTGATAAAACTCGCGTAGCGTTCCAAACTATCTCACTCACTCTCCCGTGACCCCCATGTATATCCATCTCTTTCTAGTATCGAAATTCGTATACAGGGCCTTGTTTTACGATATATTATGATCAAAATCGCATTAAAATGCCTCTAGAAATTCATTTCTGCCATAAAATTTCACAAAATAAGTCTCTATATACGATTTTTGAAATTAGAGTGAGATGGCAGTACATGGGGGTCACGTAAGAGCAAGAGAGACAAACCGGCTTTGTTTGGAACGCTCATCACCGGCTGTCGCGCCATTACTAAAACCCTCTATAGAGACCCAGCACACCGTATGCTTCCCGTGTTATAGACTGTTTTAGTCGAGCGATATATCGTATCGATTGCCGTCTGAGGGCCTCTGGTTCCAAACAAACTCTGATTCAATGCATTTTCCCCATAAGCGGATTTTTGAACGGAAATTTAGACTATTAAATCAAACAATTGATGCGACCTTTTTGCGATTATGAATTCTACGTCCTCAAAAATGCTTAATTTTGCCTGGTTCCACCCGTAAAACTGCCAAAATTAACAAGATATTAGAGATAAAACGATGCGTTTGGAGGTTGGACTCATCCAAATTTTATTGTTGTTGTTGCAGAATTGGCGGGATTTCGGGGGATTCTAACCTACAAATTCAACATTTAATCTGTAATATCTTATTAATTTCGGCAGTTTTAGTCAAGGAACCAGGCATACTTAAGCATTTTCAAGGACGTAGAATTCATAATCGCAAAAAGGTCGCATTAATTGTTTGATTTAATACCCTAAATGTCCGTTCAAAAGTTCGCTGATGGGGAAATTACACTGAACCAGAGTTTGTTTGGAACCAGAGGCCCTCGGACGGCAATCGATACGATATATCGCTCTACTAAAACAGTCTATTAGAAAAGTGAAGCAAGTTTAGCGGTCACAGTTTTGTTCGGTCACCGGCTGCAACGATAAACAGTCGCCTACTGTTGAGTGGTGAGCTCAAAAAAAGGCTGTGATTGGTCCGCGGTCCCGGAAACGGAAACAGGTTTTGCTCGGCGAATGCAAACTACGCGCTCATCAGTCAACAGTAGGCGACAGTTGGCTGTTGTTTCGATGAGTTTCGACGAAAATTGAGCCAGAAAAGTGGACATAAACGAGTGGGCAAGCTTTGTGCTGGGTCTCTATTTGTCTCTGACCGTGACCCTCAACAGAAAGTACCCTCTGGTCGAAATTTGTACTCGATTAGAGCTCGTTTCAAAAAAGTAGGCGCCTCTAAACAATATAATCTTTGGCGAATTTTCAATTTTTGTTCGTTTAAATCAAAACAAAACTTGCCCACGACTTGACCCTTCGATCACTGCATGAGGTTTTTCTTTTTTCTTTTTAACCAAAAATGGATTTTTCAATTGACTCGGTGGTCAAATATATGGGAAAAACAGCAAGCAAAATAATTGAACAATTTCCCGGTAAAAATTCTCAGTTTTATATTTTTTACTAGTTTTTTACACGTGATATAACACTAAGAAAGAAATGGCGGGACAATGAAAAAAATTCAAAATTTTCAACAACAAAAAGGTTTTTAATTTTATAGAATTTTTCAAAAAGCAAATGCCAAAAGCTTGGTAAAAAATAATTAAACTGGGGTTGAATTGGACGCGGGGGCAATTCCCCCCCCCCGTCATGATTTTCATTATTAAATGCGTTATAATGAGTGCTGGTATAGTCTTTTGAAAAATGTATAGGCCCGTTTCTATGTTTTCTTATAATTTGACACTGCGGTGATATAATTTGAAATAGGTGCGTTTTTAATTAAAACAGAACCTGGGAATAATGCATAAGCAATCACTAACCAAAATACACAACACGACACGAAAAAAAGGCACTGCCGCAAACTTAAGATGCCCACCTGTCTCCGCTGCCATTTGATGTGTATTAGACGCTGTATCATTGTATACATGTGACCCGATCTGTGAAAAGGGACCTATTCTTCCGGAACAAAATTTTTCAGGAGAGCGATTTTAAGTGAAAAAAGTCAAATATTCGAAAACGCTGTTTTGACGGACTAAAAGTAACTAGCAATGAGAATTAGTTCATTTTAGTGACCACAGAACGCGCTACGGGTACTTGTTTGAGAGCATGTCAAAATTCAGAAAAGGGGCCTTAACTTCCTTATGGAATTTAACACGGGGAAGTTAAGGTCCCTTTTCTGTCAGCTGCCATAACTCGGTCAATTTTTGAGCTTTTGGGGTCAACTTTATGTCAAAATGCTTGTCTGAATGTCCTCTATGCAGTGGTCTTAATAGCTCAGTTTTCAGAATCCGGAAGATAAGGTCCCTTTTCACAGATCGGGTCACACATGCGTTTATTGGCGCAGCATCAAAACAATTGAAAGAAGCTTGCCTTACATCAGTGGCGAGGCGTGCGATTTGGCAACATTCCTTTTTCCACATTTAAACACATTAGAAAGGTCGAAATGCCTGGTCATCGCCGATGACTGAAGCGTCCGACCTTTTTGGTGAATTTAAATGGAGAAACTACATTTTTGCCAAATTTCACGCCTCGACACTGCCTTACATGGCACGCTTAAAAGGGTGAAAAATGCATTCACATAATGGTCTCTCTCATTTCAGGAAGCCCCGCTGTGGATCTAGAACTGGTGCAAGGGAAGAGAGGGAGATCGAAAATTTATTGGAAATACCGATCGATCTAAATTTTCCAGAAGCAAGGAAGCGAATGAGGAGAAAACCGAAAATTCAGAGCGCCACTCCGTCGTTTGTCAAAGCTAGAATGGACGATTTTAAACTGAAATTAGTTTACGACTTTTTGCAAGTATTTTCTACGTTTGCATAAATAACTCAGCATTTTTCTTCACTCGGCGGACTATGGTCTGAGATCGAAGCAAAGAGGCCAAATGTCAATGATAAAATTCATCAAAATTCATCATTTTTGACCTTTTAAGCTTTTACTTTGAACTTTCCAGTAAAATTTCTAGGTTTAAAAATGGGGCTTTTGCAAACTTTTGCTGTGAGCAAATGAACAGTCCATTCTGATGTAAAAACCAGCAAAAATCCCGAAAATCACACTGAGAAAGTTTAAAATTCAGTAATAAACCTACATAACTATACAAAAATGGCAAGATCGTAATGGCGGTTCGACGCAGGTATCATGGGAGATTCCCATCTAATATGCCAGTTTCTCTTTGGAAATGCAGAGTTATGTCTCAATTTAGATAGGAATCTCCCAGTATACCTGCGTCGAACCGACATTAAACTCGATTCTGAGAGTGAATTTTGTGATTTTTTTAGTACCCATCGTCATTTTTACAAGTTTTTTTTTTTTTTTTTTTTTTTTTTTTTTTTTTTTTTTTTTTTTTTGCAAGAATCAATTCTCTTCAATCCCGTGTAGTAAAAGTTCGCAAGAGCCCCATTACTTGTTGAAAGTGTCATCTGAATAAAATTGGTCTTGAAAGTTTTTTTAAATGATCAATTGATGAGAAATTCTGATTTTTGGCCACTGTTTGGCGATATGAGAAATTCTGAGTTTTGGCCATTTTTTGACGATATGAGAAATTCTGATTTTTGGCCACTTCTTGACGATCTTAGACCATCATAGTGCGGCGGGTTAAGATGACGAAATTTTCGAGAATTTCTAACGAAACACATTTCCTGTATTTACTATGACATACTATATGTACTATCGACTAATTAAAGACTGTCGCAAGATTTTCACACATTTTCAGTTATGGGTGTGAGTGTGGGACTGATCTGCAATGGCTTTGCCGCCCCACCTGCACTGGCCTCTCACCCTGCAAGGTGTGAGGAGTATGAAGAGTGGCCGAACCAGAACTTTGAAGGCGAAACTTAGCCCGTGAAACTCTTGCGACAATCTTTAATTCGTCGATAGTACCGAATATGTATGGGTCGCTCGCGGATAAATTAGTTTACAGTTGCGAGCAAAGAGTTTACAAGAGTCACAACTGAAAGGACAGCCTGCGGTCAACTCTGATACGAGCAGAAAAGTAAGGCGGTCTTTGATTGACTGATGAGCTGCATACGTCCAAACTTTCCTGGTTTTACGGAAATTAATATTAGAGTTTTGTCCCGGGCCATTTTTCTCGAAACTTATGTGAGCAAAATATTGGTGTCAAAAGTTCTGTTAATCGTTCTATTAAAATTTTCGGAATAAAATTATATGTTGCTGAACGTGGCATATTTTTCTCTTTTTTTCAATAAAATTGATATGTTGATTGTAAAGTAAAAAGTGCTATTTCCAACAAAACTGGAAACAAGGGGCGGCCGAGAAGTTTGGCTGCATGAAAACTATAGTACGCAGTAATGTTTTCGGGTTATTTGTCGAAAAACAGATGAAAATTTGGCTGTCCAAACTTCAACCTGTCTTTTGTTCAACTTTTAATGAACAAATTAACGTATTAAAAGAAGTAATTATATTCCAAATTGATCTTTATCATGATTATTGGTTGAAAATGAAAATGGCAGTCTCCAAAACTCTGGAGTTGCCACGCACATTGAATACTAAATTGCGACTCTAGTTTACTCTTCGGTTGTGAGAGATATTTTTCAAACTTAGTTTAGATCGGCAGATTTTCGGTTACTCTCCAATTCGTCAGCAAAAAAAGAGTCTGAAGTGATGATACAAAAAATTAAATTCGAAGAAAGAAACCGTCCTCTCTAATTATGGGTTTGCAGAAAACATGGACATTTTGATCCACGCAACTATTCCGACACTCGGGAATTGGTATTGCCTATTTGACTAATTGCAGGAACTTTCTCTGACATGCAAGAGGACGAAAATCTGGCGATACTGTCAATTTCTTGCTTGTTCATAGAGACAAGCTGAGATGCTGCGCTACTCAAGATTACACAAGAAAGATGTGAGACGCACGAGAATAGGTAATCTTTGGACGTACGCAAGTCTTGCGGATTCAACAAGGCAGCAGTCAACAGTCAATAGATCTCTGATTTAGCCTGATCATGTTGGATGTTGATCGTTGAGGTTCGGATAATTTTCACGGCACATGGGGATGAGCGCTGTTATAAAGTGTAAAGAATAGTCGCAATTGCATTGGGAGCTGGCGTGGTCAATGCTGATGAGAGCCTAATTTAAGACGGCTTCTGAATGGCTGGAAAATGGAGGGAAATGCCTGTGTCCAAACTTTTTCTGCCTTATGAAAATTAACTTAAGGTTTGTCTTCAAGGTCATTTGTATCGAAAACAAAAAAATTAACTGTTCTTTAAATCGATTAAACATTATTTTTTGGACAAATTGATAGGTCATAGGTGCCATTTCATTTCAAATTAGTAAAGATTATTACAGTTAAAAAATACGAATAATAGCGCGTGTGTTTTATTCAAGATAGAAACACTTTATTACTTATTCGCACTTTTTAGCTGTGATCATCTTTTCTAATTTGAAATAAAGAGGCACTTATGACGTATCAATTTGTTCAAAAAATTTTGGCTGAAACGTTTTAAAGAGTGTAGAACGGTAACTTTCTCTTTTTTCCGAGCAAAATTACCTTTAAGAAAAACTCCATGTTAATTTCCAGAAAAGTCGATAAATTATGGACACAGGCATTTCCTTCCATTTTTCAGCCTGTCAGAAGCCATTTTTGAATTACTGGGCTCTCATCAGCATTGACATCGCTAGCTCTGAATGCGATTGCGTTCCTTGTTTACTCTTTGAGCGCTGATTATACACGGAAGCCATCGATTTGCTCTGATATTTTTAGAGTTCAAAACTATAAACATACGACGAAAGTCATTGTTTTTGTACGGGTGATGATGATACTGATGTTTAGTGAAGTTATTTGAAGTAATCGTTCGACGAGCCGTCAAACAATTATTAACAGCTATTGTCGACAGAAACCGACGATAAATTTTCGGCGTCAACGCCCAAATACAGTATTCATGTTTTCCTTTATGGGTCTTACGAAAACAACGCAGCTCTTACCTTAATGAGTACTTACTTCCTGTTCCCTCTCCCTCTTAAACCTGCAGATTGAGAGAATCTATCCAGAAAACAAAAGAGTCTTTACAAATGACGACTCTCGTTGAGGTTCCTAAACCATCAGAACTGGAGGACGTCGTTGAGAAGTCAAAATTCAAAAGTCGAGAGGCCATCCTTCAACTCATCACCGCCTCAGTGGACTTTTCGATGGAGGACAGCGCAGTGAAAACTATTTACGCCGTAAGTCGTGGAATTGATAATGATGACAAAACATAAATAAATTAAAATTAGTATATCGATACAAGAATCAATTTGCGATATTCCATTTTTTGATACTTTCAGCCTAATTTTTGAAGTTATTGACGAGATATTTTGCATAGAAGTTCTTCAGATGATCATCTAACTATCTTTCAGTTTTCTTAATTATAAATTGCTTGGCCTGTAATTTGACAATAATCGAACGATAGCTCTCTGGTGGCAGAAATCGGCAATAAACGATGAAGAATTACCTTAAAAGGCGGGAGTGAGATGGGGGAGGGTTTATGGATTCATAGAAATGTATAAGTATTCAATGCTTTATCGAGGATCATTACCAGATTATTTTATGTACCAAATGTATGAAACAATTAAGTGATAAAATGCAATATTTTTACTTTACTCACATATTTTGTCACCTAAGTAAATGGGTTTGTAGCAAAATTTTGCCCTAGCGTTATAGAAGATTGATTCCTATGTAAATTCTCTTGATATTACAACAATGAGAGCATCTGAAAGTCCCAAATCCACTCACAAACTAAATAAATTCGTTTGATAAAATTTCAAAATTGCAGTAATCCATACGGAGAGCTAATATGGACCCTAGCTTGCAAGGGTTGGAGAATTGTGTCTGAGAAACAAGTCTTATGTATTTTGGGTCGCTGAATCCGAATCTGAACTTTCCGTGCGAATTAAAGGGGCAGAAAGGCCACCATTTTCCAAAATGACAGTCAAAATCACATTTTTTGGCTTATTTTGCTTTCGACTGAAGCGCCATTCATCTAATGCAAAAATAGCTCAGTCTAAAATTAAAGTTCATCAAGTTTACAAAGAAAACGCAACGCACCATTATTACCAAAAGATTAAAACTGGATGCACTACAGAACCACGAAAAATCGTGAAATTCGTCCGTTGCAGCGCATGCCGCTAACCGCCCGCCATTCGCCCCGGCTTCTTCACTGATAAGTAGCATTGCTATGTAACATGGGCAAAAATATGGTGTCGCCAAAACCCTCCTTGTGACCCCTCTATCGATTCAGCTCGGCAAATGAAGTCGATCGCCCTCAAGGGTTTTCATATCTTTTGCGACTGGGGCCGCCTCACTATGGCAACTGGTTGCTATGTAAAATAGGCAAAAATGTGATGTCGCCAAAACCCACCTTGTGACCCCTCTATCGATTCAGCTCGGCAAATGAAGTCGATCGCCCTCAAGGGTTTTCATATCTTTTGCGACTGGGGCCGCCTCACCATGGCAACTGGTTGCTATGTAAAATAGGCAAAAATGTGATGTCGCCAAAACCCACCTTGTGACCCCTCTATCGATTCAGCTCGGCAAATGAAGTCGATCGCCCTCAAGGGTTTTCATATCTTTTGCGACTGGGGCCGCCTCACTATGGCAACTGGTTGCTATGTAAAATAGGCAAAAATGTGATGTCGCCAAAACCCACCTTGTGACCCCTCTATCGATTCAGCTCGGCAAATGAAGTCGATCGCCCTCAAGGGTTTTCATATCTTTTGCGACTGGGGCCGCCTCACTATGGCAACTGGTTGCTATGTAAAATAGGCAAAAATGTGATGTCGCCAAAACCCACCTTGTGACCCCTCTATCGATTCAGCTCGGCAAATGAAGTCGATCGCCCTCAAGGGTTTTCATATCTTTTGCGACTGGGGCCGCTTCACTATGGCAACTGATTGCTATGTAACATGGGCAAAAATGTGGTGTCGCCAAAACCCACCTTGTGACCCCTCTATCGATTCAGCTCGGCAAATGAAGTCGATCGCCCTCAAGGGTTTTCATATCTTTTGCGACTGGGGCCGCTTCACTATGGCAACTGATTGCTATGTAACATGGGCAAAAATGTGGTGTCGCCAAAACCCAACTTGTGACCCCTCTATCGATTCAGCTCGGCAAATGAAGTCGATCGCCCTCAAGGGTTTTCATATCTTTTGAAACGGGGGCCGCTTCATGGGCAAATCAAGCAATTTAAAATTGGGCAAAAAGGTGATGGGTCCAAAACCCAGCTTGTGAATCATCTATCGATTTAATCTCTACGTCCCTTAGCTCAGTCACACTTTTGCACACTTGTTCACGCTGTTTCACGCTTCGTTACGTTTAGACACGAGTCCTACGTTTAAATAGGGAAGGTATAGTGAACTGTTCGTACTCGCGGGAGTTGCAATTGCCTATGCGGTACATTGAAGGTGCCTGACTAAAATTTATCTTGTAAGTGTTTTCTTCTGTATTTGCGTTTATCCGGAATGAAGACTGAAACAATGTAAAATAGACTGGAGGAGAAAAACGAGTTCACTCGGGCTGGGCCTATAAGGGGTTAACGCCTAGTCGACTTCTGATTGGCAGGAATTGGAGGGAAATGTGTGGTTCCAAACTTTCTTTGGCCCTTACTGAACATGGAGTTTTCGTTCCGGGCCGTTTATCTCGAAACCTGTGCAAAATTGACGAGTCAATATTAATACTAGTCGATTTAGCAGACTTTTCTCAACAAATTGATAGATCACAAGTACCAGGTTATTGCGAATTCGAGGAGACTGTCTCACTGTCTCAGTTGAAAAGTACACATCATAGTGAGTTACTCAACATACGCCAAGAATGAAATCACACTATTATTTGGAGGTACTTTTCAACTGAGATAGTCTTTTCGAATTTTCAATAAATTGGTACTTATGACGTATCAATTTGTTGAGAAAATTCTGCTGCTAAATCGGCTCGTACTATGGTTACAGGTAAATTTTGAATAGGTTTCGAGATATAGGGCCCGGAACAAAACCCCGTGTTAATTTCCATTTGGCCAAAAAAAAAAATTCTGGACCCACGCTTACAGCCAATCAGAGGCCAGCCTTTCCGATTCCTTGCTTTGCGAATGAGCGAGTGACAAAGACAATGGAGGAGTCCCATCTTATTGCATCTTTCTATGCTGAGAAAAGTGATTCGTCATAGAGACAGTTGCAATTAGACGGAACTCCTTCATTGTGACTTGTAGCTCATTCGACCACCATTTTGTAATTTTGTCAAACGCATTTGTTTACTTTGTTTGTGAATTTTGAAGGTTCCTGATCAGGGCTGCCGTTTTGCGTATAATCAATGCTATTTTTCCATTCACCGATGATCCCACCGGTTGAGAAAAGATTACACAGTTCAGTTCAGTGTATGACTATAATGCACGAAAATACTCTGTTCTGTAATCTTTCCTTAATCGGTGGAAACTCCGTTGATTAATTAAAATATCCGCAAGTTTTTTAAAGTCATCGACGACTCCACCGGTTGAGAAAAGATTACAGATGCGAGTATTTCAGTTTATCATAGTCATGCTCTGAACTGAACTGTGTAATCTTTTCTCAACCGGTGGAATCATCGGTGAATTGAAAAATAGCATTGATTCTACGCAAAACGGCAGCCCTGCGTTATTCTCAAGAGATTCTACATATAGGAACCAACCCTCCATAACGCTGTGGCAAAAGTTTGCAAAAGACCCATTTTCGTGTAGATAGTTACCTCGCAACTTTAAATATTTCGAAGCTCCGAACTGAGACTGGTTTCCTTTTGAATTTCAGATGGTTCCTAAGCACTTGCGAAAAAAGTTCTCGCAAATATTAGGAAAGCTCACTCAAGAATTTTCAATTGAATATTCTGACATTCTTCATGAAGTTAGCATGCGTAGCACTGTATTACCTAATATAAATGAGAACGCAATGGATTTCAAAATAAAACCCGAGTAAGTACTTGAGTTCATCCCATGTATAAAGTATGCAATGAGACAGGCATCAAAGCGAAAACATTAATTTATTTTGAAACATTTTTTACGCGGGTACGTCGTACGTCGGGTATTTCCTAGTCCGCCATGTTGAAAAGTGATCATCACTATGGCAATCTTCGGCCACCGACTGAGTTGTGATTTGTTTTGTATCTGTATAGGATTAAAAATACGATCTCGATAAACACGTCTTCCATCTTGAAAGGTTAATAAGCCAGTTTAATAGTTTATGTTATCTGTATCCTTACCGTCGGTAAATTCCAAATCTTGTTTTTGCCTGGTTTTTGCTTACTCTTGTGTTAGTTTAGAATATCACTGTGCGCGAATGCGCGCCCTCGTTTGTCGCGCTTGTTTCAAAACACCGCGCCTCTTTTGACAGGTTGCATTCAGAGAGAAGTTGATATGAAAAAAAACTCTTATCGACAGACCATGTTTTACGAAGAGGGAAGGAAGACAATTTTAATCCGTTGTTCTCTTTTTAACAATGCAAAGATTTTAGGAATGGAAATTGCTCTATATGTATTAAAACACAATGAAGAAAATAATATTTGTATGCAAACTGCGTATGTTTTTCAAAAGTTGGTCAACACGCTTTGACTTAGCAGTGCTGCCAGACTGAATATATTCAACTGATTTACAAAGTAGTGTAAAATTGATTTTCGGAGACATCATGCAACATCGCTTCGCACATGTATTTGTTTACATTCTGATTTCGGAATTTTAGATGATGTTTTGATTTTGATTTTTATGGTATTGTCAATTGTGTGTTGCTTGGACTTTGAAAGAAAAATTCTCCCATAATTCATTTGGATCTTATCGATCTAAAGACTAACCACCTTCAATTCTGCCTCGTTTTTAGTGTAGGTGGAAAAACCAAAAACTACCGTACTTTTTTGAAGTATAAGGATATGCTAGAAAATTCTTTGTTCGTGAGTCACCCATTGGTTCTTAGCGTTTTTGACTCCTGCAAAACATATCTGCCCGAATTATTGATAAATTTCCGATCCTACAGGTGAGTGATCATAAATATTTTTACTTCATTACATACTGCACGTGCAAGAATGTGTATGTACTTTATCTTGTCTAGTTCTCGCTGGAAGTCTCCGTCTAACTCCGTGTTCATCTTTCCATGATCGAAAATGGCAGCCCTCAAATTGTAAATTGGCGATGTTCCGCCATCATCCATGACTAACGAAAGTCTGCGGATCGCAGAACTTTTGTGAGGTCATCAGTTACCAACCTCGCCATTACCTAGAGGTTGTTTCACGAAAGTTGGCCGATGACAGATGGATTTGTTTACTGCGCAGAGACGAGTTTGCGTTTTTGCGCATGTGCAAGGAACGCAGACACGTCTCTGCGCAGTAAACAAATCCATCTGTCATCGGCCTTCTTTCGTGAAACGAGCTCTATGCCCCTTTTTTGATCGTGGACAAACAACTTACTTTGAGCATCTGGTGTGCACCAGAGACAAATAGAGACCGTGAACTCCCTAATCTTCCCGTGGTTGCGCGCGGTGTCCACTTTTCGTGAACTGCTATTGTCGGGACTCATCAGCCTCAACGATCAACCTTCGCCTAATGTTGGATGGTGAGCTCAACAAAAGGCTTTGATTGGTCCGCGGTTCCGGAAACGGAAACAGGTTTTGCTTAGCAAATGCAAACCATGCGCTCATCAGTCAACTATAGGCGAATGTTGGCTGTTGTTTTGATGAGTTCCGACTAAAATTGAGCCAGAAAAGTGGACACCTGTTGCAAGCTTTGTGCTGGGTCTCTATTTGTCTCTGGTGTGCACTATCCACCATCGAAGAGTTGCAGTTCGTTAATCTCAAGACCTACACACTCTACAGGCTTTCGGTTTGGATCCTCACAGTAGCTCTGAACTAGGCATTTGGCGAGTGGTTTATAACAGTTTATATAATATTCACTAATAATCACTAGTATAATATTCACTAATAAATATTCACTAATCAACGGATGTTTGACTTAAAAATTTCAATTTGTTGTGTATATTGACAGACAATGAACCTGTGCTATAATTGATGATGATCTCTAACAAAATTTAATAACTGGCAAAGGTTTGCGGGCCACCAAACTATAATGATGAATTGTGTGCACGGCAGTGGCGTAGGGTGCAATTTGACAACGTTGAATTGTGACCATTTCAACCCATGTAAAAGGTCGAATGCAAAGGTGTTCATGGAACACCCAATAGTTAAAGCTTTTTCATGGGTGTAAATGGAAAAACTGCAACGTTGCCAAATCGCAAGCTACGCTACTTGCGCATGGATGGCCAAAAGTCCTTCTTTGGAGTTACTTTGAGGTGCCAAGAGATGGATTCAGTGTGAAGTCATTGGTTGGCCAGCCATATGCACTTATCGGTTGCCATCAGTTATGATAAAACTCGCGGCTAGCTTTCGAAACTATTTCTCTCACACTCCTGCGACCCTCATGCATAGCCATCTCTTTCTAAGCAGTGTCGAAATTCACGCTGTAATGACCGAAGAAATTCATTTCTGTTGTAAAATTATTACTTTTGTTAAAATCAATTTTAAGGGTTTTAAAAATACTTTGAAAATCTCTGTGGCGAATTGTGCTATCTGGCAATGTTGCAGTTTGTCCATTTAAACCCATGAAAAACATCGAACTTTTGAGTGTTAGGTGGGTAATCTTCTCGTGAACACCTTCGCATTTGACCTTTTACATGGGTTTAAATGGACATAATACAACGATGCCAAATTGCATGCTATGCCACTGGAAAATCTTTCTTCTTGCTATTTGGGTTTGGGATCTTACGACTAAATAAGCCTTTTTTTTCCCCGCAGACTCAGAGGTACGCTGGATATCGTTGCCTTCCACGATCTAGTTTTAGCAGACTTGAACAAATCAGAGCACTATATTTGTAAAAGGTGGTATCCTCAATTACTCCAATTGCTCAGCTCAAGTAAAGTTCTGAATCCGCGGGAAGAACGACTACCGCAATTGTTGCAGTGTGCTACAGCTGTCATTATAATTCAAGTAAGTTTAAGTTCAGGATATCCTAAATGTTGTTTGAATTCGAGACAAATAGTATTGGTGCATTACGCAAAAATACATAGGACAGATTTGAGGCATGCCATATTCTTGCAGATGCAACTAAACAACAGTTGACACCCTTCTGATGTCGCAGGGTGTGAAGGGTGACTTTATCCCTTCGTACACGCTCAAAATTGAATCGTCAAATTGGCATCGATGAGCCGAGGTCCACCACAAAACGGCAGGTGAGCCAACCATTGCATGTTCCGTTGGTTAAAACGTTGTCAAATAACTGTGCAATTTGACGGCGTGTGAAACTGCAGAGTTATTTGACGTTGAATGCTGTGTCATCTGTTCACCAATCTACAGTCAACAAAGCAAATAAACCTGTTTTGGAGGTGTTTTGGTCAAGGTTATCTTTGAATTATAGAAATGTCAGGTTTTAGCTCACCGATGCCAATTTGAGGATCGTACAAAGCGTGTACAAAGCCTTATTCAGTAAATATAGGGGGTTAGGCTGGAAAGTGAAGAAGAGGGTGCCCACTGGTCACCATTCAACACCACATGACATCAGAAGGGTGTTGATGGTTGTTTTGTTGAATTCACCATGCTTCTACTGCAGCCAGTTAGTGCTCCGTCTCTATTCGGCTCTTGTTTGTACTCTATGGTGAACATCATAATGTTCAAATTTTAGAGAAGTACTCACAAGTTTTTTTATTTTATTCATTTGCGGATATCTTCTATAGATGACTCAGTTGATCCAGCGAACTATTAATCATATCAATGAAGTAATGTCGGACCCTTCCTCAGTCCCAGTTTTGCAATTTGAAGCTGTGTTCAGTCACAAAATGCCAGCAATGGAGCCAAGTAAGGAAGGAGTGTTGAGGAGATTTGATGAACTAATTAATCATGTAAGTAGAAGTTTGTATTCAAAAAGTCTGGTAAATTTTTCAAGAATAGAAATCAATTTTTCAAAAATTCACTTCGAAATTCATTCTAAATCTTTCACCCATCAACATTTGATTTAATTTTATAGAAGTTACTCAGCTCTGTATACTTTTTACGCTGCCTTCAGAATAATTAAGGAGATCCTTGGTTAAAGGTCGATTTTAAGGAGAGGGTGTGCTGGGTGTGCTATTATTCACGTAATTACCTTTTGAAATCAGATTTTTTGAGCACGAGCATACCCACTGTTTTATCCGAACTTTTACAGAAGAACTCCACAATTTTTGTCAGTGGAACACTATTTCATGGGTGCAAAAAGTGACGGATGTAACGATCTGTGGATCATGAGAAAATGTGGACACATTTGGTTATTGGAGGAAATTAGCGTGGCCAACCCGTTTTGACCTGAAAATAATCACAATATTCCAAAAATATCTGTCATTTTGAGTACATACAGAGTTGAAATAAGCAAAGAATAAGAAAGGTCATAATTTTTCAAATCTTCAAAGGAAATTCTTCGAAAATCCCATGAGGTAAAAATCCTTCATCGAGTTTTGGCAAATATTATTCAACAGATTATCTGTTTAGTTTGGCAACGCAATAAAATCAGATTATTGACTGATTAATACTGTGAATTAGTTGTCAAACTGTTTCATAAATTGCCCAACTCCATCAAGGAAATAGAATGTAAGCTCACATTTTCTAGGAGAGCTTTGCGTGCAACTCCTGGCGTTTTAGAACATTTTGCACCCATGCACCAAGTATCATCTGAACATTTTTCAGGTGAATGGTATGATGGCGAATTTACCAGTGATGGAAACTTGGTTCTCTGTCCCCTGTTCCTCCACTTACATTGACCTTGGAAGAGGAATGACTGACAACGAGGTTTTTCGAGAAACTCTTCATTCTCATTTGGATCGCTATCTGTCAATACTGACTCTGCATGTAAATGATTCAGGTATGTAAAAAATTCCTACGTAATGTTTGGTGATAAAGATATTCTTGCTCAGAGTAATGACTTAATTTGCTTAGATGTCTTTCTAGTCTTCTGTTAAATATTTTTTTATCTGTAGTATCTTTCAAGGCATCCGATAGTAATACCTTTGGGTTATCTTCAACTCCTCATCGGTACAATAGTTTTGGGGCACTGTCTGTTACGAGTATTGTATCTGTGATTGCTTCATGATTAACGAGCTAAATTGAAGGAAGAAGGGTACCTGCACTGTTTTTTTTTTTTAATTGATTCGTTTATGTACAGTAGAATCCCCTTAACTCGACCTCGGATAACTCCAAAATCGCGTTAACTCAAATTTTTTTGCGGTCCCGTAAAACTTCCATAAGAATCGGCTAACCCGAAAATCGCGTTAACACTAATTTTTTCGGAGGTCCCTGCCGATTCGAGTTAAGGGGATTCTACTGTATCTTATTTATTTTTTATTTTTTTTTTTTTTTTTTTTTTTTTTTTTTAAACAGTACTATTACATTACTTAGTACTAAACTTACACCTACTATACATTTGAGTATATCTATGTGCTATTTATAACTTACACTAAATTTTAATTTTTAACTTTTCCTGCTAGTCCAGCAACAGAATATCTTTACTGGACTAGCAAGTAACACAAAATAAATATAGTTCTACTCCCGTTGGGTGTAGACTGTGTCTGAACAAACAAAAATAAAGATAAATAAATAATAAAATAAAATAAAATAAAATAACAAGTGAAAAAGGTAAGACAAATAAATGAATAAAGAAACATAAATAAATAAATAAATAAATTATAAATAAATAAATAAAGAAAGAAATAAATAAATAAATAAATAAACAAACAAACAAACAAACAAACAAACATACAAATCAATTACTAAATAAAGTAAATTTAAATTAAGTAATTAAATTGAGACATAACGTTTACATTTACATAAGTTCACAGTATATACAATTAACTATCTTACAGTTTATAACACCTAGCTGCCACTATACGCAGTACTTTTACTCATCGTAGCAACGGCAAAGCAGCTCAATCTTATTTATTTAATTAGTAGTAGAAGTAGTAGAATACAGTTATATTTGAGAGGTGCTGTAGTGACTTCGGCCATTTACTCCTCTTTCATCTGGATCTTAAATTGAATCTTGAATTCTAAAGGGTTTTATCTTAATATTCATTCTTGGAAGCGCTTGAGGATCCGGTTTGCCATAGTTGGTTGGTCAATTGAATTGGCTCATGGAAAAACGTTTGATGTCCAAAATATTTTTATTGAGACAGTTATAAAAAAATAAAAAAAATTGCAAATTATAAAATAGAAATTGAAGAATAATGCCAAGATCAGGGAAAGAAGAGCAAAAAGCCACGGGATGTACGCTCATGAAGTTAAATATAAAAATAATGGACTTAGGACCTTAGGTTTTCTGCGGGCGTTTGGTTGGTAGGGTTATAGTTGATGTATTTTGATTGCTGTTTCCGAAGCTTTAGACAGTCTAAAAGGATGAGTTGGACAGTTAGAGCTGAGTTGTTGCAGAATTGGTAGATTGGTCTTCCTTCTTTCAAAAGCAGGTGGCATTACGTAAAAAATGTATGCCCAATATGAAGTTTTAGAAATATAGGAAATATAAGAAACTTCAAATCATGGACTGAAACAGACCAGTGAATCTACAATAGAGAAAATTGGAAATGTATCTAACGTTGTTCTCTATTGAATTTTTGTTTTAGGCTCTGATTTCATTCATCTAATGTCTGAGCAGCAAGAAAATGAAATTTTTTGGTTCCTCGAAGAAGACAGAGAGTACAATTATTTATTTCAGAAAGTGGATTACTTTCAAAATCTCAGGAGGAGTATACTCAAAATGGTCAAAGTAGAATATTTTGATTTTGGCAGGTACTTGTTAATGCATCACTAGTACTGTCTGTGTGTGTGTATATCAGAGACAAATAGAGACAGAGCACTAACTGGCTGCAGCAGAGGCACACTGAATTCTCGTGGTTTCAACAAAACAACAGTCAACACCCTTCTGATGTTGCATGGTGTTGAATGGTGAGCACCCTCCTCTTCACTTCCCAGTCCATCCCCCCCATGTGTTTTTCGAATGTCATCGTTCAACACCTTGCTACATCAGAGGGGTGTTCACTGTTGTTTTGTTGAATCCGCGAGAATTCAGCGTGCCTCTGCTGCAGCCGTTAGTGCTCCGTCTCTATATGTCTCTAATGTATGTTTATAAGCTATCATGATGTACAGGGTGTATGAAAAAAAAGTATCGTCCAGAATTACCCAAAATCTAAAAATACAATTTTTATGGCATACAATAGACCATGACAGATTTTTTTATTTCAAACTAAGAAGTAAAAATCTGAAGACTATCGAATTTAAAACTATGAATTTTTGAAAATAAATCCAACTCCTTGGGTGGGTCTTATTTATAGTCCCCTGTACACTGTTAAAATAATAGTAATAAGGAAAAGCCATTATTCCTTTTTTTTTATTTTTTACTCAATGAAAAATCATTAAAAGTTTCTTTCATCCAACAAATTTAACTCAAGTCAATTTACTTGTTGTTGCTCTTTTATTCTTCTTCTGGACCTTTAAGGTGATTCCTCAGCGTTCAGTGCCGATTTCTGCGACTAGAGCGCTACTGTTCGCTTAATGTCAAATTACAAGCTGTAAGTAATTTATATTTAAGAAAACAGAGTGTCTGTTACTAGATAATCATCTGACATACGTCTCTGCAAAATATATCTCATCAATAACTTCAAAAATAAGGCTGGATGTACCAAAAAATGAAATGTCGCATTTCTATACAAGAATCGATTTGCGTTATTCCAATTTTTAGTACTTTCAGCTTTATTTTTGAAGTTCTTGATGAGATATTTTACAGAGACGTACTTCAGATGATTATCTAGTAACTGACACTCTGTTTTCTTAAATATAAATTACTTTTGGCCTGTAATTTGACAGTAATCAAACGGAAGCGCTCTGGTGGTAGAAATCGACATTAATCGCTGAAGAATCACTTTAACCTTGACCCGGGATTTGAAGCCGGAGCCACGGTCAAAATTGAAATTTGCACCTTTCCTCGAAAAAACAATGAATAATTTTTTCAGACCTGAAATTTACTATTCAAGATTCAAGAACTGATTTAAGATGTTTCAGGGCAGACAGAAATTACTTCCCATGATTACATTTTGAATTACTGCAATGGGAGCTCCGGAGCTGTACTGAAACTGTAATCATGGAAAGTAATTTCTGTTCACACAAAAACATTTTAAATCAGTTCTTACTCGGTAAATTTTAGGTCTGAAAGCATGATTCATCGTTTTCTTAAGGAGAGGTGCAAATTTTGGTTTCGACCGTGGCTCCGGCTCCAAATCCCTGACCTTGACGAATTCACCTTTTATACTATGTTTCTATTTTTCATCGTAGATTAAGTCAAGAACGGATGATATCTTCTCTCCTAGAAACTGCAGATGCGTATATTCATAGAATTTTAAATGAAATCATTTACAAGCAACTTGGAGACAACCTTGAGTAAGTGGCTCACAAGCATATATTTTTATTTGCAGTACCTAAATTATTTTTGTTATTTTTTCCTGCATGTAGCGGAGTCCTCCGTGCTCTTTCCCATCCTTGCACCCTGTCTTTCCCCCAAACTCGTTGAATGCTTTGACTCCGTGCGAACAATTTGCCAAGTGAGTCTTTACATGGGAGTTGAGTGCCTATCAACTAACATGACATTGGATGATGATCAGTTCCACTGACATCCTCGCTTGACCAAATGGTTTAAATGGGTATGAAGGAGCCTCGCAGAAGTGTGTCGTTCGCGGTGAAAGACCCGCATAAGAGCTAAGACTGCAGCTGGGGCGACAGACGGATTCTATCGATCTATCTATCTAAAAATCTTCGAACTGAAGAAACTTCAATCATTGTGCACCTCAGTGGCGTTCAGTACTAGCAATCAAGGCATCTGCCCTCAGATTTTCCTAATTATTCAAAATTACCCTCTCTGTGATTTCTCTGTGATTCGACTAAACTCTACCCTTTAGAAGTAAAATGCCTGAAGATTTTTTCAAGAAGAGTATGTGACAACTCTTAGCAATATAAATTGTTTACTTTTTACTTCATTTTTATTTTCACCTTCTGAAATCCATTTTTGGGCCGATTTTTTTTTTTTTTTTTTTTTTTGAGGCAACTTCAAAAACACCGGATTGTTGTGTTTTTGAAGTTGCCTTGCTTTTTTAGGTGTCTTCTTGCAAGGATCAAATGACAGAATAACTGACCCAAATTTAACTTACAATCTAACTCATCTCTTTTGTACTTTCATAGGATCTGCGATGAGTTCAATAAACTGGCAAAGCGGGCTTTGGCAGTTCCAGCCACAACAGAAGAACTCATTACAGTCGAAGAGTACATGATTTTTGTTGAATCGAAGTACTTGGATCAACTAACAGAAAAAATACTTCATGTTACTCAATATGGCACCGATCTAATGGAGCTAACAAATTTGAGCTCAGAGCATCTACAAGCCAACAAAGAAACAATAAATTGGCTGCAGAAAATCAAACCTGTCATGGAAGAATGTTCTGTGGTAATTTTCAACTTTCCTCGTACACGTGTACTATCAAACGCAAAATTTTTGGCCGTCAAAAATTCGAGATAAGCGGCGAAGCCTTGTGTAATCAAAGCAACCTTCTATGCTCTGCATGCATTCTTGACTGTCGAAACTTTTGCCTTTGCTAGTACTGCGAAGCAAATTTTATTCAGTGGCCGGTTGGTAATGATTTTTTGTGTGCATTTAGTGTTTTCAATTCCCTGGAATTGGTTTTTTGGGATTATATTCCAGAAAATCCATGGAATGGGGCAGTTCCAAGGATCTGAAATGTTGTGTTTTTTACAAAGGGAATGACAGTAGTTGATGAGCTGAAGACAGTGGTGCTTTTGGTTTTTTCATAAGTGTCATGGTTTTGGAGATATGCACGAGTAAAGTTATAAAAAATCGTAAGCGTAGTGACATCACTAAGCGGAATTCCCATTTAAAAGTATGTATTTTGGGTCAAAATCTTATCTCCGGAACAATAGGACTTAATTAGAAACCAAAGGTATCTTTGTTCTCAGCTCATCAAGTACTTTAATTTTCTTTAAAAAAAACACAACATTTTAGACCCTTGCAACTGCAACATTATTCCTGAGTTGGAACTTTACTTGCTTATGAGTCATCCACTTTGAAAGTTGGTTCATACCCAAAAGTTAAAAAATAGATAGTGCCTGTATGATGTTTTTTTCACATTTCCTCACAAAGCATATTTACCAAAATAACAACAGAAAAAATGTCTGTCCTGATATATCTTGATGATGTTTTATATTTCCTAACCCTGGTACAGAAAAAGAAAAATTTGTCCTTTATTTTGTCGGCAGTTTTGAAGATAAAATACGCTTGCAGCCAAAGCGCACGTCAGAGGTTGGAAACAATGATTGAATTCTTTATTTCATGAGAAAAAATTTATGATTGTTATCACGTCAATCAATTGTGAAAGAAGAGGACAAAAATAGCAGGGGGGTGATCACAGAGGATCGGATCGTTTTGGTATCGTTATCGTTTACGTATAACCTTATGGTTGGCTCAACTGATTGAATCATTTTGAGCCCCTCGTAACGATTGAAACAGACGAAAAGAAGCGATGAGTCGCAGGCTGTCGTAATCTCGATCGTTTGAAGTAGGAAGAGGTGAGGAGGGGATCACCTGCGCGATCGAGTTGTGCAGAAGCAAGCCCATTTGATTTAATGCAAATAATAACGATAACGATACCAAAACGATCCGATCCTCCGTGATCACCCCTCAGGATCATCTTGAATAAATTTAATGTTTTTTCAAATTTTATGTTTTTAAGTTGATCGAGAAAGTGAAGTATGATTTTGAATCACGGCTTCGGGAGAAAACAGAAAAATTGAATAAAGATTTGGAGGATGTCTGTCCAAGTCTAGAATTCCTCAACAATCTGGATGATTGCAGTAAAATTTATGAATATGTGTTGGTATGTAAATTTTTTTACTCATACTTATATATAATGTACTTACATATAAGTATCTATCAACATTTTTGTTTGGTGAATCCTTAAGTAATCAAAGCAACCTTCTACGCTTTGTGTCAAATAGAAAATCGCATTAATTCCCCCCCCCCCCCCTCCCCTTGTTGATATTTACTTCCAACTAAAAAGGCAACGTTTCCTCATCACTTTTTCTCTGTTGATCAGATTACATGTACAAGCCAAGCATCAAAAGTAAATTATGATATTTCTGCCGAAGAAGAATTTTCAAGCATTATTTTCTGAAATTTCCTTTCAAACTGGAAAAATTTCAACACATGTAAAAAAAACTTGAATTATGAGTACGTGATATTAGCTAGAAGTTGACTGTGGATAGTTTTTGGCTCGATTTTCATGCCCAACTTGATCAGTCCAGTCTCTTACTGTGAAACACCAAGGTAACAAACCATTGTGTCTAGGCAGCTGGACTTTACTACTGCTGTTACTATAACTTTTACTTGGACTTAACCCTTTAACTGCTACAGACGAGTATACTTGCAGTGGGGAAATCTCTTCTCTTAGAGCTACGGACAAGTATACTCACAATCGTGACTGGATTCCTCAAAACTCATAAAAAAAATAAATAAATAAATAAATAAAATAAAAAAAAAAAACACGTAAAAATTTGTAAATTTGCACGGTTTTCCATTCACACCCTAGCTGTACCTGCATTCCTAACCTAACAGTCAAAGGGTTAAAGATTTTGCAAAAACGTAAACAAACCTTTTCAAATCATTTGATAAGGCTCTCGCTGACTTTTTCTGTAAGCAATCAAATAGTTAGTTCTTGAGTAAAATCCAGCGGAAATTTTAAAATTACAATGAGCACATTATAAAATTAGAATGCACAATGGCGGAGCTGCTCCGGTTCTATGAGAGATTCTTATTTGATTTGAGGCTTTCCTCTGTGTGTTTCTATAGAGAGAGTGACAAATTAGACAGGAATCCCCCATGACGCCACCATTTAAAAACAAAGGTGACGAAGCTATACAGGTACCATAGGAGATTCCTTTCTAATCTGTCACTCTCTCTCTTGCTATAGAAACACACAGAGAAAAGTTTAAAAGTAGATAGGAATCTCTCATGGTATCTGTGTAGCTCTGCCATTACGCCTTAAACTTTAAAGTCATTTTGTGAGTCAGTGAGTAAATTTTTTTAGTTTCTAATCTGCTCATCATAATGTTTGCTGGATTTTACTCGGGATTTTACTGTTAATCGCTTACAGCAAAAGTTAGCTAGATTCCCCCTCTCCCCCCCCTCATCGTGAGTCTCATAGAACTGAATTTGATGTCTTCCGAAATATGGATGATTGTAAAAATACCTACTCTATATTTACAGAACACTGCTTTCAAATCTCTTATTTTAATTTCAGTTTATAAAAACATTTCTGAGAAGGATAGAACAGTTTGATTCTGTTGTTCAATGGATCAATAAAGAAGAAATGTTGTTCAAATACCCATCTTCTACTTACCCGGATCTCGATGAGCTGAAGGTATGTGCTCATTTGTAACAAAGCTATTGTCAGAATTATCAGGTGTACTCTGGATGCAAGGCCGCAAGGGGAGGAAGAAACATGTATTTTGTTTATTTTGTATTTAATTTTTGCGGAAACTCCATTTTAAGAAAAGTTGCAATAACAATATATAACGTCATCAAGATGGTTATCAAACAACATAACTCTGCAAAGATCATGGTTACCGTAGCAATGGCAAAGTCCTACGATGCTTGACCAATAGCGTCACTCATAGACAGTCTTAACTATTGGTTTAATGAAAGAGTAAATAATCGGCATGCAGATCTATACTCTGTTCTAGATAACATTGCACCTGAGTCGGAAGAATAAAAACCGTAAATGGCAACAGCGCGGTCTAAGCTGTATTGTTCTTAATTGCTGAGCCCGTTAGTCCCTTTGTCCGAGGTTCTATTGTCCAGCTCGGTGTGCAAGGACCCTTTTTTGTCACAAGTAAATGACTCCTGGCAAACAATAAACTTTTTCGGTGCTTACAATTTTTGAATTTTTGACTTGAAATTCGCATTCTGCTTAATATATCAAAAAAATTGATACCAAATTGTCGGGGTAAAAATTCTCTTTCAACAGATGCGCGCTCAACAGAGCAGAGTTGGACATGAATTAGAAGAATCGCGCATCTGTTGAAAACGAATTTTCCTCCCCACAATTCAGTATCAATTTCCTCGATACATCAAGCAGAATACGAATATCAAATCAAAAATCCAAACATTGTAAGAAGCTCCTAAAAGTTTTATTTTCTACCGAGAGTGGTTCACTAGTGGCGGAAAGGGACCCTGGCACATCGAGCTGGAACCTCGGACAAAGGGACTACCAGGCTCAACAATCAAGAATACTGCGGCTCAGACTGCCCTGTTGCCATTTACGGTTTTTATTCATCAGACTCAGGTACAATGTTATCTGAAGCAGACTATAATACAACAAAATTCTCAAAAACCTTTTCGACCCGACTCTTTATCGATGTCACCTGCAGTGCCCCTAAAACATCAATATCAATTATTGGTTTGGAGAACAAAGAATGGCACTGTGTGCAGATGGCCAGATCATTTTTTAAAATACCCTTCAAAACTTTAGATGACGGATGAAAAATATTTCCACAATCAATGAAGTAGTTCATCTAAAAAAAGGCACTGAACAGAATCTATAACAGCAAACGGCATTATTTACGAACATTATTTTTGATGTATTCAAACGGCTGGTTTTGTAACAGTTAATTACTTCTCTCATTTCAGAGCATAGTTCATCCTTTAGCCAGACTGATATTTTTAAGCAATAAGTGGCTTCGCACGAAGAAACTGTGGATGGATGGATCATTTGATAAGCTTGTGAAGAATGAAGTTGAAGAGGTCATGAATACTTTTCTTAAGTAAGTTTCCTCTTCTCTTCTCACTCTATGATTTGACCACAGGCTTAATTTCTTGCCAGAAGTTTTCATCGAAGAGTCAGAATGGCCAAAAAATTAGTTCAAATTTGATTCGAGTTCTGGCTGTTTCCAGATCTTTAATTTATGGTTCGGCTCAGCATTTTCAAGTGGTTTGGTTTGACTCCCTGGTTATCATTAATGTGAAATATTTAAACATTATCTTTGGCCTTATTAAAACCATCTCCTCATCGGTCTTAATTAACCCTTACCGATCCAATGTCGGTTCTACCGGACAGCGTAACAATCCCGTTCAGGTCTAATGTCGGATATATTTGACTTCTAGTAGGGTCCAATTTTGGCTGTATTCGACTTGTCCATTGTGTGGCAGGCTCTAGTGGACACTCGGGGAACTTGTTTCTCAATTGGCGGCACAACTACCGCCGCGAACCTGCTGCAGCAGCCTCAGCCTGCTGAAAATGGTCGAGGGCCGGTAAGGGTTAATGCATCGAAATGTTGCAAATAACGACATATATTGGAGTAAAAGATGAAAGAATTAAATTGAAAAAAAATTCATAATAATTAGCCAATCTCATATTAAATTAAAAACTCACTCAGAGAGCCGTAGGCCTAATTATCATCAGTAGCAAGAATACCTATTAAAAAATTTGAAGTCAATCAATAAAAACAGTTTGAGTTTAATTTTTTTAATATTTTTGCTAGAGCTCGTTTCTGAAGTGTAGGCGCATCTAGACTATAATCTGTGGCAAAGTTTCAATTTTTATTCCTTCAAATCAAAGCAAAACTTGCTACCGACTTTAAACCTTTAAGCGTTCCTCAATGAAAAACCAACGCTTAAATTCATTTTTATTAATGTTCATTTCGTAACATGAGAAATAATGTTGAAAAATTCCAAAGATTACAGGTCTAGGTGCGCCTACACTTCTGAAACGAGCTCTACTGATGATGATTTAATATTGAAAGACCTACAGCTCTGTGAGTAAGTTTTTAATTTAATACAAGATTGGCTTATTATTATTAATTTGTTTAAATTTTATTTCTTTTATATTTTACCATAGTAAATTTAGGTGTTGCAGGTGTTCATTGCTTCAGATTATATTGATTTTAGCTCAGAATATAAATATATAATGTATAATCATTTCTGTTATTGCCATTTTTGGATAACTTTTAGAGGAATTGGCTGAAACGCTTATTTGTCACCAGTATAAGTAATGAGATCAGAAGTTTACCAATTAAGAAATATAAAATTGGAGACACTAAATCATGTATTATTATTTTTTCTGATCACAGGACTTACTTGACTTTACAGCAAACGTACAAAACTAAATGCAAGCAGCAAGCAAACGACAACAATCCGAAAAGATTCAAAGGAGTGGTGGATGATCCTGATTTCTCTAATTGGCCTGCACCTCTAAAAATTGTCTCCCAAACAATTGATAGCATCAAAGATTTTCAAGTGAGTCATCTACTTATCTAGTTTTAATAAACATATCAACTTCGTTGAAAGCTTGTTGTTTTAACCCTATGTATTTGGACAGACACTGTTGCTTTTGTATCTGACAAAATATCTTAAAGAAATGGATCCGTTGTCATCAAAGTTGGAAACCGCAGTTGAACCGTAACCGGAAACCGCAAGGAGAATCAAAATTGGAACTCTGAAAATCCGCGACCCGGAACCGAACCGTAAACCGGAATGAAAAATGGTTCAATTTCGGTTCAATTTCGATTCATCAAACCCTAAACCGAAGCTGTTTATGGGGGTTAAAACAAATCAAAAGATACCATGGAAAATTAGCAATTACAATCCAGCTCAGATGCTAGACTGAAGATAGCTTAAAAAAAAATGTATAAATTATGAATTATGATATGAATTAAAGTATTATTATAAATTAAAAAATCATTCATCAAAGCTTTCTTAAAAAAAATTATTCAATTAAGGTTCATGGATTGAACCGTGATTAAACCGTAATTAAACCGAATTTAAACCGGTTCATTGCTTTTTAACGGAATCGGGACCAAATTTATGCACCGCTAGTCGAACCGAACTGAAATTGAACCAGAATATCAGAAGGTGACGTAAACCGGTTCAAAACGGGTTTATAAAAATTCAATTTTGGTTTCCAACCCTGGTTATCATCGATTCCCATGATATATAATAGTGTTATAAAATGCTATCTTAAAAAGTCCATCACCTGTAAGGTTTAAATTTTGATTCTATAATTTATAAAAGTCAATTTAACTACCATGCTTATTTTTTTATAGCAACATCTTCCTGTTATCAGCATTTTGGGTAATCCAGCACTCAGAGACCGTCATTGGCATGAAATGTCAACTATGATTGATTTAAATCTTCGACCAACTGCTGGCACTTCATTGAGAAAAGTCTCAAAATTGGATCTCAAAAACTTTTTGTCAAAGTAAGTTCTTTGGTCTGCCTCTTTTGAAAAAGAGTTTCCATTTTCTATGAGAACACTATTCTTCCAATAAATACTGCTTCATCAAAAATGACAGCTGCTTTAATTTATTAATGTTTCATTTAGGCAGCAGTATGAAGACTTTGACAGTCGTTTATGCTAAGATTTGCATGCGAAAGTTCCATATCTTAAGAAGAGGGAAAATGTTTTTACCCTCTCCACTGTTCAAACGACGGTCAGTGGCGGAGCGTGCAATTTGGCAACGTTGTATTGTGTCTATTTAAACTCATGTAAAAGGTCGAATTCGAAGGTGTTCGTCGAACACCCAATAATTCGATATTTTTAATTGGTTTAAATGGACGAACTGCCATGTTGTCAAATTGCACGCCACTGACGATGGTACTAGATTATGTTTGCTCAACAAATCTGAGATTGTCCGTTCTATGCGGTTTGGGTGTTCAACTTAAGACCTTACTGCTGACAATTCTGAGAGTTAGTTTTCCCTCTGTCAACTCACAATCAGATACGATGACCATTTATGAATTGTGTTTACTCCAACTTGAAGTAAATGTGATGCTGACGCCTCTCAAGGAAAAATTAACCGCTCCAAGCCAGTTATCATTCCCTAACTGGTTTTGCATGCATAGTTATGTACTAAATAGTGCACAATGCTTCAAAAGCAAGCAGAAGGTCCCAGTTAATCAATAGACAAAACATCTAGCGCGGAGGCACTGCAGGTTGTTTGCTCACTACTGGTTGCAAGGTACGGACAAGTGTGTATAATCACAACAAGGCAGCGACAATCAGCCTACCAGTGCTAGCCGAAACAAAACATTTGATTTTTTTATTTCATTGATGTCTAGCTGAAACTTCACTTGATTGTATCTCTTTTTTTTCTCTTCACAGGTTTGAAGTAGTGAGCATCAGTGCCACCAAAGAGCTTCAGTTGCAGCAAAAACTTGACCAAATCAAACAAGAGTGGACGGATGTTGTTTTCATTCCAATACCATATCCGTACGTAATCAAATTTGTTAATTTGTATTTCAAACCACTTTTCAACAAATCAGAAGAAAAAACAAAAGATGCAATAAACTTTCCCAGTCTCACTTGATTTTTGCTGAGAAAACAATGAATGAAAGTGAAACTCAACAAACACTGTAGCAGGCCAATGGAGCTTTTGCTAACTTTTGCCATAAGCGATTGAATTGTTCGTGCTTGAGTAAAATCCATCGAAAATTACGATGATCCAGAGACAAATAGAGACCTAGCAGTAGCACACCGTATGCTCCCCGTGTTAGAAAAGTGAAGCAAGTTTAGCGGTCACAGTTTTGTTCGGGAGTCACCGGCTGCAACGATAAACAGTCGCCTACTGTTGAGTGGTGAGCTCAACAAAAGGCTGTGATTGGTCCGCGGTTCCGGAAACGGAAACAGGTTTTGCTTGTCGAATGCAAAACAGGTGCTCATCAGTCAACAGTAGGCGACTATTGGCTGTTGTTTCGATGAGTTCCGACCAAAATTGAGCCCCGAAAAGTGGACACCTGTCGCAAGCTTTGTGCTGGGTCTCTATTTGTCTCTGCGATGATCACATTAAAAAATTGGAAATTCACTCGCAGACTCTCAAAATAACTTTAGAATTTAAGCTATGCAAGTACCGTGGAAGATACCAATCTAATTTGAGGCTTTCCTCTGTGTGTTCCTGTAGAGAGAGTGACAAATTAGACAGAAATCCCCAATGACACTTGTGTAGCTCCGGCATTTAAGAGCAAAAATGGAGGAGTTATGCAAGTATCATAGGAGATTCCTATCCAATGGGGCTATTGCACACTTTTGCTATAAGCGATTTAATAGTCGATTATGGCGTCAAAACCTCAAAAAATAACGATGGCGGCACTAAAAACTTCCAAAATCCACTCCTAAACTCAATAAACGCAGTTATTTGCAAGAGCCTAATGGTGGCCGAAGGCACTAACAATGGGAGATTCCCATCTAACAATTCTGAAACTCCATCAAGAAGTGACCAATAAGAGACTACTTTCATTTGACACCGGTGTCACTTGGTGTTGCGGTACCATTCATCGGATGTGGATCATCACTCTGATGACTAATTACTCTGTGAATCATCCTTGTCAGCATAGAGAGAGTAACGAAATTAAGATAGGAATCTCCCATTGTTAGTGCCTTCGGCCACCATTACGCTCGCGCAAATAACTGCGTTTATTGAGTTTAGGAGTGGATTTTGGAAGTTTTTAGTGCCACCATCGTTATTTTTTTAGGTTTCTACGCCATAATCGACTGTTAAATCGCTTACAGCAAAAGTGTGCAATAGCCCCATTTGTCTCTTGCTCTATAGAAACACACAGAGAGAAAATTCTCAAATTAGATAGGAATCTTCCATGGTACCTGCGTAGCTCTGCCATTACGCCTTAGACTTCTAAATCATTTTGTAAGTATGTGAGCAAAGTTTGTGATTTTTTTAGTGTATTCTATATCATTTTTGCAGGTTTTAACGCAAGAATTAACTTTTCAATCACTCACAGCAAAAGTTAGCAAAAGCCCCATTCTGCGCTTTTGAATTACAAGAGACTGCATAGGGAATCAAATGATCTCATCGTTTTTAATGGCGTCACCTGACTCCGTAAATAAGATTTGGAGTCGTTCAAGTCGTTTGTTTTAGAACTTCAAGTCTTGTTTACATGGTCTTGTGACATTGTTTAAAGCAATGAGAGATTAATTGATTTCTGATTTCGTCTTGTGCCATCCAAAAGAATGGAATCGGCCTGCTGTTGGGATTACAATCGTCTTGAGAATCAAAATAGATTTAGAATGCAAATCAGTTGTAAGACAGTCAAAAGTATCATTGGATTATTACTGGCTCAGTAGTTACTGATGAAGGTTAAATCGCTATCTGCTAACTTCTTATTTGTGTCTCTCTTTTCAGCCGTTTTGACATCTTTACCATCTCAAATTTGGATGATATTCAAACAATAGTCGATGATCACATCATTAGAACTCTAGAAATTAGAAGGTCTGCATTTATAAAACCAATAAAAGGTAAGAAGGAAAATTAAGTTTTAACAAACTAGGAATGCGTGTAATCTTGACTAAGGTAAAAGTCGGTGGCAGCACCTGAATTTTTGAGAATCAGAAGAGAATTAAAATAGAGACACTGGTTTAGGCTGATTATGGGCTCTCAGCCCACAAGAAATTGCAGAAATACCCTGTTTGGCCCATGGCTCATTTGAAGCATATTGCTGAATTCAAGATTTAAAATCTTTAATACCTAAGATAATTTTGGCATTTTAGCCCAAGCGTCGGACGAAAAGATTTCTAACTACAGAGTGCCTCAATTGTCAATTTAAATTACAGAGCGCGCGGAGCTGGGCACTTCAAATTATATGCTATTTAACGAACCAGCTTGCCACTAAATTTTGAATAACTGAGGGGGACAAAATACGTTGATAGCCTTTGAAATAATGACAATGAGTTTTCCTCAAGAAGATCAGCTGTGCCTTCAAACCAAAGAGGTTTTCAAATTAAAGGGCTTCAAATTAGGGAGCGTGCACTGTAATACATATTTCACACTGAACAATTTTCCTTTTATATTGTTTCAATTGGAGGGTTTAAGGTGATTCCAGGCAAAACTTTTCAGATTTCAATCTGATGGATAGCGCTACTTTTCGGAAAAGTCGTGTTTTTGGCGTTTTAAACTGAAACCATTAATAAAACACAAAATCCAATAACGTCAGGACCTGCAAAAATTTTTTATGGGTTTTTTTGAGCCCAAAATGAGCAAAATTGGCTTAGAATTTAAACCGTAAATTATGAAATTCATTTTGCCATAAGCTTAGTGAGTGAGAGTGAGTGCGAGTGATAATATGTCTATCTGCCTCACTCGCACTCATTAAGGCTTATGGGAATTTTTGTATTTCATCATTCCCAGCTTTACTTTTGAGTGTTTCAGCTTGAAACTTTCAGGGTATCTTCCTGTGGTATGCTCGCAGGTGCTGACCTTCCTCAAATTAGTGTTTTTTGCGTAAATTCGTCAATTTTAGCCAAAAACTGTTGACTTTTTGAGCAGCGTGACGTGGTTTTTACGGTTGGAACTAATCAACCTTGGAATCATCTTGAGGTGGTGGTGAAAAATTCTTTTCAGCGAAAAATTCAACCTGTGGGAAGTGCCATACCAAAAGCTTTTCTTTGTGTTTATTTCAATACCGGACCCATTTTCATTGACTGTCTATTATTTTTTCTCTAAGCAACACAATGATTTATTTTGCTTTGCAGAAGAGGCAAAAGAGTGGTTTGACACTTTAAATCAAATTACGGAAATATTAGAGCTATGGACATTGTTAGAAGAGCGATGGCTGTACTTTTTAAATTTTTTCGAATCTCAAAAAATAACAGCAGAAGTACCAAAAACTCTCACCTCTTTCTCCGTGAGCTCATTTTACCTTATCTTGTTTTTAGCTTTTGTGATTCTCTTCAATGGATCCATTTTGTTTGAATGAATTTTTCATCCTGGTGTTTTTTTTTTTTTTTTTTTTTTTTTTTTTTTTAAATAGGAGAAAATGGGTCTGTTGCAATCTTTTGCTACAGTATTAAGGAAAGGTGATTCCTCTGTACAATCGCATGAGAGTCACATTGCAACTGTCAAGAAGTCTCAAAATCCTCCCACAATCTCAATAAATGTTTTTAACAAAATTCAAAGATGGCGGTCCATCGGGAATCCCGGTGCGGGAGTCCTGTCTAATAGCAGCTCACCCTTTGATGAATCTCTTCTCAGTATAGAAAGTTTCGATAAGATGGGAATCCCCCATCGTGACTGGTAAATTAGATCGCCATCTTTGAATTTTTTTGATCACATTTATTGAGTTTATGAGTGAATTTTGAGACTTTTCGATGTTTGGCATGTAATTTTCTTGCAGTTCCACATGAGAACCGGCCTTCTACACTGCTGCATGAAAATTGTGCAGCTGACCCATTACATAGCATTAACTTCAGCTTAATTATAGTGGAAACCAAATAATTTTCTATTTCTTGAATTACTTTTGAAGTAAAAAAAGGTGCTAGAGATGGAAGATTTTTGTTTCAATGACTTGAAGTATTTTCTTCCTGTAATAAGTGTGTGAGAATAGGGTTCTTGCAAACTCTAGCTGTGAACCAATGAATGGTCCAATTTTATGTAAAAACCAGCAAAAATCAGGAAAATAACACTAAGAAATTCTAAAATTCAGTAATAAACTCACACAACTGCTATAACGGCAAGTTCGTAATGGCGGTTCAACGCAGGTATCATGGGAGATTCCTGTCCATCATGTCATTTTCTCTACGGATTCACAGAGATATGTCTCAATTTAGATAGGAATCTCCCATGATACCTGCGTCTCTGTGCCATTAAGCCCGATTCTGAGAGTGAATTTTGTGATTTTTTAGTGTTCTCAACATCATTTTTACAGGTTCTTAAGCAAGAATCAACTCTTCAATCCCCTGTTTGCAAGAGCCCCATTGTGCAGCTATTTTGCATAGTTTAGATCCAAGAAATGCCTTTGTCATTCCTGAAAATTAAAAAAATCTCTAAATTAAATTATAGTTTCATGGTGAGAACTGGAAGAAACCAATGAGTTCCATAAAGGTGCTAATTTTTTTCCCCCCCATCTTTTCTTCATTCAATTCAATGCTTTTCAAAAAATACTTTTTTTAGGATGTAAATAACACATTGACCAATTTTATGAAAACTATGGAAAGAGATCCAAAAGTCTTGAAAACAATTGGTCAACGAGATGTGCGCTACAACATTAAGAAATGTTACGATCGCCTTGAAAAAATCTGTTTGAATCTAGCTGAATTTATTGATAAGAAGCGCTCATGTTTCCCTAGGTATGTCATGTATTTCTGTAAAAGAGGCTCTCTGTATAAAGCAAAGCCTTCTTGCTGAATTAAATTTTCCTCATCATTCTTCCACATTCTTCCTTATCAACCAAAATTGATTCTGATGAAAATAATTAAACTTAAGGTGTAAAATGGGATACTGCCTTCAAAAAAACTGTTTTCTGGAAAAGCTTATATGTAGCTTAAAATATTACTCCTTAGACCATTGGGGTGTTACCATTTAAAAATTATTGCATGGGTTGTTGTCCATCTAGGTAATCTGAGTAATCTATTTTTATTCCTTTTAAACTCTGACTATTTGAACTAAAACCATCAAATCTCAAATTTAGACGAGTAAAAATTTGTTGTATAAACAAGGCCAAAAACAATGAGTTTCTACTTAACGGAGAGTAAAAATGAAGAGTAATGGAAAGTAAATAACTTAATTTGGTTGTTATTTTCAATGATTACAAGTGAGATGTACTCTGTCTCACTCGCATCCATTAAAAAAATAGCCAAAATCTAGTCTAAAAATTACGAATTTATTTCTCAACCGATTTTGATGGCTATTGGCTTAAAAAATACTTCAAAAAATTAAGAGCATTGTGACAATCCGCTAACAAGCCTAATCATCTGTTATCACACTCAAATCACCCAAAAAGCCTATCAAAAAACCCCTTATTTTCACCTGGAATCACCTGAGGATTATTCAAAGTAGGTAATGTCAGAAAAGATTTCAGACGTTTCAGCCTCTTCTTGTGTAGTTTTTCGTTTCTCCAGTGTTTCTCATTCTTGATTTTTTTTCTGTTTACTAGATTCTATTTTTTGTCTAATGATGAAGTATTAAACATACTGTCGGAATTCGATCACCCCTCAAAGGTTCAACCCTATTTGCTAAAAATCTTTGCTGGTATCAATGAGCTAAAATTTGGTGACGATGGAGATATCGTGGCGATGTCAAGCATGAATGGAGAAATTGTTCAGTTTTCCAACAAAATCTCTCTCCACGATGAAATTCCTGTGGAAGAATGGTTACTTCAGGTATTGTTATATTGTAGTCAAACAGGAATCACAGCTTAAACTTATTGCTCTTAGAACCCTTTTTTTGCCTTTGCTTATTTTTACCCTGGATAATTTGGATAAATTCCATTCATATTCAAGGAGGATTTATTGATTGTACAGTTTATTTTCAAGGCTCTTAGATTAAAAATGTTTGGTTTAGTAAATCAACAAGGTCGCTCAAAATGACATCAGCTCGACCTGTCGATAAAACGATGGGAGAGGGCAGGGATGCCAAAAAAAATTCCTTGTTCACTTTCTTGGGATCCTGAGATTTGCTTTCCTCACTTTTTTGGGGGGGATTTCAACAGTCCGTTTTTCGGTTGGATGCACTGCCGAAATACCCCCGCAGGTCATACTGCCATACGCGGAGGATACGTGCGCAGGTAATCCCATCTTACGCAAAGGATAAGCGCGCGTTCGTATTTACGCAACTTTTTAAAATCTCGATCGGATTCGGATTCCAAGTTGTGATTACTGCGGACCGAATCCGAATCTTCATGAGGAGTCGGTCGAATCCGGGCTCCATCACTTCTGACCAGTGATTTTATTTATCAAATTGAAATCAATGAAAGTTTTGCTTTGAGTTACGTTTATGGAAAAGGTGAAAATTTAAAATACATTTGAAAATCGCTTCTTGTTTTTTTAGACTCAGCACAATTTTTCTCATTGCTGTTACAGGTAGAAGAACAAATGAAGCTGACTGTTAATTTTGAGATCAGGAAATGTTTGAGCCTCGATCAGCAATCAACCGAGCTCAGGTCCTTGATCGAAACAAGACCGAGTCAAGTTTTCCTATGCATTTGGCACATCAATTGGACAGCTCAAGTTCATAAATGTTTGAAAAGGTCAAACTTTGAACTCCTTCAAACTTACTGTGCAGAAATACAGGTAAAAGTCACAATTACTCTCTTTTTTCTTTTAAAGTTGACTGTGTTTTGTTTCCTCCCATCATTATTTATTTACAAGAAAAGGCCGAACCTTGTAATTTCTTACCAATGAAATAAAATGAAAGCAGTAAAATAGATTTGCGATAACTTCCAGCAGGCTGATCTTTGAAATCAGTGGATAAAATTTGTAGACTGGATGAATGAAGGGCTGCTATTGGTCCCTTTAAAGTGTTTATCGGAAAATATACCTCTGTAACCAAGTATCCTTCCGCTATATTCGATAAGTTTTATCGGCTTGCTTCAAGCAGCCAATAGCTTCTTGAATGTGGCGAAGGGATACTTGGTTACAGAGGTATATTTTTTGATACACACATTATAAAATGGACTTTTTCGCATTGCCTTAGACTTTGAATTTGAAAATTATACACCTTGATTAACCTCCACACTTACAGTAAGTGTGAAAAATAATAGTTGAAGATTCATATCTTAGTCATGAAAGGACAAGAAAACTAATGATCATTCAACGCGGCTGTTATTACATTGAAATTGTTTTGTCCATCCTACTTAAACAGTTGTGTGTTTACCTTAGTATCATTGTAGTATACCTTAGTCATGAAGGGACGAGAAAACCGATGATCATTCAACGCGGCTGTTATTACATTGAAATTGTTTTGTCCATCCTACTCAAACAGTTGTGTGTTCAATGATGTAAAACATTTTTGGTTTGCAAAGTATGGGTATTTTGGTTGTATTAAAAAAATTAGGAATGTGTAAAATTGTCTAAGAGTTTTGACATTTTGAAAATTTTTGAGAAATTTTGAGTATTTATGGCATATTAGGGCAAGATTGATAGAAAGTGTGTATGTTCACTTTTTGCAAGTTTGCTCAAAGCAATGAAGTTTTTGTTCAGTTGCAAACAGAACCTAATATGTTTCTTATGACTCATGACCCTGGATAATTTATTTTTATTTCAGAAAAAGCTGGATGAATCAGTCGCATTGATCATCTCTCCCTTATCGAAAGGCCACAGACAAACTCTGGAATCACTAATAACTCTTCAGTCCCACTGTCTGCAAGCGGCTCGAGATTTCACGCCCAACACCATGTCCGAATTTGATTTCAAATGGCTCATCCAACCTAGGTCTGGAATTTTTGTTTCAATCTCATAAAAGATATCTTGGAGAAAGAGAAGTCTAAACAAAATTTATTTGGCAGTTTCATTCAAGTCAATTATACACGCTTTAAATACAGACTTTTTCAGGGTTGTGCAGAATTGTTTCCGGTATTTTTCGATATTTGATAGTATTTATGGTTTCGGCTCTGAAACAGTGAAATAGTTGAAACTGCCACAGCCAGAGGTTAACTAAATACCAAAAAACCACCGAAGTATTGCTACATTGCATTCCAATATCATAGTACTTGTAGGCTAAAAAAAATTCCAACAAAATAAAATGTTTGTTATTTTTTCCAGTAGTTTTTGTGACCTATGCAGGTATTATGATACTGAGTTTATATGCATGAATACTTCGATGGTTTTATGAAATTTTGTTGGCTTTCGGCTATCAATTATCCATTGATAATGTAAAAAAGTAAAAAAATGTTAAAAGATTGAAAAATACCGAAAGCAAGACCGCAGAACTCTAATATTGTCTTTTCTCACCTCAAGTATATTTTGTTTCTTCATTATGATTTTTTTTTTCTCTTTTTTCAAAAAATATGTTTAAATAACGGTCTTAATATCTCTTTTTAGAATTCAATGAAAGGAAACGCCTCTGTTTGTTTTTCAGGTATACCTGGAAAGATAATGTTATGTTTTCAATGATGAATGTTTCTGTGCCGTATAATTACGAATACTTGGGTGAAGTATCAAGGCTTGTCATAACACCTCTAACCTTGCGATGCTGGGCGACATTGGCTGGAGCACTCCTCATGCATCTCTATGGATGTATTGAAGGCCCCGCAGCGACTGGGAAAACGGAGACGGTGAAAGATATTGCCAAAATGCTTGCTGTCCAGTGCATCACTTTTAACTGCTCTAAGTTTCTGCATTTTTCCATCATAAGCAGGGTAAGTTATTGTAGTTCATGTAAGTTGGGTTTAATTCCGTGCTGGGTTCTCGAAACATTTGCTTTAATTTTTTTATGAGAGAAGAACTGAAGGAAGAGTCACGCAGTTGCATAGAGAGAATATTATGTATTTATAATAATAATAAAAAAAAAAAAAAAAAAAAATTGAGTTCCGCAAGTGGATAGAGAAACAAAGCACAAACAGAAAGTGGAGCAGTATGAAAAGAGAGAGAAAAACTACATTTAGAGCACTTTACCTCCTTGAGTGCTCTAAGTACTTCCTTCCCAATTTGAGAGTCCCTGGCAGGTCGCCGTTACTCTCCTCTTTCCCATCCTTTGTGTTGAGAATACTTTGATTGTCTTTCCTACCCCTTCTTTTTTTATGCAGTCCAGTCGTTCGCTGTGAAATATCAGCTTAACGAACCACGTGTTTGGGCGTGGACTTTACTACTACTGCTACTACTACTTATTTTTCAGTAAGTACACAGCTATCCAATTATAGAATAACACAAAATGTAGATTGAACAGAATAATTTGGCTCTTGCTGAATTTTTCTATTATCAATTGAATTGTTAATTCTTGAGTAAAATCCAGCAAAAATTACAATAAGCTTTTTAAAAAAATAATCAAATTCACTCACAGGCTCAAAAAAAAAAAAATTAAGTTTGAGACGTAAAGGGCCGTTGAAGTAATGCCTAACGGCTGTTCCAGCTAGCTGAGGGTATCAACTTGGTGCCTCTGTTCTGTACGCAGAACAGAAGCCTAATTAGCAGGAGTTTTGGTGAGTAGGGCCACTTCGGAGTGGAGGAGTCTCACATGCCCCTCTCGACCATCAGAGAGGAAGGCTATAAAAGTGTTCTTCGGCGGGGGGGGGGGGGGGGGGGGTGTAAAGGTAGAACTACGTACCATGGGAAATTCCTATCTAATTTAAGATCTTCCTCTGTGTTTCTATGGAGAGGGAGGAAATTAGGTAGGAATCTTGTTTGAAACCTGCATGGCTTCTCCGCATGCTGCAAGGAACCTTGAATGGCAGGAAAAAATATCGCAGCATTTGTAGTTTTAAAGAAGTTTAAAAATGTTTGTTGAATGTTAGTAAGAAACGCGTTCTGATAGTTTTTCAAAGGTCTTGCTTCAACCGGCGCCTGGCTTTGTTTTGATGAATTCAACCAAGTCGAAGTTGGAATGCTCTCTGTTGTGGCCCAGCAGATATTATCTATTTCTCAAGCAATCCAAAGTTGCTCGAAAACGTTTATCTTTGAAGGCTCTGAAATCAATTTGAATAGCTCCTGTTACATCTGTATTGTGATGAATCCTACGTTTGGCGCTCAAAGCATTTTACCGGATAACTTGAAGGTTTGACTTTTATTAATAATGCAGATTTTTTAATGGTTTTTTTTTTGCAGGGGTTCTAAAAATGCGGGATCTTGATATCCGCAAATCGTGTGAAAGTGAGGACATTTCTGGGACTTAGAGGAAATTTGCACGGTAAAAACAATGTTGAAAAAATGGCCTCAAAATGTCAGAAATGTTTTTCATTTTATATACATGAGGCTAAAAGAAATTACTCTGATATTGTTTATTTTGAAATTTTTTCAGAAAACACAAAAAAAGGAGTGACACAGCAGTCCGTAAGAACATGCAGAAGACTTATATTTTAATGTGCTTCTGTAGCGTTTGTTGTTGTTGTTGTTGTTGTACATGCAAGTTATTTTATTTTGTCCAATTGTGTCACATTGGCGGAGGGAGTGGTCTTTTAAGTGACAATTTATACTGAAACTTTGTCATTTTGTGTTTCAGGTTTTGTTTCGAAATGTTATTATGGTGAAACCTGACACTTGCCTTATTACAGAAGTACTTCTTCATTGCTATGGATTTACAGATGTAAAAAAATTGTCCATTAAACTTACCCATGTGTATGAGCTACTCCACACCCTTCTATCTAAACAAGCTCACTATAATTTTGGTAAAGTTCTGTTATTTTCACACTGAAAAGATAAAATCTTTAAGATTAGTTTAGGTATTTTATCAGTGCTGCTGTTTTGCGTATAATTAATGACATTTTTCAATTCATCAATGACTTCACCGGTTGAGAAAAGATTTCAAAGTTCGTTTCTGTGTATGACTTTACTGCACAAAAATACTCGCATCTGCAATCTTTTCTCAATCGGTGCAATTGCCGTGTAATTATCAAAATTTCTGCTAGGTTTTTAAAGTCATCGACCATTCCATCGGCCGAGAAAAGATTACTGATGCCATTATTTTCATTCATTACAGTCATACGTTGAATTGAACTTTGTAATCTTTTCTCAATGGGTAAAATCATAGGTGAATTGGAAAATGTCATTAATTATACGCAAAACTTCATACAAAATTAACAACACAGGTTTCCTACTTCATTTAAATCAGACTCCAGATAAGATTTTAAGATTTTTATTCCTCAAAAAGTTTTCTTGAATCATCTGAATTCCTTCAAAACAATTTAAAGTCAACTTTTTTTATGTCCACGATTTTGAGAGCGTGAACCGTGAATGCACTGTAGGCTCTGCCTACAAAATCACGTGGTTGCAGGTAACCAATAGAAATCATTTAAGAAATCAGAGTGTTGTTTGCACACTTTGCAATCCCCCTCCTCCGTCCATGAAAATTCTCAATCTCCCAAGCATATGGACAATTGTGATTCACTGATTCACAATTGTTTACAGCAGTACCACCAGCCCGGGAAAGTCCACAAAATCAAAATGTTATTTCTTTTCTTGTATTTCTGTTATTTTTAGACATTGTTATCTGTGTATAAGTAACAAAATAAATTAGTAAGTAACATTTTTCTGTGTTCTTCTAGGCTTGGGGGCAGTTCGTTTTAATCTTCTTTATGCAAAAGAATTGAAAATCAAGTATTCTAGAGAAAGTGAGGATTCTGTTTTGGCTCGCTCTGTTTTGGAAATTAATCTACCGAAGCTGCACAGTTCTGACATAGCTCTGTTTCATCAAATAATTCAAAATTTATTCAATGAATATTCTCTATCATTCTCAGAACGAAATGTCTACGAAAAATCTATTTTAGAGGTATTTTTTCTGTCATACTTACTCAAGATGGTTTTTTGCAAAAATTGTCCAGATCTCCATCGGATGGACAGTGCCACTAGTTACTTTTGGGGAATTTCGTGTTTTCGGCATTACAAATTGAAAAGAAAGAAAAAATCCGAAATCCAAAAACGACCGCACTTGTGTAGTTATTATTTATTTTATGGATTTTTTAGCTCAAAATTAAGAAAATCAGTTGAAAACTAAAGCCATAATGTTGGAAATAAATCTCGTCATAAGCTCAGTAAGTCCTGAGACTGCATCTATCTGCCTCTTTGGCACTCATTGGGCTAAGAGGAATTTTTTATTTCCAATATCCCGGCTTTTTTTTTCAGTGTTTTTGATTGAAAATTTCAAGGAACCTTTCTAAAGTATGCTAGAATGCGCCGATGTTCCTTAATAGTATACTTTTTTTGTTTATTCATCAATTTTAGCTAAAAATTCTGAACTGTTTGAGTAGCGCGACGTGCTTATGGCTGGAACTAATCAACCCTGGAATCGCCCTAAAATATTCTTTCGTATTTACTATTTTTGTTGTTGTTTTGTTTCACATTATTTTTATTATCTGAGTATTTAGTAAAAATATAGGAAAGGTGTGTCAGTATTTGTCAGAGTAGGTAAAGCTGGGTTTTTGCCTGGTTCTCATTTAAAAAAAAAAAAATAGTTTACTTTGTCTTACTGATTGCAGCCCGGAAAATGTATCGTAAACTTAGAATTCAAAGAATTTTAACGCAAAGAAATTTTTCTACCAATTTCAGTCAGGTATAAGAGGAGTGGAAAGTTAATTGAAATCTTCCCTTTTTTTCAGATTTGCAAAACCAAGAATTTACAGCAACATAATTCAATGCTTTCAAAAACAAAAGAAATTGTAAATTTGCTGAGCATTGGTCAGGGAGTTCTATTTGTTGGCGAGTCGTTCTGTGGAAAAACTTCAATCCTTCAGGTTATTATCATCAAATTACCTTTTGCTCCTTTTTTTTTTATTTTTTGAGTATTCCTCCCGAAAATCTTTAAGGTTGAATCAATCTTTAATATTTCTGGTTGTTTTCAAAGACACATTCTGTAAAATAAGATTTGTTTTTTAAATTTGATGTGCAATTTCTATTTCCAGGTCCTCATCGATGCACTGAAGAAAGAGAGTGAGATTGAGTGTAGTTTTATCAACCCAAAGTCCGTTACGATTGAATTGTTGTACGGTGAATTTGATGTAGGAACAAACGTTTGGACTGATGGGATACTATCTTCTATTTTCAGGTATTTCATGTTGTTTTACACCTCCATTGCCACCTGAGTGAAATCATCAAATCAAGTAACTTTCCAAGTGATGATCATAATGCAGACTCAGATAGCTTTTCCTGAGTTCGAAGTGAATTCTGTACATTTTGAGTGTTTGCATCGTTATTTTAACATATTTTCGGGGAGTTTGTGCTTGGAATTGTTGCAGCTATAGTTCACAACAGACCCAATTGTGTATATTATTCAATAGTCTATATTTGGTTACGTGATCTTGGCAGGAAGTGCGCAGAGGAAGAAAATGGTTCGAAGAAAAAATGGATCATATTTGATGGCCCCGTTGATCCAGTTTGGGTAGAAAGCATTAACACAGCTCTTGATTCTACCAGAACTTTGAGTCTACCCTCGGGAGAGAGAATTAAAATGAGTAACTCAGCATCAATTATATTTGAAACTTCTGATTTATCTGAGGTCAGTCTTTGCATTGTTCATTGTTAATTACACCTTGCTATAAGGGCGTAAAATGTTTCAAAACGCTATAAGTTTCAGGTGATTTTGGAATTTTTCTCTCAGGATTCCAACAAAATGTCCTCACGCTTAAAAAATTTGAAAGGAATCACTTTTATTTTATTTTTGCTTTCCCAACCTACGCTGGTTCAAAGAGGCTCAATTTGACCGTGTATGTATTTAACATTACCGATATTTTTGAAATTTTGTCGGTATTTTCTCAACATATTTTGGCTGAAAATTTATTGGGCAAATGACCTGACAAAACTCCCAAAATCTCCTCACTTTTCTTGCAATATGTGGATTGCTAGTTCGGGCTTTTTTCGCAACTCTGTATTTCCACCCATGCATTGACTGCCAAATGTATCTTAGAAAAGTCGGGAGTTTTTAATGAAAAAACATAGAACTTACATACAATCGCCAAATAGGTTTTCATTTCTTTCTCAGGTATTTTACCAGGCGTCTTGAATTGATTGGAAGTAATTAACTTTCAAAGCATAAAATCAACACGACCAACCCTTCTCTTAAAATTTTTGTAGCTTTTATTTTTCACTTCAAAATTTTAAAATTTCTGAATTTCCAGTTTTCAAATTTTTAAAATTCCAAATTTTCTAAAATGTCAAAAATTTTAAATCTTTCTCCTTTGCCGCTCACAAAAGTTCAGTCTCAATTCAAACTTTTCCTGTCAATTAATTAGTTTACAAGGTACGTTTAGTTAAGTAAAATATATGGTAACTCGTGAATGGTCTGTTGATATTTATGGAAATACTTAAAAGAAATTATAAACTAAACCATCTGTGAAAAAATCAGTACTCACTCATTCTTTTCAGGCATCTCCTGGCACTGTTTCCCGTTGCAATGTTGTTTATGTTGATCCAGAAGCACTTCAATGGAAAGACATAATCAACTCTTGGCTGGACCGCCTTCCAAAAGAATGGATGAACTTTCGCTCTGTCTTCGTTGCAATGTTCCATTGGCTTGTACCGCCATGTCTTAGCTTTGTCGAGAATAATTGTGTTAAACTTTTACAAGTCCCCAAAAACAAAATCATTAAGTAAGTAATTTCTACTTGGACTAACTAATAACTTGCTTTGTTGTGTCTAGTTTTGAATCAAAAATTAAAGAAAGTACTTAAAATAATTTACGCTCTGTGTGAGGCTCAATGAATTCTTGTTTCTTTGTTTGATCTAATGATGTGTTCTTTTCGTACTTCTTACAATGATGAATTGTCGTATTCTCATGGGAAAATGCAAATGTTTTTAGTTACTTCAATCGGATGAACCGCTGAAACTTGAGTACTATTTTAAGCTCCAATTTCATCTTACCGTAATACCTCGTTATCGGCGGGGGTTACGTTCCGCAAAAACCTCGCTGATACCAAATTTTCGGATACAGGGGTATTAATCTTATGGGAAAAGAGGGGTTAGCAACCGATGATTGTAAAAACGGTTGCAAAAATGGTTGTACAAATGGTCCAAAGGTACCTAGGACTGCTTTTGGAAAGTTATCCTTTTTCTTCCATTTCTTCATCACTCATTTTTCTTTTCATATTTGAAATTTTGAATTGAAATTTTGAAATGAGTGGATGATAAAATGATAGAAAATTATTTTATTAGTGATGATTAATCTTGGAAAATTTTGATGCTTTCACAACAAATTTTAAATTGTTGCGTATGATTAGTAAAGGTTAGAAGAAATCAATTGGGAATAAAATATGTCCCATGAAAACCATGAAAAATACAAGTTTCACCTGTTTTAATTTTTATTCCGGAAACTCGATTGCGGATAAGGGAGGTAAACGGCCGCGGATAAAGAGCATATGCTGCAAAAAACCAATCGGTAATAAGCAAAACCGCGGATACCAAAGTATTATGAAGCATTTTTTTTATTCTCCGGGATCCACACCGGTGCAATAACCCGGAGCTTTTGGAGCTGCTCCAAAGCTGTCTGGTGCAGCACCGGTCACGTGCAGAAGCTCCGGAGCTCCAGCTCCAGTGCATCGGTCTTCAACTCCGATACACTGGAGCTTGCACCGGAGCAGCTCCAGGCGCATCGCACTGCTATTAAAAAAACACTCTGGTTCACTAGAGCTGCACCGGTGCGCGCAATGGAGAATAAAAAAACGCATCAGTATTACTGTATTTCAATTTCACTTTTCATATTGATAAAAAGAAACAAGATAAAGAACAAACCCGTGAAGACTTGCCGTAGGAAAAGTAGGTGAACAGAAAAATGCTGGAAAACACGCCAACGAATTTGATGAGGACTTTTCGGCTCAAATTGCAGCCATTTTCAACTCCAAAATTTAAAAAATAAAATAATACAAAAATAATTTCAAACTATGGAGAAAGCCAGTACTCCTTCACCATGTAAACACAAGAATTAAAACATCTGTATTTTGCGCAAGTGCTGCCAACAAAGCTACAACAATCTACGATGACAACAGTGAAGCAACAAGAACACTAAAGTGTGTCTGCATCGTGTATGACTGCAAAAAGTCTTGCAACCAAGGTAACTTAGACGGGTCACTTAGTGAGTGAAATCAATAATGTCATCAATGTGACGGCATAATTTAAACTCCACAAAAAAAAATAACCAAAAATAGTATGTCCACGTCTGCGCCATAATTACACACTCTGACCTGATTTTTACCGAGTGTACTATGACTTTCAAAAAAAGGATCCTGGGAGACATTCTCATTCCTCCATTTCTTAGCCTTTTTTTTTAGAATTTTGCAGTTTTCAGGGACAAACAGAATTTCCACTGGAAAGTAAGTGTTAAAAAATTTGAAACTCTTTGGAAAAAAATGGACAGAATTATCAAGGGCAGTTTCTATCAGATGACTTTTTTTTGAAGGTCATAGTACCATCTCTAGATGGTTTTGTTTAATTTATACAAATTTATCTTTTCTTTAATTTTTTAGGAGTCTTACGCAATTGCTCAGCATGCTATTGTCAGATGCTCTGGATGAAAATGACCAAAACTACACCCATTTTTTGATTTGGATCCAAGCTGTTTTTTTGTATGCCGGTCATTGGATTTTCGGTGCAACTCTTGACACTGACTCGCGTGTACTCTATGATGAATTTTACAAAAACATATGGAGAGGTTTGTGACAAACGATGTTGATCTAGACAATTGTAACCTTTTCAGAAAAAATTGTCTTGACTTTCATTAATGATCTGTCTGCAAAAGAAAAAAACTATTGGACCAGAGCTGCTTTTTTTCCCTCTGTGTCATTAAAAGCGGTTTGATGCCCATTGGCGGGTATGGCTTGTATTTTGCGTTTCTGATAGTCAGTGGAAGGGGGCGCAGCTTAATTCAATTATTAATTTAACTTCACAATGTGGCAATGCTGTAACATCAGACGATGGCCATCAACGTTAACAAACTAGTCGCAGTTTGCTTTGTTATCGGCAATGGTATTTCTCTGTCCAATCAGAAAAAAGCGCTAACAAATTAGGAACTTTAAGTCATGACCGCTTGGCACGCGATGAACAGCCGTCATCGGAGATGGTGAAATGGTTGACATTCTTCGCAGGTCAGTCAACAAAGATGGCCATCGCCCGACAGTACAGCGTTGCCACAGAGTAAAATTAAATTAATAATTAAATTTGGCTCCGCCCACTTCCGATGACCATTGGAGAAGCAAAATACGAACGATGGCTGTCGCAAGCCGTTGATGGCTATCAAACGACTTTCGATGACAAAGCAAAATGCAACTAATCTCTGGAGCTTGCCAACCGCTTTGCCATTTCTGATGACGGATTGTTTGCAAAGCAATCATCATCGTAATGTTACTCAATTTTTAGGGCTTTTTATTTATTGGACAGAGGAATATCGTTGGGCAACAACCCTCGGCCATTGTCGACGATCAAGCAAAGTACGCCTAATCATAAAGCAATGGATACAGAAACTAAGATCAGAAACTAATTTAATTTTTTTTTTTTTTTATATCATTACATTTTTAATGAATTGAACTGGTCTGTTTCAAACTTTTAGCTGATCGTTAATTTCAAAGTATAATGACTTACAAATGATGGTGCCTTCATGTAAAATTACCAAAAGTCACTCCTACACTCAGTAAAAGCAAACGAAAAGTCATACTTCTTACCTCAGCTGGATTCCACTTAGCCCCATGTCCATCCAGTTTGGATACGTTTTCAGAGCTGCTGTTTTGTGTGTGTCTATACAATTGCAGTTTTCAATTCCCTGATGAAGAAAGATTCACTGATTCACAAGTCAAGAAAAGATTACAGAGTTCAGTTCAGTTTATGACTGTAATGCATAAAAATACTCTAATCTGTAATATTTTTTCAACCGATGGAGTCGTCATTGACTTTCAAGAACTTGCGGGTATTGTCATAACTAAGCGGCAACTCCACCGACTGAGAAAAGATCACAGATCAGAGTATTTGCAAGCATTACAATCATGAATTGAATTGTGTAATCTTTTCTCAACCAGTGGAATCATCGGTGAATTGAAAAATGCCATTGATTATACCCGAGATGGCAGCTTGGATACTTTTTGAGCTCTTTGTGATTTAGTATCCTTAATCAGCCTTCGAACATCTCATATATTCTAGGAACGGATGAAGATAACCCAATGCCTATCTCCGAAGAATTAGAAAAAATCGATGTAATTATTCCTGCGGACGGTTTATTGTTTGATTATTACTACCAGTTCAAAGCAAAAGGATCGTGGAAGTACTGGCCAGAGTTCGTTAGAAATTTTAAAATCGACGAAAGCAGCAACATACAGCAAGTCCTTGTACCGACTGTTGATGCAGCTAGGTACCAATTTAAATTGCTCGTAGAAATAGTTTATCGGTCTCAGTGGTGCACCCATGATCTCTCTTATATCTTGCTCAGAGAAAAATGCTTCGGTTGTTTGAACTGAAGATTTGGTTTATTTTGATCACCGAAGTTTTCAGTGGAAGAAACCAAAGTGTTCGGTCCGAAGCACCGTATATTTCGGTAGTTTAACCCAAATTCCGCCCTTACCGAAGTCTTCCGTACCACTAATGAAGCATTCGGTACTCAGGACCGAACCTTTTGGTTCGTGCAGCCGAAAACTTCGTGATCACATTTTACCGAAGTATTTTTCTCTGTGTGTACCTGGCCAATGGGGCTGTTGCACACTTTTGCTATAAGTGCTTTGATAGTCAATGCTGGTGTAAAAACCTCCAATAATAATGATGGCAGCACAAAAAACTTCTGAAATCCACTCCTAAACTCAATAATCGCTTTTACATGCGTGAGCGTAATGGTTGCATAGGGCAGTATTAATGGAAGATTCCCATCTAATAATACTGTAACTCCATTAAGGAGTCACCAGTAAGAGACAACTTTCCTTTAACACCGGTGTCACCAGGTGTCACGGTACTATTAATCGAATGTGGATCACAACTCTGGTGTCTAATTATTCTGTCTTCCTTTTCAGTAAAGAGAGAATGATGAAATTAAGATAGGATTCTCCTATTATTACTGCCTTACACCACCATTACGCTCGCGCCTATAAGAGCAATTATTAAGTCTAGGAGTAGATTTTGAAAGTTTTTAATGCTGCCATCAGTATTTTTGGAGGTTTTAACACTATTGACTTTTAAATAGCTTATAGCAAAAGTGTGCAACAGCCCCATTTTTCAAAGTTTTGTGCATTCTTTGTGGCAAATTGCTCTGTCCTTATCTAGGCCGTAGCACCGGCAACTCAATTTTGACCAAGTGCAAGTTAAATCCTCTTTTTGCTGGACAATTCACTTCAAAGAGGGGAAAAAAATTGTGAATCTCTTGGTGTGCCACTGATAGATTTCATCAATCTTGTAGTGGTAAAAGTAGCATGTTAACGCTAGTTTTAGCTTAAAAATCTTCATATTTCATGCTTTGAATAAAGTTTATCTATTTTTTTTTTTTTTTTTTTCAGGTATAATTATGTTCTGGATATGCACGTTCGACATGGTGTGTCAGCATTGTTATTGGGGCCGACTGGCACGGGTAAATCCTTCTACGTTCAAAATCTTCTGACGAACCATCTATCCATGGAAAAGTTTGTGCCTAGAGTTGTAACACTCTCAGCTTTATCTACTCCAAAATTTACCCAAGTGAGTTCTACAAATTTTTCTTGTGAGACAAAGAAGAAGCAAAAGAGGAATCAAAAGAAAGCAAAGTACAAAATACCAAAGACTACAGCGGATGCCTTCCTGTTGGTTGTAGGAAGTCCTTTATGTTTTCTTTTTTTTATTTTGTTTTACAACTGTACAAATTAGCCAGTTAAGCAAATACTCGCCAGGAAACAGAGAACACTTTATAATAAACTACAATATAATTTTTTTTTTTTTTGCTATAAAAAGCTTTTTTTAGCATAAGTTTTTTGGATAAGTTCAAAAAGTTAGTAAAATAACCATTTTTAGATCAACTTTTTAAAGTAAGGGGGAGGGCATAAAAAAGTTGGATAGCTGAATTTTTTATTTCAGATTTGCTGGTTACTAAGGATGAAGCAGGGTTGTTGATGTTGTGATGATGACTGTTATATCCGTGGGAAGGGATGAAGTCAGCTGGGGTATCTACGCCTTTCCTGCGCAGGATCTACTGCATATAGTGGAGTCCTCCGTGTTTTTTCCCATCTTTGCACATGTCTTTCCTCAAAACTCGTTGAATGCTTTCACCCCGTTTTAACAATTTTCAAAGTGAGTCTCTGTGTGAGCTTATAATGCCCATGAGTTTACATGCTATTGGAAAATGATCAGTTTGTCTAAAATCCACTGACATTCTTGCTTGCTCAAAAGTTTAGAATGGGTATGAAGGAGCCTCGCAGAAGTCTGTCATCTATGGTGAAAGACCCGCACAAGAGCCAAGCCTGCAGCTGGAGTGACAGACGGTTTCTATCTATGTATCTATTTATCTTCTTCTGTATTCAGAAATTATTAATGAAATTAATGCCCAATTTATAACTAGTTTAATGGACTATTATTGCTTATTCTTTTTTTAAGGAGCTGATTATTTCCAAATTGTTGAAGTACAAGCATAAAATATATGGACCACCCATTGGTAAAAAATGCATCCTTTTTATAGATGATGTTCATATGCCTTTATCTGATCCATTTGGAACCAAACCTGCCATTGAATTGTTGAAGTTTCTCATTGATTACAATTTTTTGTGAGTCCATTTGTTTGTTCTTAATTCACGCTCTCTATTAATTGTTTTGTGTATCATTGAATAATAGCTCTAAATGGAGCTCTTGCAAACTTTTGCAGTAGGGGATTGAAGAGTTGATTCTTGCGTAAAAACCTGTAAAAGTGACGATGATTACACTGGAAGCTCACAAAATTCACTCTCAGAATCGGGTTTAATGGCGGAGAGACGCAGGTATTATGGGAGATTCCTATCTAATTTGAGACATTTCTCTGTGTTTTTGTAGAGAAAGAAATCAGAATTAGACAGGAATCTCCCATGATATCTGCATCGAACCGCCGTTACGAACTTGCCGTTGTAGCAGTATGTGAGTTTATTACTGAATTTTAGATTTTGACTTTTTAGAAATTGACAGATTGGACTATTCATTTGCTGACAGCAAAAGTTTGCAAGAGCCGCATTCTTTTCTGTTGGCTTTTTGTGAACAAACTGAAAATGTGTCTTCAATCTGACAAGAAAACCTGATTTATCAGCGGATTTTTTAAGGTACCTTGGTAGTTTTGAGAAGTATTTAAGGCCTAGCTGAAGGATACAAGTTTTTCTGGCTAGCGCAGAGACAACATGTAATAGAGACCACGCTCTATCTATCTTGCCCATGTTTGAGCGCGGTGGCAACTTTTTTTTTCGGGGTCTCAACAGAACACCGCAAACACGGACCTAACGTTGACTGATGAGAAACGTTGTTGAGATTTTTGCCTGGTGAATCCACAGCACCGAAATTGTATCTGTCAACGTATGGTCCATGTGGGATGGTGCTACTTCATGCTCTCTATGTTAATTTCTGTTGAGCTCCAAAAATAAAGTCAGCCACCGCGCGCACGGCTAGTGCGTGGTCTCTATTATATATTGTCTCTGGGCTAGTGTTGACTCAATTGCATTCTTTGTGTTTTAGCGGTGGTTACATTCAAGATTATCCATTGCATCATCAAGTTTGTAGTAATAATGTTTAATGGTTGAATAAACAATCAATGATGGAATGGTCAAGAGCTTATTATCTACAAAATAGGGTTTACAATGGGGGCTCTCTTTAGTATAAAAATTTCTCTAATCGCCCTTTTTTGAATCTTAAATAATTTTTGAATTGATGAATTATTGCAATCAGGTACCCAAACTGCTAGGCAGTAATTGATCTGTGATACAATATAAAGTGTGTATTTTTTAAAGTCCAGCTTTTCTGTATCAATCTCTGCTTTCTTTTTTCTTCTTCAGGTATGATTTTAGAACCAAGACCAAGATAAACTTTCAAGATTTAGTTTTTGTTGCAGCAATGGGCTCTTTGACTGGCGAAAATTATAACATTAACCTTCGGTTTTTGAACCATTTTAATTGCTTTAGAATTAACTCCTTCTCTGATGAAGTGATCACTCGAATATTTTCGACCTTGATAATGGCTGGGTTCAGAGTAAGTTTAAGATTGAAACATCACTTTTATTCACTGCCGTCTTTAGTGTTTTGCTGGATATTCGTGCTGGCCGGTTATTTTATAAAATTCGTATATCTGGTAAATTTGATTGAATTCATTCACTCTCTCTTCTCAAGTTAGTCAGTAAATTAGCTAATATATTGGTTTCAGGACATTTCGTCAACGACTTTTTGTCCACGCTCATGTTTCGTCCAACTGTTTACGTCACTGCGTTTTTTCGGCAGCAACATGTTGGTCCACTTAGTAAATAATGTCCAAAGTTTTTTGGTCCAAATAAAAACACCGTAACTCCATACAGGAAATATTGCAAAAATTAGGAGACATCATAATTTTGGTATAATTTTTGATAAAACTCACATGATCATTTGTTGGGAGCCTGCTGAGCGGCAGCTGTGGGTTTTACAAAAATTGTGACATTTTAAACAAATTTTGGCAACAGAAAATTTGGAAAAAAAATAAAGAAAAAAAATAGAATGACATCGGTAAGGAAAAGAATTACTCCACACGAAAATGAAGTTACCATAGCAGCACCTCTTCATCTATTTTCCATTTTTGTATTTTCAATGTTTCCATAAATTCTTTTCCTTGCAGTATGATTATTTTTCATACATGTTCTTAACTGTTGTCAAAAATTTTAAATGTTCAGTAAAATCAAACAAATGGACCAAAATTAAACGCATGGCCTATCTTTCCTTGCCTTCATACATGCGTGGACGTAAAATGCCTAGGCGAATTTGTATCCGGACAAAAAGTCGTTGACGAAATGTCCTATAACCAATATATTACAGAATGCTACTGAAAATAATAAAACCCACAAATATAATTTGAAAAAATATTTAATTGAGATTTACCCTTATAGCGTAGAGGTTTACCTAATTTTGACTTTAAATTTAAATTATTAATCACTTCCAGTTTCATATCTTTTACGTGTTGTGTTTTTTTCCCTTAATTTTCTTGTTATCTTAAAATTGTATTTGATGTATTCGTTATAGCTAAATGTATGGAAGGAATAAAATACGTTATTATTATTATTATTATTATTATTATTCTTTCAGCGGAGAATCCGTTTTAGCTAGATGCATGGAAGGAATAAAATACATTATTATTATTATTATTCTTTCAGCGGAACGGATTCTCTACGGAATTGTATCCAGTCGCTGTTTCAATCATCACTTCTACCCTTGAGATCTACAAATTTTGTCTAAACAATTTATTACCGGAGCCATCAAAATCTCACTACATGTTTAGTATCAGCGATTTCGCAAGAGTTGTCTATGGATGTATTCTGTGTAAAAGAGAATCCGTTGATGGCAAAAGAGTTTTAGTGCGGTAAGATTTTCCTTTGATGTTTCAATTGATTTTACTACACTGGTTTTGCATTAGGGCTGCATTAGAGCTGTCGTCCTATCTTTGTCAATGAATCAAGAGTCTGTTATTTTATAAAAAAATTACAAAAATTACCTGATGGGTTTTCAAAACTCGAACAAGAGAAATTTGGGAAAACCTAACTGAACCGTGATCGGCAAATATGTCTGGATTGGTCATACTTACTTTATGATGATCTAGATAGACTAGAAAGAAGATAGATTCGTTCTTTGGAAGGAAATAATCAAGATATTGACGGATGAATTTTATTACTACTGCTCCTAAAAAGTTTTGCCTCTCAAACAATTCATCAAATAAATATAATTAGATCATTTTGTTTGTGTACCTCAAAAGGCTAATCCTTGGTATCTTTTGATTTTCAGACTATGGGCACATGAAGTTCTCCGTGTTTTCTATGATCGATTAGTTGAAGAGGATGATAGACAAAGTTTTTACAATAAAATGACTGATTGCGTAAGTAGTGTTTTCAAGGAAGATGTTGCGGAAATGTTTAGTGGCTTACCGAATGAAGGAGAAGAGGTAAGATACAAATTACAATTTGTAAATTATATTTCCGTTAAGAACTGTAGCATCTAATTTTTTTCCAAAGTAACGGCGACTGATAAGTCGGGAAAGAAAACCCTACAAAAAATAAACAAAAGTTTTTTAACCCTACCATCTTTCTATATCATTGAAACTTTGAAATAAGCCATTGAAAATCAAATCATTACCCCAGCTGACCTCACCCCTTCCCATGGATGTAACAGTCGTCATCACAACATCAACAGCTTTACGTTTAGAAACCAGCAGATCTGAATTAAAATTTTCAGCAATCTAACTTTTTAATGCCCTCCTTCTTACTCTAAAAAGTTTATTTAAAAATGAAGATTTTACTAATTTTTTGAACTTATCCTAAAAGCTTATGCTTACAAAAACTTTTTACAGTTACGACTATTTATATTGTAAAGTGCAGCTTGCATCGAAATTGTCGACGCAGGACTTATGCAAGTGGTAGTACTATGACTTTCAAAAAAAAGTACCCTGGTCAAAATTAATTATTACTCTTTCAAATGTTGGCAACCTTTAAGCAATTTTGCGTCGTTTCCTGTTTTTAAGGACTAAGTAGGATGGCACATTAAAGTACGTCATGAAAAATCAAAACCTCAATTGAAAACAACAACAAAATTTATCAATAAGAATTTTGCCGATGGTACTTTTTTTTGAAAGTCATAGTACATCTTGATGAGTGGAGAAATCATGTTTTCTTCCAAATTTCTGGCTCTTCATGAATGTCTCTTTGTTTGTGAATTCATCATAAGTGTTTCTCTCTATCTTACTTTGTTTATGTTCAGATGAATAAAGAAGCTCTTGCCAATCTAATATTCAGTGTAATTCTTGATACAAGTCCAGAAGACAGAAAATATGAAGAGGTGCCCTCAGTTGATCATTTCTATGATGCGGCAATGCAGATAATAGAAGATTACAATGCTTCTCATCAAAATAAAATGAGCATCGTTCTTTTCAAGTAAGTCTGAGATTGATTCTTTCGTCTTATCTTCCTTCTTTTTAGTGTCTAGATTTTTTTCAAGATTGAAATCATAACTATGAGACAGTTTGTCACCAGCGGGCCGATCATTTACTTTATCGTTAAACCGATCATTAACCCTTTGCCTGCTGGGTTAGGAATTCAGGTGCAGCCACCCCCCAGCTGAGTTAGGAATCGAAAATTATGCAAATTCGATCATTTTCAGATGGCCAAAAATCATTAGAAAAAAAACAAAAAAAATCATCCAAAATCATATTTGTCGATATACCCATTGCCTGCTACGAACGAGTATACTTGCTGCAAAAAATCCGTACCCCTGAGGCAATCGCGATATCGACAAACTTAGGTTAACTTGGTTTTGTCAGCTGAGCAGAAGCAAAACATGCAGAAAAGAAACATATTTTAAAATCAAGGGGCAACGCATTCTATTGGAAACACTTGTAACTTGTAGTTCGTATCTTCCCCGACAGAATGCGTACCTATAGTCTGATGTTTAGTTCAATCGCAACAGCGCTACGGTCGGAAATTCAATGGAAGTTACGAATGCGAGTATACTCGGGCGTAGCTCTGAGGAACGGTTTTTATTCCGCGAGTATACTCGTTCGTAGCAGGCAAAGGGTTAAAACTGTCTACGAGTAATAACTAATTCAAGATGTTTTAGAGCAGACAGAAATTACTTTCCATTTCTATTGAATTATTTCAATCGGAACTCTGAAGCTGGAGATGCTCGAGCTCAGGGCTCTGATTGCAATAACTCAAACTGTAATTCTTGAAAGTAATTTCTATTTGCATCAAAACATCTAGAACCAGTTATTGAATGGTGAATTTCAGGTCTTGAAGCAATATTTATTATTTATCCTTTCTGCCGGGGAAGTGCGAATTACAATTTTGACTGTGACTCCGGCTCCAATTCCCTGGATTCAATGAATTCAATTTAAAATTTGTTGCAAACAACCCTTTACTTCTTGTTGATGAAAGACATATTTCTCTGGCAGGTATGCTGTTGAACATTTGTCTCGGATTTGCCGCATCCTTTCTATTCCTGGAGGAAGTGCTTTATTAGTCGGCGTAGGTGGCTCTGGTAGACAGTCGTTAACTAGACTGGCAGGTGTAGTCTGCAGACAAAATGTGTTTCAACCAAGGATAACTAAAAACTACAGTAAGTCAAGTTGGTTTCATGTCTCTCCGCTACTGTTGTTCTAAACTCTTCAATAGATCTCAAAAGTTGTACATAAAAGTTTGGCACCTGAGGGAGTAGACTTTGAGTAAAGCACCATCCTACAAACCTCATTCTGTCATAATAATAATAATAATAGTAATATTCTCTTTATTCATAATTCACAACAAGAAAATGAACATTGAATAGTGTCAAAATACAGTACCTATAATCATTTAGTGTAAATTTAAAAACAGGTATATCCTGTTATTATGTAAATGAATTCTAAATAGTAATGCGTCTAATTATAAATAGAGATATGAAATTAGATGAACTTTGATGCTTTCTAAGGCATATGGGCAAAGTTTGATTAAGTATAATTTCACCATTTTTTTGAAGGATTGAAAGTTTGGTCATTTTTTCATAGCGTTGGGTAATTTGCTGAAATGATAGTAACTTACACTATTAATGTCGACTTTTCTCCACTTTGAAACATTTCATTTACTGTCCAGAATTATTTCCTTTTTATGTCTTGTGTTACAATCTTGTACTTTTGAATTTAATTCGGAATCCCTTTTTTGGAAAAAGTGGGTGACATTTTTTAGAAATATACAAGCAGGTGCTGTTGATAACTTGTTCGTAATGGTTTACCTGAATCTCTGTATTTCCGTTTAAAAACTATTCAGACTGCCTTTTTTTTGTAATTTAATTTTTTTTTATTTCCCTTAATCTCCAAAATGCCCTCAAGTTACTGAAAAAATGCTTTTTAAACAGTTTAAGTATATGAAAGTTAAAATATTTTTGTGGAAAGCTGAGAATCCATTAAAATCGTTAAAGGAGTGAAGAGCATTTCTTTTTAGTTATTAGCTTTCAAATTGAGGAGTTCTTAGGTAAACAGAGTTAATGGGTGAGGTGTGATAGCATTGCCTATGAGGAGGTATGGTCAAGTGACCAAATAATCAATCAAATAATCTGATGTTATTGCGTTGTCAAACTAGACAAATACTCCGTCGAATATCATTTGCCCAACTCTGGTTTCACGCGATCAAGGATTTTTACCTCACGGGGTTTTCGAAGAATTTCCTCACAAAAATTTGGAAAGTCATGATGTTTCTTTTTCTTTGCTTATCTTAACTCTTTATAAACTCAAAATGACAAATATTTTTGGAACATTGTGATTATTTTCAGGTGAAAACAATTTTACCATGCACAGAGAAAAAGGTATGTCGATGAAGCACACAGTGTATGTCAAATTCGTGGATGCTGGGGCGAGTAAGGGTTCTAACATTATACTTTATGTGCTTGAACGACATACTTTCTGTCTTCAGAACTCATACTCACCCTGGCATCCAAGAATTCGATATACTAGGTGCTTCATCGACACACCTTTTTCTCCGTGTGCTTTCCTCCGATTATAAAAAATGTCCACACTTTCTGGTGATCCACGGATCATTACATTTCACCCACTTTCTTGTCTCTTTTTGCACCCATAACTTAGTGTTCCACTGACAACAATTGAGGAGTTTCAGTAAAGGTAGAATAAAAAAGTGGGTGTGCTTGTGGGCAAAAAACCTGATTTCAAAAGGTTATTACATGAGTATGAAGTGTTAGATCGGATTCTCTTAATCATTTGACAACTGCTCTGAATTGTTTACTGATTAAAAAAAACCCAGTTTTTCTCATCAGAGTTTCTCGCAATAACAATTTGAAATCAAGACTTTTGAGCTCGAGCACACCCTCTGTCTTATCCGCCCTTGTACCGAAGAACTTCTCAATTGTGAAGAAACCATAATTACAGGTTTTCTTTTATTTCTTTTGCACAGCTTTCAGCGAGTGGCATGCTTGCCTACGGGAATTATTGGAAGAAGCTGGCGTACGCAACAAACCGTGTGTTTTTATTTTCTCTGAAGGGCAGTTCAAAGAAGACTGGTTCTTGCAAGATATCCACTACTTGCTCAGCACAGGCGAAGTACCAAATATCTTCTCAACAGACCAACATCTTGAAGTTATAGAGGTAAACTGAAAAGCTTTTACCTAGTTTTCATGAGAACTCTCTAAGTCTGAAGAAAGTAGAACTTAAAAAAATACCCGACGCCTGAAAACCTGAAAATAAAGCGATGAGAAACATAGTGTCTGAAACAGTGCCCAGAATGGCTGAAAATGGGTGTTTTCCTCATCCTTCTTCCTTCTTACATGTTCAGGTCTATCATTCGCTCTGAAAGTATGGGCATAAGAGCTGCCTCCAAAAGCTAGGGACTTTCTTTTATTCCTGTAATGTCCCCTTTTACTTACTTTTTAATAACTTTGTTTTTTCCTTTATTGACATGGTTGTTGTAGCAAGTTCGTCTGGCTGCTCAGGGAGGCAACAGAAATCTTGATATCAGTCCTTTGGCTGTCGAGCGATTCTTTGTCAACCGCTGCAAGCAAAATGTACATCTTTGCTTGTGTTTCAGTCCAGCTGGCTCTGTTTTCAAGAAATATCAACAAATCTTTCCGTCTCTCATCAAATGTTTAACTATTGATTGGTTTGAGGTAAGTTTTTCCTGCTTCACAATTTAATTGGTAGGTACAAGCAGAGCCATTAGTCCTGTTTCGACGATTCGACGCAACCCGCACTACACTTAGCCCGAACCTCTCTCGGTCTTGAGAGAACGAAAGAAAAGAAAGATAAGAGAGCGTTCATTTTACGTGTAGTGCAGGTTGCGTCGAATCGTCGACGCAGGACTAATGGCTCTGCTTGTACATATTTTGTTTTTCATTTAACTCAATACATTTTTCTAAAGTTTTCTCAATTCTTTTCCTCTTTGCATTTACAAGTGTCCATTGCTTAGCATAAACTCGCACCTGGAATTAAAAAAAATAATAATAATAATAAAAATACTCGTTAAATTACACTTGTAAAGGTTGCCCTTTTCATAAATTTAAGTCTTGCTTTTGTTCTGATTAAGTTTTGTTAGGTATTTGTTTTCACAAAAAATTAATTTTGGCATCTAGTCAAATGAAATCAAGCAATCAGTTGGGTGTACCAACGACACTTCTCCAATGTATTTTAAATGGGAGGAGATGTGTCTTTGTTGCATACATCACCTCAATAATCGCTAAAACAACACTTCTCCAATGTGTTTTAAATTAGAGAAGTGTTTTTTTCGCACCCATTGCTTCAATTCTCCATCCTTCAACACCTGTCAGAGTTGGGCAAATGGGAATGGTAATCGATTAGATGATCACGGATCAATTGTAATCGTCGTTTTATCGGAGGGTGATTTTACAGTAATCAGGGCTGATTTTTTACAACTCACTCATCATATTAGTTACAGAAGAATTAGATCTAATCAGAATGACCCTACAGTTTATTTTATATTGGTGAAAATTACATTTAATTGACGATTACCTATTACCCAGTAATCGTGCAATCGATTACACTCCTATTTGCCTAACTCTGGTCCGAATCCTTAAGAATTTGAAATCATCAAACTGTCCGTTAATTTTTTTTAATTCTTTTGTCATTAAAAATTCCCCTCAGGAAATGATAACTTGATCCCTAGTTGTCTTTCTTGAGAAAAATTATAGTTCATGAAGTTTGTTTGTAATGAACCTAACTTTAATCAAACTTTTTATTTTTTGCAGCCGGTGGTACCTGTGCATATAGATGGAAAAACTTACTTCTTTGAGGTAATTTCCTAGCTTTTGTATTTATTCTTTATTATTGATTTTGACTTGGTTTAGTATGAAGCAGCCTAGTAGGACTTAGAAGAGGTTGCCATATTGATCCGTAATTTTCGGAGACTGGTAGTTGAAGCATCATAATTTTGAATATTTTTGTGACCTTTTGAGCCCAGGCATTCTTGAAACCAATCTCAAAGCCTTGACGATCCAGTTTTTGGACAAAGTAATTTAATCTGCAGATTTTAATCATTCATTGAACGGTGATGGACACTCAGCTCCTTCTATTGGCAGATCTGGAACTACGGTGAAAGTTCGTTGTGTGGAACCTCGATCCCGCCCTAAAAAAAATTCCACTTAGGAAAAGTTCCACTTAGGAAATTGCGGTCAGAGTATGAGAGGTTTTACTGTGCTCAAAAAAATTCCACTTGGCAAGATATTCCTTTTGGAGGACGTTCCACACAACAAACTCTCACCGTACATCAGTGAGGACTCAATGTTCAACAGTCACAAGACTATTCATCCTCTTTTTTTGTCAGCATCCCCTCGACATGTAGTCCTTCAATTCATCCAATCAACTTTAGTCCTCTTGAACAAAGCCAATTCTATTTTTTGTCCTCGACTTCCAAGTCCATGCTTTTTTAGTCCTCATTTTATTAGGTTCAGACTACATCTTTAGTCCTTAATTTTGGAGGATCAAATGTCATTGGATAAAAAAAAGGAACGAAAAGTTTTGTAACCCGTTCAACAATCATTGGCGTAAAAACCAGTAAAACCAGATTTCAGCCTATTTTTATGTTGCATAAGCGCTCTTTAACCTTTTCTCAAGGACTCATGGTGAAATACTTGATGTTAAAAATGGTGATGGTCTTTTTTGATTTCTTGATATGGAGGGAGGACTGTGCAGCAACTGTCTGCTTGATAATTTAACTTACTCAAAAGTCCGGTCTATTTTTCAGGGCTGGCCTGAAGAAGCACTGAATAATGTTGCATTTCGTTATCTCGACTCTGTCAACCTCAGTGAAGAAATCAAAAACTCTGTTGTTAAAGCCTTCAAATTTTTCCATGTTGTTGCAAGGTATGCTTCCATCAACACATCCTTATTCCGAGTGATTATTCTTCAAAAATCAATCAGTTTTGGAGAGACAATTTTGCACGCAATTCTTCCCGTGCCTTACGGCAGAGAGCAGTTAAGAAACATGTGTCACTGTCCTATTGTGGAGATTTCTGTATATTTATTTAAACTTAGAATTATACCTAAATTTCCCCAAAGAGTGGAAGATGGTAATAATAAAATACGCCTCCGCCGGGATACGAACCAGGCACCTCTGGGATTAAGATCAGTTGCACTAACCATCAGACCACAGAGGCCAACCATGCGAGTGCTTCTGCCACTTTGCGTTCAAATCAAACGTGCCACGTGAATTAATCGTTCCCGCGTTTTTGTCTTCACGCGGGAATCCATTTTACTGATGCAATATCCGTTAAAATGTAAAAACGTAGAATGTTATGATGCGATTTCTTTTTCACGGTTTTTTATGGGAGTTTGAATAGGACTTGGAAAAATGAACGTTACTACCGATAAACGTTAAAACGAGAAACGTTATAACAAGTTTCTACTGTATTAAAAAAAAAAAAAAAAAAAAAAAAAAAAAACTGGTAGAAAAAATGGAGTAATTTTCTTCTCATGGAAGCGCAGTTTTTAAAATGTTCTTTATCAAGGCCATTGCACCTATGGACTCCTAATGATTTTTTTGATTTCCAGGCAAATATCCAACGATTATTTGAAAGCAACCGGAAGAAAAACGTTTGTAACAACAGCATCCTATTTAGAACTTGTTCAAACATATGTGCAGTACACTATGCAAAAACAAGAACAAATTATGAATGCCAAAATGCGATACGTAGGAGGTTTAGACAAGTTGGACTTTGCAGCAGAACAGGTATGTAAGGCATTTCTGAGGGTTTTGAACCAGGTTTTTGGACCTGAGCATTAAATCAAAAGGTCCTTTGGCGGTGATTACGGAGGATCAAATCGTAATAATTGTCATAATCGGATTGAATGCTTTAAAGTCAAATAGGCTTGCTATTGTGCATCTTGATTCCTCAGGTAACAAGTCATAACCACTCCGTCTTGTCTTTTTACTTCAGTTGACAGAGATTCCGACTGGTCCCCGCTCGCTGGAATCTCTGTTGACTGAAGTACGAAGAGGTGAGGAGGTGGTTACCTGCGCGATCGAGATGCGCTTTAGCAAGCCCATTTGATTTAATGAGTTTGGTCTGATTTTGATAGCCATTGTAACTCTATCCACCGTGATTACCATACAGGTCCAGGAGAGAGTGAACCATCAAGGTTCGAGTATTTTGAGATGCTTTGGACTAGACCCAGAGTCTGGAACTTGTTATAGCTAGAGGGGTCAAAGGGCAGTAAATAAATTAGTATATCTTTGATGATTACTGATCCTACAAAAAAAAATTGAATAGCTACTGAAATAATTAAATAAAAAATGCAATAACATCTTTAATTTTGTTCATTTTGGCTTAGTAACTGTAAGAATGAGACAGAAATGGGAACTAAGTCAAGAAGGGGGCAAAAAAACCAAACAGTTTCGATTTTTTTTTATTTATTTATTTATTGTTATTTTTTTTTTAATTTATTTTGGACAAAATGTTTAGCCTTTTATTTTTTTATTTTTATCGATGAAGAGTGAGAATTTATTGACTGATTACCAGCTGCTTCTCTCTTGTATTATTAAATGTCCTGCTCTGTTTTGCACTATCTTATAACATTACCTATTGCTTTGCAAATAAATTCATATTTAAAGTAAACGCAACCCAATTTTATGTTTAGTGGGATTTCATCTTATTTCATGGCTATTTTTCTGTTTGTGTCCTCCCTTTAGGTAACTGTCATGCAGAAAGATTTGAACTCATTGCAGCCACAGTTGAAAGCAGCGGCCGAACAAACAGAAGGCATGATGAAAGTCATTGAAAGGGAGACAAAGCAGGTAAAGATAACCGGAGCTTATTGTAAAGAGAAGATTGAATAATAGTAAAAAAAAAAAAATTGAAAAATGAATTTTGATTTCCAAGTCAACTTTAATGATCTCTCAAATCTCATTCTCATTTATTAAATTAAATATAAAAAGTGTGAATCGATTTGTAAACGAAAATCAAGATTTTAAAAAATGAATGAAAATATTTCTTAAAAATGAGTTGAAGTTTTAATTTAACTGCTTGAAATGAATCAGATTTCACGGCTCACGGAATTATCGATCTATTGATTCCTTTGTGCGCCTACATAAATAGTATCCAAAGTAGATTGATACAGGGCTAAGCATTATCCTGTGGCAGTATCAGTTAGTGTCTTTTTGTTTGCTGTCTCTGAGTTAAGTAGTTCTAGTGCACACATCTTTTCATTTTACATTAGAATCAATGCTCAGAAATGCTGTGTCAAAAGTTCGCAACAGATTTATTGGTCAAGAAACATACAGATGTTTCGAATGAGCTGCGAGTGCAAAAATTAATTAATTTTCATAAAAAATTAAAAAATAATCTCAATTATATAAGTTTCAGTTAAAAATTAATTAATAATAAAAATTAATTGTAGTAAGTAAAACTTAATTAATTTTCAAGAATTAATTTTTGTAATTAATTTAATTAATTAATTAATTTTTATTATTTTGATTTAATTAATTAATTTAATAAATTAATTTTCATTAATAATTTTCATTTTTGTTTGTTCATTTGTTAGGTAGAAGAAACATCTGCACAAGTGCGCGAGGATGAAAAGATGGTCAACATCCAAGCAAAATCTGCAAATACGTTGAAAGAAGAGTGCGAAACTGACCTAGCCTTGGCGATTCCGATATTAGAAGAGGCCATCAGTGCTCTGAACACTCTGAAACCAACTGACATAACTCTGGTAAAATCGATGAAAAATCCTCCAGATGCCATCAAATTAGTTATGGCTGCTGTGTGTGTAATGAAAGATATCAAGCCGGAAAAAATTCCGGATCCAAACAAACCTGGGTCAAAAATGATCGACTACTGGGGACCCAGCAAAAGATTACTAGGTGACATGAGTTTCTTGCAGAGCTTAAAGGAATACGACAAAGATAATATTCCACCAGCAATAATGGCAACCATCCGCAAACAGTATTTACCTCATAAAGATTTCAAGCCTCAAATAGTAGCCAAAGCCTCCAGCGCAGCTGAGGGTCTGTGTAAGTGGATCATCGCCATGGATATGTACGACGCAGTTGCTAAAGAGGTGGCTCCGAAGAAAGCTAAATTTGATTTGGCTCAGAAGAAATTCGAAGCCACAATGGCCATTTTAATTGAGAAACGGAATCAAGTAGTCGAACTGGAAGAGAAATTAGAAATCCTAAAAGAACAGTTTGAGGAAGCCCAAAATTTAAAAAAAAGAGCTTTAGAAGAGGAGGTAAAATTATGCGCAGGAAAATTAAAGAAAGCAGAAAATTTGATCAGCAGTCTGGGCGGAGAAAGGGCTCGCTGGACGGATAAAGCGAAAGATCTACAACATCGCTACGACTGCATCCCTGGTGATATTTTACTGTCTTGCGGTATAATTTCTTATCTGGCTCCATACACGTCAGATTTTCGTCAACCTCAAATTGAACTGTGGAAAAAGTATCTTAGAAGCCTCAAAATTCCAAGTTCGGAGGTGTATGATATTGTTGTCGTGCTTGGCTCCGAAGTTAAAATTCAGCATTGGAACATTTGTCGTTTACCTCACGATTCATTCTCCGTTGAGAATGCGATAATTCAAGACTGCTCAAAGCGATGGTCTCTGCTACTTGATCCTCAGAGACAGGCGAACAAATGGATTAAAGTCATGGAAAAACCCAACGATCTCGAAATAATCAAAGCTTCTGAGACTCATTATATCAAAAGAATCAAAGTTTGTATGGAAGTCGGAAGACCAGTTTTGATTGAAAACATTCTCGAAGAACTAGATCCTCTTCTAGATCCAATTCTTTTGAAACAGACTTTCGAACAAGACTCGAAAAAATTCATCGCTCTCGGAGATGAAATTATCGAGTATCATCCATCTTTCAAGCTTTATCTTACATCGAGTTTGCGTAACCCAAATCTCGCAGCAGAAGTTTTCAACATAGTTACCGTCTTAAATTTTGCTCTCAATGTCAAAGGATTAGAAGATAAACTATTGAGCATGGTCATTGCCAAAGAGCGGCCTGATCTTGCGGATAAACGTCACACCCTAATACTTGAAAACGCAGAGAATAGAAAGGCGTTGCTAGACATAGAAGACAACATTTTAAGAGCTCTATCGGAATGCACGGGTAATATTTTGGAAGACGAGGCTGCTTCAGAGACTTTGGATAAGTCTAAATTAGTGGCTGTAAAAATCTTGAAAAAGCAAGAACTCGCCAAAAAGGACACTAAAGTGGTTGATAGTTTCTGTGACAGCTACCTTCCGGTCGCTGCTCACTGTGCGGTACTATACTACTGTATAAGTGACCTTCCTAATATTGAACCAATGTATCAGTTTTCCTTAGATTGGTTTATTAATAAATTCATCCAGTCAGTAGATTCAGCCAAAAAATCAACTATTTTAGTCAAACGTGTAGAAAATTTAAAAGAGACCTTCACATTCACTTTATATACAAGTGTGAGTAGATCACTATTCGATAGGCATAAACTCTTATTCTCTTTCATTTTGTGTTCAAGTATCATGATGAAGTATAACAGACTTGAAATTGACGAGTTGAAATTTTTGATTCGTAAAAATACAAATAGTTTAGAAACGGAAAATTCAGTTCCATGGCTTTCGAATTCAAGCTGGATGCAGTTATGTTGCATTGAGAGTTTGCCGGCGTTTAAAGGTTTTAAATTAAGTTTTTTGGAAAATCTCTCCAACTGGAAGGAATATTTTGATTCCGTTGAAAATTTTCCACAGTTGCCTCAACCGTGGGATGAGTCTTTAGCGCCGTTTCAAAAACTGATCGTTGTAAAAATGTTGCAGCCTGAGAAGTTGATTCCGTATATTGTTCAGTTGATCGAGCAAGAGCTCTCATCAAAATTCACCTCTTCACCGCCATTTGATATTAGTATTTCTTATGCTGACTCTAACTGTCTCATACCGCTAGTATTCATACTTTCGCCTGGCACAGATCCGATGAAAAGTTTAATCCAGTTCTCTCAAAGAATGAACTTTGGGAATAAATTCCAGTCGGTTTCTCTCGGAGAAGGACAGGTTAGTGGAATTCCTTTTTTCTTAAAACCTTGGAAAATAATGTTTGTCAGGCCAAAAAAAACAAACAAAAATTGAAGTTCTTTCTGTAAAACGGTTACAGTCCATTTATGACTCAGAAAAAGTTGTCGCATTTTGGGTTGCATCCTTGCCCCTTAATGGGGCAGTAGCAAGGATCTGAAATTTTGGTTTTTATAAAGAAAATTATAGTACTTATTGAGCTAAGAGCAATGGTGAGTTTGGTTTTTTCTAAGTTTCCCGGTTTTAGAGATACACGTGCGTAAAGTTGTAAAAAATCGTGTGCATAGTGACATCACTTCGCAGAGTTCCCATTTAAAACAGTGTATTTTGGGCCAAAATCTCACCTTTAGAACAATGGGACTTAATTAGAAACCTAATTAAAGCATCTTCGTTCTCAGCTCATGAAGTACTTTCATTTTCTTTATAAAAACCACAACATTTTAGACCCTTGCAACTGCCCCATTGTGGCTTTTAATACAATGATCATCCATTCTTCAGGAACATCCCAGCTCCAGTGCTTCTTTATAAAATAATACAATCTTCTGATATTCGATCAAAGATTCAAAATTTCTTAATGAACATCCTCTAGCAGTTTGTTCTTGGTTTTCATCAACAAAAAAATTTATTTTCCTTTTTCTCCTTCTGCAGACATTTTTTTAGAACGATTTTGAATACCTAGTTGAAAGAAGCAAAATGAACAAGCTAAAGTGGGAACTGGGCTGAACAAACAAAGCATCAAACAGATTAAAAGAATCTGGTAAAATGAGCCTTATTTTGAGCTTTTTTGTTTTTAAGCGTGCCGTATATATACGGTGCGCTTCTTGTTTTCATTTTCATATCTAATATATAAGTCCAATGCCTTGCTTATGGCAAAACCTTGGCGGGAAAGGTTTGAAAAATTAAAAACGTGTTTTCTTAAAACTGGTTTCATTAATCGTTAATTTATTGCTGCAATCCAGGAGGTCTCGGCGTCTATTTTCTTAAAATTGTAAAAGTTTTGGTATTCCTGTTAATTTCAATAAGTTATTAAGCGTCAAAGTCGAATTCCTTCAAACGAGAATTCCATACAGGTCCAGCAACCTAAGTCATTTGTGCCAACCTATGAGTCAAAATTCAAAGGCAGGAGGGGGGTGGAAACATCTCCCGCAGGAACCCTCTTTGCCCCTCGCCTTTGGGCTCCACCGTAGTCTTCGACAATTTCTGAGAAATTGAGTGAAGTCGGTTCGATCTCAATCAATCCAATCTCAATCAATCTCAATCAATCTCAACCTCGATCAATTAATCGACCGATGGTCAATTAATCGACCGATGGTCAATTAATTGACCGACCGTCAATTAATTGACTGATGGTCAATTAATTGACTGATGGTCAATTAATTGACCGACCGTCAACTAATTGACTGACCGTCAATTAATTGACTGATGGTCAATTAATTGACTGATGGTCAATTAATTGACCGACCGTCAATTAATTGACTGATGGTCAATTAATTGACTGATGGTCAATTAATTGACCGACCGTCAATTAATTGACTGATGGTCAATTAATTGACCGACCGTCAATTAATTGACTGATGGTCAATTAATTGACTGACCGTCAATTAATTGACCGACCGTCAATTAATTGACCGACCGTCAATTAATTGACTGGTGGTCAATTAATTGACTGGTGGTCAATTAATTGACTGATGGTCAATTAATTGACTGATGGTCAATTAATTGACTGATGGTCAATTAATTGACTGATGGTCAATTAATTGACCGACCGTCAATTAATTGACCGACCGTCAATTAATTGACCGACCGTCAATTAATTGACCGACCGTCAATTAATTGACCGACCGTCAATTAATTGACTGATGGTCAATTAATTGACTGATGGTCAATTAATTGACCGACCGTCAATTAATTGACTGATGGTCAATTAATTGACCGACCGTCAATTAATTGACTGATGGTCAATTAATTGACCGACCGTCAATTAATTGACCGACCGTCAATTAATTGACTGGTGGTCAATTAATTGACTGGTGGTCAATTAATTGACTGATGGTCAATTAATTGACCGACCGTCAATTAATTGACCGACCGTCAATTAATTGACCGACCGTCAATTAATTGACCGACCGTCAATTAATTGACCGACCGTCAATTAATTGACCGACCGTCAATTAATTGACCGACCGTCAATAATTGACCGACCGTCAATTAATTGACCATCGCTCAATTAATTGACCATCGCTCAATTAATTGACCATCGCTCAATTAATTGACCATCGCTCAATTAATTGAGATATCGTCAATTAATTGAGATATACTCAATTATTTGAGAAATCGGTAACGCACAACATTCCTCATCATTTGCCTGTTTGTCGTTCCAGCTCAAGTCTTGACCTGTCTCGTCGCACGCCGCGTCGGCCGTCGCGTCTCCGTCTCCCTCTACAGCAACACCTATACAGGGTGTGTAATAAAAAAGAATCAGGGGCGAATATTTCGGAAACAGCTTCGATTTTCGAAAAACGCTCAAACACGTTTTCGCATAATTGGAGGGGCACATCTTTTTGGGGGTTTTCACTTTCGGCGCCCCGAAGGGGGCCCGGGGGGGGGGGGCACCACCCCCCTAAATTGCATATTTCAAAAGGGGAACCCACATTTTTATTACAGATTTGGAAAGAATTAAAATTCATCCAGTCAGTAGATTCAGCCAAAAATCAACTATTTTAGTCAAACGTGTAAAATTTAAAAGAGACCTTCACATTCACTTTATATACAAGTGTGAGTAGATCACTATTCGATAGGCATAAACTCTATTCTCTTTCATTTTGTGTTCAAGTATCATGATGAAGTATAACAGACTTGAAATTGACGAGTTGAAATTTTTGATTCGTAAAAATACAAATAGTTTAGAAACGGAAAATTCAGTTCCATGGCTTTCGAATTCAAGCTGGATGCAGTTATGTTGCATTGAGAGTTTGCCGGCGTTTAAAGGTTTTAAATTAAGTTTTTTGGAAAATCTCTCCAACTGGAAGGAATATTTTGATTCCGTTGAAATTTTCCACAGTTGCCTCAACCGTGGGATGAGTCTTTAGCGCGTTTCAAAAACTGATCGTTGTAAAAATGTTGCAGCCTGAGAAGTTGATTCCGTATATTGTTCAGTTGATCGAGCAAGAGCTCTCATCAAAATTCACCTCTTCACCGCCATTTGATATTAGTATTTCTTATGCTGACTCTAACTGTCTCATACCGCTAGTATTCATACTTTCGCCTGGCACAGATCCGATGAAAAGTTTAATCCAGTTCTCTCAAAGATGAACTTTGGGAATAAATTCCAGTCGGTTTCTCTCGGAGAAGGACAGGTTAGTGGAATTCCTTTTTTCTTAAAACCTTGGAAAATAATGTTTGTCAGGCCAAAAAAAACAAACAAAAATTGAAGTTCTTTCTGTAAAACGGTTACAGTCCATTTATGACTCAGAAAAAGTTGTCGCATTTTGGGTTGCATCCTTGCCCCTTAATGGGGCAGTAGCAAGGATCTGAAATTTTGGTTTTTTATAAAGAAAATTATAGTACTTATTGAGCTAAGAGCAATGGTGAGTTTGGTTTTTTCTAAGTTTCCCGGTTTTAGAGATACACGTGCGTAAAGTTGTAAAAAATCGTGTGCATAGTGACATCACTTCGCAGAGTTCCCATTTAAAACAGTGTATTTTGGGCCAAAATCTCACCTTTAGAACAATGGGACTTAATTAGAAACCTAATTAAAGCATCTTCGTTCTCAGCTCATGAAGTACTTTCATTTTCTTTATAAAAACCACAACATTTTAGACCCTTGCAACTGCCCCATTGTGGCTTTTAATACAATGATCATCCATTCTTCAGGAACATCCCAGCTCCAGTGCTTCTTTAAAAATAATACAATCTTCTGATATTCGATCAAAGATTCAAATTTCTTAATGAACATCCTCTAGCAGTTTGTTCTTGGTTTTCATCAACAAAAAATTTATTTTCCTTTTCTCCTTCTGCAGACATTTTTTTAGAACGATTTTGAATACCTAGTTGAAAGAAGCAAAATGAACAAGCTAAAGTGGGAACTGGGCTGAACAAACAAAGCATCAAACAGATTAAAAGAATCTGGTAAAATGAGCCTTATTTGAGCTTTTTTGTTTTTAAGCGTGCCGTATATATACGGTGCGCTTCTTGTTTTCATTTTCATATCTAATATATAAGTCCAATGCCTTGCTTATGGCAAAACCTTGGCGGGAAAGGTTTGAAAAATTAAAAACGTGTTTTCTTAAACTGTTTCATTAATCGTTAATTTATTGCTGCAATCCAGGAGGTCTCGGCGTCTATTTTCTTAAAATTGTAAAGTTTGGGTATTCCTGTTAATTTCAATAAGTTATTAAGCGTCAAAGTCGAATTCCTTCAAACGAGAATTCCATACAGGTCCAGCAACCTAAGTCATTTGTGCCAACCTATGAGTCAAATTCAAAGGCAGGAGGGGGGTGGAACATCTCCCGCAGGAACCCTCTTTGCCCCTCGCCTTTGGCTCCACCGTAGTCTTCGACAATTTCTGAGAATTGAGTGAAGTCGGTTCGATCTCAATCAATCCAATCTCAATCAATCTCAATCAATCTCAACCTCGATCAATTAATCGACCGATGGTCAATTAATCGACCGATGGTCAATTAATTGACCGACCGTCAATTAATTGACTGATGGTCAATTAATTGACTGATGGTCAATTAATTGACCGACCGTCAACTAATTGACTGACCGTCAATTAATTGACTGATGGTCAATTAATTGACTGATGGTCAATTAATTGACCGACCGTCAATTATTGACTGATGGTCAATTAATTGACTGATGGTCAATTAATTGACCGACCGTCAATTAATTGACTGATGGTCAATTAATTGACCGACCGTCAATTAATTGACTGATGGTCAATTAATTGACTGACCGTCAATTAATTGACCGACCGTCAATTAATTGACCGACCGTCAATTAATTGACTGGTGGTCAATTAATTGACTGGTGGTCAATTATTGACTGATGGTCAATTAATTGACTGATGGTCAATTAATTGACTGATGGTCAATTAATTGACTGATGGTCAATTAATTGACCGACCGTCAATTAATTGACCGACCGTCAATTAATTGACCGACCGTCAATTAATTGACCCCCGTCAATTAATTGACCGACCGTCAATTAATTGACTGATGGTCAATTAATGACTGATGGTCAATTAATTGACCGACCGTCAATTAATTGACTGATGGTCAATTAATTGACCGACCGTCAATTAATTGACTGATGGTCAATTAATTGACCGACCGTCAATTAATTGACCGACCGTCAATTAATTGACTGGTGGTCATTAATTGACTGGTGGTCAATTAATTGACTGATGGTCAATTAAGATTGTGACTCCGATCGTCATTAATTGACCGACCGTCAATTAATTGACCGCCGTCAATTAATTGACCGACCGTCAATTATTGACCGACCGTCAATTAATTGACCGACCGTCAATTAATTGACCGACCGTCAATTAATTGACCGACCGTCATTAATTGACCGACCGTCAATTAATTGACCATCGCTCAATTAATTGACCATCGCTCAATTAATTGACCATCGCTCAATTAATTGACCATCGCTCAATTAATTGAGATATCGTCAATTAATTGAGATAACTCAATTATTTGAGAAATCGGTAACGCACAACATTCCTCATCATTTGCCTGTTTGTCGTTCCAGCTCAAGTCTTGACCTGTCTCGTCGCACGCCGCGTCGGCCGTCGCGTCTCCGTCTCCCTCTACAGCAACACCTATACAGGGTGTGTAATAAAAAGAATCAGGGGCGAATATTTCGGAAACAGCTTCGATTTTCGAAAAACGCTCAAACACGTTTTCGCATAATTGGAGGGGCACATCTTTTTGGGGGTTTTCACTTTCGGCGCCCCGAAGGGGGGCCGGGGGCGGGGGCACCACCCCCCTAAATTGCATATTTCAAAAGGGGAACCCACATTTTTATTACAGATTTGGAAAGAATTTAAAATTCTAAGATTTTTAACGCAAACCGCATGTCAATATCGATTTTCATCTTCGATACATCGAACTTCAAAGTTCGATATCGACCAATATTCAAAAAATCAGAACTTCTCCAAAAAAGGTCGGATTTTTAAAAACTAAGTGCGTAAAGTACTCTCCAGAACGAGTACTTTTAAATAAAAATACACCTTTTGCATAAAATTTACATTGTTGCCATTTTGGAGCCCCGGAATATTTATCAAAATTATCGAACATTTTTTATTCGGTGTTTTCTTGAAAAACGATCCAAATTCAAAATATTGGCTCCGAAATTGTCCGATGAGGTTAACGTATGCTAAAATACGCTATTAAATTGTCAAAAGACTCAGAAAAGCCTAAAAAAATGATGTGATCAAATTCTGAAATTGAGCCAAAAATGCGTTGTTTTAATTAATGATACGAGATTTTTAAGAGCTTTTGAGCGTATTTCAGCACACATTACCTGCTATTGGATAATTTCGGAGCTAATAATTTAAACTTGAATCGTTTCTCAAGAAAAAAGCGAATTAAAAATGTTCGATAATTTTGACGAATATTTCGGGGCCCCAAAATGGCAACAGTGTAAATTTTATGCAAAAGGTGTATTTTATTTGAAAAGTACTCGTTCTGGAAAGTACTTTAGCCACTTAGTTTTTAAAAATCCGACTTTTTATGGAGAAGTTCTGATTTTTTGAATATTGGTCGATATCGAACTTTGAAGTTCGATATATCGAAGATGAAAATCGATATTGACATGCGGTTTGCGTTAAAAATCTTAGAATTTTAAATTCTTTCCAAATCTGTAATGAAAATGTGGGTCCCATTTGAAATATGCAATTTAGGAGGGTGGTGCCCCCCCCCCCGGCCCCCTTGGGGGTGCAGAAAGTGACCCCTCCCCCCCCAAAAAAAAAGATGCCCTCCTCCAAATAAGCGAACACGTGTTTGAGCGTTTTTCGAAAATCGAAGCGGTTTCCGAAATATTCGCCCCTGATCCTTTTTTGTTACACACCCTGTATTTTCGTCCATGCTGTTCTCACCATCGGACTTACAGATAACAGACCCCAAACGAATTTGCGCTATGGTGCGCGTCTTGTAAACACTCACCCTTCCTTCCCCTCCTCTTATCTCTTCCACTTGCCTCTCTCCTGCGCATTGCTTGTTCCGCTTGCTCGCTCGAGTTGAGGTTTTGATCTTGAAATATTTTCGGCAGGAGTTTCATTTTCATTTCATGCCTTGTGCCGCTCTTATACCAACCCGGCTTTCTGCTATGCCACCCTCTGCCCTCTCCGCTGCAGCTTAGTGCTCATTGTATATGTTTTATGATTATTTTTTTACAGTGGGTCCAGGTCCATTCTTTGCTTTATTCATTCCCATATCACCGCTTTTGCCTCTGCTTGCTCTCTTAACCAGTGATCAGTTTTTTTCTTTGCCTCTCCATGTAGCTACTTGATCGCCTTATCCTCCTTCTTTAAAGCTGAATTTTGAGTCTGTTGAAGGGAAACTCAACATCAAAACTCGCGCACGCCCGCTTCGGGTTCTTACATAGTGGTATGGACCTGAGATCATGTAAATATTAATCATTATGGCGATCAAGAAATTTTAAAAGGCGAAGTAAAGTGTCAAGTTGGTCACAATCATAACTGGTCTCGTCTCTGGTTTGGAAAAATGGGAGAAAAAGTTTCAAGAAGTTGGATTAGTGAATTTTTTCTACTGAAAAAGATAAAATCGAGGAGAATCTTGTTAGAAACTTTAGACACCCAGGGACGGATTTGGAAGGGTGAAAAAGGGCATCTGCCCACATCGGCGAAATTGTGGGATCGGCAATATTTAGTCTGTGATAGTAAAAAAGGGGGGAAGGAAAAGAAGGGAAAGAAGAAAAAATTAAAAGGAAAAAAACCCAGCCCCAAAATTTCTACGGTGAAATAAAATGTCAAATAAAATAAACTTACAAACATTCGCCCCCCCCCCCAAACGAGACACGGCGAGCGAGGAAGCTGCTTTAGCCTCCAATTAAAAGCCATAAAGCAATGCGAAAGACAGAGACACAAGGGCGTGTCCAAAAAAAATCCAGACGGGGGGGGCATCATTTAGCGCGTGTATATCACATTTTTCACATTCAGGCAATCTATTACATTTTCCCTCTTACTTTGGCGTTTTTTGGGGACTGCATCTCTACTCCTTCCCGGTATATGCCCTTGCAGATAGAGATATCCGCCCATTTTGAGAAACTTCAAATTGAATCCGAAAAACTGTTTCCATTGGCTCTTATTACGGCAGTTTCCATTCTGATTGTTTTTATTAAGCTTTAATTTATGAATAGTCCTTCGAGTTATGTGTATTACATCAAAATAAAATAAATAAATTGTGTATTTTGAAATTTTTTTCGAAGTCAATTACCTGCCCATTTTCATCCTAAAAGTTTCTTACACGCGTATTTTTTTAGATTTTATGCATCATAGTGCATCTGGGTCTCGATTGGTTTCGTTCGGGGGGGGGGGGGGGGGGGGAAAAAGAGATCATTTTGGAGTTGATTTTCCTATATACAAAGGCGAGAATTGCATCTAAGAACACTCAAATTTCAACATTTCTGGGGAAGGGGTTATCCCCCATTAGCACATTGATAAACGGTGAGGAGCGGCGACTTCAAGATAGCTCCAGAGGCGGCAAAAGGGTAAATCCGGGTCACTACTGAGGACATTAGAATAACTACGAGGATTGAACAAATCTCGTTTGCTTTTATTGACTATTTGAACCAAATGTTTTACTGAAAAAAAGAAAAAAAAACTCTCGAGAATGACTCGTTTGAACTCTCTTGTTTGTGTGTTCTCACGCCAAGAAAGGAATCAACCAGAAATATTTACTGTTGAAGGTTTAGTGTAAATTTTTCAAACATTGACTCTTTTTGAAGATACGTTGAAAAACTGTATCGAATCTACTTTAGGGATAAGGATAACCGAGCTCTTCTCTGCCTCCTTTTTTAACTACCCATATCTTACATTTGGCAAGTAAATTTTCTCCAAAGCATCAACATTATTTATTTTAAAAAGTTGCCTCTTTTTAATTCCTACACCACTGTTCATGGGCACCGGGATAAGGAGGGGGTAAACCTCTCACCCGCCCAGACTTTAGGACACTCAAAACTTCACGATATTAACTGAAATGAGACATTTAAGGAATTAGGTATTGCCTTGATGTAAATTTCATTTTTACTTAAACATAAAAGTTCTTCAAACTTCCAAGGACTCTTCTTCTCTAACCAGATTTTTTTTTTAGGGAATTAAAAGTCGATATTAATGGCAACTTCAGGGCCGTAACTATACCGTAGGGCAGTCGCGGCAATGCCCCCCCCCCCCAGGCTTGGGGCCCCCAACGATATTCTTTTTCCATTCTTGTATGGGTTTTCCACCCTCATAGTTATACGAATATTTTATCAATAAGTTGGATTCATTCATTCATTACGATGGACGGTCACTTGTTTCTTGTTTTATCATGAATTTTTCAGTCCGGCCTTTGCGCCGATCGAACAGCTTTAAGTTTTCGGCACTATTTGACTACGTTTTAAGTACCGGTTCAGCGTGATGTTACCGTACGCATTTTATTTTTTGTCTTTCCGCCGGATTTTTGCTTCTGGTTATTTAAAAACGGATTTCTCCAATCAGTGCAGTGACTGCAGTATCCAGTGTTGCCAAGGTAGATGGAGAACAGATACCTACGAACCAAGGTTATAGATTATACAGGTATGTTCAATGCTCATCTGACTTCACGCCACGAACTCAGTGGCGCGCAGTTCGAAATCACTGCAGTCAAGATGGCCGACAAAAGCAGAAAACACAACGACTCACTTGGGCGACTTCGAGAGTACCTATCGCCCGAAGTTGCCTGGGCGAGTAGGCCTATTTTTGCTTTTGTCGGCCATCTTGGCTGCCGTGATTTTGCACTGCACGCCACTGAATTTGTGGCGCGAAGTCAGATAAGCATACCTGATAATCTATAACCTTGGGCTCTTATTGGTTCGCCAAAAAAGCGCTTGCGCCGCCATTTTTCTTACCGCGCAATTCAAAACTGAGATTTAGCACGGCAGTGGAAGTGGCGGTGAACGTAAACCTATTAACCTAACCTCCATCACAAAATTAAGATTAGTACACAGAGAAAAATAATTCGGTAAAATTTGATCACTGAAGTGTTTGGTTGCAGGAAACCGACATTTTCGGTCTCGAGTACCGAATTGTTCATTAGTACTACCGAAGTTCATGGTAGTACCAAAGAACTTCAGTAGGGGCGGAATTTAAGTTTAATTACCGAAGTCTTCGGACCTTCGGTACTTCCAATAAAGTATTCGGTTCTCAGGACCAAAATTTCGGTTTCCTGCAACGGAACACTTCGGTGATCAAAATTTACCGAATTATTTTCCTCTTTGCGGAACGAATTCCCATGTTGATTTCCATAAGGCCTAAAACAGTTTTGCACCACGATTACAGCCAACCAGAGGCTTGCCCGCGTTTTCGATCTCTTATCTGCGTTGACCACGCACGCAGGCCTTCCATTCAATTGTGACTCTTGTTTACTCTTTGCTTGGTGACTTCGTCTTTCAATTTTTTCACCCCGAAACTGTCGCAACTCCACTCACACCTCACGCTTAGCGCTTATCCCTTTCTCGACTTCTTTCTGATCTCCTCATGTACGCCTTAAACCTCCATTAGTGAGTGGGGAAAATGTAATTTAGTAAACTGGGCCCAATAAATGTACGGTACAGACGGTCCTTGTTCTTTAACGTTAGGTGCAGTGCAGCCCTAACAAATCAGAAGCGAGGATTCGCTACTTGGGGTCAAGAACAACGGACCGTCCGTACCGTACATTTATTGGGCCCTGGACACTCAAGATTTTACAAGAATACGGCCGAATCTAACCTACAAACAACAAAACCAATTTCCGACAGCTGATTGCTTTAGGCGATTTATTATCACACTGAAGCCATGCTCTTCTAATTTATTTTTAGTAATTTCGAGGACGTAACAAGCACAAGCATAATCGTGCGAAAAATTGCTCTGATTTTTATAGGTTTATCAGCCGATATATCAGCGGCTAAGGCGGAAAATTAAAAATCCTGAAAGAAAGAAGAATAGAAAAAAGAGCGGTCAAATTTAGCGAGTCTAGGTCCAGAAAGTTCTTAATTATTTGTAAGAAGTTGAATAAATGTGTTCAATTTGTGATTTTCCCCATTTGCTTGGATTGCAAGCGAAAAAGGGAATAAGGGTCATCATAACTCATCAAAGATCTCGATGGTCAAATTTTTCTTGGGACCAAACGCATGCGAAGCAACAGAAAAAATTATCAGTTCTTTTTGCCTTATTACCCACTCCCCAGGCAAGATCTGAAGTGACACCTCCGGAAGAGGTAAAGGTAGTGTGAAAGACACAGGGCGAAAAGGAAATCGAGCATACAATGCAACGAGAAGACAGCAATATTTCATTTACGAATATCTCGAGCTGTACTGAACCGATTTCAATAAAATTTTCGCTGGTTGGAACCAAATTCAGGCCTGTGTATAACTTGCGGTGAGTGCAAGTGTTTGGTTAGTACATGCTATGCAACACCCCCCCCCCCAAATCCATTTGCTTTTTGAAGAGTGGTGAAGCGTGCGATGATAGGAATGGAGCTTGTAGGCATAAACGACAAGCTTCGCCAGGGTGTCAAAAACATCAAGGATTGGGGGGGGGGGGGCTATTGGAAAATGATGGCATTTTATCTTCTCTTTTTTTACTTGGCCATATTCAAAACCATAAACAAATATTATGTTTTAGATATCTATGCAAGCCTACACAACACCCTAGGATTTATCTCCATATCACAGATTTAAATTGACGAAGTGCAACGTTGCTACATCGCACGTTTCGCTAAATTAGTTCCGAACCAACCAATCTCCCAAACTTGAATATTAGGAGCAACAAATTGAACTTCTTTTTTAAATATGTATGTATACTGTCTGTCCTTCCATGCAATTTTTCTCCTTCATTACTACATTGATTTTGTTTCATAAGTCCAATTTCATCTTAGGCGCCCCCGCGGCGAGGCTTTTGCGTGTAATCCGGTAACGTTTCTATTTGACAAGTTTAAGAAAATTGTAGGCGAGTATACGATGGTAAATCGAATTATATGTTTTGAATGTTTTAAATAGACCAAATGCAACGTTGCCACATTGATTACGCTCTTTGTGACAAGAGTGATAAGTCGAAGGCCGCATTTAAGTATTCTGATGTAGAGGATTCCTCCTAAGGTGATTGGGGGGGGGGGACTTTATGTAACACTGTTGTCATTTTTGAAGGTGGTGTCTCTTTATTTACCTAAATTGTAAGAGTGGAATAGCGATTTTTATGGGTAACATATTTAGGATGAACAGGACGAATAAAGGGAAAGGAAAAAAATAAAATAAAAATAGTAAATGCGACGTTCCATAAAATGTTTGCGAAAAGCTCATCTAAAACGTAATTTTTTTTTCTTAACTTCGGGGGGGGGGGGGATCCTTCCTTGAGATACAGCATTCGGAAGGGCGAGAAATTCTATGCCTTCTTGCGCAAATCGTCGGAGATCGTTATTGTTTTCCGTTTCCGATGTAATAAACGGTCAATGTTCGATTTAAACCCATTTTCATCAAAACATCACTCCTATTTTAAAGAGTCAGCATTTTCAAAGCGACGAATTTAAAATACTATAATAAGCAAGTACTTTTCCGAAATAAATACGGGTTCGCCAAAAATTTAATCTACATTTCCCTCTCATCTATTATTTAATGGAAGTCGTCCATCGCAGTTTTTGAGGTTGCCTTCGCCTGAGAGGCAAACATTTTAAAATAGGCGCTAAAACCAAACGTTTACTATTTCAAAACTTCTTTGTCTGCAAGTAACTTACTTTACAGTTTTTACAGAATTTTCAACTCCTAAGGGGGGTTTAGTGTTTTTTTTTTTTTTTTTTTTTTTTTTTTTTTTTTTTTTTTTCTCCTTTGAATTTTTAAAAAGTGTTTTGATTTTTGAGAATGAACCAAGATAGAACGTTGACCTTGATCGGATCTCGACAGTAAAATAAAATAATAATAAAAAAAAATTATCCGGAGTTTGCGCTGAAATGCTCAGTTTTGAGCACCTTTTCGTAACGATCGGAACAACAGATATAAGTTACTTGAAAATCATAAGTTTGGGCTAATCCTCCCCCCCCCCCCCCTACAAAATACGCCAATAAAAATTTTGGGAACGCTTAAAACTAGCTCTCATACGGAAGTTTCATCACTTTTTTAAATTGGCCGCGAATGAACTCAAACCATTTTTTTTTTAAAATTTGTCCTTGGATTCTTTTCAAAAAGGGTTCAAAGCATAAAACCAAGAAAAATTGTACTCATTTCCGAATCTTATCAACGCGTTATCAGCAAATGAAAACTTTAAATGCGTTTTCTGGAAATCAGGTTTTTCGGTATGTGCTGTTTTTGCAGCCACCGCCTCAATTGTAGAATTATTCGTAGATTAATTCGATTGATTCGGCGTTGCCTGACTCACCGAATAATTTCCGAATAATTTTTGCCCTACTCTGTCAGACAAACGGTATGAATATCGGGCCATAGGTGGACCAAGGCGGTAATAAAGGGACTGTAATAAACAAAATTTTGCGCAGTCTTCGAGGGGATTTTTGGAAAAGTGATGCGGGCTTTCATTGACGAATTCGACGTTAACCCCCCCCCCCCTCTCCTTTTGGGCTTTAGCCTTCTTTATATATTTCTAGATCCGCCACTAAACCCCTGGTCCGGTTTTTTTTTTTTTTTTTTTTTTTTTTTTTTTTTTTTTCTGCAACAGTTCAAAAATAGAACGGGGGGGGGGGGAGGAGGGCTCTTTCTAAACATAGAGTATCGTGATGACAAAATTACCCCTGTTCCGGTTTTTTTTTTTTTTTTTTTTTTTTTTTTTTTTTTATCTGCAACCGTTTCAAATATAAAAGGGGGGGAGGACTCTTTCTAAACTAGTGTATTGTGATGACAAACCGCTGTACCGGGTTTTTTTTTTTGTTTTTTTTTTTGTTTTATTTATCTGCAACCGTTCAAAAATATAAACGGGGGGGGGGGGGGAGGACTCTTTCCAAACATAGTGTATTGTGATGACAAATTACCCCTGTTCCGTTTTTTTTTTTTTTTTTTTTATCTGCAACCGTTAAAAAATATAAAAGGGGAGGGGAGGACTCTTCCTAAACACGGTGCATTGTGATGACAAATTACATCAATATTACCTACTACTTAATAGTTTTACTTATGTGGTAATTCTGACGATTTCTGTTGTTCAAACGAACGAGTTTCGAAAATATTAAAAAAGTTCATTGAAATCGGTTGAGTATACAAATGTCTCGAGATATTTGCAAATGAAAATATTTGCGTTTCATTGAGCTTTGTCGTAGCTCTTAGACTTGCCTTTTTAAGCGGCCGATGCGATGGTCAAGAAGAAAACAAAATAAACCTCCTCCTCGGGAAGAACCGAGAAACAAGGGTAATTCATAGTAGGAAGATAGGAGAGCGTCAAAACGACTTTCATAATCAAAGGGGCGAGGCTCGTGTATGAGTGTGATTGTGAGAATAACCGTATGACAAACTGCAGTGAACTCAGTGAACACGGATGTGACACAAGCATGGGCACTGGGCAGTCTAATGGGGTGAATACTTGAGTGGGAAATGGCCGGCTGCGGTGATGGTGCGTGAGTGATGGGTGAGATAAGAGAAAGAAAGAGGGAAAGAGACAGAGAGGAGTGTCGAAAATGACGGAGCACGCTGTGGCGGGTGAGGTGAAGTAACGCACGGCGCATCGAGCGTCGAGAAGAAAACCGAGACAGCCACGACGCAAATATGAACTCGTTCAACAACACACTATTTGTAAGCATGATCACGCTGATCAGAAATTGTTCAGGTGTAGGGAAAATACTCGATTATTTGACGATATCTCAATTAATCGACTATATCTCAATTAATTGACTACATCTCAATTAATTGACGGTCGGTCAATTAATTGACGGTCGGTCAATTAATTGACCATCAGTCAATTAATTGACGGTCGGTCAATTAATTGACCATCAGTCAATTAATTGACCGTCAGTCAATTAATTGACGGTCGGTCAATTAATTGACCATCAGTCAATTAATTGACCATCAGTCAATTAATTGACCATCAGTCAATTAATTGACGGTCGGTCAATTAATTGACGGTCGGTCAATTAATTGACCATCAGTCAATTAATTGACGGTCGGTCAATTAATTGACCATCAGTCAATTAATTGACCGTCAGTCAATTATTGACCGTCAGTCAATTAATTGACCGTCAGTCAATTAATTGACCACAAGTCAATTAATTGACCGTCAGTCAATTAATTGACCGTCAGTCAATTAATTGACCGTCAGTCAATTAATTGACCGACCGTCAATTAATTGACCGTCGGTCAATTAATTGACCGTCGGTCAATTAATTGACCGTCAGTCAATTAATTGACCGTCAGTCAATTAATTGACCGTCAGTCAATTAATTGACCACAAGTCAATTAATTGACCGTCAGTCAATTAATTGACCGTCAGTCAATTAATTGACCGTCGGTCAATTAATTGACCGTCGGTCAATTAATTGACCGTCGGTCAATTAATTGACCATCCGTCAATTAATTGACCATCAGTCAATTAATTGACCATCCGTCAATTAATTGACCATCAGTCAATTAATTGACGGTCGGTCAATTAATTGACGATCGGTCGATTAATTGACGGTCGGTCGATTTCTTAAATAATTGGGTGGTTGTCGATCAATCTCAATCAATCTCAATCAATCTCAATTCACGATAATTGAGGCGGTGGCTGCAAAAACAGCACATACCGAAAAACCTGATTTCCAGAAAACGCATTTAAAGTTTTCATTTGCTAATAACGCGTTGATATGATTCGGAAATGAGTACAATTTTTCTTGGTTTTATGCTTTGAACCCTTTTTGAAGAGAATCCAAGGACAAATTTAAAAAAAAAATGGTTTGAGTTCATTCGCGGCCAATTTAAAAAAGTGAGTTATGTGCGGTTTTTGCACCCAACAATAAATTAACGCAAATTTAATAGGATTTGACAGTTAAATGAGAGAATAATATTTTTTGCCATAATTTATTGAAACATAAAAATTTAAAGTAAAGTAACAACGCAAACTGAAACAAAAAAGTAAAACTAAGTAAAAATCAGCTATATTTGGCTCGCAATTAAATGTAAAGGAAAATGACCTTTCAAAGTACATGAGCATAGCCAGCAATTTGGCAACCATGAATTCTTCCCATTTTAACGCATGAGAAACAATCGACTCTTGAGGAGACCATCGCTCTTTTACCAATCGATTGTTTCTCATGCATTCTAATGGGAATAGTACACAGTTACACACAGTTATACGTATAGTGCATGTACTCGTATGTGCTGTTTTTGCACCCATCGACGCGATATCTCCGCGTAGAATCATCGTCACGTCACCAAATTCACAGGGGTGATACTTCTTGAGTATAATTTTCAATTGCGCTGTTGGGCGCAAAAACAGCACATACGCGCATGGGCTGTTAATGCAGGGGCCGCCTCAATTGTCAAAGTCTACTCCACCGGTCACAAGATTTCTTCACGGTGCATTAAGCGGTCGTAAATGTGTCAACATCTGTTTGACGAGGGTACATCGATAAGAAGCGACGAGGTATTCATGAGAGCGGGAGGGGTATAGAAAAGAGAGAGGCTCATTCATATCCTTAAGGTACCGTTCTAGAATTCATCCCTTTATTGTCTCGATGCAGAAAAGATTATGAATAGCAGCACTTTCCAATGTACATAGATATACAGTATCACAGGGTAATGTAATCTTTTTGCACGGATGCAGTAAATGGTTGAATTCTAGAACGCTACCTATGTAGACCTGTTTAGTGATGACGTCACGATCAGAATTAGTTCCAAACAAATGCTCTATCTCGCTCACTCTCGTGGATTTACCAGATCCAAATTTTCGAACGCAAATTCATGCTAGTTAACCAACAGTTTTCTCAAATTTTATTGCACCATTAGATTCCACTTGCCTTAAAGTATCTTTTCACTGTAACATAATTCCTAAAAGATCACAAGCGAATTTACAATCACAGTTATACCGAAAGACGTTCTACGTTTTGTCCTTGTCTTACTCACGGTCTCTTATGGTAGTATCACCGGCATGACACTCAATCATTCTAACTTCTCTCCGTATCGAAGCTATTGTTCGAGGTACAACACATGCCGTGATGGTGCTGATGAGCCTATATCCTAGAATTTTGTGCTCTTAAGAAACTGATAACTGTGATTGTGCATCGATGCGCGATGTTTCAAAAAGTTTGTGATAGCGGGCTCATATTTTATCACTGAGAAAAAAGTGGCTGTTAAAACTGTAAGAATAGAACCATAGATGATTTCGCCTTATTTCAATCATGAGACCTATCGTTGCTGTAGTCAGCGCGCTTGAATCTACACGAATTCTGATTGTCTCTATGGAATTTCGATTATTTCTATGGGAAATAAAGCGCGGGAATATATATCCAATCGGAAAATTTTTTGAAACAATCGGAAATTTTTATAAGGGACGTGGAACCCAATGGTGTGATAAACACAACTTGTAAAGAACGTGTTGTTTACTAGCACTTGTATTTGAAAATTTGGACTGTGTTTCGTATGGGAAAACCCACGAGAGCGAGTGAGACGGAGCCTTTGTTTGGAACCAATTTTTTTCATGACGTCACACTAAACAGGTCTTTGCATCGGAAACATTTGAAATTCTGGGGGATCGGCAAATTGAAAGCCCCTCAATGAGCGTCGATGGAATCAAGGGATTTTTGAGGACATTTTTGGCGTTTTGTTGAAAAATAGGTGTTTAAAATCCAGAACACAGGGAGCCAGAGGGGTAAAAGTCGCATTAATTGCTCTAAAAAGTGAGAGGGGCTGTCACGTGTCTTCCACCCCTGGACAGCTTCCTCGCTGCGGCTATGGAATTGACTCTGGAATAACTTATTTACCTATCCTAAAAAGTTCGTTGCGTGTACAAAATTTTTCACTGGAAGCTTCTTCAAATTTTGGAAACTATAGGTCCATATGGAACTTTGCTTTTCCAACACGAAAAATGATATCGACCGACGGCAACAGAAAAAAAAGAAATAATATGACAATGCGTTATAGTGAATAATGGCATAGTTTTAACTGTAAACTTTCGATACTTTTCAAGAAAATAAATGGGGAGAGGGGGGAAATTTAAAATCCACAAACCTCTTAAACCTCCACACCTACTAATCTATACCCCTAGAATGCTTGATGTGTAAAGGGCACTTGAAATGGTTAGTTCTGTATATTGAAGGATTATTGTTTCATGAATTCGCAAGTGTTCCATTTATGCATATTACGTATCTACATCGTGACAATCGCAACAAGTGCTGACAGCACCTAAAACGGAAAAAAAGATAAAAAAAACTGTTTATTATTTAGAATCACGGCTTTTCCGAATATGACACTTTTTGACTTCAAAAGAACGCAACCTCATGTTTGATCCCTGAACAAGCCGTTTAAAAGGTGGAGGGATTTAGAAATATCTATTGTCTATAGTTTATGTGGGTAAAAAAGATCGAGCCTTATCAAATAATTTTCTCTTTTCAGCTTTCAATGGGTTTGTTGCAAACTTTTGCTACAGTGCTATAGAGTTTTGATTCTGATGTAAAATTGTCTGAAAATTACATTGGCGGCATCAAATAGTCATAAAATCCACTAATAAACCCAAAAAACGCATTATAAAGAAAGCCAAAATTGCAGTCGTAAAGCCGAACAATCTGTGCACGCGCACGACGAACATCAGAGATAGGTGACCCATTCTCCCCTTTTTCGTTAAGGGGGGGGGGGGGGGGGGGGAAATATCTCTACAGTCAAACTGTGATTTTAAAAATGTGCATGGTCAAGATGTTGTCTTTTGTGAAGGGGGCGGGGGGGGGGGAAGCAAAATATCAAGAACAGGGTGTTTCAAAACTTGAGTGCCAAACTTATGGAGTGTATTTTTGGGGTCAACATACATATATATAAGACTTTATTTTCCTACATGAGTATGTGCTGCAATTGTTTCTCTTCTGAGCTAGAGCCCTCCAAAGTTTTGAAAACAAAAAACAAAAAACAAACACAAAAAAACAACGCCTTTGACTCATCTCCTTATAGATACATCTGATCTAAATTTATTTTTTCATAATTTCTCACCAAACAAGCTCAATTGGACAGCACTTGTCACAAAAGAACCGAGTGACATTTTTGATAAAATTGAGTTATTGATTGATAGAGCTAGCAATACTGAATCTCGAAGCAACAAGTGCTTCTTCTGTAATAACAACTATTTCCCGTCAAAATTCCAGGTAAAAGTGAGCTGGTTAGCCTCATTGATGTCATTGTCCATATGATGAAATAAAATGAAAACTTGGTTCCTTTGGCTGATTAGGTTAAACCTTAATCCGAGTCACGTAAGGAACCAACTCCGACTTGGTTCCTTTCAGTGGCGGCTCGTGCGATTTGGCAACCATGCTTTTTTACCATTTAAACCTATGCAAAAGTATCGATATCTTGGGGGTGCATTGCACCTCCTGAAGATCGATTGTTTTACATAGGTTTAAATGGAGGGATTCCACTGTTGCCACATTGCACGAGCCGCCACTGGTTCCTTTTATAGAATTGGGAACGGACTTAAGTCCGGATTAACGGATTTTAAAATAATCAACAGTGTAAACCAACTCTGCCGTTTGGTTTCTCTTAGAGTTTCGTTTTTCGTGATTATGCCAAAAAAAAAAAGAAGAAAGGAACCAAGTCACTTTAAACGCTAAAAATTAAGAACCTTTCCTACATAGTAAATTCCACTTTTCCGGTGTTGAAATGCAAAAACACAACACGGTAGTTGAATGAAATCAAAACGTAAGTAATTCCAAGTTTTTTGTTTAAATGCTAGCTCTTCAACTTTGGACTCAATTTTCTCGAGATCAGCTCCATGTTGAATGCTGTCTAATTATTATCATTGCTAGCAAAAGCATTAAAGCTGTTCAGACTTTAGTGGCACGCTTTTCCAACACCTGCGTGTTGGAATTTTCCCTGCTTGTTTGTTTTTTTTTTGTTTAATATCTTTTCAAAGCCTAAGTTTTTGAAAAGAAAATAATTTTATGGCCAATGGTGACTAAAGTCTTTTTTTTCTTTGAATGAACCTCTCACAAAAAACTGCAGACCTCATGTGACTAAGCTATCAAAATCGATAGTATACAATTTTACTTGTATGTTAATTAAAAACTGTGAAAAGGAGCTAATTTTCCACGTACAGTGAAATGGAACGTCCTCTAAATAGAATATCTCGCTAAGTGGAATTTCTTTTCAGCACCATGAAACATTCCATTCTCAGACTGCAATTTCTTAAGTGGAACTTTCTCTAAGTGGAATTTTTTTCGGGGCAGGATCAAAGTTCCACACAACGAACTTTCACGGTAATTAGCTTTTAAATGAGTTCTTAGTTTTATTGATTCCATCATTTTTCAATCCGAGGCAACAAAGTTCCCATTATTTTTTTTTCAGTCCTTGTAAACAACTTTGGTACCTTCTATGCTGTGCTAACACCTAAATATTCGTTAGGACAAATGATAAGTTCTTTTTTCTTTTCTCTCTCAAGCGCTATGAAAAAAAAAAAAAAATTATTTTATTCTAAAAAACCTGTTCTTTTTCTATTTCCAGGAAGCCGTTGTAACGAAGCTGATTAAAGAGGCGCAAGTTGAAGGAAGCTGGGTTTGCTTGCAGAACTGTCACCTAGCTCCGTCTTGGCTCATTGAGTTGGAAAAAATTTGCAAGAACTTTGATTTATCCAACACCGCTCATACTTTTCGGCTGTGGTTGACAAGTTGTTCCTCGGAACTAGTAAGTTTTAATTAGATTCAAACTGTTATAGCCCCTTTAGGGCTAGACAAAAATTAGGAGTCTTTCAATCTGCTAGATGGCTCTTTCCAAAATGGTGTCTTTTTTGGATGTTTTGAATGGGACAAGGCTTTCGTACTTGCTTAAACAGGTCTAATCAAACTGCAGGATTGCCCATTTGACACTTCCAAAATTCAAACGTAAACTTGACCAAAACACCTCAAAAGCGGGTTTAATTGACTGGAATTAGAGAACAGATGACATGTCATCCATCATCAATAACTCTGTAGTTTGACAGGCTGTCAAACTGTACAGTTGTTTGATGAATGGAACATCAACAGAACATGTAACAGTTGGCTTATCAATTACTTGTTTGATCAAACCTGTTTGATTGTATACAAAGCGCTATATGATAAATATGATTATGTTCTCTATAGTGGAAAGTCAAGTGTTCTTTAATTTGTAGCGGATTTTCTGAGCCGTCAATCATCAAATTTCTCTTACCTCCATTTCTCATGCTGGACTAGTCTTTTGTTTTTTTTAAGCCATTGACCGTGTACAGAGCCTGCATAATGACATTATAATTGTACTGAAAATGAATAAATAAATAAATAAATAAATAAATAAATAAATAAATAAAAAAATAAATAAATAAATAAATACATCTGTTTCTTTGTTCAGGCCTGCTGTTCGATCTGAAAAATGAGCACAAGAGTTTTCCGATAGCTGAGGCTGCAGGTCTTTCTAATTCTAATTCTAATTCTTTCGTTATTTATGTTTCCTTTTATTTTTCCAGTTTCCTACCTACATACTTCACAAGGGTGTAAAAATGGTGATTGAAGCTCCGATACATCTACAACAAAACTTACTAAGCAACTATTTATCGGACCCAATCAAAGATCCTGAATTTTTCGAGAGCTGCCCCGGCAAAGACGGACCCTTCACCAAGCTCCTGTATGGTATCTCATTCTTCCACGCTGTAATTCAAGAGAGGAAAACTTTCGGCGCAATCGGCTGGAACATACCGTACAGTTTCAACGAATCTGACTTTCACGTATCGATTACGCAACTGCAGGTTTGTGCTGTTCAATGCATTTTGATCTTCTCTTCTCTCTACTGTAGGGAGATATGTTTTAAAAATGAATGTTTTTTTTCCCCCTTTTTCCGTTTGAAATATTTTACAGGTAAAATCCTTTGAGTCCTCAAATAGTTCTCAGTCATTGTTTCTGCATTCATTTTCCTCTCAACCACATTGTTTCTGCATTCATTTTCCTCTCAACCATCAATGAACAATTTTATTCATTAATTTATTTATCTATTTACGTACCTATCTATCTGTCTACCTATTTCTTTCTTGGATAGAGAAACGAAGCAAAAATCGAGTGTGGAGTAATATTTCACATGAGAAAAGAGAGAGAAAAAATTTATTTAGAGCTCTTTACCTCCTTGAGTGCTCTAGGTACTTCCTTCCCAATTTTGAGAGTCCCTGTCGCCGTTACTCTCCTCTTTCCTATCCTTTGTTTTGAGAATATTTGTTTGTCTTTCCTAACCCTTCTTTTTTTATGCAGTCCAGTCGTTCGCTGTGAAGTATCAGCATAAAGAACTACCGTGTTTGGGTGGCTGGACTTTACTACTACTAATTTATTTATAATCTAACTATCTATCTATCTATCTATCTATCTATCTATCTATTGATAAAGAGGCAGTAATGCTTTGAAACATCTCGTTTTTTGCCGTGTTTGTTTTAACCTTATTTGCCCATTTTTGGGCGCGGCTGGACTTTTCTACTACTACATTATTTATTTAATATAAACAGACATGTGTCCTTACAGAAATTGAAATAACATGATAACAAGTAGATGAATTAAAAATGAGTAAAAAGTTATGTACCGTGAATCCCCATGACTTTGGACAGGGACCCGACTGTGGACACCATTGGAGAGTTTCAGTTTAGTTACCACAAGCACTAACTGCGGTGTCCAAAGTCACTTTGGACAGAGATCTGATTTTGGACACGGGGGAGTTTCAGTTTAATTACCACTAGCACTCTTCCATGGTGTCCAAAGTCGGGTCCATGTCTAAAGCCATGAGGTTTTACTTAAGGTAGTAAAGAACTAACAAATGGAAAAGATAAAAAATTATTAGAAGACTCTTATAGATTGTGATGTGCTTCGTTCTTGTTCATTGGATGTCGTTTCTGGAAAAGGGGCCTTTAAAACAACGGGTGTGCGTTTTCTGAGAAATCAACATTGTATTAGTTTAGAGACTTTTGTCTGAAGAGCGCCCTTGTTTCACGGGCCTTTTTTCTAGAAATGGCCTTAATTACCTTTTGATATTGCTTGTTTCTATAAATGAAGAATAAATAAATTTAAAAAAAAATTACCATAAAATATGAAACCACAGTGTGATGTGTTTAGGCAAGTGCGATGTTCAATGCATCGATTGAAGTTTCGATGTTCTCCTGCCATTGAATGGATTCAATGTTAATGTTGATGTTAATTGATGCATGGAAATTGTTATTTTTTGTTTGGACCGAGAGTTATTTTTTCCATATAAATCGTCTCAAAGGCATAAAGAAGTATCATGATTATCAGTGATTTCTCATTTTTTACTTTTTGAAATTTATTTCGATGCATCGATAAAATTTTGATGTTTTTTAGACATCGAACTTTGATGCACAAAACTAGACATTGCACAAGCCTAGATGTGTGATAAATCCATGTTTGAGGGAACTAATATCTGTTCTAGAATATTTTTTTTATTTTTTTTTTCAAATGACTGTTACTTCTGCGCTCAAAATCTTTTGAATGGTCCTGTTCCCAGATGATAATAAATGAATATGCTGATGTGCCATATGAAACCCTCAACTATGTAATTGGAGAGTGCAACTATGGTGGACGAGTAATCGATGCATTAGACCGGAAGCTTCTAGCCACTTTACTCTCTAATTATTTCAATAAAGCAGTTGTGAATAACCCAAATTATTTATTTTACTCTGGTAGTGAAAAAACTCAAATTCCAGTTTGTTCTGACTATCAAGAATTTCTCTCAACAATATCAGTAAGTATTACTCAAATGATTCATCATTTTTTCTGTTACGTATATTATTACTTTCTTATCTTATTTTAGCTGGGTGCGTTTTCCTGTTAATTGTGGCATAAAAATTTATCTAATTTTAAAAAAATGTTTCCATTTCTGGAGTTTCCCATTTCTTGGGTATAAATTATAATTTAACTGGACCAAAAAAATTTCATAAATATCTGAGTGGACACTAATTATTCTTTAAATTCTAAGGGTTTCGACTCTCGGGGACTCGGAGTCCCCTCAGACAATTTCCACAAAATCAATTTTCACCAAATAGGTTTCCACTAAATTTATTTTGCTCTATTCAAATTATGTGAAACATTTTTCCCAAAAATTGCAGAATGTAATCGTAGCTTTGCAACGGTCCTAATGATGCACGCGAATGTTTGAATGTACTTTTTTTTTTTTTTACAAAATCAGCCTATTTTGGGGGGAAAAAATAAAAATGCAAGAAAATATAATGGGGGATACAAAATATTTTGATCTCTTTATAAAAAATCTGATGGCTTTCCAATTGAGTATATTTTGCAGTACTTAGTGCTGGGCAAGTATTGAATTTTGCCCTCAAGTAAAGCCAAGTCGAGTTTTCAGCAAAAGCTCTGAGCAATCACAATTCTTCATATTCATAGCATTTTACTATGAAAAATAAAAACTACCGACAATAAAATTTAACTTCTTCCAAATTCGTTTACTTTTTTTCTCTTCATTTCTCCAATATCGGGCAGTAAATCAAATTTATTGGGCTCTAGAGAGTTTTTTATATTAGAGTAGAGCCTCTCGAGTATCTCAAAACTCGAGTTTCGAGCTGTTTTAGATTACTCGCCCATCACCATTTTGCTGGTCTGAGGACTCCTGTTGGTAATGTAGGTCAAATACCTTGGTATTCTGACAATAACTGTTATTTCTCATAACTGTTGTTTCACTGTTGTTTTATAGGATTTGCCGTTTATCGCGTCCCCAGAAATGTTTGGTTTGCACCAAAATGCCGGCATTGGAAGAGACTTGGAATCTACCGGTACCTTTCTAAAAACTCTTTTGCTAGTTCAAGAGAGTGGTTTTAGAGAAGATACCACAGATTTTTATTCAAACGCATCACTCATTGCTGGAAAAATTCTGGATAAGGTGAGAATATATATTTTTTTTAAGTTATGCAAATTACTCTTGCACCCTTAAATTGAGCAGTTTCCTTAGTCTGAAATGGAATACATAAACCATGCTGTATCCACTCAAATAAAAAATTAAATGAAAACCAAAACACATATTTTTCAATTATGTATGTATAATCTATGTACAGCAGAATCACGTAATTTTGTTTCTTGTCTCAATGTTTCATCAGCACACAACTTCGTTCATTTTCCTCAGTCCCATCAAAAATCCCTTAAGAATCCGTATCAAAAAATTCACCCAAAAAAGTTTTCTGTGCTCACATTTTATCTATGAGCTACAGAGTATGTTGAGTAAAACTACTTGTGTTTTTGGATTGAGTTTATCTAGATTATGGTCTGAAACAAAAAGTAGGAAACATTAGTTTCTGAAAGTCCCTCATAAAGTGTCATTAGCACTGGAGGTGGCAGGGAATTTTTGAAGATCGATTCAAGAACACCTCCCCTCTGAGCTACTGTCTGCTCCAATTCAATTTCCAAAAAACTTAAATAAAACTAGAAAGTATGACCAGTAAAACCTTCTTTTTGGATTGAATTTATCTCTATTAGGGGCCAAAAAAAAAAAAAAAAAAATAGACTCTTACTTTCTGAACAACCCTCGTATTCAATTATATTTATTTATTTTTCAAAATTCTCTGTGGTTTCAGTTGCCCAAAGCTTTCGATTTTCAAAAGGATAAAAACAACACCTCATCATCTCAAGACCATTCAACAGATCTCTTCATCACCCAGGAATTAATGCTGTTCAATACTTTACGGTCAACTATCCAGTCAACGCTTTCTAATCTGCAAAATGGTGTCAAAGGAATCTTTTTAATGACCTCTTATCTTGAGGACATTGCGCGATCTTTAAATAACAATCAATGTCCAAATATTTGGTTCAAGTATTCCTACCCTAGCGTGAGGAGTTTATCGGATTATATGTCGGACTTTGCAAAAAGATTTGAATATTTGAAGGTAGGATTATCATGTTTGTAAAAGTATTCATGAACTATTTTAATCTGTCAAAATTTACATTAATAACTTCTAATTAACTTGAAAGCATTGATGTTAATCTTTGTTTAGGTATTTCATAAAAATCAAAAGGTTTTGGATCCTCACTCCCACCTGTTTTTCCTGTTCTATTGGTCAATCTGACAAAGCGAATTTTATTACGAGTTCCGGGTGAAGATTTGAGATTCGGAACTTTTCAAGGGACACAAAGCCAACAAAATCATTTCTAGCCAATAAGAAGCTTTGTTTATTGTTGTCTCTCACAAGTAAGTTACTCTTTTCGCCCCCACCCTGCGGAACAGGTACAAATTCCGAGGTTCGGGTACAGCGTCGGTGTTATCCATCGTTGCCGAGCAAACAATTTGGGTGAGGTGATAAAACGCACAACTGTTGGTTTGGGTGAAGATTCATAATATAATTTGCCTATGGTCTAATGAAATTTTGATTAATCCAATCCAATCTTTTACCATCAGGAGAAGGGAGGAGGTGTCTAAGATCCCCCCCCCCACCATCTAGCTGAATTTAGCTTACAAGAGCAGTGTATGTGTTGAAGAAGAAGTACTTCGAATTCTTGCAAGAACAGCAATTTCTGGTGGAAAGGGGTATTTTAAAAGGGGGTTACTGTAGGATTTAACGGGCATGAATTAGCATGATGATTTTTCTTAAGCCTAGTATGGACCTTAAAAATATAATTCTATCATATTTTTGCCTTATAATAAAAAAATAACATATCTGCAATTTCTCAAAATCTTTGTCTAAAATATATCATTTTGCTGTTAACTTTGCAATTTCGCACGTTTGGGCCCAAAAAATCTATAAACAATGTTGCAAAATCGGACATTCTTATATTTTTCTTTTGCTTTCAATTTAAAATGCCATAAACATTCGATTTTCCTCAGAAAGTGACTTGTGGCGCTATCCATTGGATTGTAATCTGGAAAAGTTTCACCTGCGGGCCGATCCTTGAAATTCACGACTTTTGGGTAGACTGGATAAGAATGGAAAACGGTGATTGGTGGAGACGAGTCACGTGGTTGTCCAGTCTAATCAAAATACGGAATGGATTAGATAAGTTATCGGGTACTCCAAGACTGCCCGATAAATTATCTAATCCATTCCGTATTTTGATTAGACTGGGCAACCACGTGACTCGTCTCCACCAATCACCGTTTTCCATTCTTATCCAGTCTACCCAAAAGTCGTGAATTTCAAGGATCGGCCCGCTGGAGTCACCAAAAATTAGACCAATGGCCACTTTTTGTTTCTCAAGGTCAATGGGACAGTTGGTAGGGTCTGAATTTGTGTGTTTTTTTAGTAACGAAATGAAAGTACTCAGTGAGCTGAAAACAAGAATGCTTGGATTCATAGTTTTGGATACGCAATGTCAGCCCAAAATACATTGTTTTTAATGGAAAATCTGCTTATTAGTGAAGTCGCAACACCTACAATTTTTTGCAACTTCACAGAAGTGTATCTCCAAAATCGGGACTAATAGGAAAAAACAAATGTCAATTTTGTTTTCTGCACATCAAGTACTTTCATTTTCTCCATGAAAAACACATAATTCAGAGCAATGGCGTGGCGTGCAAATTGGCAACATTGAACAGTGTCCATTTAAACCCGTGTAAAAGGTCGAATGCTAAGGTGTTCACCGAATACCCTATCATTCGATTTTTTTCATGGGTTTCAATGGACAAACAGCAATGTTGCCAAATAGCATTCTACACCACTGTTTCAGAGTCTTACAACTGCTCCATTGAGTGACTAGTAAATTTGTCTTCAGCATCAATGATAGTCTCACTCGCATGATCAATTTCTCTTTGCCTTCAGGAATGGCGTTTAAAAGGTGAGCCACCATCAATATGGCTGTCCTGTTTTTTTCACCTGCAAGGCTTTTTCAATATTTGTCAGCACAATCACTCCAGAAATCACAATATTGCTGCTGATTTACTAACGTTTGACCAGCAAGTTTTAGAAGCAGATTCCATAACTGAAGCCCCTGACATCGGTGTCTATGGATTTGGTCTTTATTTAGAAGGAGCGAGATGGGATAGAAATTTGTAAGTCTTGATTCATTCAAATTTATGTTTGTGAACATTGTAAGAGAGACTTCCCAACTTTTTTGAACATGTTGGGTGTTTTTTGGTGTTTTTCTCAAAAAACACCACCTTAGAGTTAAAAAAATTTTAAATTTAAAAATTATGAAATTTTCTGGTCCAGCTAAATTATAGGTGCTTAATGGTCACAACATTGATTTTTGAGTTAAATTGGCCTAAATTTACTGTAATTTGGTCCAAAAAAACCATTTTAAGTGGGTCGTTAACGACCCAATGGGCATATATGGGTTAATTATGAAACGCTTGAAGACAGTGAACACTCCTCCCATGTAGAATTTGTCAATCTGAATATTGCATTTTATGGCCTCTGAACGAGAACATCCACCCGCTAAACATTTAACAGTCGATCTTAAAAGCGGTCCTGATGCTGATTAAAATTTCTCGTGGGACCAGCTCAATCATATGATAAGTTTTAAACGCATTTGCAATGAAAGTTTTTGCTTCAGTAGTCAAGTGATTCTGAGTATAGAGATTTATTTCATGTTTTTTGGCCTCTCTTGCAGTCGAAGCACCTCCATAATTTTCAGGGACCCAAAGTGGAAAATAAGTGCGTATTCTATACAGGAAAATACAACCTTGACCAGTAAAGTAAATCTCCGATTCACTTTCTAGAACTCATTCAACTTTTTTTATTTCATTCTGTGTCTCAATTATAATCCTTTAATCCAAACAAAAACGATAGTGCAAAAAATAGTTTTTCTACTAAAATAGCCAAGTTTTCTTTTTTCATAAATTTGATTGCTCCTATCATGATTTTTTCTTGCAGGAAATGTCTTCAGGAACAGCATTTCAAGGTCGCCTTTGATGCAATGCCAATCATTTGGTTTAAACCAATTTTCTGTTCAGATTTGAACGTGGACGGCAGATTTCTGACACCAGTATACCAAACATCCGAAAGGCGTGGTTCTATTTCAGCTTTAGGCACTTCCTCCAATTTTGTTTCGATGGTTCTACTTGATTCCAAAGTTCCTGATCATCATTGGATCATGCGAGGTGTTGCGCTTCTTTGTCAGCTTGATAGTTAGTTTTAACTGAGAGCTGGAAGAACAGCTCTGATCATTTTTGGATCCAACTGTACTTGAATTCTACCGTTTTTATTTATGTCAGTTGGTCAAAAAGGCTTTCAAAATACTGTACAGTCATCAAACTAAAGGAATAGCTTTAACTTTACAACCTCTTTTTCGGGTTTGTTTACTTGAAGGTGACTGGTGGAAATGTCCTGTTTAAAATGTCAAATGTACAAAATGTCCAACAAGAAATGTCTATTGCAACAATGTCCACCATAAAATGTCCAATTCACACTTTGTCCGTAGTAAATAAATGGTCAATGTACAATTTGTCCATCATACATAAATGCCCTTAAAATAATGTCCAACCAAAATTCCTTGCAATTGGACACGTTAAAATTTTTCTAAAAAAAAACCAGGGGATGAGATACACAAATACAGGTGATGAAAATAATGAAAACTGACAAAATTTAGGCCTCTACATATAAAAAGCAACATAAAAGAAGTCATTTCGATCTTGTGCCGCCACAAAGTTTAAAAATTTTGAGCGGAGAAAAATTCGAACTATTTCAAATGGACGAATTACTCTTGGACGTATTTTACGCTGGCGTTTCAACTAAGAAACTTCCACTGACCACCTACTCAATTATTCATTTGTAAAACTGAAATTACTGATAACTGAAAAACTGAAAATGTAAAATTGTATAATTGTATAACTGTATCTTACATGACCTGTACAAAACCCTTCAAGATTTTCTATGCATTAAATTAAAACTAAATAAATGGAAAAATACATTTTACTTGATAAATCCTCTCTTGTTGTTAAATTGCAGAGTACGGAACGTTTTCATTTTTACACTGGAAAATCCGTACGGGTCTTGGACACAGTAATTTAAATTATGGACAACCGTAAAAAATCTTTGTGTCAAACCATGTGTAAGTCGAATTCTCCATTATGTCCAACAAAACCTCCAGTCCCGGGTCATAATTTCGAAACGGGCCAAATGGTGTCCCCACAAGATTACATTTTTAAAAAAGATCAAATAAGTTTGATGTTTCGATATTTAAATCGAAGGAGCCTAGTTTTATGCGGAGCCATAGTAATAATTGCTTTTAAAGTTATTTAAATACTAATTTTAATTGTTTTATGGTTCAAAATGTCCTTCGATTACGTATCCCCCACACGAGTTTTTGGTATTCAAGCTAAGTTTTTGACCATATTTTGAGGCTGAAATGAATTTTGAAGGTAATGGAAATGCTCAAAAAACTCCGTAAAACACGTGCAAACCATCGTTTTTTACAAAATTATTTTTCTTCATGCCATAAATTGTGAAAAATGGTTGTCCCGCGGTTCCAAAATGTCCGTCGGTTACGCACGGATTTTACTGTTTTACAACATCTTAAAAGTTTATTTAAAAGTGAAACTGGGTAAATTACGATTTTCTCAACCATGCTCCAACGTTCTAAACAGGAATTATCAACATCTGTGCAAATGGATTTTATTTGGAAACGATTTTCATCAACAAATCCGATCTCCTGATTTGCCTATGGTCCTAGTCAGCGGCACTTAAATGTACGAAAAAGGTAGGTAATACAGTAAAGTTCCGCCCTGTAATTTTTAATTCAATTCAACTACCGCAATTTGCTTTAAAAATCAACATCAGAGATTATTGTAACGAGTAATATTGTTTTTATTCAGTACTTTTAAAATAGTTGGTTACAAAACCGACAGCGTAATCGACACTCGACAAGTTAATTTCCGGAGCATGCTCAAATGGCCGGATTTGAAATTATGACCCTCCCGTGAATTTTACCATAAGAGCAATGTTAAGATCTTTTGACTAATTGTAAGATCTTTTGACTAATTGTAAGTCAAACTTTAACGGGTCTGTATCAAAATAATCTCAAACTAATTTTCAGTCCCAACCGGTTTTTTAACTATAAGTCAAACGAAACAGCTTTTTACCTGTGCCATGATACATTAAAACACTCAAGCCTTAGTGTGCAACAGACCCATTGGTCAACTCATTATTTTCGTTCTTCACTGCAACGTCCATTACGCCATGTTTGACTATAATTGTCCGAATATTAATACCCAGAGCCAGAGTGTGTCAGTCGTAAAGTTTTAATCTTGTAATTTTTCACGTTTGGAATGTTCAGCCACTGAAGATCCACTACTGGTCCATCCGCGAATGGCTAGTCCACCGCTGGCCGATCCGCCACTGGATTGTCCGCCGCTGGCCGATCCGCCACTGGATAGTCCGCCGCTGTCCGATCCGCCACTGGATAGTCCACCGCTGGTCGATCCGCCTCTGTTTCGTCCGGCACCGGCTAGTCCGCCACTGGTTAGTCCGCCGCTGGCCGATCCGTCACTGGATACTGGATAGTCTGCCTCTAACGGGTCGGCCAGCGGCGGACTAGCCAGTGGCGGATCGACCAGCGGCGAACTAGCCAGTGGCGGATCGGCCAGCGGCGGATCGACCAGCGGCGGATCGACCAGTGGCGGATCGACCAGCGGCGGATCGACCAGTGGTGGATCGGCCAGCGGCGGACTAGCCAGTGGCGGATCGGCCAGCGGCGGACTATCCAGTGGCGGATCGGTCAGTGGCGGATCGACCAGTGGCGGATCGACCAGTGACGGACAAGCCAGTGGTGGATCGGCCAGTGGCGGATCGACCAGCGGCGGACTAGCCAGTGGCGGATCGGCCAGCGGCGGACTATCCAGTGGCGGATCGACCAGTGGCGGATCGGTCAGTGGCGGATCGACCAGTGGCGGATCAGCCAGCGGCGGACAAGCCAGTGGTGGATCGGCCAGTGGCGGATCGACCAGCGGCGAACTAGCCAGTGGCGGATCGGCCAGCGGCGGATCGACCAGCGGCGGATCGACCAGTGGCGGATCGACCAGCGGCGGATCGACCAGTGGTGGATCGGCCAGCGGCGGACTAGCCAGTGGCGGATCGGCCAGCGGCGGACTATCCAGTGGCGGATCGGTCAGTGGCGGATCGACCAGTGACGGATCGACCAATGGCGGATCGGCCAGCGGCGGACTAGCCAGTGGCGGATCGGCCAGCGGCGGACTAGCCAGTGGCGGATCGGCCAGCGGCGGACTAGCCAGTGGCGGATCGGCCTGCGGCGGACTATCCAGTGGCGGATCGGTCAGTGGCGGATCGACCAGTGGCGGATCGACCAGTGACGGACAAGCCAGTGGTGGATCGGCCAGTGGTGGATCGGCCAGCGGCGGACTAGCCAGCGGCGGACTAGCCAGTGGCGGATCGGCCAGCGGCGGACTATCCAGTGGCGGATCGGTCAGTGGCGGATCGACCAGTGGCGGATCGGCCAGCGGCGGACTAGCCAGTGGCGGATCGGCCTGCGGCGGACTATCCAGTGGCGGATCGGTCAGTGGCGGATCGACCAGTGGCGGATCGACCAGTGACGGACAAGCCAGTGGCGGATCGGCCAGCGGCGGACTATCCAGTGGCGGATCGACCAGCGGCGGATCGACCAGTGGTGGATCGGCCAGCGGCAGACTAGCCAGTGGCGGATCGGCCAGCGGCGGACTATCCAGTGGCGGATCGGTCAGTGGCGGATCGACCAGTGACGGATCGACCAGCGGCGAACTAGCCAGTGGCGGATCGGCCAGCGGCGGACTATCCGGTGGCGGATCGACCAGTGGTGGACCAGCCAGTGGTGGATCGGCCAGCGGCGGACTAGCCAGTGGCGGATCGACCAGTGGCGGATCCACCAGTGGCGGATCGACCAGCGGCGGATCGACCAGTGGTGGATCGGCCAGCGGCGGACGAGCCAGTGGCGGATCGGCCAGCGGCGGACTATCCAGTGGCGGATCGGCCAGCGGCGGATCGACCAGTGGCGGATCGACCAGTGGCGGATCGACCAGCGGCGGATCGACCAGTGGTGGATCGGCCAGCGGCGGACTAGCCAGTGGCGGATCGGCCAGCGGCGGACTATCCAGTGGCGGATCGGTCAGTGGCGGATCGACCAGTGACGGATCGACCAGTGGCAGACTAGCCAGTGGTGGATCGGCCAGCGGCGGACTAGCCAGTGGCGGATCGGCCAGAAGCGGACTATCCAGTGGCGGATCGACCAGTGGCGGATCGGTCAGTGGCGGATCGACCAGTGGCGGATCGGCCAGCGGCGGACAAGCCAGTGGTGGATCAGCCAGTGGTGGATCGGCCAGCGGCGGACTAGCCAGTGGCGGATCGGCCAGCGGCGGACTATCCAGTGGCGGATCGGTCAGTGGCGGATCGACCAGTGCCGGATCGGCCAGCGGCGGACAAGCCAGTGGTGGATCGGCCAGTGGCGGATCGACCAGCGGCGAACTAGCCAGTGGCGGATCGGCCAGCGGCGGATCGACCAGCGGCGGATCGACCAGTGGCGGATCGACCAGCGGCGGATCGACCAGTGGTGGATCGGCCAGCGGCGGACTAGCCAGTGGCGGATCGGCCAGCGGCGGACTATCCAGTGGCGGATCGGTCAGTGGCGGATAGACCAGTGACGGATCGACCAATGGCGGATCGGCCAGCGGCGGACTAGCCAGTGGCGGATCGGCCAGCGGCGGACTAGCCAGTGGCGGATCGGCCAGCGGCGGACTAGCCAGTGGCGGATCGGCCAGCGGCGGACTATCCAGTGGCGGATCGGTCAGTGGCGGATCGACCAGTGGCGGATCGACCAGTGACGGACAAGCCAGTGGTGGATCGGCCAGTGGTGGATCGGCCAGCGGCGGACTAGCCAGTGGCGGATCGGCCAGCGGCGGACTATCCAGTGGCGGATCGGTCAGTGGCGGATCGACCAGTGGCGGATCGGCCAGCGGCGGACAAGCCAGTGGTGGATCGGCCAGTGGCGGATCGACCAGCGGCGAACTAGCCAGTGGCGGATCGGCCAGCGGCGGATCGACCAGCGGCGGATCGACCAGTGGCGGATCGACCAGCGGCGGATCGACCAGTGGTGGATCGGCCAGCGGCGGACTAGCCAGTGGCGGATCGGCCAGCGGCGGACTATCCAGTGGCGGATCGACCAGTGGTGGATCGGCCAGCGGCAGACTAGCCAGTGGCGGATCGGCCAGCGGCGGACTATCCAGTGGCGGATCGGTCAGTGGCGGATCGACCAGTGACGGATCGACCAGCGGCGAACTAGCCAGTGGCGGATCGGCCAGCGGCGGACTATCCGGTGCGGATCGACCAGTGGTGGACCAGCCAGTGGTGGATCGGCCAGCGGCGGACTAGCCAGTGGCGGATCGACCAGTGGCGGATCCACCAGTGGCGGATCGACCAGCGGCGGATCGACCAGTGGTGGATCGGCCAGCGGCGGACTAGCCAGTGGCGGACTATCCAGTGGCGGATCGACCAGCGGCGGATCGACCAGTGGCGGATCGACCAGCGGCGGATCGACCAGTGGTGGATCGGCCAGCGGCGGACTAGCCAGTGGCGGATCGGCCAGCGGCGGACTATCCAGTGGCGGATCGGTCAGTGGCGGATCGACCAGTGACGGATCGACCAGTGGCAGACTAGCCAGTGGTGGATCGGCCAGCGGCGGACTAGCCAGTGGCGGATCGGCCAGAAGCGGACTATCCAGTGGCGGATCGACCAGTGGCGGATCCACCAGTGGCGGATCGACCAGCGGCGGATCGACCAGTGGTGGATCGGCCAGCGGCGGACTAGCCAGTGGCGGATCGGCCAGTGGCGGACTATCCAGTGGCGGATCGGCCAGCGGCGGATCGACCAGTGGCGGATCGAGCAGTGGCGGATCGACCAGCGGCGGATCGACCAGTGGTGGATCGGCCAGCGGCGGACTAGCCAGTGGCGGATCGGCCAGCGGCGGACTATCCATTGGCGGATCAGTCAGTGGCGGATCGACCAGTGACGGATCGACCAGCGGCGGATCGACCAGTGGCAGACTAGCCAGTGGTGGATCGGCCAGCGGCGGACTAGCCAGTGGCGGATCGGCCAGCGGCGGACTATCCAGTGGCGGATCGGTCAGTGGCGGATCGACCAGTGACGGATCGACCAGCGGCGGATCGACCAGTGGCAGACTAGCCAGTGGTGGATCGGCCAGCGGAAGACTAGCCAGTGGTGGATCGGCCAGCGGCGGACTAGCCAGTGGCGGATCGACCAGTGACGGATCGACCAGCGGCGGACTAGCCAGTGGCGGATCGGCCAGCGGCGGACTATCCAGTGGCGGATCGACCAGTGGCAGACTAGCCAGTGGTGGATCGGCCAGCGGCGGACTAGCCAGTGGTGAATCGGCCAGCGGCGGACTAGCCAGTGGCGGATCGGCCAGAAGCGGACTATCCAGTGGCGGATCGACCAGTGGCGGATCCACCAGTGGCGGATCGACCAGCGGCGGATCGACCAGTGGTGGATCGGCCAGCGGCGGACTAGCCAGTGGCGGATCGGCCAGCGGCGGACTATCCAGTGGCGGATCGGCCAGCGGCGGATCGACCAGTGGCGGATCGACCAGTGGCGGATCGACCAGTGGCGGATCGACCAGCGGCGGATCGACCAGTGGTGGATCGGCCAGCGGCGGACTATCCAGTGGCGGATCGGTCAGTGGCGGATCGACCAGTGACGGATCGACCAGCGGCGAACTAGCCGGTGGCGGATCGGCCAGCGGCGGACTATCCGGTGTCGGATCGACCAGTGGCGGACCAGCCAGTGGTGGATCGGCCAGCGGCGGACTAGCCAGTGGCGGATCGACCAGTGACGGATCGACCAGCGGCGGACTAGCCAGTGGCGGATCGGCCGGCGGCGGACTAGCCAGTGGTGGATCGGCCAGGGGCGGATCGACCAGTGGCGGACTAGCCAGTGGTGGATCGGCCAGCGGCGGACTAGCCAGTGGTGGATCGGCCAGCGGCGGACTAGCCAGTGGCGGATCGGCCAGCGGCGGACTATCCAGTGGCGGATCGACCAGCGGCGGATCGACCAGTGGTGGATCGGCCAGCGGCAGACTAGCCAGTGGCGGATTGGCCAGCGGCGGACTATCCAGTGGCGGATCGGTCAGTGGCGGATCGACCAGTGACGGATCGACCAGCGGCGGACTAGCCAGTGGCGGATCGGCCAGCGGCGGACTATCCGGTGGCGGATCGACCAGTGGCGGACCAGCCAGTGGTGGATCGGCCAGCGGCGGACTAGCCAGTGGCGGATCGACCAGTGACGGATCGACCAGCGGCGGACTAGCCAGTGGCGGATCGGCCAGCGGCGGACTATCCAGTGGCGGATCGACCAGTGGCAGACTAGCCAGTGGTGGATCGGCCAGCGGCGGACTAGCCAGTGGTGAATCGGCCAGCGGCGGACAAGCCAGTGGCGGATCGGCCAGAAGCGGACTATCCAGTGGCGGATCGACCAGTGGCGGATCGACCAGCGGCGGATCGACCAGTGGTGGATCGGCCAGCGGCGGACTATCCAGTGGCGGATCGACCAGCGGCGGATCGACCAGTGGTGGATCGGCCAGCGGCAGACTAGCCAGTGGCGGATCGGCCAGCGGCGGACTATCCAGTGGCGGATCGGTCAGTGGCGGATCGACCAGTGACGGATCGACCAGCGGCGAACTAGCCAGTGGCGGATCGGCCAGCGGCGGACTATCCGGTGGCGGATCGACCAGTGGTGGACCAGCCAGTGGTGGATCGGCCAGCGGCGGACTAGCCAGTGGCGGATCGACCAGTGGCGGATCCACCAGTGGCGGATCGACCAGCGGCGGATCGACCAGTGGTGGATCGGCCAGCGGCGGACTAGCCAGTGGCGGATCGGCCAGCGGCGGACTATCCAGTGGCGGATCGACCAGCGGCGGATCGACCAGTGGCGGATCGACCAGCGGCGGATCGACCAGTGGTGGATCGGCCAGCGGCGGACTAGCCAGTGGCGGATCGGCCAGCGGCGGACTATCCAGTGGCGGATCGGTCAGTGGCGGATCGACCAGTGACGGATCGACCAGTGGCAGACTAGCCAGTGGTGGATCGGCCAGCGGCGGACTAGCCAGTGGCGGATCGGCCAGAAGCGGACTATCCAGTGGCGGATCGACCAGTGGCGGATCCACCAGTGGCGGATCGACCAGCGGCGGATCGACCAGTGGTGGATCGGCCAGCGGCGGACTAGCCAGTGGCGGATCGGCCAGCGGCGGACTATCCAGTGGCGGATCGGCCAGCGGCGGATCGACCAGTGGCGGATCGACCAGTGGCGGATCGACCAGCGGCGGATCGACCAGTGGTGGATCGGCCAGCGGCGGACTAGCCAGTGGCGGATCGGCCAGCGGCGGACTATCCATTGGCGGATCGGTCAGTGGCGGATCGACCAGTGACGGATCGACCAGCGGCGGATCGACCAGTGGCAGACTAGCCAGTGGTGGATCGGCCAGCGGCGGACTAGCCAGTGGCGGATCGGCCAGCGGCGGACTATCCAGTGGCGGATCGGTCAGTGGCGGATCGACCAGTGACGGATCGACCAGCGGCGGATCGACCAGTGGCAGACTAGCCAGTGGTGGATCGGCCAGCGGAAGACTAGCCAGTGGTGGATCGGCCAGCGGCGGACTAGCCAGTGGCGGATCGACCAGTGACGGATCGACCAGCGGCGGACTAGCCAGTGGCGGATCGGCCAGCGGCGGACTATCCAGTGGCGGATCGACCAGTGGCAGACTAGCCAGTGGTGGATCGGCCAGCGGCGGACTAGCCAGTGGCGGATCGGCCAGCGGCGGATTAGCCAGTGGTGGATCGGCCAGTGGCGGATCGGCCAGTGGCGGATCGGCCAGTGGCGGATCGACCAGTGGCGGATCGACCAGCGGCGGATCGACCAGCGGCGGATCGACCAGCGGCGGATCGACCAGCGGCGGACTAGCCAGTGGCGGATCGGCCAGCGGCGGACTATCGATTGGCGGATCGACCAGTGGCGTAATAGCCAGGGTGGATTGGCCAGCGGCGGACTATCCAGTAGTCGGATCGACCAGTGGCGGACTAGCCAGTGGCGGATCGGCCAGCGGCGGACTATCGATTGGCGGATCGACCAGTGGCGTAATAGCCAAGGTGGATTGGCCAGCGGCGGACTATCCAGTAGTCGGATCGACCAGTGGCGGACTAGCCAGTGGTGGATCGGCCAGCGGCGGACTATCCAGTGGCGGACTATCCAGTGGCGGATCGACCAGTGACGGATCGACCAGCGGCGGACTAGCCAGTGGCGGATCGGCCAGCGGCGGACTATCCAGTGGTGGGTCGGCCAGTGGCGGACTAGCCAGTGGCGGATCGGCCTGCGGCGGACTATCCAGTGGCGGATCGGTCAGTGGCGGATCGACCAGTGGCGGATCGACCAGTGACGGACAAGCCAGTGGTGGATCGGCCAGTGGTGGATCGGCCAGCGGCGGACTAGCCAGTGGCGGATCGGCCAGCGGCGGACTATCCAGTGGCGGATCGGTCAGTGGCGGATCGACCAGTGGCGGATCGGCCAGCGGCGGACAAGCCAGTGGTGGATCGGCCAGTGGCGGATCGACCAGCGGCGAACTAGCCAGTGGCGGATCGGCCAGCGGCGGATCGACCAGCGGCGGATCGACCAGTGGCGGATCGACCAGCGGCGGATCGACCAGTGGTGGATCGGCCAGCGGCGGACTAGCCAGTGGCGGATCGGCCAGCGGCGGACTATCCAGTGGCGGATCGACCAGCGGCGGATCGACCAGTGGTGGATCGGCCAGCGGCAGACTAGCCAGTGGCGGATCGGCCAGCGGCGGACTATCCAGTGGCGGATCGGTCAGTGGCGGATCGACCAGTGACGGATCGACCAGCGGCGAACTAGCCAGTGGCGGATCGGCCAGCGGCGGACTATCCGGTGGCGGATCGACCAGTGGTGGACCAGCCAGTGGTGGATCGGCCAGCGGCGGACTAGCCAGTGGCGGATCGACCAGTGGCGGATCCACCAGTGGCGGATCGACCAGCGGCGGATCGACCAGTGGTGGATCGGCCAGCGGCGGACTAGCCAGTGGCGGATCGGCCAGCGGCGGACTATCCAGTGGCGGATCGGCCAGCGGCGGATCGACCAGTGGCGGATCGACCAGTGGCGGATCGACCAGCGGCGGATCGACCAGTGGTGGATCGGCCAGCGGCGGACTAGCCAGTGGCGGATCGGCCAGCGGCGGACTATCCAGTGGCGGATCGGTCAGTGGCGGATCGACCAGTGACGGATCGACCAGTGGCAGACTAGCCAGTGGTGGATCGGCCAGCGGCGGACTAGCCAGTGGCGGATCGGCCAGAAGCGGACTATCCAGTGGCGGATCGACCAGTGGCGGATCGGTCAGTGGCGGATCGACCAGTGGCGGATCGGCCAGCGGCGGACAAGCCAGTGGTGGATCGGCCAGTGGTGGATCGGCCAGCGGCGGACTAGCCAGTGGCGGATCGGCCAGCGGCGGACTATCCAGTGGCGGATCGGTCAGTGGCGGATCGACCAGTGGCGGATCGGCCAGCGGCGGACAAGCCAGTGGTGGATCGGCCAGTGGCGGATCGACCAGCGGCGAACTAGCCAGTGGCGGATCGGCCAGCGGCGGATCGACCAGCGGCGGATCGACCAGTGGCGGATCGACCAGCGGCGGATCGACCAGTGGTGGATCGGCCAGCGGCGGACTAGCCAGTGGCGGATCGGCCAGCGGCGGACTATCCAGTGGCGGATCGGTCAGTGGCGGATCGACCAGTGACGGATCGACCAATGGCGGATCGGCCAGCGGCGGACTAGCCAGTGGCGGATCGGCCAGCGGCGGACTAGCCAGTGGCGGATCGGCCAGCGGCGGACTAGCCAGTGGCGGATCGGCCAGCGGCAGACTATCCAGTGGCGGATCGGTCAGTGGCGGATCGACCAGTGGCGGATCGACCAGTGACGGACAAGCCAGTGGTGGATCGGCCAGTGGTGGATCGGCCAGCGGCGGACTAGCCAGTGGCGGATCGGCCAGCGGCGGACTATCCAGTGGCGGATCGGTCAGTGGCGGATCGACCAGTGGCGGATCGGCCAGCGGCGGACAAGCCAGTGATGGATCGGCCAGTGGCGGATCGACCAGCGGCGAACTAGCCAGTGGCGGATCGGCCAGCGGCGGATCGACCAGCGGCGGATCGACCAGTGGCAGATCGACCAGCGGCGGATCGACCAGTGGCGGATCGGCCAGCGGCGGACAAGCCAGTGGTGGATCGGCCAGTGGCGGATCGACCAGCGGCGAACTAGCCAGTGGCGGATCGGCCAGCGGCGGATCGACCAGCGGCGGATCGACCAGTGGCGGATCGACCAGCGGCGGATCGACCAGTGGTGGATCGGCCAGCGGCGGACTAGCCAGTGGCGGATCGGCCAGCGGCGGACTATCCGGTGGCGGATCGACCAGTGGTGGACCAGCCAGTGGTGGATCGGCCAGCGGCGGACTAGCCAGTGGCGGATCGACCAGTGGCGGATCCACCAGTGGCGGATCGACCAGCGGCGGATCGACCAGTGGTGGATCGGCCAGCGGCGGACTAGCCAGTGGCGGATCGGCCAGCGGCGGACTATCCAGTGGCGGATCGGCCAGCGGCGGATCGACCAGTGGCGGATCGACCAGTGGCGGATCGACCAGCGGCGGATCGACCAGTGGTGGATCGGCCAGCGGCGGACTAGCCAGTGGCGGATCGGCCAGCGGCGGACTATCCAGTGGCGGATCGGTCAGTGGCGGATCGACCAGTGACGGATCGACCAGTGGCAGACTAGCCAGTGGTGGATCGGCCAGCGGCGGACTAGCCAGTGGCGGATCGGCCAGAAGCGGACTATCCAGTGGCGGATCGACCAGTGGCGGATCGACCAGCGGCGGATCGACCAGTGGTGGATCGGCCAGCGGCGGACTAGCCAGTGGCGGATCGGCCAGCGGCGGACTATCCAGTGGCGGATCGGCCAGCGGCGGATCGACCAGTGGCGGATCGACCAGTGGCGGGTCGACCAGCGGCGGATCGACCAGTGGTGGATCGGCCAGCGGCGGACTAGCCAGTGGCGGATCGGCCAGCGGCGGACTATCCATTGGCGGATCGGTCAGTGGCGGATCGACCAGTGACGGATCGACCAGCGGCGGATCGACCAGTGGCAGACTAGCCAGTGGTGGATCGGCCAGCGGCGGACTAGCCAGTGGCGGATCGGCCAGCGGCGGACTATCCAGTGGCGGATCGGTCAGTGGCGGATCGACCAGTGACGGATCGACCAGCGGCGGATCGACCAGTGGCAGACTAGCCAGTGGTGGATCGGCCAGCGGAAGACTAGCCAGTGGTGGATCGGCCAGCGGCGGACTAGCCAGTGGCGGATCGACCAGTGACGGATCGACCAGCGGCGGACTAGCCAGTGGCGGATCGGCCAGAAGCGGACTATCCAGTGGCGGATCGACCAGTGGCGGATCCACCAGTGGCGGATCGACCAGCGGCGGATCGACCAGTGGTGGATCGGCCAGCGGCGGACTAGCCAGTGGCGGATCGGCCAGCGGCGGACTATCCAGTGGCGGATCGGCCAGCGGCGGATCGACCAGTGGCGGATCGACCAGTGGCGGATCGACCAGCGGCGGATCGACCAGTGGTGGATCGGCCAGCGGCGGACTATCCAGTGGCGGATCGGTCAGTGGCGGATCGACCAGTGACGGATCGACAAGCGGCGAACTAGCCAGTGGCGGATCGGCCAGCGGCGGACTATCCGGTGTCGGATCGACCAGTGGCGGACCAGCCAGTGGTGGATCGGCCAGCGGCGGACTAGCCAGTGGCGGATCGACCAGTGACGGATCGACCAGCGGCGGACTAGCCAGTGGCGGATCGGCCGGCGGCGGACTAGCCAGTGGTGGATCGGCCAGGGGCGGATCGACCAGTGGCGGACTAGCCAGTGGTGGATCGGCCAGCGGCGGACTAGCCAGTGGTGGATCGGCCAGCGGCGGACTAGCCAGTGGCGGATCGGCCAGCGGCGGACTATCCAGTGGCGGATCGACCAGCGGCGGATCGACCAGTGGTGGATCGGCCAGCGGCAGACTAGCCAGTGGCGGATTGGCCAGCGGCGGACTATCCAGTGGCGGATCGGTCAGTGGCGGATCGACCAGTGACGGATCGACCAGCGGCGAACTAGCCAGTGGCGGATCGGCCAGCGGCGGACTATCCGGTGGCGGACCAGCCAGTGGTGGATCGGCCAGCGGCGGACTAGCCAGTGGCGGATCGACCAGTGACGGATAGACCAGCGGCGGACTAGCCAGTGGCGGATCGGCCAGCGGCGGACTATCCAGTGGCGGATCGACCAGTGGCAGACTAGCCAGTGGTGGATCGGCCAGCGGCGGACTAGCCAGTGGTGAATCGGCCAGCGGCGGACTAGCCAGTGGCGGATCGGCCAGAAGCGGACTATCCAGTGGCGGATCGACCAGTGGCGGATCGACCAGCGGCGGATCGACCAGTGGTGGATCGGCCAGCGGCGGACTAGCCAGTGGCGGATCGGTCAGTGGCGGATAGACCAGTGGCGGACTAGCCAGTGATGGATCGGCCAGTGATTGATCGACCAGTGGCGGACTAGCCAGTGGCGGATCGGCCAGCGGCGGATTAGCCAGTGGTGGATCGGCCAGTGGCGGATCGGCCAGTGGCGGATCGGCCAGTGGCGGATCGACCAGCGGCGGATCGACCAGCGGCGAATCGACCAGCGGCGGATCGACCAGCGGCGGACTAGCCAGTGGCGGATCGGCCAGCGGCGGACTATCGATTGGCGGATCGACCAGTGGCGTAATAGCCAGGGTGGATTGGCCAGCGGCGGACTATCCAGTAGTCGGATCGACCAGTGGCGGACTAGCCAGTGGCGGATCGGCCAGCGGCGGACTATCGATTGGCGGATCGACCAGTGGCGTAATAGCCAAGGTGGATTGGCCAGCGGCGGACTATCCAGTAGTCGGATCGACCAGTGGCGGACTAGCCAGTGGTGGATCGGCCAGCGGCGGACTAGCCAGTGGCGGACTATCCAGTGGCGGATCGACCAGTGGCGGATCGACCAGTGACGGATCGACCAGCGGCGGACTAGCCAGTGGCGGATCGGCCAGCGGCGGACTATCCAGTGGTGGGTCGGCCAGTGGCGGACTAGCCAGTGACGGATCGACCAGTGGCGGACTAGCCAGTGACGGATCGACCAGTGGCGAACTATGCAGTGGTGGATCGGCTAGTGGCGGATTGGCCAGCGGCGGACTATCCAGTGGTGGATCGGCCAGCGTCGGACTAGCCAGTGGCCGATCGACCAGTGGTGTACTATCCATTGGTGGATCGGCTAGTGGCGAATTGGCCAGCGGCGGACTATCCTTTGTCGGATCGGGCAGCGGCGGAGTAGCCAGTGGTGGATCGGCCAGTGGCGGACTATCCAGCGGCGGATCGAGCAGTGGCGGACTATCCAGTGGCGGATCGGCCAGTGACGGATCGACCAGTGGCGGATCGGCCAGTGACGGATTGACCAGTCTGGGCAGGCAGAGATCCCATGGCATATGATCTTGTTTAGGTGCTGATTTTCGTGTTCAACGTTCAAGGTAGTGGGTGGAAGATCGCTGCGTGGAAGTAACGAAAAATTGGTTATTCTGTCGAAGATGAACAGAGTTTCTCTTGAAACATGAAGATTCATGGGGAAAAGCTTGACGTGTTGAACTTTGCAGGAATTGTCTGATAATTCGACTTAATTCATTGGTGGATACAGGGGGGTGGGTCACCCCTCCCTGTTTGGCACTAAAAGTGGTCGATGAGGGGAGAGGAAGGGGATAGCAAGTGGGAAAACAAAGAAATTGGGTCATTTAGGGGCAAAAGTTTCAAGGTTTCCCCCTCCCCTGTTCGCGAGGGCTGGGTCTGTCACTGACTTACATCGTATTTGGCCTTTGTCGAATCTTATGTCTAACTTTTTTCCGGTCCCTTTAGAGTTTGACGCAATGTACTTTTTTGGTATGTAGGTTTACCAAGTTACTCCAGTTGTGATGCCTGTAATTTTTGGCGGTACAACCTGTAATTACAGACTCTATCACAGAAAGCAGCAGGCTTCAAGACCGGAAATGCCTCGGTAAACCTACATAGACTGTAGTGTTTATTCAGCGCATTATTTTTAAAAAAAATTGAATCTTTTTCAAATTATTGGTATATTTTCTAAAAGAGACACCCTTAAATTAGTTGTTTGAGGCATACATGAGTTTCAAAAAATAACAATATTCATATGATTCAGAACGAATTTAATTTCAAATTAAGACAAATAATCAAATAAAACATATAAAAAGGGTCTAAAATATAGTAGTAAACTCTAGCTGCCCAAACTATTTGTTCAATATCACAGCAAATGATTGGACTTAGACTGCACGAAGGAAACAGGAAGGAATGAAGCTACCTACCAAAATACAGTCAACAAATTGAAGAACTTCGGTTCTAGGGGCTGATACAGCTCCTCAGGACAAGACGAGTCGAGACAGCCATTCCCAATAGTTTAAAGGGTGTCACATGATAGATCAAAAGTCGTTTGAGTCATTCATTTCAGAAAAAAATGACTGGAAATCTGTCACGTGACACCGTTTTTACCACCAACGGGATTGTTCGATTTCCGCTATCTCGTCTCGTTCAAAAGAGCAGAATCAGCTCCCAGATAAACACGTAAACTACCAATAATACTTACTACAGTGAATTTAAGTATTGCAACTGGCTTATCTGAGCCAAAATCCAAGGTGTTGACAGATTTGCTTTAATTCGTTGACTGTACTAGACTTTAGCGTGCTAGTGCCTCACAGTACGGCAAGAGGAAGGAGGATGAGAGGGAAACCGCACCAAGCGTGACACTGAATTTTTTTTTTATTTTATTTTTTTTTATAGTATTGAAAACTTAAGAACAATTAATCGATCCCTCTCATCTCGCTACGAACAATACATGTTTACTCAAACAAAAAAATGAAAGCAGCATCAAAGAATAAATTACATAACTAGAGGTTTTGTGTCATAAATGAATATTTTCAGTTGATACAACACTAATTATTCATCGAAGGATTGAAACGATGGAATGAAGCAAAGCACCTGAAAGCAAAACAAATGAAAAGTATGAATTATAGGATTAGTTTGGAGAATCTTTTTATATGATTCTAATTGAGGTTAAATGGATATGATACCATTTACGGCAAATACTTAATGAGAATACTTACAAAGAATAGATGAATAATATATTAAGATTGGTTATCACAGATAATTAGGCGAAATACCGTTTGAAACAACAGGAATATAACATAAATAACAGGGATAACAGCGGAGGAAAACACAGGATAGGATAATCTGCACACAGCTCTACACAGGAGACAACTTTTTTCACGTGTAATCTTTTCCTCTAAGATGAAACCTAGGAAATGGCATCACCACAGATTGCTCACAAAATATTGATTTTGATCAAGAATATCAGAAAATAGGCAAACTTAGAGTCCCTATATGTAGAGAGTTAAGACGAGAGGGTAGTCAACTTCTGATTGGTCGATGAGTTTTAGGCTCTACGGACGCCGCCATTGGATGCGGTTTTGCACTTTTGTTTACAATCGCAGTTGTTTACCAACGATGCTTTATGGATAAAGAGTTAATTTTCGATGAATCTGTTAAATTTAAACATGATAAACCTTTGGAATGTCTAAAAATCCCAAAAGAATCTTACAAAGAGTAAATAGATGTCGATCAACAAAATCAGTGAAAGATTACACAGTTAGAAACTCAGCGGCACTGTCATCTTTGCAGTGGACCGAAACGCAACAACGGCCCTCGGAATGTAAACAAATGTACGAAATCGCATCTAATGGCGGCGCCCATGGTTTCACTTGTCTCAACTCTCTACATATAGGGACTCTAGACAAACTCTGGTGATGAGCTGTGACTGTGCGGGGGAAAAGTTTGACAGTGAGACATTCATGGTCACAACTAAATTTATAGGCTTACAGATGGGTGTCCAACCCCCGCAGCTTACATAAATCCCTTCATTCTTTGGGTTATTTGTTGGGAATGGGGGGGGGAGGTGCAGCAATAAACTAGGTTAGCAAGATACATAAAAATGTCGAGAGAAAAGCGATGGGTGGTTGAAGAAAATTTTGATGCCGTAGGCTGTGGGGGTTAGAGAAAGTGTTAGGTAGTGTTTTACCTAACTAATAAAATGACTGATGAAATTGCAGTTTTTTTTTTTTTTTTTTTTTTTTTTTTTTGGAGTCGTTTGCATCATTTTGATTTAACTAACTATCATTTTATTTCTCGTTGAATCATTTAACTAACCTGCTATTATTAAATACATGTGAGGCTCATTTGACACTTTTCACCTTTGCCTTAGACCTAACTCTCAGCTGTTCACAGAGACTGCGGTTAAACATTGAGTCACAATGTATCATGGTTAAATTATTGTTGATAATTGTAAATTTAGAAAAAAAAAATGTAAACAAAATTCAAAGTGATGATTTTAAAATGAAGAAATTACATCCAAAACAAAGACGCCTGTTGGTGAAATGGAAAATCAATTATTAACCTCCCTTTAATTCAATGGAATGGCTTGGACATCAAAATTTTCAAGTAAAGTCAAAATTTGGTTAGAAAGTAAGATACAGCATTGAAATGGAAATGAATCACCTCTTCCACATAGACTGCTTTATAAATTGTATGCACGTATATTATGATTTTTTACCGAATTTCAAAAGCGGTGACTACACTCGGACAGTTGTCAATTTCAGTTTTCTTGACCAATCAAAATTAGAAGTCGATGAAGAGAGCTTCAGTAAAAAAAACTTGAACACAACTATCGTTTTCGAAAAAGGATCTTCTTGCTTATTTGCCTTAAGACAGGAGCAATTAACAGAATTCTATCCAAATTTAACAGTGACCGTAGAGGTTAGGGATGAGGTTCACGGTAGGAAAGAAACATTACAAGTGGCAACACAAAACTTCAACTTGAAGTTGAACTCAGCAGATACAAGGGGTGGAATACAGGATTCAAACTCAGAGGTGGCTAGGGTTGATAATTTTTTCCTTAAAAATAAAAAAGACCAAATAATTGTCTACATAGAGGGTTTCTTGCGAATCACGCTTCTAGGCCAATTCATTGAAACAAACTTCTTCTGGTCTGAAGCAGAGAAACAACTAATGTATCACAAGAAGGGTAGTGGAGAGAAAATGACGTTGCTCCGTAAAAATCACCCGGATCAAATTGAACTGATAAAGCAGCTTTCAGGAAAATTCTCAAGTCAGGATAGCAGGAGGGTGGATTTGGAAGTATGGGACAGTAGATGTGAGAGAGACACTGCACTTTACTCAAAAACAGTCGATAAAGACTCCTCGACAACAAAAACAACTAAACCAAATCTTGAAACAAAGACAACAGGCAATGTAAGAGAAGAAAATAATGTGGAGAAAAATCAAAGGTCTTCGAACTGGCTAGAATCAAAGCAAAGGGAACCAGGAAACAAAAACCCTCCTGAGAAAAAAGCTGATGAGTTTGACTGCTTTTCCAAGATTTCATCTGTGAGTGACGCTGGAACAAGACTTAGAAAACTAATGCAGGAAATAAAATCTCAATCAACGGACTGCGCTGTGAGTAAACTGGTTGAGCAACTGAGCAATCAATCCGAACAGCGAAGCACTCATGTAAATAACGAGAAAACAGATGCTTTGAATACCAACTCTAACTTGCTCTCGGAGTTCCCTTCGGAAGCATCCTCAAACTTTAAAACTTTTTCAATTGAAAGCACAAAACTAAGATCAAGCATAAACAGCAGCACAAACAATACGGAATCTACTTCACAAAAAGACACTTTGAACATTCTGTCGTGTCCGTGTAGTTTAAAAGAAGATCAACCGACTGCTCCCTACTCATGCGTTTGCACAAACACACATTTGAATGCGCAAAGAGTAGGAATTGATACAGTAACTGCGGCTGATCAAACCGTTGCTTCGGAATTTCAATCGTGTTCGTGCACGGTAAGTGCAAAAGGATGCACTGGTGGGAATCCGATGATCGTCATCAAACCAGAGCTAAACTTCAACTCATGCCCTTGTCCGGCACACGATGATCTCACCAACTTGCCGATAACAAGTTTACAAGCATGCGCTTGCACAATTAAATCGGCAGATCCTATCCTGGAAACGGTTCAAATGGACTCAACATTGTATACATGCCCCTGCGCGAAGCAAACCGAGGATCATAAGCACAAGTTTTCAGTTGCTACGCCACATCATCATGCCGGATTCCTTCAAAACGAATGCATAAAACAAACTGAGGATCATAGAAACAAGTTATTGGTTGCTACGCCACATCATTATGCTGGATTCCTTCAAAACGATTGCATAAAACAAACTGAGGATCATAGAAACAAGTTATTGGTTGCGACGCCACATCATCATACCGCATCTCCTCAAAATGAATGCATGAAACAAACTGAGGATCATAAAAACAAGTTATTGGTTGCTGCGCCACATCATCATTCCGCATTTCCTCAAAATGAATGCATGAAACAAACCGCGGATTGGAAAAACAAAACATCAGCCATTGCACCACACCATCATAATGGATTCCTTCGAGGCGAAAGAGCTAGAAATACTCACATTAGAATAAATCCAAATGTTGCTTACTCATGCCCGTGCATGTTGACGCAAAGCGCAACAGGTTTAAACGATCTGAAAGAGGACGCGGCATATTCATGCGTCTGTATGCGCAGAAGCATGGACAACATTGATCATCCGATCAAAGAGAGAGCTGATAACTATTCGTGTCCATGTATGATCCGTTCGGATACGGATGATGAACATACGGAGAAGACAAGAAAAATCCGAAAAAATCTGCAAGTAAACGACAATGCTTGCGGTTGCAAGGAAGCGACTAAAAATAGTGCGGTAAGAGGATCAAACACTGACGACAGAAAAAAGGATCAACAATGCAGAATGTACAACGACAACTCTCATCAACATTGCGGAAAAGAAGTGAACGAAAGTTTCGAGACTAGAATTAAAGAGCTCTTGGAGGATGAATACAATATCTTCATTCCCGAGAACGCAATCAGGAGCAATGCTGTATCTCCAGCTTTGATTTTAAATCAGATCCAAAGGCATGAAGAAAGAGGGACAGACTTTTGTAATCAGCGACAGCCCTCGAAAAAGTCAGCAAAGGAATCAGTACCGATTTTAGAGCTTCCATTCAACAGTAAAACTGACATTTATCTGTTGAAAATTAATCGACAAACGGGAGGAAAACTGAGCGAGGTAAAAGAAAGCGGAATGAAAGTCCCCTCAGATATTTCACATCAGTTGAAGAGAGAGGCTGCCATAAACAGAGACCTGGATCAAACTGGACACAATATGAACACACTACAAGTTCCAGCCAGAAGGCAACACACAAAACTATCACCAAAAACATCCCTGATCAAAAAGAGTCGTCCTTGCAGAAATAACGACTAAAATGAGGTGACGACAAAAGCATATTTTAATATTTTATTATGAGGTTTCGGTGTGGATTAGAGATTAGACAATAGTTTCAGACAATGATGAGATTCCAGATTACCGTTTTGTCACCTCGTGAAAACTCATCAATACATTCTGATTAGTCACACAAATGTTTACCGTCTGTTGTTCTAAGAAAGGTTCCAAGCCTCGGATCTGCACCGGGACCTGAGAATAAAAAAATTTGCAGTATTGCATATCTTAATCTTCATCAAATTGTAAGCGTATTGGGCACTGTTTTGTATGAAAGTTAATAACTTTTACTTAGGTGGTGGATGTAATTGAGAAGTTCTTTGGAAAAACCATGTATGTAACAGAGGGTATGCTCAGCCTCAAAAAGCCACATTTTTAAGAATCCATGAAGGTGTTTTTAATAAGTTAAACAATTTATTCTTTTTAACCTGTGACAATCGAAGTTTAGACCATTTGTCAGATAAAAAAAGCAGTCCGTTTAACTCATTAGAAACATATTCTTAAAAATGTGACTTTTTGAAGTTGAGCATACTCTCTGTTATTTACATGGTTTTTCCAAAGAACTCCTCAATTACAGATTCTTCAGGTTGCCTGTTCCATCCATTCCCTTATTTTGATGTGAAAAACGTCAAACATAAATCATCCTCTCATGCCTTTAATCATCGATGAACTGTAAACTGAAAAGAAGACTAAATTAGAGCAAAATCAGATGTTGGTGGGTGTGAATAGGGGGGGAGGGGGGAGGGAGGGCGGAGAGACAAACGACTGTAAGTAAAGTATCAAGGTAATAAAAAAACATATAAAAAACTTACTTTTCAGCAGATGGAAGCACGGAGAAAATAAGCAACCAGTCAAGATTTAAGGCAAGTTCAAACTAAAATACTAGCCTCTTTCGCTGCATTCCTGGAAATTTAAGAAATACATATTAGAAAGGATCAAGTAACATACTTAACCCTCGCTTAAACAACTCCTTTCTCTTAAAAAAAAAAAAAAAAATGGTTAAAAACTTTGATAAATTGCTTTCTTTGGTGTAAATAAATTTATTTATCCCCTGTACTGACGGAGTTATGGAGGTATCATGTGAGATTCCGATCTAATTTGAGGATTTCCTAAGTGTGTTTTTGATCGATAGAAAGAGAGAGAGACAAAGTAGATTTGAATCTCCTACGATACCTGCACAGCTCTGCCATCTTTGCTCATGAATAGCAGAGCTACGCTGTTCTCATGGAGGATTCCTGTCTAATTTGTGACTGTTGCGTCTCGCAACAATATGAAATTAATATTTTCAATGAAAACAAACAGAAATACCTTTTCTGGTTAATATATTTTTTATTTTTTACCAAATTATTAGTAATTTATTATTATTGATATTATATTAGACTTTCCAATACATGGTAAGGAACTTCTTATAGAGGTTCACTTCTTCTAATTATTGATTTTTCTACGTATCCATAGTGACGTTGTTCGGCGCATTGGCCACTAGAGCGCGCCTCAACAGTCACTATCACCAAATGAAACATTTAGAGGAAAGCCTCAAATAAGACCGGAATCTTCCATGATGACTGCGTAGCTTCGCTACTACGCCTTAACCCTTACCGGGCCACGGCCGTTTTACCCGGCCGCCGTAGTGGGTCCGTGTACTTTTTGCCAATTTTCGGGTTTTCCGGAAAAAGTGAAAATATACGAAGGGAGACAAGGTTAAGCCAGCTGTAACCGTTGCCGACTGCAAGACTAGTTCCTTAAAAGTTCACCAGAGCCCGCCACACGCTGGACGAGTCGAATATATCCGACATCGGACTGCGAAACAAGTTTAACTTTCGTGTCGAATATATCCGACATTGGACCGGAACTGCTTTTTTGTATTGTCGGATATATCCGACATTGGACCGGAAAGGGTTAAAATTACAAGTCATTTTGTGAGTTTGAGTGAATTTCGTAATTTTTTTGGAGAGCTCACAGTAATTTTCGCTGGATTTTACTCAAGATGTAACTATTCAAACACTTACAGCATAAGTTGGTAAGAGCCCCAATGTTTTTGCAGTGTAGTTTATTAATTGAAAAATCATTTTAGTTTACTCAATTTAATATCCTCCGATTTAATAATCCTGCCTTCATTAGATAAGATTTGAATAAGAAATAAGAAGAAAATTAATTAAATTACTAATTAATTATTAATTAAATTAAAATTAATTTATTTCATAGTTGAATTCATTAATTTTAATAACTTAATTTATTAATTTAATTAATTTAAATTAATAAATTAAATGACTTATTAATTATTAATTTTAATTATTAATTAAAATTCATTTAATTATTGAATCTACTTGTCCTAAAGCAGAAAAAAATTGGAGTGAACTAACGAATACTCACCACCATCAACCATATCGGCTAATTTTCTTTTCAAGGATGGTTTCGAATTCTTTTGAAGAGCATGTGGTAATGGTAAATTAGGTCCTAATGTAGGTGCCGGTTTATTACTGAAATAAATACAAGAATATCATTCCACTGACAGGTTTATTCATTTCAATAATGCTTTGCATAATGTAAGAATCACTTCAGGTGATTCCAGGCACATTTTTTCTAGATTTCAATCCGATAGATAATGCCAATGGTCACTTTTGGGAAGAATTGTGTTTAGGGCAGGGTCATTTCAGGTTAACTGTCCCACCCGTCATATTTTAAAACTATGAGTAAACTCTCGATTTACCGGATCGCGATTTACCGGATTTCGCGATTTACCGGAAAATTTTTCCGGTCCCGGCAAAAGTCCCATAAGAACAATGTTAAATTTCATTCGATTTACCGGATCGCGGTTTACCAGATTTCGCGATTTACCGGATTTTTTCTCGGTCCCAAGAAGAAATTTCTTCTCAATTTACCGGACTTTGCTCAGATATAGCAGTTTTTTCCCGTGACACGATGCCGCGATCTCAAAGAATCACCATGAGTCACTCTCCAAACTCATCAGTAGCGGTGTTTTGAAAAACGCGTCAAGCGGCAGGGAAGCTTCGCTGCTTTCCCGCGTTGACAGCAGCGAAGCGTTGCCGCCCGTAGTGCGTTGGCTCCACGCGCTCACGCGTGAAGCACGTAGTTTATGGCTTTGGCACTTCAAGAACTTGCCAACATTGGCAACGCTGGCTGACAGCGAGATCGGCTGAACCTCTTTGGAAAAAGTCAGCTGATTTTTTCCAAAGAGATTTTTAGCTAAGAGAAATGAAAAACACTCAACAAACGAACGGTTAGTACCAAATTATCGTGTTCTAATCCCCCACGCGTGTTTTGTGCTTTTGTAAAAAAAAACCCTCAGGCTCAGGTTTGTCGAAACAGTGAAAATTAGGGGGGGGGGAGGGGGGAGAAAAAATACCTAAAAAGTCCGCGATTTCGCCGCGAAAAATGCGAGTTTTCGGTCCGCGATTTCGCCGCGAAAACTGCGAGTTTTCGGATTACCGGATTTCGCGATTTACCGGATTTTTCGGCCGGTCCCCTGAAATCCGGTAAATCGAGAGTTTACTGTATTCTTTTCATCCTATATTTTTAAATTTAAAATTTTTTAGCGATCATTAGGGTGGTAATTGGGTGAACTCTTTCTCTCCTAATCTCTAAAAAAATAAAAACTTGTTGTTTGAGAATAAAAAAAAAATAGATTTTAAAAGTGACAGATGGGACAGTTTACCTGGAATGATCCGGCATTTTAAATTGAAAACAAAGAAAAAACACGAAATCATAGGCACTTGCAAAATTTTTTCATGGATTTTTTGCACCCATAACCATCAAAATTGATTGAGAATTACGGCCGTAATTTAGGAAACTCATTTCGGCAGCTTAGAGAGAGCGAGTGATACTATGACTATACAGGGTGTGGCAGACCACCCGTCCACTATCTTTATCTCAAAAACAGCCGAAAATTGAGCTTCGGGGGCAAAACTTTCATAAGGTATATCGACCCCAAGGAATCCAATGAAAATATTTTCAGCCCCCCAAAACCCCCCCTTGGGGGTTATTTAGGGGGGTGGGTACCCGTATCTCGAAAAAATCAAATAGAAAGGGTATGTTTTGACATTGGAACCTGATACGGCATAAAAAAATAACACTTTTTTATCCCTAAGTTTTTTTTCTAAAAACCACCCTTTTTTGAGTTAGGGGTGGTTTTCAAAAAATTTAGGGGTAATCTTTGATTGACCGCTGTGACCCTCCAAATCATTGGATTTCAAAAAACTAAGCAGTTTCTGAAAGGGCAGACCAAGGGCTTTCTTTTGATGTATCACATGCCTATTTTTTGTGAAAAAGGGTACAAGGCCCCCTCACCCCAAAATTTTGGGGCTTCGGGGGGCCCTACGTAAAAATTTTCAAATGTAAAGGTATGGCTTGTGATACATCATTTGAAAGGTCTTTCAGAGACGAAAAAAGTGATACCCCCCAAAAGTCGTCAAAACAACCCCCTTCCAAAATGGCGGCCGTTTTAAGGTCAGGGGGCTCAAGGGGGGACCTTCAGAAAAATGATCCAAAATTGAACGATACATGGCTAAAAAGGTCTTAAAAGGAGAAAAATAATGGTTCAAACCGCGAGTCAAACCGACTTTTCAATCCAAAGTTACGGCCGATTGAAATGGGTCTGTTGCAAACTTTTGCTACAACGATAAAAAGTTATTATTCCAATGTAAAATCGCCTGAAAAGTCCATTGGTGGCATCATTAAGTCATGAAATACAATAATAAACTCACAAGAGGCGTTTATTGAAATCCAAGATGGCGGCAAAATATCGAGGAATCTGAATGTATGCACCGTGATCATCCAAGGATTGCCAACGTTTACAACCTCATTGGAGGTAGAGGTTATGTGTTTGTTTACGTTGTGATTGGTTGTGATCGATGTTGTGAGGTTGGCTATCCTTGAATGTTCGTGGTGCATGCATACGGATTGCTCGATATTTTGCCGCCATCTTGGATTTCATTAAACGCTTCTTGTGAGTTTATTATCTCATTTCGTGGCTTTCTGATGCCACCATTGGACTTTTCAGGCGATTTTACATTAGATTAACACTCTCAATCGTTGTAGCAAAAGTTTGCAACAGACCCATTTAGGGGTGCCTTTTTGGGAACCCCAACTACCCCTAAATTTCAATCGGCCGTAACTTTGGATTGAAAAGTCGGTTCGACTCGCGGTTTGAACCATTATTTTTCTCTTTTTAAGACCTTTTTAGCCATGTATCGTTCAATTTGGGATCATTTTTCTGAAGGTCCCCCCTTGAGCCCCCTAACCTTAAAACGGCCGACATTTTGGAAGGGGGTTGTTTTGACGACTTTTGGGGGGTATCATTTTTTTCGTCTCTGAAAGACCTTTCAAATGATGTATCACAAGCCATACCTTTACATTTGAAAATTTTTACGTAGGGCCCCCTGAAGCCCCAAAATTTTGGGGTGAGGGGGCCTTGTACCCTTTTTCACAAAAAATAGGCATGTGATACATCAAAAGAAAGCCCTTGGTCTGCCCTTTCAGAAACTGCTTAGTTTTTTGAAATCCAATGATTTGGAGGGTCACAGCGGTCAATCAAAGATTACCCCTAAATTTTTTGAAAACCACCCCTAACTCAAAAAAGGGTGGTTTTTAGAAAAAAAAACTTAGGGATAAAAAAGTGTTATTTTTTTATGCCGTATCAGGTTCCAATGTCAAAACATACCCTTTCTATTTGATTTTTTCGAGATACGGGTACCCACCCCCCTAAATAACCCCCAAGGGGTGGTTTTGGGGGGCTGAAAATATTTTCATTGGATTCCTTGGGGTTGATATACCCAATGAAAGTTTTGCCTCCGAAGCTCAATTTTCGGCCGTTTTTGAGATAAAGATAGTGGACGGGTGGTCTGCCACACCCTGTATACCTCACTTGCACTCATTGAGGCTTGTAGGAATTTTTGTATTTCCTAAATCCCAACTTTCGTTTTGAGTATTTCAACTTGAAAATTTCAGGATATCTTCCTGAAGTATGCTCACAAGTGTCGACATTCCTCAAATTGATACTTCTTGCGTATGCTCATCAATTTAAACCAAAAACTGTTGACTTTTTCAATAGCACAATGTGGTGTCCACGGTTTTAACTAATCCACCCTGGAATCACCTTAATCATGTACAATCAATCAATTTATTCATAATTAGTATATATTTTTTGTTATCATTCACTTAAGTAGGTGTTAACAATTCCATACTAACCTGAAATAAGGCATTTGCAACGCTTCGGCGCACTTGATTCTCTTGGCAGGATCATAACTAAGAAGCCCAGCAATCAAATCTAAGAGATCGTCACCAGCGGCAGTGAAAATGTGATTTAAAGGAGTTCCAGGGAAAGGCTTGTACTGAATGTATTCTTTTAGACTTGTCACTCCCTAGAAACATAACAACAGAGAGAGAGCTGTAATTCACTAAATGGAAACGAAACATTAAATTTTGGTGAACAACAGAGGGACGGAATAGATCAACTTTTTGTACAAGAATCGACTTAAATGTTAGCCTCGTTTTGAGACTCCTTGCACCAATTTTATAAAATAAGAATAAAAAAAAAATAAAACTGAAAAGATACAAAAACTGTGAGGAATCTTTTACTTCAGACTGATGCAATGAACAGTCAGGGACAAAAAGAATGTCAGGCGTCTCCTTGAAGTAGGCAACCTGCAGTACTTATCTCAATGAATTAAAGAATAGCAGGTGGCCTACCTTAAGGAGCCATCTGACATTCTTTTTGTCCCTGACTGCACATCAATTTTTATTTTCTATTAACATCTTTGTACGGTCAAAAAAATTAGAGTCACTCTGTATAAATGAATGATAAGTTGATGATTACACCCTTGATCGTGTAACTGCCCATTCCGAATGGCAAAACTGACTGCCTCATTTGAGGAATGAAACTTTTTAATAAAACTGGCTGTCATAAAAACGTCTAATAGAACAGTTGCAAGGGTCTGAAATGTTTTGTTTTTTATAAAGAAAATGAAAGCACTTGATCAGCTAAGAACAAAGATGCCTTTGGTTTCTAATTAAGTCCCATTGTTCCGTAGATGAGATTTTGGCCCAAAATACATTGTTTTAAATGGGAATTCCAAGTAGTGACGTCACTACGTCCACAATTTTTAACAACTTCACACGTGTGTATCTCTGAAGCTGGGACACTTATGAAAAAACCAAAGGCACCATTGTTCTCAGCCTATCAAGTACTATCATTTTCTTTATAAAAAATACACCATTTCAGACCCTTGCAAATGCCACATTCTGCAGAGGGGGCAATCCTAAGTTTTTGAATTACTGAAGGGAGGGAAAAACAAATACCTTTTGATAAAATTGACCTTTATTTTGGATTAAAAATGAAAAATAAGTGATGACTGAACTGTGCACAAAAAAAAATTTAAACGTTTTCAAGAGTATAAAGTGGCACTCACAATGCACTATTAGTGTAAAAATATGATGCATCGATTATGACTCCCATCAGACTACCTTTTTTTTTTTTGTAAAGAAAAGGTTTTAGATGTATTTTCTCACCAAACTTCTTCATTTAGCAAACTGGGCAGTCAGTTTTGTCCATTGCGCATTCCGGGCGTAACATATATGTCACTCACTATTTGTATTTTTACAGTCAATATGTACATATATTCAGTTAAATTTAAGATCGTGAAACACTTCAATTAGCTCAACCGAGCTAGGAGTTAAACACATCTGTGCAAAACTTAAATAAATAAAAAAAAATTATTATTATTATTATTATTATTACTGACATATTATTATCATTATTTTTACCTACATATTCCTATTATTATAATAGTTATGAATACTTACTGGCCATGTTTCTTCTGTAGGAGTGCCTAGAGTTTGAAAGATCCTTCTTAGCTGATCTAAATCCGACTCTCCTGGGAGAAACGGTACCCGCAATAATAATTCTGCTAAAATACATCCTACAGCCCACATGTCAACACTGACACCATATAATTTAGCGCCAAATAATAACTCTGGACATCTGAAATTTACAAGAAAATACATTACTTTCAAACCAAAAATTAACACCTTCTGAAATGCAGGGGTACAAGGTCTTCCATCAGTTTTGCAAGCATTCATTCAATTTTTTCAAAAATACTCAAAACATGAAGTCTAGTGTCATTAGAAATGTCTTCAAAGTATCTTCTGATTTTTAAACTGATGACTTTATTTTTTTCTTTGCATTTACCAAAATTCCCTTCACCCATTGACAAGTGATTTAGAGTTGGTTTCAGAAGTGTAGGCGCACATTGATTAATAATCTTTGGCACATTTTCCACATTCATTCTTTCAAATAAAAGCAAATACCTGCAACTTTAGCTTTTGATTATACAGCGTTCCTCAATGAAAAGCCAATGCTCAAAATTCGTTTTTGCTCCTTTTTACCACGAGATTCAATTTGAGAAATAATGTTGGTAAATTCCAAAGATTATTGAACTAGGTGCGCCTACACTTCTGAGACGACCTTTTGATGTAAGTTGCTGGACAACAACACTTATACGCTTGTTGTACGTGAGTGAAGCGCCCAGAGGAGAAACTGCGGAGGAAGAGAGAGGCAAACAATACCATCAATTGGAAAATGTGGCAAGCTCTTGAATTTATCTCTCCGTTGCTGAGTTTCAAGGAGATATATATTTGAATTCCTTCAGCTAAGACAAGTCTGATTTGTTTAAACAAGTCAATGTGTCACTCTTTAGAAATGGGGCTCTTGCAAACCTTTGCTGTGAGTAAATGAATAGTCCAATCGGCTGTAAAAGCCTGCGAAAATCACAAAAATCACACTAAAAAAGTTTAAAATTCAATAATGAGCTCACATAACTGCTATAACGGCAAGATCGTAATGGTGGTTCAACGCAGGTATCATGGGAGAATCCTGTCTAATTTGTCACTTTCTCTACAGAAACATAGAGATATGTCTCAAATTAGACCTCCTATAGTACCTGCGTCTCTCCGCCATTAAGCCCGCTTCTGGGAGTGAATTTTGTGATTTTTTATTCTACTCATCGTAATTTTTATAGGTTTTTATGCAGGAATCAACTCTTCAATCCCCTGTAGCAAAAGTTTGCAAGAGCCCCATTTAATCATAGTTCTTGCAAGCTTGAGAAAAGTTAGCGCCTTTACAAAAGGTAACAGCTAAAATGACTTAGATTTTATGAGACAAGAAAAAAAAGAGGGAACCAACTGAAGAGTGATTCTCAAAAAATGTCATCCAAATAATTTCTTCTACAACAAGCTTACAAAATCTGATTGGAGAATTAGTCAGTTCTATTTGTTATTAAATTCCTTTGACAGCTCAGCGAATTAAAAGAAAATAATTCTTACCTGTACCACCTCGTTACTACTTGATGGGTATTCACTCGACTTGGGGAACCATACATTTTTGCCAAACCAAAATCACCTATTTTTAGAATGCCAGCACTATTTATCAACAAATTGTTTGGTTTCAAGTCCTAAAAAAGTACAAGGTTAAACATTTAGCTGTGAATCACTCTATTACATTGGATAAAAAAGAAAAAAAAAGCTTCACTACACACAGAGAAAAAAAAATTCGGTTATGAGAACTGAACTTTGGCTTATATGGAACACCGAAGCGTTCGGTTACAGTAACCAAAGTTTTCGGTTGAGAGTACCAAACTTCAGTTAGGGGTACTGAAGGTTTCGGTAAAGGTGACTAATACTATGACTCACATTTCGTTCCTATTGAACCACTTTGGTACTCCTAACTGGAGTTCAGTACTCACAACTAAAAACTTCGGTTACTGGAACCAAACACCCTCCGTATTCCATATGAACCGAAGTTTTTTTCTCCGTGCAGAATAGGATGTGGCATTTAACTTTCATAGCATAAAAATCAGACCAACATGACAACAGAGTTAAAATTTAATCTTTTGATCAAATGATAATAAAATCGGTAAATTATTTTTGTTCACCCTTTTGTTCACATTTGAGCTCCTGAAACCTTAGTTTCTCCAGTTTGCCCTCAATAATTTTTGGTTTTTCATTCTTTTTCGTTGTCTGCTTTGACTTGTACTATGGCTTTCAAAAGAAAATATCCAGATAGAAATTTTTATTACTTTCATTTCTCGACCAATTTAATCAATTTTAGATTTCAGGTATTTCAGAGTCTCGCAGTTTTGTCACTTGTGACATCATGCCTCAAAACATTTAAAACGATGGAAAATAAAATAAAAATTCATCGAGAACAATTTCAATAAGAGGACTTTCTTTTGAAAGTCATAGTACAATTGGTCTGCATTCCTGTTGATGTTTACTGTATCAATGTAATTAAATAAAAATAAATACATAAATTAACATTTCCGAGTTTTGCCACACCAATTTTAAATTTTCATCTTACCAAACAAAAGCTTTCAAGGAGCCTATATCTTCGCAGAATTTTGAAACGTAGCCATTCTAGCCAAATGTTTTTTCAAGGACTTTTAAGTTGATTCCAGGGTCGATTAGTTCCCACTCTGGACACCACGTTGCGCTGCTCAAAAAGTCAACAGTTTTTGGCTAAAACTGACAAATTCACGCTAAAAACACAAATTTCAGGAACGTCAGCACCTGCGAGCATACTTCAGGAAAATACCCTGAAAGTTTCAGGCTGAAACACTCAAAAAAAAAGCCGGAAATTATGAAAAACGAAACTTCCCGTAAGCTGCAATGAGTGCGAGTGAGACAGATAGACGTATCATCACTCGCGCTTACTCTCACTCACTAAGCTTATGGTGAAATGAATTTCATAATTTACGGCTTTAACTCTTAACCAATTTTGCTCATTTTGGACTTAAAAAATCTATAAAAATTTTCAGGTGCTGACGTTGTTGGATTTTGTCTCTTATCTGTAGTTTCAGTTTAAAACGCCAAAAACACGACTTTTCCGAAAAGCGACTGGTGGCACTATCCATCGGATTGAAATCTGGAAAAGTTTCGCCTGGAATCACCTTAAAAGCTGCCATTTTTTGCTAGCAAGGGAACAAGCAATTAATGGCTGCAAGTCCTAACTGGAAACAAGAAACAAACAGCAGGTCCAACGGCAAATGACAAAAATTTTTGGATGTAAATGAAACAAATCCCTTCTTTTTTTTAAAAACAAAAACGACAGCACCTGGAAAGGGGAAAAGAAAAGGTTACCTACTCTGTGAAGAATCCAGTTCATATGAAGATATTCTAATCCTTGAAGAGTCATCAATGTATATGCTTTAATGTGCCCAGGAATTAAAACTATGGTCGTGTCTTTAACAACTACTTCAAGATCTGTGTCCATAAAGTCAAAAACTAGAGATATATTTGATTTGTATCCAAAAACATCTGCAAACAATGAAGGAGAAGCATTTGGTTAAGGAGATAGCAAGAATTATGGTAAAACTTTCAACCTTAACGCTGGAAATCATATTTTGGGGGCTCAAGCTCCCTGTTTTTTGGAAAAAGGGATAGGGTCATTCCATGGTTACCGATGGGACAAGTGCACAACTTAAAAGTAATTTTTTTGATACTTTCATTTACAATTTTAGAAAAAAGAGTGCAGGAGCATTGAGGAATCATTTCATTGATACATTTACCATTTTTGGGATTAATTTTTGCTTTAATTTTGACTAAGAAAACTTCATGTGAAGAGCGGTTACGGATGGGACACAAAATGGACAAGTGTTTGGCCCCTCCGTTGAAAGTTGCAAAACTCATTGATTTGTGAAGTCATGAATGTTTGGAAAAAAATATAAGTCAAAGCCAAAGGTTTATATTTTTGCACTACCTATGTTTTTTTTTAATTTATCTTTTACAGCGCTAGGAAAAAAATAAAATACTGAGTTACGGATGGGACAGCAAATAATTACAGATGGGACACGTCCGATTACAACTTTTTCTAAAATTGTTTGCTTTCAGAATAAGAGCAAAAATAAGATGTTAAGGTTTTATTGGTGTAGAATTAACTTCCAAGTAGCAGCCTAAATCAAATTTAAATGAGATTTAGTAAGCTTTATACCGGCTCTGAGGCTTTAAAATCAACCCCTTTTTGGTTGCTGAGTGAGACTCCAAATATCGAATTTTCCTCTTTTTTGGGATAAAACAGTTCAACTGTTTTATCAACGAAATTTAAAGTAATTTTTTTTCTGAAACGTAATTTTAGGATTTCTATAGCTTTTTAATTTTTTGTACTTTTTGTGAAGATAGTTTTTGAAAAAAAATAAAATAAAAACACTTTTACCCCCAGGCTCACTTTCGCATGGAATGACCCGATACACAAGCCCTTAACTTAAGTACTGTGATCTTTATATGGAGAAGGGCTCAAAAAATGGAGCCAAAAAAAAGAAAAAAAAAAAAATTCAAGCCCACTCCCCCCTTTTCTTGAACCCACAGACCGCCACTGGTGGGAACTATCTCCTGATGGATAATTCTGAAACAGGGATTAGTTATCTTCAAGCCAATTTTGGACTAATAAAATTCCATGGTAATAATGGTTTCAGAAGAGCCGTTTGGGAATTATTAAAGTTTGTACTCAACAAGCGTTCGCCACACTGTCTGCTACATGTGTTCGTAAATTTTCTTTAAGAAAATAAAAAATGAAGAGAAATAGTTTGCGATTTAATTTTTTCAAACGTGCCCATTGAAAGGGCTCACTTGTGGTTCGCTGACATGATCTCCCTGCTTTGATTTTTTAAGGGTGTTCGGATGATAACAATAAAAACATGGAACAATCTGATTTACTATCAACGGAATGCTCAACGAACCAGATCAGACAAGTGCAACAAAGAAAAAACTCTCTATTGTCATATTGTCATCGCTAGAAAAGAAGCTGGTTTGTTTTTTTCCTTCCTCAAGGACAACATCAAATATAACAGTACTTACCGATTAAACCAATGATATTAGGATGACTAAGTTCTTGCAGAAGTTTAATTTCTCTTAAAGCTGTACGATTAATTCCATCTTTAGCATCTGCCTGCGTTCCTACTTTGATCTAGATAAAAAAAAAAGAAAAGCAGATTTTGACAATAGAGATGAGAAATATACCATACTTAATAAGGCTTTGAGGTCGTTTCAGAAGTATAGGCACACCTAAACCGATAATCTTTGGAGTTTTCCAACTTTATTTCTCTAATTACATAATGAAAAAAAAAGAATATGAATTTAAGAGTGAGATTTTTATTGACGAACGCTTTAAAATTAAAAGGTCAACGGTTGCAAGCAAGTTTTTTATTTCATTGGAACAAATGAAAATTGAAAACTCCCCAAAGATTATCGGTAAGCTACACTTACTGCACTACACTTCTGAATCAAACTCTACCAGACTTAATTGTTCATCACTAGGATAGGTTCATGATTGTTTCTTAACGGACAGGTTTAACCCTTTGTATCCTTGCGGTACAAATTTGTACCATCAAATTAACATGGATTTAAATTTATTTTTAAAAAAATCACTATGCTAATCAAACTAAATGAGAAAAGTTCATTCTATTTATTGAGATTGATAAAGAATTTATGAGAAGGGTTTATGATAATCAGGGCTGCCAAAACGTGTATAATCGTATCCTTGGCGTATAATTTAATTTGAAAAAGAGTATCTTTTTGCGTATGTTAAAGTTTGGCGTAAGTAAATTTTTTTTCTTCCCTGTGTTAAAGCATAAGAGTTTGGCTCATCCTCATAGTTGCAGGATACGATTATACGAATTGGCGTATCTTTTGAAATCGGTTCACGGCAGCCCTCATAATGAAGCTGGATTTAAAGAGTTTTATGACTGTCGCAGAACGATGCTATTGATGAGATATAGACTAAACATATTTTGAACAGGTTTTACCTGCTTTAGAAAATAAACAGTGAGTAAGGAAACAATTGAAGAAATGCCTAATAGTAATTCCAGTTAGGCCCTACGGGTTATCAACTTAGTGCTTCTACTTGTAGACAGAAGCCTGCACAGCAGTGGCGACTTGTCGGGAGAGGCAAACGAGGCAGTGCCTCACCTGTTTCAGAGGTGAAAGAAAAGGAAATGTGAACCATTCCTAAAATCCCTTCGAAAACTCTCTAGAATTGCACAATTTGAGCCTTAGTGTTTCAAAAATTTCATTGGAAGGACTTCTAAATCTCCCTTCTTTCTTTGAAGTGCTCCAATACCCCAGCCTAGACTTCTGGGAGGTTAATACAAAGGATCCAATCTTAATCAGATTGAATGCATTAAATCAAATGGGCTTGCTACTGTGCAACTCGATCGCGCAGGTAACCCTCTCATCACCTCTTTTTACTTCCGTCGACTGAGATTACGACAGCCACCAACTTATCGGCTCTTTTCGTCTGTTTCGATCGTTAAGAAGGGCTCAAAACGATTTGATCAGTGAAGCCACCCATAAGGTTATAATGTACTTGATCCAATTATGATAACGATAATGATCCGATCCTCCGTAATCTCAGTGTCGAGGTCTTTGTTTTTGTTACCTCACCAATGCTGAGGCTGGCAAGCCGCTACTGCTGAGCGACAGAAATTTTGGTGAATAGGGCCTCTCCAGAGCGGAAGACTCTTACATGTTTCTCTTGACTATAAGAGCGGATGGAGGCTGTAAAAGCATTTCTCAACCAACAAAAAAATAGCTAAACAAAAGAGGAAGACTTACTTTTTTCACTGCAACGACCGAATCATTGTCAACATCCCGTGCTTTGTAGACAGTTGCAAACTGAAAGAAGCAGAAAAACAAATTCATTTTAAAGCAGCTGATGAAAATTGAACTTGTTGCATCAACAACATAACAACGTTTTTTTGGCGATGTCCACTTTTTTGCAGGAAAGTACTCCTGAAGAATGGGCGCATCCACTGCTGAAATTTAGTAGTAATACCTAGTTGTAGTTGAGTCCAGCCGCCCAAACCATTTGCTTGTTACGCTAGTACTTCGCAGCAAACAGCTGGACTGAGAATAAAAAAAGTTGATTTTCTTCATTTTGAGTCCAAATTTCTACTCCATGAAGAGTGAGGTTTAATTTCGTGTTCTGTCTTAAAGAAATGGGCTTTATTTGAATTATCACGATCTGTTCTAGTTAACATTTAGAACTGCGCTAGGTTGATTTGATTTAGATTCATGTTTTGAGAAGCAGCTCTTTTCGAGCAGGGGGGTGATCACGGAGGATCGTTATCGTTATCGTTTTCGAGTGCAGCAGTTACTCGCGCTGTAGTAGGCTATCCTCTTATTTCTTCTTCTTCAACACTATTCTACTCGATAACGATAACGATAACGATCCTCCGTGATCACCCCCCAGGACTATTTTGAGTACTCAAAAAAGATCCTACTCTAACTTTTTACCCGTAAAGGAACTCGCACCGGAAAAAATTTCAGGCAGAATTGACATACTTGAGATTATAGCTATGAACCTTAGTGTTTCACAAGTCACTTAATCTAAAGGTATCAGCAAGACCGTTTTTAAGGGCATCTAGGTTCTGATGGGCGCCTTTCTAGTGCGCTTCAGATAACAAAAGCTCAAGTTGAAACATGATATATAACAACGGCAAGGTCAGTTATCAGTGTAGCTAGTTTTTCATCACCTCGGAATTCAGCAGTGTCTTATCTATAAAGTACACCCACAACGGAGAGCAGTGGGTGGACCAACTTGCCGCGGCGGTTAGTACGTTCCATCCGATTTCAATGGAACACTGGAACTATGTTGGCTAACTGGAGCAAATACTTTAGGTTTCGATCAAGCGCCAATTTAAAACATTGGCTTTCAGCTGGCTGCTGATCTAGCTCAAGTATGAAAAAGTTCAGATAAATGCTCACCTGACCCTCTCCTAAAAAGTCAATTTTTTCATACTTCCGCAAGTATTCCTCCATCTTATAGAATTGATACTTAGTCGATATTTATTAAAACTTAGAGGTGAGAAAACTGTTGGGGAGAGTGCAATCAAAGCAGCTTATCAGCTGTAGAACCGGTTGAGAAAAAATGTGGAAAACGAGAAAGACATGCCACCAGTAAACTCAAAACGCACAAATAGTCACTTAAAACCGTGGAAAATTTCCTCAGTCTTCACCCAACCGATGGATGAGTCAAAAACTCACGAATTAATTTCAAAACGTATCACAATATTTAGCAATCAAAGTCGACGGATTAGATAAGTGAAATTATGAGATTCTCCGGAGATGCTTCGCGAAAATTCGAAAGTTGCATGTTGAATGTGAATGCATGCGGCATGAGTGCACTTTCCTATTATAACCAAAATCTTTCAAATGTAAACAATAACAATAGACATCCAAGGCTGTTGAAGATGGTCGAGCACGAAAAATGATGCTGAAGGAATTCGCATTTGTGGCTTGACGACGCTTGTCATGTGATTTTTACGCCATGCGACGGAAAGAAAGACAAATTCATATGAGGACAAGCCAGTCGAAGTGGAAGACTTCTTACTTCTTTAGTTTGAAATTCTGTCGAACATCGGGTAACAGCGCTAGCTGCGCCTGTGTATAAGAAAACAGACCCTCTAGTTATAAACAGCATTATTGGTGGTCAGATCCAGACGTCGGGAACAGGGGGGGGCGAACTTGGGATTTTCACCCTCATTCCTTTCCTCTCTCTCTTTTTTCTCCCTTCTTTTCCCTCTATTCCCCCTTATTCGGCTGAACGGGGAGGGGTGATCGCCTCCTTCGCCTCCCCCCTATATTCGCCAATGCAGAGTAAACTGCAGCAGAAAGGACGTTTTGAGAGCCCCGCGCTGAGCAACGATGGCAATTTAAAGCCCGGAAGATGAACAGGTCTGCTCGTAAGTCATTTTCCCATTTCAAATAGCATTGGTGATGACCCGGAAGAGTAGAAGGGCCGTTTCGAGAGCCCTGCGCCACGTTGGCGATTTCAAGCCCGCGAGAACAGGTCTGCTCGTAAGTCTAGTTTCCCTTTTAAGATAGCATTGGCGATCCCCCCCCCCCGGGGGAGAGCAGCGGGGGCGTTTTGAGAGCCCTGCACCGCGTTGGCGATTCCGCAAGATGAACAGGTCTGCTCGTAAGTCTATTTTTCCATTTAAAATCGCACCGGTGATGTCCCGGAAGAGCAGAGGGGTCGTTTGGAGACTTGGAGAGCCCTGCGCCACGTTTGCGATTTAAAGCCCGCAATACGAACGTCGAACTGGTCCTCTTGTAAGTCTATCTTACGGTTTAAAATAGCATTGGCGATACCCCCGGAAGAGCAGAGGGGAGTGTTTTTAAGGTGGATCCTCAGCGTTTAGTTCCATATTCTGCCAGCAGAGAAAAATACGATCTTTAAATGAAAAAATATAATGGTAAACGCAAAAAAATGAAAAAAAGGGCTTCGATGGAGCCTCGGAAGCAAGCTAAGGAACATTTTAGTACAAACCGTATGCTGAAATGTTACGAAATAAGCGAGAAACTATTGAATTTCGTAAACCCCCTAATGGCGTCCAATTCTATATTGGACGCCATTCCCAGTTAGCAAAAACCGTCTTCAATCCGTCTTAAAGACGTCTTGTAAGACAAGTAAAGTTGTCTTAAATCCGTCTTTAATCCGTCTTAAAGACGTCTCTAGTTCCGCCCAAACACGTCTTTGAAGACGTCTTACGAATCCGTCTTTAAGACGGTTTTAAGACAACTTCAAAAACCGTCTTACGAATCCGTCTTAAAGACGTTTTTAAGACAACTTTGAAAACGTCTTACGAATCCGTCTTAAAGACGTCTTATAAGACAACTTTGAAAACCGTCTTACGAATCCGTCTTAAAGACATATGAAAGGCGTCGGTCACAATGCTCTATAGGTTACGTCTCGAGGAAGCCTAGCTTTCCAAGCTTGCTTGAAAATAGTCAACATTTTCAAAATTTGTGAAAATTTCGTAATTTTCAAAATTTGAGCAAATCTTGGTAATTTTCAAACTTAATGAAAATTTTCGTAATTTTCAAAATTTATGAAAATATTGGTAAAATTTTCAAATTTTCGAACTGTGGACATTTTCGTAATTTTCGAAATTTGTAAAAAAAAGTTGTGATTTTTGCAAATTATCAATATTTAAGGACTTTAAAACGTTGGAGTCAATCTTCTAGCTATCTTGGCTGAAGACGGATTTAAGACGGATTAAAGACGCTTTGTAAGTCTGGATTGAAAGACGTCTTAAAAACCACTTTGGAAGGCGGTATTCAAGTCGTCTTGGAAGACGTCTTGGAAGACGTCTTTGAAGACGGATTTAAGACAGATTAAAGACGCCTTGTAAGACTGGATTGAAAGACTTCTTAAAAACCACTTTGGAAGACGGATTTAAGACGGAATACAAGGTGTCTTCTGAAATCGACTTAAAGACGCATTTAAGACGGATTTAAGACAAGCTTAAAAGACGTCTTTGGATCCGCAACCATAAGACGGATTTAAGACGTCTTTAAGACGGAATGAAAAGACGTCTTACAAAAGCCCATTTTAAGCCAGATCGGCAAGCCTGATATTGTTATCTGGGTTACTTAGGGGGTTTACGAAATTCAATAGTTTCTCGCTTATTTCGTAACATTTCAGCATACGGTGTGTACTAAAATGTTCCTTAGATTGCTTCCGAGGCTCCATCGAAGCCCGATTTTTCATTTTTTTTGCGTCTACCATTATTTTTTTCCATTTAAAGTCCGAATTTTATTCTGGTGGCAGAATATGGAACTAAACGCTGAGGATCCATCTTAACCATAAAAGGCACTCAGGTAGTTTGGAGAGAAAAATGGGGTTACAAATTTAGGTTAGTTAGAGGTGCCAGTTAAAATTTTTTAGTTTGGTGGTTAATCTCCCATTAAGATAATGCTCCCGTTTTGAGCCCCTCTCTGACAAAGATACCGCGATAAGTTATAAACATCATGCATTTTTCGTTCTTTTTTTACCCGCAGCCGTTTTTAAGTTAATTTAGGTGCTGTCGGATTTTTGAGACACACCATGTTTACATCAATGAGCTATAACTTTAGAGTGGCACATCAAGGAACGTTCCGCTGGTTCATTGTTGTCACATAGGGCGCCGCCATCTTGCCGTAAAAATCGATTTTGAGGTTAAGTTTTGTAGGTTGTTTCCGGTCGTTTCGTAAACAAACTCGGGCATCGCCGGAAACGGCCTACAAAATTTAACCTCAAACCTTGGAATCTGCGAAAGGAGCACCCGGGAGCTCACCGGGGCATGTAAACAGAGCCGATTGGGAGCCGACCGGCGTGGCACCTAGCGGCAAAAGTTTGAACTACGTACGTCCTGATGAGCTGAGTTTATATACCTGAGTTTTGACCCTCATCTCCATCGGTCGATTGCTGCCTAGTGGTACAGTGCTGGCTCCCGGACCAGAAGATTGCTGGATCGATCCCCGGCTAGTCTCTTTTTTGTTTTGTTGTTTTTTTTTTTTTAATTTTCACAAAAATGCTTTGATGGTGTAGTTCGATGAAGGGCCGTTCAATTTTGAGGTTCTATTTACGTGATATCGACGAACTCCCATTGTGGTCCACCAAAGAAAAGCGGAGAAACCTGCCACTATCCCCAAAAAAAACCCCTTTTCCGAGTGCAGACAACCCCAAGTTAGATTATAAAAAAGACCGGGAGCGAGCGAAGCGAGCGGGAGGTAAACGCAGCGCGGAGCGCGCGTATTCGCCCGAAGGGCGTTACAACTCCCCTAAAATGCCAACAAATGTTATTTCTTTTATATCAATTCAAACAGCCCGCCAAATCGTGGCTCCCAATCGGCTCTGTTTACATGCCCCGGTGAGCTCCCGGGTGCTCCATCGTGGAATCTGCCGTCCAAATTCCCGCCAAACTCCGAACGACCTACAAAATTTAACCTCAAACCTTGGAATCTGCCGTCCCAATTCCGCTTTTTCCCGGGATTCCTTCTACCCTGTGTGGCACAAGGTGGACCAGCCCGCTGCCACTCTGAAGTTATAGCTCATTGATTTACTACGCGTCAATTTAAAAACCCCGGGTGAGTAGTTTAGTTCATAACATCTGATTCAAGTTCTGGAGCGCTAGTGTCGCAAAAAGTAATTTTGCAGACGAGGACGAGATAAGCCAAGTGGCAAAGAGGTAGTGCTCTCTCAACATCAAGAGCTCACCATGGTGATAAATTAGTGGCTTCTCTTCGATTTTGTGGTTAGTGAGCGACGTATCGTGTTTATGTGGTTGTTTATCTTCTTTTTCGGTCGTTAAAAATGTCAATTGAAAGTTTATCCAGTAGTGCTCCCGCGCCTAGGTTGTGTCACATAATAAAGTGGGCTGATTTCGAAGGATTTGGATTTAATTTACACACTTACAAAGGCAAACCGGGCCATTTCATCGGCAAGGTAGATGAGGATTCACCCGCCGAAGCTGCTGGTCTCAAAACGAACGATAGGATTATCGAAGTAAATGGTGTTAATGTCTTCGACGAAAGTCACAAGCAGGTAGTTCAAAGGATCGAAAATGTACCGGACGACACGAAATTACTGGTCGTAGATAGTGACACTGATCTTTTCTATAAAACAGAAAACATCGTCATCTCAAGTTCGCTACCTAACGTTGTCCATTTGAAAACACCAGACAAATCAAACTCAAACTCTAAAGCCAATGGAAAATCGATGAGCAACTCAACCCAAAGCCATAGTTATGAATCTAATGGAAATTCAGATGTGAGTTTACTTTTCAATTTTTCACTCCTACTTTTACGTTCTAAGTATCTCAATTGGTGGATCCAGGAATCTGTCCTTCTCTTTCTTCTCCCGTTAGAACGTGTGTTTTAGAAAAGGACAGATGAGGGGCAGTCACCCGTTCCCCCCTACTCTTCCGTCTTTTCCAACGCAAATGGCCGAAAAGAGAAGGAAAATTTCCTGGATCTGCCAGTGCCTACTTTGGTCACTATTGCCGAACCTTCTAGTGCAACTTACTCATCACATGGCTTAGATAATATCTCGTTGAGTTCAAATTTAATAGTATAAACAGTCCAGCCAGTAGGAGACTTTCAAAATTGTTTGCTATATCTCCATGCAGATAGATCACAAAAGTTTGGAAGAGACTCTGCTGAACTAGAAAGAAGCTTTAGATCATAATAATCTAAGTAATGGCTCATAATACCATCACTCAACATTGTGCATCACATGACTATGAGAAGAGCCCCACTTTCAAAGATAACATGCTCTCACAGAGGAAATCAGTAGGTCAGGTGTAAAACAAGTAACTACGCTGGTAAGATAATTGAACTTGAAAATTTTTCCTGATGCCTGGAATTGATTTGAATGTCCCAAAGCATTGTGTGCGGGTTCATGGAAACAAATTTTGTTCCTCGTAGTCTTTTGAAAGTCAAATCTACGGCTGTCAAGCCTCCCTTATCTAAATCTCTCTGAAGTAGGTACTCTCAACGACATATTCTTTATGCTTTATGTAACCAGTCTGTTAAAATTTAAAGTGACCGTCTTTGTTGGAAGAAGAAAATTCTGTTGAGTTAAAATCAAAATTGGACTTCTTCAAGCTGAAAACATTGTTTTCATGCATCTTTCACTTTATGGAAAAAGCTGTGTCACTCTGATTAATTGCATGTGCATGTATTATGTAACAATTTTGAGTATTGAAAGTTGATTCATTTGTGGCTCTGTATTGCTCAATCAAACCATTTACTTCTCCCCCCACCCCACACACACACACACACACACACATTTCTGAAGAGTGCATTATGAGATAATACATTCAGATCTTACCATTGTTTTCTATCCTCCCCCCCCCCCTCACAACGAAATGTCGTTACTTAGATGAAGCAGGGAGTGGTTTTTTAGTCAAAGGGTTAACTTGTTCCGTTCATTACTTGCTTCTTTCTCTAAAAAAATTATCGATTAGTGTGCCTTTGGCGGAAAGTTTTCACCTTCATAGTTGAGAATACTTGGGCCGTAGCAGAGGAATAGATAAAATATTAAGAAATTAGAGTGTTCCATACTTTTTAGAAGTTTGAAGTTTTGTTTAATGAATAATACTTTATCCCTGGTAGATTTGGTAAACCTCTAGTTTTATGTCACAGACTTACAGGGTTGAGAATCGTTGCAGATTCAGGTGTTATTCTTCATTGCCGGGAATATCAGGGAAACTGAGATTTTAAGGAAGATTAGGATTTTACTCCAAGTAAACACTTAACAGAAACCAAGGGAGTGGATAAAATTTTATGAATGTTTTAGAATTTTTTTTTTGTTCAGATTTTCATAAGGAAATTAAATTGTTTTTCTCAGTTCATACCACTGCCTTACTGTTGTCTAGAATTGTAAAAATTATGAGCAAAATTTTGTGTCAAAAGTGCTGGATTGCCAAAGGAGACCTGTTCTTTACTGCAACTCCAGTGTAACATTAAGGACTTGAGCAGTTTTAAATTTTCACCATATTTCTTAACATTGTGTCTGGTCGGTAGTCATATTGTAGCAAGTATCTATTTATAGCAATTTGTTGGAGCAATTTCTAAATTTTTGCACCACATGTTGGCAACAGTGGCAAGCACTCATACTTGAACTCAAAGACTTCTAATACTATCTAGACTGGACATAAGGCCAATTTTAGGGCGGGGAAACTGAAGGGGAAGAGTGGGACAAAACTCGTATGTTCTCCTGGCTACGCCACAGTCTGATTGACAGTATGTGCTAAGATTTTCGGAAATACATTCAAGTAAATGGGAAAATGACTTTTTTTTTAAAAATTAATTAAAAATACAACAAAAAATATTTTCCCACAAAACTTGGCACTATTTGAAAGCTCTTGATGTGTAAATTCCGGTTTGGGCCGGTTTTCATACCGATTTTTCAATTGTAAACATTCTACAGAGCCTCAAAGTTGGGTCTCGATTTTCTACAGGGTGTTTCTTATAATTGTTTTCTTTGTACCATTTTTATGGTTGCAGCTCAAAAAAATGAAATTACCAATGCGATAAATTATTGAGTCAAACAATAATTATAACTTTAATATACATATAATATACATAGATTACATAAAATTGAGCATATACAGCTATGGAGGTTGTCTCAGCAGGGTACTGAAACGGTGGAACGTCCCGTAGAATTGACGTAAATTGACCCAACTTTGAGGCTCTGTAGAATGTTTACGAATGAAAAGTCGGTATAAAAACCGGCCCAAACCGGAATCTACATATCATGAGCTTTCAAACGATACCAATTCTTATTAAAACATATTTTTTTTTAGTATTTTTAATTAATTTTTAAAAAAAAAGTCATTTTCCCACTTACTTCGATGTATTTCCGAAAATCTTAGCACATACTGTAATCGTGGTTGCCTACCGATCGTCTTCAATAGGCCGTTATGTCCAGTCTAGATAGTATTAGAAGTCTTTGCTTGAACCATGCAGAAAAATTTGCCTTGCCTGCTGTGTTCTCTTATAGGCTGTCCCAAGAATGATTGGACTTGGCAACTGTAGATTTGAATGAAAACATCAGCTTCCATCCTCAGATAGAGCGACCTGATTGGTTAGGAGTAGTAAGAAGCTGATGTTTTTATGAAAACCATAGAAGCATCAAATCCAATCTTTTCTGGGACAAGCTATATTTGTCTGCTGAAAAGGCAGTGTGCAAGTATTACTATTAGAATAACTCTGCTCCAACAGGTCGTTCTGTGCCTTGATCCTACGAACAAAAATTGATGACAGCAGAAGTGAAAAATTCTTTAAATTTCAGAAGAATTGTTGTTCTCAATGATGTGTCATATTGGTTCATAGAGTGTCATATGGTCTCCAAAGCATTTGAAATAAGGTTTTCCAATCTGTAATCTATTAATTTATTTTCTCAAATTGAGAGGGACGTCTTCTCTATCAAGGCTCTGGCAGGTCGGCATCGACACAATCTGGAGTCCTTTTGAGTTTAAGAGTGACCATACCAAAATTAGATAGATAAATAATTTTTGCTCCAAGAAATTTTTTTAACAGAATGAAAACAAAAACCAATCTTACCCACTACTACAGTGGCGGATCGACCGGGACGGGGGGGGGGGGGGGGTACGTACCCCTGCCCCATCCTCCAGAAGCCTAAAATTTTGCCTTTTGTAATAGAAAATAACCCGAAATTGCTTCTACCGACGCTTCAAATTTTAAAATTTCATAGACGTGCCCCCCTCCCCCCCCAGAAAAATTTTCTAGATCCGCCATTGCACTACTATCTAAAGCACTCTCTTTTTTAATTTGTGACACTGAGTTTAAAAATTACTTCCGTTCTGAGTCTCATCAAGATATGTCGTAAAGTTCTTTTCACTAACAAGGGCCGTCTGCTTTTTGCATTTGGCCTCCTGGGACCTCGGTGTAAGCCAAAAGAGAGTCAGTAAGGAATGGATTCAGAAATTGTGCAGCTCCAGTCTGCGTAGGGACTCCAGAGGTATTTTACAATCAGATTTTGTTTTTTGTCCCCCCCCCCCCCCTGGATCAACTTACCTAAGTAATTAGCTTGCTAAAGCATGTTGCTATCAATAAATGCTTATCTTGCAAACATAGTGAGGTTTTTACAATCTTGAAAAAAGCTGCCAGCTTCTGTCGATGCCAACGCTGTAGAGTTTTACCGCCTGAAACTTCAGACGAATTGTCGTTCTCGGATCGGGTCGTGGATGCCCCTGATACTTTTGACTTTTGCTTTTGATAGTACTTGAAAGTTCAAATTATAGTTCAAGTTATAAGGCTCTGTAGATGATGTTATATTTTGATGATTTAATCCCCTCAATCTCCCATACGCACTAGTGTCGTAGCTTGCAATTTGGCAACTTTGTATTTTATCCATTCAAACCCATGTAAAAGGTCGAATTCAAAGGACCAAAGGTGTTCACCGAACACCCAATACTTCGATCTTTTTAATTCGTTTAAATGGACGAACTGCATTGTTGCCAAATTGCACGATACACCACTGACACGCACATTGCACAACCCGACACCCGTGTGGTCATGGAGCGGATAGGTGCAGGACTTTATCTGCCTCTCTCTTTTCCCATTTGAACACATTCATTAGAAAAGGATAGCATACGGTACCATCACGTGACTTTAACTATACTATCTCCATCCTTTTCCAACGCACGCGTTCAAACGGAAGGAGAGAGAAATATACGAATTCCTGGATCCGTCTGTATGCCCGTGGGTTCTTGTAAGGATTCTTTAGCCTTTCTGTTTTGTTTTCTTACGTGTTTTTCTCTCAGACTGCGGCGTTTCGTTTTGTATGTATATACGTATACCTAGTCGCGAAATGGGTCGAGCAGGAGAGGGGGGGGGGAGACAGGGGCGTGTTAGTGGAGTAGTGGAAGAGACCGTGATGCGCATCGGCGTGACCAAGGTCACAGGTTCAAATACGCGCCACGCTACGCGGTATACGCGCGGAAAGCCACTGGCGGATCCAGGAGGGTATCCTTCTCTCCCTTTCCTCATTGGAATGCGTGTGTTAGAAAAGGACAGAACAGGGGCAGTCACGTGATTTCTCGCCCCCTCTTCCATCCTTTTCTAACACATGCGTTCTAATGGGAAAAGAGAGAGAAGGATAAGCTCCGAGTCGAGTATAGTCATCGGAGATCTATCCGAGTCCGAGAGATCCCGCTCGTAAATCCTGCTCCTTGAGTCCTGAGTCAGCATCTAGTCACTGTAGTATGACGTCATGCGGTCGCAGTGCAGGATGAGTGATATCATTGATCATTTTTCTTGATTTCTCAAGGGCTGATTGTGATTTTTGAACTAGAGGCTGCGTCATTGTAGTTGTTTTCCGATGAATACAGAAGCGGGCGTTTTTCCGCATTGACAGCTGTAGTTGTAGTTGACTTGAGTCATCCCCGCTGGTCCCGGGGCATTGATGCAGAATAGCAGAGTTTGTTTTGGATAAGGCGTTTCATAGCAGGGCCGGCCTTGTGCACTGTGCAGATTAGGGTGACCGATTCTTATAGATGGTGATTTTATGTCTCAGGATTTTTTTTGCTCCCAACCCCTAAAGTCGTTCCCATGACCTAGGAAATGACCCCTAAATGGTTTCCGCTCAGTAAAATAAAATTAACCCGTGCCACTGGGGGGTCTTAGTTCCCGGAAATTGCCGAAATTATGAAAAACCCAGTGTTTTTTTTGGCAGTAACTCATTAAATTTTAAAATCACGACAAAATTGCAAGGAGCAAAGTTGTTGCAAATTTAAACATTTACAAAAAAGAGTTCAACAGTTTTTTTTTTTTTTTTTTTTTTTGTAAGTCAAGTTGTTCAGTGGCAACGTTGCATTTGGCCCATTAAAACTCATGAAAAATATCGAATTATCTAGGAACCGCTGATTTGACTTTACTTATGGGTTCCAATTGACAAAATGCCATGTTGCCAAATAGCACGCTTCGCCACTGCCAAAACCCCAAAAACCAAACCAAACCAAACCTCAAAAACTTTCTCAAAGGGGGAGGGGTGGGGGTTACCTGAACCCCAGGCGGCACTCTCCGACGGCGGCTAAATCAGTGTATACAATGAAAGAGAGAGAGAGAGAGAGAGAGAGAGAGAGGAGAGAGAGAGAGAGAGAGAGAGAGAGAGAGAGAGAGAGAGAGAGAGAGAGAGAGAGAGAGAGAGGGGAAGTAGGTAATCAAATTCATAATTTTGAAGGGTGGCAAAATTGCATCTTGCCTCCCCCCCCTCTCTCTCTCTCTCTCTCTCTTTGGAAACCTCGTGTAGCTGGTCAAACCTTTTGAAGAATCTATAAGCTCTTTTACTCGAATACTATCAAATGCAAAAGTTTTAGCACAGTCAATAATTTTCCCCGAGCGCAGGAAGTAGGCACGTAAGTCGTAAGGTCGCAATAAATCACAGGTAGTCGAATTTTTGCGATAAGAGACTTTTCTATACGTATACTTTTTTCAATACTTCAAAACATTATTACAATCATATAGGATAAATCAACTGCAAGGTAGAATTTCATGCCTCTTGTCTGCTCTCTGTGAAAATTCTTGACCAGGTATCACAATTTTTGCGTTTGATAGCACTTCTGATAATAATACCTCTGTTATAGAAGCTCTCAAATTTTTGTCTTTGATCATATATCTGATTTATTTTTTCTACCAAACCACGACATTCTCGCGACTCTTGGAGCACGAAACTGCACGTAGCAGAATATACGGCTTCAATAGATAGTTTTAGTGATGGCATCATCTGGAGGAAAAGTTGGCTGAGCGTTCCAAACAGTGGCGTAGCGTGCTATTTGGCAAAGTTGCAGTTCGTCCATTTAAACCCGTGAAATAGATCGAACTATTGGGTGTTCGGTGAACACCTTTGCATTCGACCTTTTATATGAGTTTAAATGGACGAACTGCAACGTTGCCAAATCGCACGCTACGCCACTGGTTCCAAACTATCTCTCTCACTCTCACGTGATCCCAGTGGCATGGCGGCAGCGCGTGCTATATCATGGCAACGTTGCATTTAGTCCATTCAAAGGCTCGCAAAAGGTCGAAATATTGGGAGTGCACGTTTCATCACTCTCTTGAATCGATATTTAACATGGGTTTAAGTGGACGAAATGCAACGTTGCCAGATTACAAGCGCCGCCACTGCGTTATCCATTACTGCTATCTCACTCTCATCAATAAAATCGTCTAAAAAGACATTATATGTGAAATTTTTTTACAGAAATGAATTTCTAGAGTATTATGTTAATTTGATTCTGATAAGGCAATGTTGTGAAACAAGTCCCTGTTAACGAATTTTGACACTAGAAAGCGATAGCTCTGCATGAAGGTCATGGGAAAGTGAGAGATAGTTTGAAACAATTGGAACGCAACGCGAATTTTGTCGCGGCTGATTTCGACCGACGACGGAGTGAGTTGTTGGCTAACCATTGATAAACGGTTTTAGAGTTTTAGTGATGACGTCATTCAAGTCCATTGAGCGTTTCAAACTATCTTTCTCACTCTCGCGTGCGATCCCTATTTACTGCAGCTACTTTGCTACTTTACTCAGTGATGTAGCGTGAAATTTGTCAACATTGCACTCTCTTCATTTGAACCCATTCAAAATATCGAAATATTAGGTGTTGTGAATACCCTCTAATTCGACCCTTAACATGAGTTTAAATGGACAAAATACATCGTTGCAAAATGGAACGTTGTACTTTCTCCATTTAAACCCATTAAAAATATCGAAGTATTAGGTGTTCCGTGAGCACCCTCGAATTAGACGTTTTCCATGGGTCGCAATCCATCGAATATCATACAACGGTGAATGATATTCGATCGCTAAAATTTGCTTTAGAAACCGTCTATTTTCCGTACTCTTTGTCAACGAAGTAAATGTGGCGCGTGATGTTGACGCGCAAAATGCTAATCTTCGCCCACTCCTATACAGTCTCACCTAATCTCTGTACTTTGCGGAGTATAATCCATTTCTGAAGCGAAACATCGCGAAACGACGGAATGGTTTTGGATCAAGCGAAGATTATGTGATTGACTTTGGTTGAAGACTTTTCGTTTCAATTAAGCGAATTGTGACTAGAGAATTCAAATTGACTCCAATCGTTTTCCTTCTATTTTTTTTTTTTTTTTTCAAGGCTTGAAATTTATCGCGTTTGAGCACGCCAGTGGTGGCTCGTGCAATTTGGCAACCATGTATTTCTGCCATTTGAACCTTTTGTAAAGTATCGATTTCTCAGGGGTTCAATGTTTCCCTCGAAAATCGATTATTTTACACTGAAAAAACAAAGTTTGTGTACAACCAAAGTAGCTTTTTAAACCGGAGAAAGTTGCAGGAGTACCAAAGCACTACTTCTTTAGAGTAACAGTCTCTTTTCTTGCTTTGGCTCTACCGTGGTAGTGCTTCAGGACAACCGGGACAACCACAACTTGCTCCAGTAGAGCTAGGACTTTTGCTCTGCGAAGCTATTTTAAAAAGCTGCTTCGGTTCAATACTTAAACTTTGATTTTTTCAGTGACGGAGGTTTAAAAAGTGAATCCGTTGTTGCTTCATCGTGCTAGCCTATGCTGAAGCTGACATCTATCTAATGTGGTTACTTTTCACAGTATTATATGAAACAAGAGATATAAGTCGTTTCTGTAGTGTAGACCGCACCTAGACCGATGATCTTTGGAAGTTTACATCGTTTATCCCTCATACTATATACTTGCACAGTAAAGATGAATGAAATCGAATTATGAGCGCATTACGAGAATTCTTTTTTAATCCAAAGTGCATTTCGTTTGTGTGAAAGAAACTGCACATTGAAATATTGACTAAGTAAGGGGAAATGCCTTTAACTCAAGGAAAATGTCTGCCGCTACAAGTAAAAGATTCCTTGTTGTGACAGTGGTTTTCCTTCATGCAATCAAACTTTAATTCGTGCAAGGAAAACTGTCGCAAGTGAACGTGTTGCCTTGTTTTTAAAGAAGTGATTTCTCTCAGTGCGTTGACGCTTTCTTTACAGAACGCTTTAAAACCAAAAAGTCAAAGTATCTGGGAAGCTTTGTTTTGATTTGGAGGAATGGGCTCTTGCGAATTTTTGCTGTAGGGGATTGAAGAGTTGATTTTTGCATAAAAACCTGTAAAAATGACGATGAGTACACTAAAAAATCACGAAATTAGCTCTCAAAATTGGACTTAATGGCGGAGAGACGCAGGTATCATGGGATATTCCTATCTAAATTGAGACATATCTCTGTGTTTCCGTAGCGAGGAAGTGACATAATAGACAGGAATCTCCCATGATACCTATATGTATGCGTCGAACCGCTATTACCATCTTGCCGTTATAGCAGTTATGTGAGTTTATTACTGAATTTTAGACTTTCTTAGTGTGATGATCGTGATTTTTGCTGGTCTTTATACTTATGATTGCACCATTTATTTGCTGATAGCATAAGTTTGCAAGAGCCCCATTGCAAACAAGCCAAAGATTATCAGTGAGACCCGCCTACACTTCTGGAGCGAGCGCTACCGCGATAGGTTTCATTTTTTCAAACTAAACTCAATCTATCTTCATATCATCTATACTTAATCATGAAACTTTTATTCCTAATTAATTTGATGTACCCACATCCACAATCCTCATCGCGCACGCCTGTTTAAAATTTTGGAAACAAACAAAACTGTGTGTACATTATCATCGTGAAAAAACAAACCCATTAATGTTTTCCAAGCAGCCACACGCGGTAGAAGGAGACCGGCATCGGCGTGTAGCCAGGAATTTGGCTTTCTCTCTCTTATTCGTTCATTGAAACACATGCGTTAGAAAAGGATTGAAGGGGCGGTTATCGAGTGATTTCAGCTCATGTATCTGTCCTTTTCCAACGCATGCAGTCAAATGGGCGAAGAGCGAAAAGACGAATTCCTGGCTGCGACTCTGGAGAAACCGAATCATTCCGTAATTAATCGAACAACGTTAATAGTGGGCGCAACCCTTTTGGGCGAAGGGGTAAAATCAGGTAAAAAAAAGGGAAGTCTTTTGGGCGAGGAAAATGTGGGGGAACAGACAGATGAAGTAAGATGCCATCACGGGTCTTTTGGGTGAGGTCAAGTCGTAGACTTGGCAACCTCGCATTTCTCCACAATGCGACTTCAATCTTTATCAGACGCGCATAGTATCGAAGATGACCAGAATTTTATCATCTGCATCAATTTATTTACACAGCCTCCAGTGGCGGATCCAGGGGGGGGGGGGGGCACGGGGGCATGTGCCCCCCCCCCAGAGGCCTCAAATGTTTGCCTTTTTTAAAAATGATCTTTTTTGAAAATTTTAATGGTATCTGTTCAAAGTGTTCTCTGTGATTATAAAATTGGTCTTAGAAGTTTATAAATGATAAATTGATGAGAAATTCACTTTCTGATTTTTGGTCAATTTTCAGTGGCGAGGCATTCTTTTTTCCCACTTAAACTCATTAGAAAGGTCGAAATGCCTGGTCATCGCCGATGACTGAAGCGTTCGACCTTTTTGGTGACTTCAAATGGAGAAAATACATGGTTGCCAAATTTCACGCCTCGCCACTGCCACTTTTTGACGATCTTATGTTAGACCGTAGTGCAACAGTTACGAGCAGTGGAAACAGCTATCGGCTCTATAATCGGTATACATTTATACAATTAGTTAACAAATGTAAAGTGAAATAAATATGACGATCACGCAAGCCGTATAGGTGGGTACTTACTCTCACTTGAATTGCGGCTGTCCTAAATTCGCAACAAGTTTTTTGTTTGTGTTTATTTTTGTTTTGTTTTGTTTTTTGTTTTTTTGTTTTTTTTTTTTTACCTCTTGTGCTTGTACACTAACTACACTGCACTCCAAATCTTAAGAGTGCGTAATGAAAAAAGGAAAAAAAAATATATATTGACCTCCTCTGTTGCCGCGTGTATCCGTTTACTGATTATTATTGGAGTTGAAAATCACCTATACAAACTCCCCCCTCCCCCCTTACTATTTCAAGAATGATCGCTCCAGTTTATTTATTTATTATTTCTATCGGTTGTTTTATCCGTTTATTTACTCTCATAGGATTCCGTCGATTCCAACGAGCTATATAGCGATAGAGAGGATTTGTGGGGCGTGATTTTGAAACTTCACGGAGGCAGCCATGATTGTGATCTCTCATGAACGTTTTTCTCACAGGCTCGGTTTGTTTGCCTCACTTTTTTTAACCTTTAAATTTAAAGAAAGAAAAAAATGGTGACAAATACATTTGAAATTGGTTATAATCGAAAGTGCAGGTGTTTCAGAGTGGCTATCTGGACAAAGAAATCGATATAACTGTTTCTTTTGGAAGGATTTGCACGATAAAGAAACTGACACATAACAGAAATATGCAAAAAAAAATTCACATGCGGGCCGATCATTTACTTTATCGTTAAACCTATCGTTAAAACTGTCTACGAATAATGCTATTGGTCGAAAAGTGTAAAACTTGGCCGTTGCTACGGTAACCATATAGTTTAATCTCGTTTTATAAAGGCTATTCATGAGTAATCTTTAAAAAACGGACACTATAACGATGGTTACCATAGCAACGGCTAAGTTTTACAATTTTCGACCAATAGCATCACTCATACACAGTCTTAACGATCGGTTTAACGATGAAATAAATGATCGGCCCGCTGGATAGTTTTATCAGAATGCTGTGTCCAGATAGCCACTCTTAAACACTTGCACTTTTGTTTAAAATCAAATTTCCACTGTATTAATTACAATTTTTGATTTAATGTTAAAAAAAAGTGAGGCAAACAAACCAGATTCAGATCCCCCCCCCCTGCTATCACACTTTGAGTTATAGAACTTATAACATGTATATATCAGCCTCTCTATCGCTATAGGTAGCGTTCTAGAATTCAACCATTTACTGCATCCGTGCAAAAAAGATTACATTATCCTGTGATACTGTATATCTATTACATTGGAAAGTGCTGCTATTCATAATCTTTTCTGCATCGAGACAATAAAGGGATGAATTCTAGAACGGTACCATAGCTCGCGTTGCTCTTAGGAGTCCGTCGATTCACAAATAAGCTTTTGAATAAGACCTTGCTCGTTTACGACGATTCAGATGCTGTTGTGTTACCATTAAATGACAGAAATTATCGGAATTCCCCCCCCCCCCCCATTTGATTCAAAGTAAAATTTGGATAAATAATGTCATACATGGCAACACTGGTAGCATTGCTGCAGGACCCCCCCCCCCCCCAAAAAAAAAAAAGTACCAACTTTTACATTGAATGAAATGGGTAAAATGGAGCTCTTGCAAGGTTTTGGTGTGGACAAATGGTCTATCAATTCTGATGTAAAATGCTGCGAAAATAACGATGAGACTATTAAAAAAGTCCAAAACTCCTCGCAGAGATAATTTTACTTGAAATTTCGGGTGACCGCACCCTTGCATGTATGCACCAACCTTGGATTCGGACACCAAACAAAAGAACAGGACATGAAATTACGTGGAACTTTTCTGTAGTTATTACCGTGCTCCAAGTGACAAAAATTGTATAAATGGACCTTTAGGTAATTCCTTCAAGTTTACTTTTTGAAAGCAAATTCATTAATCTCATTGTTCAAATTCGTAGGGTATGTTCTTTTGTTTGGGGCCCGAATCCGAGGTTGGTCAGGTTGGTGCATACATGCAAGGGTGGTCAGTGGTCACCCGAAATTTCAAGTTAAGTTTTCTCTGCGAGTAGTGAGTTTTAGACTTTTTTAATGGTTTCATCGTTATTTTCGCCAGTTTACATTGGAATTGATACTCCATTTGCCTACAGCGAAACCGTGCAAGAGCTCCATTGGTTATAATTACTGCTATAAATGGCAACATCGGCAGACAGCTTGACGGCGCAAGCACAGCCATAGTAAGTCTCGACTCTCGCTGCCACTGTTCGTAATTAGACTTAACTTAAGTCGCATTCTAGCCCGCTTTGACTTACACGGTCCAAGTTCACCGCCCTGTCCTTAACTTTCAGTTTCGATCAATCGATATCTTTAATAGACTGTTTTAGTAGAGCGATATATCGTATCGATTGCCGTCCGAGGGCCTCTGGTTCCAAACAAACTCTGGTTCAATGTAATTTCCCCATAAGCGAACTTTTGAACGGAAATTTAGGGTATTAAATCAAACAATTAATGCGACCTTGTTGCGATTATGAATTCTACGTCCTCGAAAATGCTTAATTATGCCTGGTTTCTTGACTAATACTGCCAAAATCAATAAGATATTACAGATTAAATGTTGCATTTGTAGGTTAGAATCGCCCGAAATCCCGCCAATTCCACAACAACAACAATAACATTTGGGTGATTCCAACCTCCAAACGCATCGTTTAACCCTTTCTTGGATAGTGGTACACATGTGTACCATTTTATGTAACATGTGATTCAATGGAATTTGAATGGACATTTTTCAAAAAGTTGTGTGACCCATCAAAGTTCTTAAAAAAGTATCCTCTTTCGAACGGTCTAAATAAATCTCAAAAAAACTCAAATCCCAAAATGCGTGCATGAAAGGGTTAATCTGTAATATCTTGTTGATTTCGGCAGTTTTACGGGTGGAATCAGACAAAATTAAGCATTTTCGAGGACGGAGAATTCATAATCGCAAAAAGGTCGCATAAATTGTTTGATTTAATACCCTAACTTTCCGTTCAAAAATCCGCTTATGGGGAAATTCTATTGAACCAGAGTTTGTTTGGAACCAGAGGCCCTCGGACGGCAATCGATACGATATATCGCTCTACTAAAACAGTCTACAGGGTGTTGAAAAACTGTTCCCGAATATTTCAGGGGCGGATTTTACAGGTCAAAATAAGACCTTTTTTTCCTATAAACATGTGTCCGAAAATGCCCCCCTTTTGAGCTACAGCCCCCCAAAGTTTTAAAAAATTTACGGTTATTTTGGAATAGTGACCACTATTATGAACCAAATGTCCTAAAAGTTGGTGTCTAAGAGTAATTTTACGTGTAGAATCCATTAATGACCTCAAAAAATTCAGAAATTGAGTCTAACTGTACTTTTCACGCAATCTTGTACCTTTAACGGCACGAAATTTATGGTACGGATGAAAATTTTGAAGAATAATTACCGAAATCAGATGCGAAAAATCCTTAAAAAGATTTTCGGTCCTCTTTGTTTCTTTCGATACGACGCGTTTTAAGCGAGATAATCGCTGCACAGTGTGGAAAAGTCAGCGCTTTTACACGGAAAAAAACTACGGTGAAATTAACCATACGATAGCTGATTTTGGCACCTGCTAGATGTTATGGCAATGTTAACCAAAAGTATACTATGTTTTGACTAGGTACTAGGTGATGTTACCTGATTGCATGTCGAATTTACTCAAAGTATCGGTACATGTACCATACTTCTGGTCAAGTTTACCATAACATCTAGCAGGTGCCAAAATCAGCTATCGTATGGTTAATTTCACTAATCTTTTTTTTCCGTGTACCATAGCGGCTGGCCCGTAGAAGCAGTGGAGAGGCGGGTTGCATACTCACTGCCGCTTTTCACGGTAAAAGCACTGACTTTTTCACACTGTGCAGCGATTATCTCGCTTAAAACGCGTCGTATCGAAAGAAACAAAGAGGACCGAAAATCTTTTTAAGGTTTTTTCGCATCTGATTTCGGTAATTGATCTTCAAAATTTTCATCCGTAACATAAAATTCGTGCCGTTAAAGGTACAAGTTTGCTTGAAAAGTACAGTGAGACTCAATTTCTGAATTTTTCGAGGTCATCAATGGATTTTACACGTAAAATTACCCTTGGACACCAAGTTTTAGGACATTTGGTTCATAATAGTGGCCGCTATTCCAAAAAAACCGTAAATTTTTTAAAACTTTGGGGGGCTGTAGCTCAAAAGGGGGGCATTTTCGGACACATGTTTATAGGAAAAAAAGGTATTTTTTTGACCTGTCGAATTCGCCCCTGAAATATTCGGGAACAGTTTTTCAACACCCTGTATAGTGAGTACCAGAAAGATCCGGTCACGCAATGATGTAAGCTCTCCTCTTGCTTGAAGTCATCGTGGTGGCCAGGGATTGGGAGCCAAAGCGGTGGTCCACGGGCGGATCCAGCAATTTGGCAACCATGGATTCATCCCATTTGAACGTATGAGAAACAATCGATTTATGAGGGGGCCATGGCCCCTTTTACTAATCGATTCTTTCTCATGCATTCAAATAGGAACAATACACAGTTGCCAAATTGCTTAGTTGCTAGATCCGCTTTTGCGGTGGTCAGATCTGAATTTTATGTTCTCCTCGTCAGAAAACTGTAGGAATATTGACATGAGGTACGATTTATCATTCAAATACTGAATCCGAAGGCTCTTGCACCAACAGAACTTGATTTCAAAAAGCAAATTTTAGCGATCGAATATCATTCACCGTCGTATGATATTCGATGGATTTGCATTTTATTCTGATGATTTTCGATTGTTTCGTTGGTCTCACCGGAGACCGTTGAATTCCAACAACTGGAAATTTCGAATTCACCTCCGGAGGTAGATTCGATTTTCGAATTGTTGCAACCGGTGTCAGAAATCTCATCTTCTATCCTTTTTGACTCCTTTCGCCACGATAATTTCGGAAATGACGAACTTTTCGAATAAAGTTTATTGTACAGACCATGCGTAGAAGTCATTTTCCCATGAGACAAACATAATTTTAGCTTCGAAAACGCTAGTTTTTTTTTGTTAAAAATGGCCATGTCATCCAGAGCTGATTTAGAGGTTATGTTATGGAATATTACTATCGCAGTTTTCATTTTCACGAGAATATCATTCAGAATTTCATTCTCGACTCTCATTGGCTAGCTTTTTCACCGATCAGCAGCATCAGTTAGCAATCATCAATTCTTGAAGTGAATGATATTCGATCGCTAAAAGTTGCTTCATAAAATTCAGATCCGACCACGGCTCCGGCTCGCAATCCCTGGTGGTGGCACATAATTCTGCCAAGTTCGGTTTTCCTGTAAAATGAAGACACTGATCCACAACTTTGAAAAGTCTAATTTCCTATCGCGGTGGCAGAATTACATTGTTAGAAATTTTCCGTCTAAATATCGGTTGTATAAAAGCCATGCTTTCTCTCGGTGTAATAGTTTTCGGGGTAAAATATTTCAGGAGTGAAAAATGGAGCCGTAAAAGGGGGAGAGATGGTGATTAGAGATAGTTACAGTTATAGTTTGTTCTCTTCGATAGTTAATGCATGATGTGCATTGTGCATACCTCTGGTAAAGGTGCGTTACTCATGAATAGCCTTTTCATAAAGAGACTCTTAACGATGGTTACCATAGCAACGGCTAAGTTTTACAATTTTCGACCAATACCATCACTCGTATAGACAGTTGTAACGATTGGTTTAACGATAAAGTAAATGATCGGCCCGCAGAATCGACTATTAAATCGCGTATAGCAAAAGTGTGCAACAGCCCCATTATAGCATTTTCAGTGTGTTCGGTTCGAAACCGTGCGCCGAGGGGTGCAGTTTCCTTTGAAAATAAGAACCAGTGGCGTAGGGTGTGTCTTATTTTTGAAATTTGAGAAATTTTAAGGGTTCCACCTCTCAAAGTGTTCTATGTTGGCTCAAAATAGACCCATTTAAAGGATTTTGAAAAATTTTAATTTTTAGAGGTCTCTCAAAGGGCCTAAAGGGCGTAAGTTGAAAATTCGCCAAAATAGACAAATGAGGGGTCAATCCCCACTGAAAATAGCGAGTTACGGCCCTAAAGGGCGAAAATTTTGTTCATTTTGCCGTATCTGCAATCCTTAGGCCAGAAACTGCCATGTTGCTTCGCGCGCAATCCGACTTCAAACGCGCGCCGCGCCGAGCCGCGAGCATGCGCCACGCGTGAGCGGCGGCGAGACGCGACTGCCCAGCGCAGTGCTGCTGTTTAGCGCGAGATACCTCCCGCGCTACGTAATAACGTATTTTTCATTTACCTGATTAACATTTCTGGAACCTGAAAACACGAAAATAGTTTTTCTTGCGATGTACCTCACGATAGAAAGAAAATAATTTTATTTAAGTGTAAGCAGATTAACAAAATAAAAGGGGAGGGGTGGAGAGGAGAGGAGAGGACAAGATTCAACACAAATAGAATGTAAAGGAGCGTATACAATGATCACAAAATTAAAATTAAAATTAAACACGTTTAAAATCCAAAGCACACCCTACGTCTGAAGCTTCAGTCGCTTGCGCATTAGAAAATCAGAGGAGACGTGGAGGAGGTTTTGAAAACTTGTCTCATTTTGTTGTCAATTTTTTATTGTAAGTCGACATGAGTTTCACCGCCCTTTCTGCGTGATCGTTCACCACTTGCAACCCGTTTACGACTTTCAACGCACTTTTATAATCCGCATTCTCACCCTAGTTGGCCAGATCAATATCAAGGAACATTTTTGGAAGATCTAAAATTTCAAAAAACAGCACTATTAGTTGTGAAAAGATCTTCTAATTCTGCGACTTCTTCGGGATACACAGACAAACGATGCGGTGGGTCTGGCAAACCATGATTATTCCGTAAGTTTAAAACACACAATAAAAGGTAAATGGATAAATGGTGTAAATATTGCATTAACCTAGTCAACAGCATTCATCTCTCAATCTCTTGCTTAGTAATTTTTTTTTTTTTTACATTTTCCCTCTGTATTAGGATATATTTTTATCACTTCCCTCTTCCACTTAGGTGTTCTTTACATTGTAAAGAACGGTGAAAAAGAAAAAAAGTTAGTTCGGCCTGCTAAAAATTAGTGACATTTGCGCAATCCAATTTAATGGTTTGTACTTACCCATAAATTAGGGACTCCAACCAATAATTGGTAACCGGTACTAATTTTATTGGGTAGGCACAACCAATAAAATTAGGTGCATCGTACCACTTTGAGTGGTACCCGGTATACTATTTTATTAGTACCAAGTACCAATTTATTAATTGGAGTACCTAATTGATGGGTAAACACAACAAATAAATTTTATTGCGGAAAATTTCAGTAATTTTCAGTAGGCTGAACTAACTTTTTTTTTCAGTGAAGTGTGATGAATAATAAATTATTCTTATGCTCTCCCCCCTCCAGCTCAAATGGGCGAACCTAATATATCCTAATACAGAGGGAAAATGTAAAAAAAAAAAAAATTACTAAGCAAGAGATTGAGAGATGAATGCTGTTGACTAGGTTAATGCAATATTTACACCATTTATCCATTTACCTTTTATTGTGTGTTTTAAACTTACGGAATAATCATGGTTTGCCAGACCCACCGCATCGTTTGTCTGTGTATCCCGAAGAAGTCGCAGAATTAGAAGATCTTTTCACAACTAATAGTGCTGTTTTTTGAAATTTTAGATCTTCCAAAAATGTTCCTTGATATTGATCTGGCCAACTAGGGTGAGAATGCGGATTATAAAAGTGCGTTGAAAGTCGTAAACGGGTTGCAAGTGGTGAACGATCACGCAGAAAGGGCGGTGAAACTCATGTCGACTTACAATAAAAAATTGACAACAAAATGAGACAAGTTTTCAAAACCTCCTCCACGTCTCCTCTGATTTTCTAATGCGCAAGCGACTGAAGCTTCAGACGTAGGGTGTGCTTTGGATTTTAAACGTGTTTAATTTTAATTTTAATTTTGTGATCATTGTATACGCTCCTTTACATTCTATTTGTGTTGAATCTTGTCCTCTCCTCTCCTCTCCACCCCTCCCCTTTTATTTTGTTAATCTGCTTACACTTAAATAAAATTATTTTCTTTCTATCGTGAGGTACATCGCAAGAAAAACTATTTTCGTGTTTTCAGGTTCCAGAAATGTTAATCAGGTAAATGAAAAATACGTTATTACGTAGCGCGGGAGGTATCTCGCGCTAAACAGCAGCACTGCGCTGGGCAGTCGCGTCTCGCCGCCGCTCACGCGTGGCGCATGCTCGCGGCTCGGCGCGGCGCGCGTTTGAAGTCGGATTGCGCGCGAAGCAACATGGCAGTTTCTGGCCTAAGGATTGCAGATACGGCAAAATGAACAAAATTTTCGCCCTTTAGGGCCGTAACTCGCTATTTTCAGTGGGGATTGACCCCTCATTTGTCTATTTTGGCGAATTTTCAACTTACGCCCTTTAGGCCCTTTGAGAGACCTCTAAAAATTAAAATTTTTCAAAATCCTTTAAATGGGTCTATTTTGAGCCAACATAGAACACTTTGAGAGGTGGAACCCTTAAAATTTCTCAAATTTCAAAAATAAGACACACCCTACTGAGTGGCGTCGCGTGCCATCTGGCAACAATGCAAATGCTCCATTTAAACTCATTAAATATATCGAATTTTCCTTGTGCACTGTGCACCCCCTTAATTCGATCTTTTACATGAGTTTAAATGGATAGAATACATTGTTGCCAAATTGCACGCGACGCCACTGATAAGAACGGAAGCCAGGGAGAGGGAGGGAAGGTGTCTAAAATGATGAATTCCTGCTTTGATTTCATAATGATTACGCAATAAATAATGGATCCTGCTTCACTCCAGTTTTAGAATTGAAGTGCCGGTGAGTATACCAGTACCCTTTAATAATTTCACATTCCGTTTGTCTCAATTTTGTAAAGAGAGCAAATGACGCTGGTCACATGCAGTAGCATCACTGGTTCCTCGTCAGAAATGTCGCCGCTTGAATAAATGCTTCAGTAAATATAACCGCGTTGGAAAGGGAAGAATAAGAAGAAAAAAAAAACTTGTAGAATTTGCCTGAAGTTCAGCCTCAAAGAGAATGGCGCAGCTTGCAATCTGGCAGCGTCGCGAATCACCTATACTCTGTTCGGGATAAGAAGTCCGATGGGACGTCAGGTAAAAACGCACTACATTGCAACGCAGCAGTTTCTCGGCTGTCGATTCTTCCCCGCTACGTGCGTTCAGGAGGACCTGCCTTTCAGACCCTTTTATTGAAAAAGACAATACCGTGAACTGACCAGTTTATATGTAGTCCTTTGAACGCCCACTCGAAAATTAAACTTTTGCGGCATTCGCGAATTTTGAATAACTGACTTTAAATTTAAATTCTGCTCGACGTGCACAGAAAAATGATACCTAACGACGGTTCAATGTGTAATTTTTCAAAGATTACAGCTTCTTGGAATCACTCAACCAGGAATGCCAAAATCTTCAAAAAATTACTCCTTAAACCGCCGTTGGGTATCATTTTTCTGTGCACGTCGAGCAGAATTTAAATTTAAAGTCAGTTATTCAAAATTCGCGAATGCCACAAAAATTTAATTTTCGAGTGGGCGTTCAAAGGACTATATTAATTGGTCAGTTCACGGTATTGTATTTTTCAATAAGAGGGTCTGAAAGGCAGGTCCTCCTGAACGAACGTAGCGGGGAAGAATCGACAGCCGAGAAACCGCTGCGTTGCATTGTAGTGCATTTTTACCTGACGTCCCATCGGACTTCATATCCCGAACAGAGTATATACAGGGTGTTGAAAAACTGTTCCCGAATATTTCAGGTGCCGATTTTACAGGTCAAAATAAGACTTTTATTTCCTATAAACATGGGTCCGAATTTGCAGTCTTTTCGAGTTACAGTGTTGCAAAGTTTCCGAAAAACAAATTGAAAAATTGTCATAATTCCCTCGTGAATTTATTTTAATGCTCGTAAATAGGTACTCTGGTGTAGTTTTAGGCGTTCTTGCCGATTTTGGCCGTAAAAATGCTGTATGCAAAAATTTAAGGGGGGTTATGGGGGTTTTTCTTGATTTTTCTCACTTTTTTTGGCCAAATTGTGTGAAAACATGCTTTCGGATTCATTGAACCCAAAAACGATTAGCAATAATTAAAAGGTCGTAAAAAAGTATGCAATTTTAGTTCTCACAAGTTTTTCCAATTCGTAAACCATTTCCGAGAAAATCGTCCCTGAAGTTGCAGAGGTCGGCCAATAATCGCCTTTTCGTTGATTCTGTAAATTCCTGGCCGACTTCTCCAACTGCAGGGACGATTTTCTCGGAAATGGTTTACAAATTGGAAAAACTTGTGAGAACTAAAATTACATACTTTTTTACGACCCTTAAATTAATGCTAAGCGTTTTTGAGTTCAATGAATCCAAAAGCATGTTTTCACACAATTTGGCCAAAAAAAGTGAGAAAAATCAAGAGAAACCCCCACAACCCCCCTTAAATTTTTGCATGCAGCATTTTCACGGCCAAAATCGGCAAGAACGCCTAAAACTACACCAGAGTACCTATTTACGAGCATTAAGACAAATTCACGAGGAAGTTATGACAATTTTTCAATTTGTTTTTCGGAAACTTTGTAACACTGTAACTCGAAAAGACTGCAATTTCGGACCCATGTTTATAGGGGGAAAAAGTCTTATTTTGACCTGTAGAATCCGCTCCTGAAATATTCGGGAACAGTTTTTCAACACCCTGTATAAACCCTTGCAGTAAGTCGCATTCAAACGCATTCACTGCACGCCCAATCGTTCGATATTTTTCATGGGTTTAAACCAAAGGCATTTTAGAAGAAGGCTGGCCTCTGCTATCTCTTTGCACGGGAGAAAAGTGAATAAGCCGGTTATGGCACGGTCTGATGGGCAGGGCACTGCCTCGAAGGGGGGTATGGACCAATTTAACATTACTTCTTATGGAGGCCTCGCTCTTCAAACCCATTTTAATCAATTATGTTTGCGAGTAACAGTATCGAGTCTCACATAATATGTTGCACAGTATAGTATAATATACATTTAATCCGAAAATTGGAATCAATCTGAGGCGTCGGTTCTTTAAAAATCGAAGTTAACGATCGCTCGCGGTCATTGTTTACTTTAGCCGCCCATAAACTCTCTGCCGTAGGTACTTTCAATCGTAAATATCTAGCGGATAAACTGACCAAAACTTTGATTTAAGTTCGTCAACTTCATTTTTGACATAAGCTGCATATCATATCTAAGTACTTGTGAAATCTAAATATAATAAGCATTCTTTTGAAACAGCTGTATGTCTCGGCTCCATAAGCCGCAATGTTAATTTGGTCCATACCCCCGAGCGGAGAAGCCCAGCCTATGACAGTAACCGGCTTCAATTCTTGCCGCTAGGGGCCAGTCTTCAACTGCGATGTCTTTGGTTTAAACGAACGAAATGCATCGTTGTCAGATTGCACACTCCACCAGGGTTTCAAATGAGGAAGGAGGAAAGTTTTAATTGAATCTATGCACGGGAGTGAAAAAAAGAAAAGAAGAAGAAGCAACAGAAAAAAAAAGAAATCGAACAAACAAAGAAGAACGTGTTGCATAATTTTGTCTTGCGAGAATGTGATGCTGATTGTTCGGATGTTTTCATTTCAGCGAGACAGTTATTTGTAACCTTTTTCTTTTTTTTTCTTTTTTTTTTTTTTTCTCCGCTGTATATACATTTTAACTCATTGTTGCAGACGCGCATAGCAATTTGACAGCTTCTTGCAAAAATGAAACAACTGCTATTGATTTCCTATATGCAGTTGCTTTGTTTCTGTATTGAAGCATGTCTCATTTCGCTCGTTCGAAACTTCTTTTGTCGCGCCAGCGTTTTTTTAGATGCATCGCGAACATCAATCGAATACCCGCGGAGCGACACTTGCGGATCCAAGAAATTGTTCTTCTCTCTCTTTTCCCATTAGAATGCACGTGTTAGAAAAGGATGGAAGAGGGGGCGAGAAATCACGTGACTGCCCCCGTTCTATCTTTTTCTAACACTCGCATTCTAATGGCGAAAGAGAGAGAGGATAAATTCCTGGATCCACCAGTAGACTAGGTTTCTCTCTCTTTTCCCATTAGAATGCACGTGTTAGAAAAGGATGGAAGAGGGGGCGAGAAATCACGTGACTGCCCCTGTTCTATCCTTTTCTAACACACGCATTCTAATGGAGGAAAGAGAGAGAAGGATAAATCCCTGGATCCGCCAGTGCGGAGCGAACGCGAATTGCGGTGACGAAGTAGACGAACGAAAGATGAAGAAAAAGGAGAGAGAAAAGAGTAGAGGGGAGAAGAAAAAGAAGAAAGAAAAAGTGAAAAAAAAAGGTAATTTGAAACGTAAGAAATTTGAACTGACCCATTGAACTCGCTGTTCAAGGTGAACTGCAATCCAAAAAAAAAAAAAAAAAAAAAAAAACCGCGAGTGCGCTTAGAATAATGAATACGCATGCTTATAGTATGTACATGTATACATATGTTGTTACTCCGTCTAATGTATGAGTCACGTGAGACAGACACTGTCACTGACTTGTCATTCTGATACCATCCATTGTTTTCATGAATGGACAATGTTTTAGGGGCGCATGTCGGCTCGCGCAATGTGGCAACATTGTTTTTTTTCCTCCCTTTGATTCTGTGTTAAACAATCGATTTTTTTGCCAAGTCAATGAGCTATAGCGATAGATAGGATTTGTGAGGAGTTATGTTAAGGCAGCACAGCAGTGGCGTCGCGTGCAATTTGGCAACGTTGTATTTTGTCCATTTAAATCCATGTAAAAAGTTGAATGCAAAGGTGTTCACCGAACACCCAATACTTCGATCTTTTTCGTGGGTTTAAATGGACCCAGTACAACGTTGCCAAATTGCACGCTACGCCACTGTAGCACAGAGGCAGCCGTGATGGCGATATCTTATGGACGTTTTCCACACAGGCTCGGATTCTTGCCTCATTTTTTTTAACCTTTAAATTGGGGGGGGGGGGGGAAAGAAGTTGTGACAAATACATTTGAAATTGGTTATAATAAACGAAAGTGCAAGTGTTTTAGAGTGACTATCTGGACACAGATATTGATACAACTGTTTCTTCTGGAAGGATTTCCACGATAAAGAAACCGACACATAACAGAAATATGCAAATTTTTCTCACCTGGATAGTTGTATTAGAATTATATGTGTCCAGCTATAGCCACTCTCAAACACTTGCGCATTTTTGTTTAAAACCGCACTTTCCTCTGGATTAATGACAATTTTCACTTTAAGGTTAAAAAATTGGAGGCAAAGAAACCAGAATCAGATCCCTTATGCTGTCAAACTTTGATATAGGACTTATAATATGTATGGACCGGACCCCTCTCTCGCTATAGCTTGTTGGGCAAAAGCACTGCTTCAGGATCGAAATGATTGTTTTACGTTGAACCAAATGGAGGAAAAACATGGTTGCGTAATGGGTCTGTTGCACACTTCGGCTAGAGCGTTTGAAAGTATCAATTCTTATGTAAAAAGCTGTAAAAATAACAATGGCAGCACCAGAAATCTCTAAAATTCATTAATAAACTCACAAATTGCGAAAAACACTAGACACTGTTCACCCCTGTATCTTTCCACCACGTGCACGATATTTCGCGAAATTAGCGCGGCACATTCAAATAATCACGGCCGACTGTCATCACAGCTGACTTCATAAACAAATAAACAGTAAAAGACTGACGGCGTCAGTTTGAATTCTTACGTCTCAATATCCTCAATTCCTCACTAAAGAATGCGAAAGGTACGGAAACCGAAATTTGTGTCGAAAACTTATCAAAATGAAACAATAACACACAGGAGTTCTAAAGATGATGATTGAAGTTGGAATCATACTTGGAACTCCTGTGTGTTATTGTTTCATTTTGATAAGTTTTCGACACAACTTTCGGTTTCCGTACCTTTCATAATCTTTTGTGAGGAATTGAGGATATTGAGACGTAAGAATTCAAACGGACGCCGCGCCGTCAGTCTTTTACTGTTTATTTGTTTATGAAGTCAGCTGTGATGAATGACGGCCATGATTATTTGAATGTGCTGCGCTAATTTCGCGAAATATTGTGCACGTGGTGGAAAGATACAGGGGTGAACAGTGTCTAGTGTTTTTCGCAATTTGTGAGTTTATTTATGAATTTTGGTGAGTTCTGGTGCTGCCATTGTTATTTTTACAGCTTTTTACCTAAGAATTGATATTTTAAAACGCTCTAGCCGAAGTGTGCAACAGACCCATTGCACGAGCCACCACTGCCTGGAACAATACTCGTAATGCAGTTTCCGCCGTTTCCGGTAATTCGAAACTTCCCTGGTATCACATCGACTTGGAAACGTTTATTCTGGACGTTCCAGTTTTAATAAGATAAAAACAAAAGCGTGTTAAATAATGGTTTTTTGAAACGTGTTTAAAATGGTTTTTTTTTTTTTTTTCCCACCTCTGTGTTTGTTTTCGAATTGTTTCGTTCGTTGTCAATATCGTTTCTTTCAGCAACACGTTTTTAGTGACCCGTGATTGCGAAGCATAAGTTTTATCGTCATTTGATGCGTTATTACTCATGAAAATGTACTTCCTTTCCATAGCAAAATTTAGGTTTTCGGCTCACACCATTTTGCACAGTTCTGTTGGAAGTTATAAAAATTCCACTTTTTCAAGATTTGGAAAGTCAGTACATATTGAAATTCTCGAGTTAGTTTTCTTTAGAACAACCCCCCCCCCGGCCCTCCCCTCAACACCATTGCTCCTCTTCTGGAGACATCCGACACGGGCGTATACAAGAATCTGTTTTCCTCTCTCTCTCTCTTATCATTTGAATGCGTGTGCGTTAGAAAAGGAAAGAGATAGGTGCTATACAACATACGAGGGGCGTTCAATAAGTAAGTATCCCCCCCCTCTAAAATCCACGAAAATGGACCAAATTTAAAAAACTTTGGTTGCAAATCTTCCTTAGGATATACTGAATCCAGCTATTTAAGAATCAACGCAATCGGATAAAATGCGGCCGCACACGGGCCGCGGATGCGCGTTGCGGCGTGAGCCGCTCCCGCCGGCTCGGCCGAATTTTTAGTAGCGCGCGGCTAGAGAGGCTTCTCTTCAAACGTTCATACATTTAATCAACGTCCGGGGAGGGAAAAAAATCATCGGTTAAAAACATGAGTTGGGCTTACCTTATTTCTCCTCATATCCACCTTTTCGGTTCAATGTTTCCATATCTCAAGGCGGAACTTGGTGGTGTGCATTTTGAATCTGTGGAGGAGGTCAAAAATGCTTGCAGCACTTTTTTCAAGAATCAGCCTAAGGATTTCTACGCGCGAGGCATCGAAAAGCATCGATATCAGACCTGTTTGGACCGAAAAGGTGGATATGTGGAGAAATAAGGTAAGCCCAACTCATGTTTTTAACCGATGATTTTTTTCCCTCCCCGGTTGTTGATTAAATGTATGAACGTTTGAAGAGAAGCCTCTCTAGCCGCGCGCTACTAAAAATTCGGCCGAGCCGGCGGGAGCGGCTCACGCCGCAACGCGCATCCGCGGCCCGTGTGCGGCTGCATGTTATCCGATTGCGTTGATTCTTTAATAGCTGGATTCAGTATATCCTAAGGAAGATTTTCATCTAAAGTTTTTTAAATTTGGTCCATTTTCGTGGATTTTAGAGAGGGGGGATACTTACTTATTGAACGCCCCTCGTAGTTATATCTTCGTCTATGCTATAACCATAGTGTGATCCCCCCCCCCCTTCTACTATCCTTTCCAAAAATATGTGTTCTAACAGCCAGCCGGCCGGAGAGAGGGAGAGTGAGAGAGAGAAAGAAAGAGAAAGAGAGAGAGAGAGAGGGAGGGAGAGAGAGAGAGAGAGAGAGAGAGAGAGAGAGAGAGAGAGAGAGAGAGAGAGAGAGAGAGAGAGATTTCTCTATCATCGCGCGACAGCCAAAAGATCATTTTTAAAAAAATATCAGCTCCTCTAAAATAATCTTAAGCGAAGAAACTTATTGTTAGTTTAGCTATAAATCGCTCGTCGTAGAATACCTTTTTTTTTTTTTTTTTTTTTTTTTTTTTTTTTTTTTTTTTTTTTTTTTTTTTTCAACGGAGAAGGATTGTGGATTGTATCTGTCAGAGAACACAAGTCGCCATTATTTATTCTGATGCGTCTTTGTGTATAGTGCTTTCATACTAATTAGTTATCTTATCAATGAACTAACAAAGTGAATGAATTCTGCTCGCATGCTTTCGTATACAGAAGTCGGTTTCCTTTTAAGCAAAGTCAACATGTCTTCTGTACACTCTGAATCCGCGCTTCTTCTAGTGCCTTCGTCTATCTAGTCAACATGAAAAGTTGACAATTACACGTGAGAAAACAAAGGGCAGTTAACGATTGAGTATTTTTTCCCCCTTCTTTATTTTATGCAGGTGATAAAATACACGTCTTGTTTTCTTCAGCATCTCACCGTGTTTTATTCGATCAGGATGTGTTTGCTTTGCGGTATCTGGTGTAGAGGTCGTTTCAGAAGTGTAGGCGCACCTAGACTGATAATCTTTGGAATTTGTCAACATATTTTTTCTTGTTACGAAATAAATATGAATAAAAATGAAATTGAGCGTTGGCTTTTCATTAAGGAACGCTTTAAAATCAAAAATTTAAAGTTAAAGGCAAGTTTTGTTTTGATTTGAAGGGATGAAAATTGAAAATTCGCCAAAGATTATGGTCTAGGTACGCTTACACTTCTGAAACGAACTCTACAGGGCTGCTCGTTGAGATCTGGGGACGTGGAGTATAGGTTATGTTTTGGAACCTCATCTACTTTTTAGTTTTTTTATTAATTTATTTATTTATTTATCTTTCTATTCAGTTGTAGTTGTAGAATACAGTCATATTAAGACTCATTTATACTAAAGGGACCTAATCAACTTCAGACGTTGCCATTTTCTATTGACTTCAATATTATTATACCATTAGACCTACCCGGAAAAAAAAGACTGATAGAATTTACCATCTGCATAGCTGATTTTGGAGTCTGCTAGCAAGTCTGGTAAATTTTACCATCATATGGTAAATACAACGTACCTCGTGGTAAAATGTACCAACAGACTATCTTAATTTACCGCAAGGTACGTTGCATTTACCACATGATGGTAAAATTTACCACACTTGATAGCAGACTCCAAAATCAGCTGTGCAGATGGATAATTCTATACCAGTCTTCTTTTTCCGTGTACAGAGCAAAAAATTTCTTGAAACTTCATGGAACTTTCCTTCTCTATGTCAAGTCTTTCATTCCGGAAAATTACAAATAATTTTATCAATCAGATTATTTTTAAGGGAATAAAAAATTCGAGCTTAAATGGCAACATCGAAATACTATAGTAGAGCTCGTTTCAGAAGTGTAGGCGGACCTAAATCATAATCTTTGGCGAATTTTCAAATTTAATTCCTTTAAAATAAAACCAAACTTGCTTCTGACTTTGCTCTTTTGCGTTTATAGTGTTCCTCGTTGAAAAGTGAACACTCAATTTCATTTTCATTAATTTTCATCGAGTAATATCATAAATAATGTTGACAAATTCCAAAGATTATCGGTCTAGGTCCGCCTACACTTCTGAAACTACCTCTAGGTCTGTTTAGCGTAAAAATGTGTCTATTTAAGAGGTGCCGTAGCGACATCGGCCGTTTACACCTCTGTAATCTAGGTCTTAAATTAAATCTTAAATTCTAAAAGATTACACGGGGGAGGGGGGAAGGGAGATGAGTGGGGGGAGTAAGGAATGAAGGAGAAAGGAAGGAAGGAAGGACGAAAGAGGAAGCGTGGGCGTCTTTATCGAAATTACTCCCGTGACGTGAACTATCATTCAGGAGTCAGGATGTGGCCGAAGTCATTTGAATACAGAATGTTCTTTCACATCCCGATGAACGTCCTCAGTGCCCACCCCGCAACGTTTTATCACCTATCGGTTTCCTGTTATGCGTGCTACTGGACTAAACTTTAAGTAAAAAGTTTTTATCTTCTCATATCCCTCTCCTTTAGAATCAGCCAAAGTGCTTATTTAAGTTCTAATGAGTCTGTTGCAAACTTTTGCTTCAGCGCTATAGAGTGATCAAACTCATGTAAAACCGCGTGAAAAGTCCTATTGGTGGCAGCAGAAAGTCATAAAATGCAATAACAAACTCACAAGAGGCACTCAACTAAAATCCAAGATGGCGGTAAAATATCGAGCAACCTGTATGCAAGCACCATGAATATCCAAGATGGCCAACCTCACAACATTCATTACAGCCAATCACAACGCAAACAAACTCATAACCTCCGATGCTGTGAGGTTGTTAAAGATGGCCATCATGGATGTGCACAGTGTGTGCACACAGGTTGCTCGACATTTTACCGCCATCTTAGGTTTCAGTTAAACGCCACTTGTGAGTTTAATACTGCATTTGATGACTTTCTGATACCACCAATGGTCTTTTCACTTGATTTTACTTAAGATTCAACCCTCTATATCGCTGTAGCAAAAGTTTTCAACAGACCTATTGGCCTTTTCTTCTCAAGTTAGAGTCCCTATCAATGAGCTATAACTTTAGAGTGGCAGCGGGCTGGTCCACCTTGTGCCACACAGGGTAGAAGGAATCCCGGGAAAAAGCGGAACTTGGACGGCAGATTCCAAGGTTTGAGGTTAAATGTTGTAGGTCGTTCGGAATTTGGCGGGAATTTGAACGGCAGATTCGTAGGTCGTTTCCGGCGATGCCCGAGTTTGTTTACGAAACGACCGGAAACAACCTACAAAACTCAACCTCAAAATCGATTTTTACAGCAAGATGGCGGCGCCCTAGGTGACAACAATGAACCAGCGGAACGTTCCTTGATGTGCCACTCTAAAGTTATAGCTCATTGGTCCCTATATACTATGAGAGTTGCGCCATTGCTGAATCCGTTTCTGATTGGCTCTCAGATTTAGGCTGTCAAGAAAGCCCCAAGAAGCAAATGGGAATGGCGGAGGGTTTGTTTACTTTTCACGCACTCACTTTTATCACACATTTACTGTACCAGTGACCGCGGTAAAATTTATTGTTGATTTTTCCATTGCTTGAATTTTATTATGGAGAACATTATCTCTTTCAACAACGACCGGAATTGGCAAGAATCGGAACCTAACCTATTAGAAGTTTAGCGAAATAGCGCCAACCGCCATTTTTATTTTGCCTCTTGAGAGCTCCATTGGTCCGCTTCTTCTTCTTCTTTTTGAGAGTCTTGGCGCAACTCTCCTTTTTTTTGGGACTCTATCTCAAGTTAGCGGAGAAGTGCCCAATTTGGCAACGTTAGCCGCTGGCGTAAGTGCCGACTGGAAATTCTCTTGGGGGGGGGGGGAGGAGGTCGAAACAAAACTCTGAACCTCTGATCATTGCAACTTTTTGCTTGTTTTTAGACTTTTAGTTCGTTTTTTAAATTATTATTATATCATTATCGTATTTACTTGAAAATATATAATTTTTTTTTTTGTTTTTGTTTTTTGTTTTTTGTTTTTTTTTATCAAATTGCTGGTTAGGGGCAAGGCAACTATCCCTCTTGCCCCCCTCTCTCCTCCTACCGGCGCCCATGGTTAATGGCGTCCATTATCAAACGCATGAAAAAGATCTAGCTAATGTTTGTGTATGGGCCAGTAATAGTTCATGGATTCATATTTTTCGGAAGGGAAGAATTCTTTTAGATCCTCTCAGTAATTTCCACACTCCGCGAAAAGAGTCAAAGAAAGACGCCCCGTTGAAATTTTCCTCCCTCAACTGCGCGTTTTCCCTGTTTTTGGATAAAAATAAATAAATAAATAAATAAAACAATTAGCTAATATATTGAAAGAGCCAGTACAGCCCGTCGACTAAACATACTCTTTTTAAACGCGTTTCCTATTTTTTCATTCTCACAGAAAATAAAAATCTTCGAGTTTTGTCTATTTTCTGATTGCGCTGCGAAGATGCATAAACCATTAGTGTAAGTACTCCAGTTCAAAGACAACCAGTGTCATTATTATGTACGTATACTTTTGCAAGTAGCCTGGTGCAATGTAATAAAGGGCCTTGGCCTCCTCGCTACATCACGAATGATGAGCGCGTCATATAGAAACGGCCTTAATGGCTTAATGGTCAATACTCAATACTCATGGTTGTTTTATACTCGATTATTCGCCCAAGTTTTCCTTCCGACTAATTCCACAGCAGTGAGAATCTTCGGTTGCGGACCAGCATAGCCGCAGCCAGGATATTGTCTTTCTCTCTCTAAGCCCATTTAAACGCATGTGTTAGAAAAGGACAGAAAGAGGGGCTGAAGTCACGTGACAGCCCCTATATCCATCCTTTTCTAACACATGCGTTTAAATGAGCTAAGAGAGAGAAAGACAATATCCTGGCTACGGACCAGAGTCGGACAAATCGTCTCTTCCAATATCACGGATCGATTACTTTTTTCAAAAGTAATCGAGGTGGATTGAAGCAGTAATCATGTCTGCCGATTTCAGTGAGACCGGTATTGTTTGATGAGTGATTTATTTTTCTGCACACGATCGAATACTTTTCAAAAGTAATTGAGACGCATAATAATAAGCGCTGTCATGTCTGCCAATTTCAATGAAATTGATGGTATTTGATGAACAGTGGTTTATTTTATTGCAACACATCGATTTCACTGAAATCAGAACGCCTGATTACCTCTTGGATCCATTTCGATTACTTTTTAAAAGTAATCGAAAATCGAGAAATCGGAATCAAGTCCCATTAGCCCTACCCTGTTGCGAACTGCATCGGCAGCTCGTAACAACCACGGATTCTCTTCATTTAAACCTACGTAAAATATCGATTTCTAGAAGATTCGCTGTATCCATGAGAAATCGATACTTTTGCGTAGGTTCAAATGGCAAAAAACATGGTTGCATAATATCACGAGCCACCACTGGCGTACTATATTGCGGTGGAGTAGAAAGTTATAAAAAAGCGAGGGAGGACAACCCGCTTCTCGTGACACGCGACACGCGACGTATGTTAGAAATGACTTTATATTTTGAAGATCTGAGGGTAACAATGAGGCACCAAATTACTTTACGGCTGGTAATTAAAGCTCGTTTCAGAAAGTGTAGGCGGACCTAGACCGATAATCTTTGGAATTTTTCAACATTATTTCTGATACTACTCGAATCGATGAAAATTTCAATGAGGAAAACTTTAAACACAAAAGAATAAAGTCAGGGACAAATTCGGTATTGATTTGAAGGAATAAAACTTGAAAATTCGCCAAAGATTATGGTTTTGGTCCGCCTACACTTCTGAAACGAGCTCTATTAGTCACTCACCCTCACCGTAGGCATAGGGTGTGCGCGTGTGGATAGAATTTTTGAAACAAATTGCAAAATTCATGGAGAAAAATTGTGTTGCTCAACATTTCATCCGAAAGTTTTCTGAACTTTCAAAATTTTCCGAAGGAGGGACTTAGATCGTTCATCTGTGAGAAGCGTCCCCGTTTTCTTCAGTCACTTGACCAATTAGGAAGCCCGTGGCCGTAAATTTATCCTATCTCGGGACCCGAAGAGGGTCTGGTTAAGGTGAAATTTCAGCGTTTAGTGCCGATTTCTGCCACCAAGCGCTACCGTTCGATTAAAGTCAAATTACAGGCCGAAAGTAATTTACTTTTAAGAAAACGAAGTGTCAGTTTCTAGATAATCATCTGAAGAGTGTCTCTGTAAAAAATCTCGTCAATGACTTCAAAAATAAGGCTGCAAGTACCAAAAAATGAAATGTTGCATTTCGATACAAGAATCGATTTGCGATGTTTCATTTTTTGGTACTTTCAGCCTTATTCTTGAAGTCATTGACGAGATTTTTTGCAGAGACACTCCTCAGATGATTATCAAGTAACTGACACTCCGTTTTCATAAAAATAAATTACTTTCGGCCTGTAATTTGACTTTAATCGAACGGTAGCGCTCTGGTTGCAGAAATCGGCACTAAACGCTGAAGATTCACCCTAAGGCATTGGCGAATCCAGGAGTCTGTCCTTCTTTCTCTTCTCTCTCTTCTTCACTTCCGTTCACGTGTCTTGACTCTTTCATGTACAAGGACTCCAGTGATTCTGAGGACCACCTTTTTACGATCCCAGATCATTCGCGAAAATACGCTTTCATGATTACGATTTATTCTTTTATTTATTTAACTCTCATCTGATGTGGGTGTAATGCGTCGAGTGTTGATGCAGTGATGTATATAGGCTCACCTATAATGCGCTCGATAGGCGGAACTAATTCGATTTTCTAGGAGCCGCATCACGGATCGTTCATCTGTGCATCTTCCTCGTCCTTTGTTCGCAGAAGACGTCATATATCGGAATATTTTCCCATATCACTGTTTTGAAATCAATTTGACAGGTCGACCGACGCAATAACTTATTATTCTAGATGTGTTCGTTCAGGGCTCTTTGTCAGTGGCGTTGCGTGCATTTTGGCAACGTTGCATTGTGTCCATTTAATTTTTCCCTCTTATTTGTGTTACTTTGGCTAAACAGCTCATTTATTATTGTTTTATCATTATTTATACAGCCAGTTTTATTCTGTTAAATAGATAGATAGATAAATAAATAAATAAATAAATAAATAAATAAATAAATAAATAATCTTCAGAAAAAAATCGAAGAAAAAATCAGAGCCTATACACTGAATTAGGAGATGAGATGAAAAGGATACACCATCTTAAAAGTATAGTTCATGCCCCCATAATAGTCTCAGCAACAGGCGCGATCCCTAAAGAACTATACTCAGCTTTAAACTCGATTGGTTTAAAGAAAAACACATACCTAGAATTACAGAAAGCAGCGTTATTAGGTACGAGTAGGCTTGTAAGGAAATTCATGGGTCAGCCTGAATTTCCTCGCTCTGTACTGTAACCCTTAAGGTTAAATTGCCTGTTGTTTCCTCCCTTTCCTCTTTCTTCCTTTCAACCTAACTTCACCTTTGCCCCAGAAAGGCGGGGAAGTGGGTAACCCGGCCTGGAGTACTCTCGTTGAAGATTCCAGTCTGAGATGCATAGAGTTATTGTACCGTAAAATAAATAAATAAATAAATAAATAAATAAATAAATAAATAAATAAATAAATAAATAAATAAATAAATAAATAAGTAAACTTCACCGCCGATCAGTCCGCTGTAAAACAAAACTGAAAATTTTGGAAAACTTAACATTCAAATCGAAGTTCTTTCAAAACTAGGCTCGGCAATCGTTAGCTCGCAAATAGACGCTGTCATTTTGTGCTCAGGGGCTGCTTATTAATTAGAATGATACACTCTTCATACCGAGGGCAAAGTCCGATAGGCGACAGGTTGCGAAACCTCTTGAAAGAAAGCAATTTCATACCGTTTTTAGTTTTACTTAGTAAGTTCAGGCAGGCACGAAGGCACGATGTGACAACATTCCTCGCGTCTTCAAGATCCGCGACTGTGCATTTATGTGTAGAGTCGTTTGGTATCAAAGTATAGCTCGACCTTCCGCGGTACGAAATGTCTGTTTCCTCCGAGTGGAAAATGTATAGAGAAGTTTAGTGATTCCCAAAATTCGGATATACTTTCTTTTCTGAAGTCAGTTTAAATAATTGTGATGACGTTTATTTGATGGCAGTCTAGATGATGAAATGGAAGTTCAATAGGATTAATTATACGCAAAAAAGCAGCCCTGCTTAAAGCAAAGATAGCAACTGTTGCTATCTGTTTCAGTGGTGTCATTTGGGGGGGGGGGGCAGGGAGGCATTTGCCCCCCCCCCCCAAGGATTTGAAGTCAGGATCAAAAACGGAAACGAAGTATATTGATGAGGAGAGAGAGAGAAAAAAAAAGGTCATCAGATTTTTGCCCCCCCCCCATGCTGAACGCCAAATGACGCCCCTGTAGCAACATTTTTTCATGTTCGGAAGTATCCATGTTTGGCCCAACGAGCTTACATTTATTTAGAGTGGCGGTTTAATGCGGGGAACCTGCGTAACCAGTATGGGGGATTTTTAGGTTAGGTTTAAGCGAGTGATTTGTCCATTTGTTTCCGTGTATTTTGATGCTTCGCGACGCACAACGGATCAAATCATGTCCCGATCCACTGTGCGGTGGCGCCGCACCAAAATACACGGAAACAAATGGACAAATCACTCGCTTAAACCTAACCTCAAAATCCCCCATACTGGTTACGCAGGTTACCCGCATTAAACCGCCACTCTAGATAAAATGTATAGCTCGTTGGTTTGGACCCAGTGTGTGGTGATGGTGTACTTACAATCCCATGTTGCTTGTGTTGTGTTGTCTTGTTGTTGCTTGTTGTTATCGCGGTGTAATTCGGTATTGTCTCGTGCTCGTCTGTGTGTCACGCACACGCACACTGCACAGATATAGGACTATAAAGAGTGTAGTGCGCACGTGGACGAGGATTCGCAAGCTGCGTGCGTAGGCGGAGATTGGCGAGCTTGAGAAAAAGCTGCGATTAATTGTTGCGAATTGGGATTGTGTAGCGCTACTCTATAGCTGCGTTCGCGCATCGTTGCCGCTTGTACTTTGCGCATAAATCCCACCCGTAAGCGGCGAGCGTTTTTAACCCTTTCCAGCAAGGCGGTACACATATATACCATTTTCTGTAACATGGGTTTCAATAGAATTTAAATGGACATTTTGCAAAAAAACATGTGTGACCCATCAAAAGTCTTGGAAAATTGTCCTCTTTTGAACGGTCTGAAAAAATCTCAAAAAAAGTCAAATTTCAAAATGCGTGCTGGAAAGGGTTAAGGGGTCTCTCCACTTGCGAATTTAAAAGCGCGAATGGGTCTGTTGCAAACTTTTGCTAGAACGATTAAGAATGTGTAATCAATTATAAAATCGCCTGAAAAGTCCTTTGGTGGCATCAGAAAGTCATAAAATGCAATAATAAACTCACAAGAGGCGTTTAATGAAGTCCAAGATGGCGGATAAATATCGAGCAATCTGTATCTGTATGCATCGTGAACATCCAAGGATGGCCAACTTTGACAACCTCACTGGAAGTAGAGGTTATGCGTTTGTTTACGTTGTGATTATGGTTGTGATCGATATTGTGAAATTGGCTATCCTTGGATGTTCGAGGTGCATGCATACAAATTGCTCGATATCTATCAGCCATGTTGGATTTCATTAAATGCCTCTTATGAGTTTATTATTGCATTTAATGACTTTCTGATGCCACCAATGGACTTTTCAGGCGATTTTACATTAGATTAAACACTCTTAATCGTTGTAGCAAAAGTTTGCAACAGACCCATTGATTGCTTGAGCCAATGGAGCTCTTGCAAGGTTTTGTCGTAGACAAATGGCCTAACAATACTGATGTAAAATGCTGCGAAAATAACGATGAGACCATTAAAAAAAGTCTAAAACTCACTCCTCGCAGAGAAAATTTAACTTGAAATTTCAGGTGAACACCCTTGCATGTATGCACCAACCTTGGATTCGGACCCCAAACAAAAGAACAGGACACGAAATTAAGTACCGTCTTCCTCGTTTATTACGCAACGTAGAACTTTTCTGTAGTTGTCACCGTGCTCCTAGTGACAAAATGTTTATAAATGGACCTTCAATTCCTTCAAATTTACCTTCTGAAAGAAAATTCATTAATCTCATTGTTTAAATTCGTCGGTTATATTCTTTTGTTTGGTGTCCGAATCCGACGTTGCACAGTACTTTGAGTAAATGGCGCTAAAACAGCTTTTTGCAACTTTTCTCGGCTAATTTTCGTGTTATTTAAAAACTGAAGAAAACACTTTTTTCTTTTGAGGAAAGGAAGAGATATTTGTTTTGAATTCTTATTTATCTCAATTTTTTACCAAAGTAATACTACTTTTGTGAAAATTTCACGGGAGCTGTATTACTCGGTAAAAAATTAAGATAAGTAATAATTCAAAAAGGCTATATCTTCCTTTCCTTAAAAGAAAGAAGTGTTTTAGAAGTGTTTTTGTTTTGTGTTTTTTCAGTTGCGTTGGCACCTGCAAGGCTGGTCACCCGAAATTTTAAGATAAGTTTTCTCTGCGAGGAGTAAGTTTTAGACTTTTTTAATGGTCTCATCGCTATTTTCTCATCTTCTTACATTGGAATTGATACTCCATTTGCCTACAGCAAAACCGTGCAAGAGCTCCATGGGCTTTGTCGTCGATACATCGGACTCAACCTATCGACTTCAAGGCAGCTCATTGGCTCAATCAGTTTATTCGCGCTTTTAAATTCGCAGGTGGAGAGACCCCTTTAGAAGTGCGAGTCAACATTTTTCACTGCGCTAAAAACAAAAATTCCGACTGTGAAGTGAATGGCTAAAGGGACCGGGACAGTTCCGCATAAAAATTCCAGATTTCCGGTTACAAATATTGTAATTCTCGTCGAGTAGGCTTGAAATTCTTTTTGGGAATTTTGTATGAGAACTCTGAGCATTTTTAAGAATTTTTTTCTCTAAGTGTGAGTGGGGCTTTAAAAACTAAATGTGATACAAAGAAGACCTCTTTAAAATAATTTATTTTTATCACGGTGATCCAACTGTAATCTAACGCAACGGCTAAACGATCTGACGTTTCAGAAGAGGGGGGTGAGGCTCTGGGGTTCAAAATTACTGTAAAATTACCCAGAAAACGGGTAATGGAAAATTACTTTTATTTTAACCCGCTAAGGGCCAGGTTATTTCAAAAGGACGCCCATCTTCCGTTCATAAAGGGAAGGTAGTTAAATGTTCGTACTCGGGGGAGTTAAAATTGCCTATATGATACATTGAAGGCGCCCGAAGACATATTATCTTGTACTTGTTTTCATCAATAGTCGCGTTTATCCGGAATGAAGACTGAAACAATGTGAGGTAGAGAAGAAAAACGAGTATACTCGGGCCTGGCCCTTAAAGGGTTAAGGGAGCATTTGATCGTCAAGGGGAGTGGAGTCTTTACCCCTTAGTCCCCCCTCCATGGCTACACCACTCTGACCAAATGACAACTTTCCGGTGGCGGTGCCCGGAAACGTCACAATAATACGCCGCGTCGCGTCATGTCAAATGTATTTTGAATATTTGTTTCTTTCGCAATTTCGTATTTTTTTTTTTTTTTTTTTTTTTATTTCTGAATTTCTTACAATTAAATGTTGGCAACAGTTGCTGTATTGTTCGCTTCTTCAGCGCATAGTTCTCATGCTTAACTTGTGCTTGGCCTGGAGGCATGCCGATGGGCCCGAGCCTGCCTCAAGACTCTAGAGTGTGCAGGTGCGAGCGGGGCCAGCGTATATTTTTTTTTTTTTAGTCGGCGTCGTTTAGTGCCAAATCAAGCGTATCTATCTCAACTCGGTGGTTCCTAGTCACGAGAAGCGCGACTCGACGACTGATTGTGTTGTGAGTATACAGTGTGTTCCAGAAGTCTTCACCCGACCCAATCTGAAAGAACGCGTGTCCAAGAGCTATCGTTTCGTGTATAATACACAGATGATGTGTCCAAGTTTTTATGTCCAAAACTTTTAAGTTCAAAAATTAATGTCCAAAACATTGAAGTCCAAAAAATTAGGTCCAAAGAGACGTCGAAAAGAAGAAAAGGCCAGTAGGGATTATAAGTCCATAAAATGGAGTCCAAAAATGTGGAAAGTCGAAGGGGCATTTTTTTTTTTTTTTTTTTTTTTTTAAATTTAATCGTAATCCTGGCATTAATTCCTGGCGACCTTTTGTCAACAAGTTCGCTCAAAAATTAGGTTAATCAACAGGTAGATACTTTTTTCAAATCATCTGATGGATTTCACGGGAAGATTTATTTTAAGCTTTCTATAGAAGACAAGAATACGAAAATTGTACTGGAATACTTTTCTGTTCATTAAACATGAGCCTTTAGACATTTTTTTGGACTTTTATTTCCCCCGCAACATTGTAGTTCATTGGACATTAAAACATTTGGACGAAGTGACATTGGACCAAAATATATATCTGGACGAATAAAATTTTTTACGAAAAAGTTTTGGACGTATCATCTGGGAACCCATTTTTCAATGGGTCAGTTGCAAGAGTCTGAAATGTTATGTTTTTTGTAGAGAAAATGAAAGTACTTGATGGGCTAAGAACAAAGTTATCTTTGGTTTCTAATTAAGTCCCACTGTCCCGGAGATGAGATTACATTGAAAATAACATTGTGAGAAAATACATTGATATAATTTGGAATTCCGCGTATAGTGACGTCACTACGCACACGATTTTTTTCAAACTTTACACGAGTGTGTCTCCGAAACTGGGACACTTACGAAAACACCAAAGGCACGATTATTCTCAGCTTATCAAGTACTATCATTTTCTTTATAAAAAACACAACATTTCAGGCCCTTGCAACTGCCCCATTCTGCAGAGAGGGCAATCTTAAGTTTTTGAGTATATTAACTCTCTAGTCTCTACCAATGGAGAAGCGTGGAATTTGGCAACGTTGCACTTGGGTCATTGAAACCCACGAAAACAATCGAACTATCTAGGACCATCGAATTCGACCTTTTCTATGAGTTCAAATGGACGAAAGTTCACGCTATGAGCAGCTCTCAACGCATATATATGGACTCTAATCAAAATAATACCCTTGTTTTTCAACTCTTGAACCTTGTACACTGAAAAAAGATTACCAGACGCTTGACAATGTGTGAACCTATGTAAGGGATAGATAGTACAATGACCAGGATTCTCGTGTTTGTACCATAGTTCTTGAGAATTTTTAGGAAATTCTGGTTCTATGACCATATTCTGGTATGAACACCAGAATTTTCTGGTCTAAGTACTAGACTTTCTGTCTTTCACATATCGTTGTGATTCTGGTAATATGACTAGAATCTGCGGTTTTATGACTTTCGCTTTTTTTTTTTTTTTTTTTTTCTTCAGTGCAAGCACTTTTGAAGCACTCTGTATATAAACACTAGCTATAGTGTAAGTGCACTAAACAGCGCACACATTACGGACATATACTGACATGAGTACCGAGTGAGCCACGAGCTACAAGATACAAGATGGAAGATGGGGCGCGGGCAACTCCCTAGAAAGGCACTTATACAATTATTAAGTATAACGAGAACGAGAGTACTTGAAAACTAAAACGCATCTCTTTACATGCCGAATTATCGCGCGGCATCGCTCCGATTCGCATCTCACCGCACACCAAGCCCGCGCACCGCATTATCAGTTTACACTGTTGCCGCATCTCCAGGCTCGTGCGAACATCTCGGCGCGGATGAGTTTGTCATACGTTTGACATCAGGGGCCCGAACCCAGGGATTACTAAGCCTAAGAGATATGGCATATCGATTCAAAAGTGTTATTCGACTCCTACGAAGTATGCAATGTGGCGTACGCTGGTGACCGTAAACATTGTTACTACTGTTGTTGTTTGAATGAGATTCGACAGCAACGCCACTGACTAATTTAATAAGATTAATAAAGTGTTTGGGAAGTTTAATGAGCTCTGAGTATATTTTGTACGTGAATCTGAAAATCTAAGTCACTTTAATCATCCCATCGGCCATTAAATGACAAACATTTAGATGCTGCATAGAGAATCTAACCTCATTTCCAACAACATGAATAACAACAATGTTTACGGTCACCAGCGTACTGCACGTTGTATCACGGCCATTCTGCAGGCGTTTTTTACGGAGCCCGGCCAACGGTTTTTTAACACGGCGGAGATAGGAAGTGCCATATCTCTTAGGCTTAGTAATCTCTGCCCGAACCCGATCAAGCAGTGTCAAATAGAGACGGAGCACTACGCTAAAATACATATAGGGAAGATTTGAGGCACACTGAATTTTCGGGGACTCAACAAAATAGCATGTAAAACAACAGTCAACACCTTTTGATGTCGCATGGTGTTGAACGGTGACATTCGGAAAACACGGGGGGGGGTTATGGGCGGGAAGTGAAGAGGAGGGTGCTCACCATTCAACATTATGCGACATCAGAAGGGTGTTGACTGTTGTTTTGTTGAATCCGCGAGGATTCAGAGTGCTTCTGCGTAGAGTCCCTATATGTAGAGAGTTAAGACAAGTGAAACCATGGGCGCCGCCATTGGATGCGATTTAGCACATTTGTTTACATTCTGAGGGCCGTTGTTGTGTTTCGTCCACTGCAAAGATTACAGTGCCGCTGATTTTCTAACGATGTAATCTTTTACTGCTTCTGTGGATCGACATCTATCTACGCTTTGAAAGACTCTTTTGGGATTTATAGACATTCTCGAGGCATATCCTGATTAAAATTAACAGATTCATCGCAAATTAACTCTTTATCCGCAAAATACCGTTGGTAAACAACTGCGATTGTAAACAAAAGTGCACATCCAATGGCGGCATCCGTAGAGCCTAAAACTCATCGACCAATCAGAAGTTGACACCCTCTTGTCTTAACTCTCTACATATAGGGACTCTACTTCTGCGCTGCAGCCAGTTAGTGATCCGTCTCTGTTTGTCTCTGCGATCAAGTTGAACATCTATCTTAGTTCAACCGATGAGCATCAGTCAACTTCAAGTGAAGCTTGAGCCACACTAGAGCTTGACTTGAGGGTCATCGATGCCGTTTGGTGAGCAAAGAGTGAGGTTATACTAGTTCAAGTCAAGTCCGACTTTTCGCCAACTTTGATCAGGCCCCAGGAGGCGAATCATGTTTGGAGAAGAGTCCAACTCAAGGTGAATTTATGCCGGGTCGAATTACGATTTGATGGCCTCGTAAGGGAAGCATGTCTCAAAACTGATGTACTTGAGAAGTCTCTCGAAACGTAGCCCTTATTTTAGGTTTTTGGGGCCTTGAAGAGGAAGGCCGAAATGGTGGAGGGTATGGAGCAGAATTGGGCAAATGGGGATGGTAATCGATTACACGATTACCGAGTTATCGTAATCGTCGTTTTTTCGGAGGGTGATTTTATGGTAATCAGGGCTGATTTTTTACAAGCCACCCATCATATTAGTTGCAAAAGAATTAAATCTCATCGAAAAGACCCTAAAGTTCACTATTTATCTGTGAAGAATTATACATTTAATTAACCATTCAAAGGTTTGACGATTATCGATTACTCATCAGTAATCGTGTAATCGATTACACTCCTATTTGTCCAACTCTGGTATGGAGAGGGAGATTGTGCAATGCATTCAGACATCCATCCCAGGAGGAGGGCAAACAGCCTCTGATTGTGAGTGTGACTTAGTAAGCGGTTCTGTCTCTCGCGCCTTCAATTTCTGGCTTATGCAAAAACGGTACCGTCGTGCAGGAATAGTTATCTCGTAACAAAACCGTTTTCCCTGCGCGCTTTTTGGAACAGGGGCCCGATCAAGTTACAGTTCAACTTGAGTCCCTATATACTATGAAAGTTGCGCCATTGCTGAATCCATTGCTGATTGGCTCTCAGATTTAGGCTGTCAAGAAAGCTCCAAGAGGCAAATGCAAATGGCGGAGGGTTTGTTTACTTTTCGCGAACTCGCTTTCATTACACATTTGAAGTAACAGTGACCGCGGTAATTTTTGTGAATTTTTCCTCTGCTTGAATTTTACTATGGAAAACTTTATCTCTTTCAATAATGACCGTTATTGTCGAGAATCTGAACCTAACCTTTAAGAGATAGCGAAATAGTGGCAACAGCGCGGAGGCAAATGGCCATCCGCCGTTTGCAATTTGAATCTTGGGGGCTCCAGTGATCCGCTTCTTCTTCTTCATTTTGAGAGTCTTGTCGCAACGCGCATAGTGTGTAGGGACTCTAAATTCGACCTAGTTCAACCGATGAGCACCAATCCACCTCAAAGGCCTTCGTACCCGCTCAAATTAAGATCGTCAAATTGGCATTGATGAGCCACCACAAAACGGCAGGTGAACCAACTGTTGCATGTTTGGTTGATGTTCCGTTCTTCAAACAACTATACAATTTGTATGCCCGTCAAACTGCAGAGTTATTTAACGGTCAATTGTGCGTCATCTGTTCACCAATCTACTGTCCAAAAAATCAATAAACCCGTTTAGGTGTTTTGGTCAAGGTCATGTTTGAATTTTTGAAATGTCAGGTTGGCAATTCTAGTTTGCGGTAGATTTCAGCTCACCGATGCCAGTTTGACTTGAGGTTCATCGATGCCGTTCGGTGAGTGAAGAGTGAGATTGTGCTATTTCAAGTCAAGTCCAACTTTTCGTCAACTAGATCCGGTGCAACGGACCGTATTGCATAGGGCAGTTGCAAGGGTCTGAAATTTTGCGTTTTTTATAAGGAAAATTATAGTACTTGATGACCTATGAACAATGGTGCCTTTGGTTTTTTTCCAAGTGCCCCGGTTTTGGAGATACGCTCGTGTGAAGTTGCAAAGAATCGTGGGTGTAGTGACGTCACTCCGCGGAATCCCCATTTAAAACAATGTATTTTGGGCCAAAATCTCATCTCCGGAACAATGGGACTTAATTAGAAACCAAAGGCATCTTTGTTCTCAGCTCATCAAGTACTTTCATTTTCTTTATAAAAAACGCAACATTTCAGGCCCTTTCAACTGCCCCATTGAGGCGTTTTTTTTTGGAAAAAGGGATTCTCTGCCATTGCAAATACGTTTTACAGAACCCCTTTTACGGAAAACGCCGCAATGGGGCTCTTGCAAACTTTTGCTATAAGCAAATAAATAGTCCAATCTTTTGTGAAGACCAGCAAAAATTACGAAATTCACTCTAAGAAAGTCTAAAATTCAGTAATAAACTCACATAACTGCCCGGGAAGATGGTAATGGCGGTTCGACGCAGGTATCATGGGACATTCCTGTCCAGTAGCGCACCGAGGGTTTCTTCATCTCTTTTCTCCTTTAAAAACACGTATTTTAGACAAGGATGGACAACGGGATAAAAACCCCCTCTTTCTGTCCTTTTCCTACTTAAACATTCAAATGGGAAATGAGAGATATGGAAGAGATCCTGGTTGCGCCAGTGTTCCTGTCTATTATGTCACTTTCTCTACGGAAACACAGAGATATGTCTCAATTTAAATAGGAATCTCCCATGATACCTATGCGTCTCTCCGCCATTAAGCCCGATTCTGAGAGTGAATTTCGTGATTTTTTAGTGTACTCATCGTCATTTTTCCAGGTTTTTTTGCAAGAATCAACTCTTCAATCCCCTATAGCAAAAGTTTGCAAGAGCCCCATTGACCGTGACTGTCCCTTTCCTCTATTGACAATTCGATAACTTGATGAGTTTGGGAGTGGATTTCGTAATTTTTTAGTGCGCTTGTCGTCATTTTTACAGGAATTTACCGTCATCAACTATTAATAAGCCTTTAGCAAAAGTTTGCGATAGTTCCGTTGTTAGAATCAACTTATTTATTTTTTCCAATGGTACTAATTGATAGAAATTTATTTATTTACATTGAGCTTTTTACGGACGAGTTTGGATCGAATTCGCTTCATAGACGCAAGGAAGCCCCGAACGACAATCTTGATCGTTCTATGTATTGCTGTTGACGGTGTTTACTTTCACTCGTTTTATTCGGTGAGAGTAGAAGATGCTGAGCTTTCTGATAGACGACTCGCTGACTTCCAGACTTGATGTCTCCGTCAGTCACGGTGTACACGGAGATGTCCGGCCGATTCTGGAGCTCTTGCGCGCGCCGACCGCCGCGCCGTGCTTGAAAGTATGTAACCTCGATTATAAAATGAATAAACGTCGCGCGATAAACATTCCGACACGCCCGATATCGTTTTGCGTCTCTGCAAAATGAAGGAGCTCACGTGACCGCATTAGTCGAACTCGAGTCCTTTGAAAGATAAATCAGACATATCTTGGAGCAGCGGCGGCTCGTGCACTGTGGCAACAATGGATTTCCTATATTCAAAACCGTGTAAAATAATCGATTACTTGGTGAGGCGCAGCGCCTCACCTAGTATCGATCTTTTTGCATACATTTAAATGGCAAAAGTGCACGGTTGCCAGATTGCACGAGCCGCCACTGTCTTGGAGCCAAGAGCCACTGTCAGAATCGAAGCATGGGCGGAGCCAGCAATTTGGCAACTGTGGATTCTTCCCATTTGAATGTATGAGAAACAATCGATTCTTGAGGGGGCCATGGCCCAATTTCTAATCGATTGTTTCTCATACATTCAAATGGGAAGAGTCCACAGTTGCCAAATTGCTGGCTCCGCCCATGAATCGAAGTTTGAGCCTCTGACTGTCATAGCTGCCGTTTTGCGTATAATTAATGACATTTTACAATGCACCGATGATTGCACCGGTTAGTAAAAGATTATTCAGTTAAGTGTATGACTGTAATGTACAATCTATGTAACTCGCATCTGATGTAATCTTTTTTCAACCCGCGGAGTCTTTGATGCACGGAAAAAAAAGATTAGTGAAATTAACCGTACGATAGCTGATTTTGGCACCTGCTCGATGTTATGGTAAACTTGCCCAGAAGTGTGGTACATTTACCGATACGTTGAGTAAATTCGACATGCAATCAGGTAACATCACCTAGTACCTAGTCAAAACATAGTATACTTCTGGTTAACATTACCATAACATCTGGCAGGTGCCAAAATCAGCTATCGTATGGTTAATTTCACCGTAGTTTTTTTTCCGTGTGATTTAAAAAAAAAAAAAAAAACTTGGGAATATTTTAATTAATTAACAAATGTTTTCACCGATTGGAAAAAGATTACAAATCATAGTACTTTTAATCACTCTAGAGGCATACACTGAACTAAACTATGTAATCTTATCTCATCCGGTAGAATCGTTGGTGAATCAATTATACGCAAAACGGCAGCTCTGCTCACAGTGGCGGCTTGTGTGATTTGGCAACCATGCATTTTTTTTTTTTTTTTTATTTATTTTTTTTCATTCAAACTTTTGCAATTTATCGGCACCTTCTCCAATCTCCGTACAAACCTCTGAAAATAATCGATCGCCTCCGGGAGCTCAATCGAACCTCCGATCGATACCTTTGTGTAGATTCAAATGGGAAGAAAACTATGTCATCGATTTTTAATGAGCCACTGGCTCGCAACGAAACGCCGCGCCATTTTTCATAATTTAAGAAATCGGGCTCACTTGCAGTTTTATGTGATATTTTTTGAAATTCGCGTGAACCAATGGAGCTGTTGCAAACTTTTGCTACAGGCTTATTAATGGTTGATTATGGGGTAATACCCAGTAAAAATAACGATTAGCGCACTAAAAAATCACGAAATCCACTCCTAAACTCACAAAATGCTTTTAAACGCGAGACCGTAATGGCGGCCGGGGCCGCGGTTTTCATCGGGGCTCCTTATCTTCAATTAGCGCCATCTACACGAGGTGTTCTCGCAACACCACACAAGAAGAAGAAGAAGCATACAATTGCCATAAGAAAACCGCGGCCTCGGCCGCCATTACGGTCTCGCATTTAAAAGCATTTTGTGAGTTTAGGAGTGGATTTCGTGATTTTTTAGTGTGCTAATCGTTATTTTTACAGGGTATTATCCCATATTCAACTATTAATAAGCCTGTAGCAAAAGTTTGCATCTGCTCCATTAACGAACACCTGTGATTGAATGATACCGACAGATCTGAAGTATTTGTATGAAATGTGCGAGTCTGCGCCATAGGCATTGCGGGCAATTACAAATCACTCGAGCGCGCGTCATTCATTGTAGGGAAATCATACATCAAACGATATCAAATCATTTCACGCAGAATTATCATCCGTCGACTAAATTTTTCCGGAGAATCGAGTGTTTCTCGCTATGTATTTCCCGCCTTTGCGCGGAACAATAGTTAGTTGTAGACGCCGATGGATTGGATTCGCGCCAAGTATTATTGGCTTCACAGGGCTGCCATTTTTAGTGTTTAATCATATGCATTTTCCCCCGCACTAACTCAATTAAATTTATTTTAATTTCCCGCCTAATTTGGCAACACTCATGCTCAACAAGCATCGATGCGCCTGCGCTTTGTATTATTTCCGCCAGTTATCTGTCAGTCATAAAGATTCTGACGTCATTTAGACCATAGACACTGTGCTGATGCCTGATGTTCGCACTCGTATGCAATGCTCTAATGCATGGGCAGCCGCGGGGGGGGGGACTTTAAACCCCCCCCCCCTCCCGGAATTCCAAACAGTCAAAATTTCACGAAGAAAAATGAAAGGACCAAAAGAAAATTAAATGTGAATCTAAGGAGTAATATAGTTGACAAACTTTTTTATTAGCTTATATTGTAATTTTAACTCACTTTTTGCAAGGAATAGTAGAATTATACATTTACTTACTAGTATTAACATCTGTTGTCCGTTTTTCATGATATCAAACACGTTAAAATTATTATTATTATCATTTGGATACACCTAAAATGACTTAATAATTGTACACTATTTGTATGAAGGAAAAAAAAAAAAGTCTTCCCTTTTTCCTCGAGGGGGGGGGGGGGGGGGGGGGTTCCACCTATAGACCTTCCATCGGGGTTCATCAATTTTGCCCCCCCCCCTTGGAAATTTTTCTGCGGGCGCCCATGCTTGTATGGAATATAGCAAAAAATAAAGAGTCTGTGTGAGCGTTTTTTGAGTAAATTTTCGAAAAACTTAAATAGGCGGTTTTCCTGTAAAACGGCTTGAGTATAAAATTTTGGCCTGTAAATTGCTCGCTTTTTCTGAACTGGTGCGCTCATCAGCACTCATAGAAGCGCCCTTATCCCAAAGCGAGGCATCATGGACCGAAGGTTTTTTTGCCTCTAATTTTGTTTAACCTTGAATCAAAAATTGCAATTAATACAGGTTAGAAACGAAAGTGAAAGTGTTGAAGAGTGGCTATCTGGACACAAAATTCTAATATAATATTCAGGTGCGGCAACAATATTTCTTGTTACTGTCATGATTGTGTCAGTTTCTTTATCGTATAAATCCTTCCAAAGGTAACGGTTAGGGGAGACCGGGGCAAAGTGGAACATCGGAACAAATTGGAAGTTTGCTATCTTCTAATATATGTATATAAAAGCCATGTGGAGTCGGTGTACAGATTCTTTCCACCAGTTCTTTACTGACTTCCCGTTGTGCTACGGAGCTGAAATTTTGCAAGGAGCATCCTTGCTTACTGTAGATGGAGCCAAAAATCCTAAACCATAAAAAATCCGTACGGTTTTTGGTCAGGAGCCTGATTTATGGTTTCTCCCATAAGATAGCATGAGTGCGAGTGAGTAGGGAGTATCGTCTGCTCCGCTCACTCGCATTAGTCTTATGGAAAGAAATCCGTGCTTGACAACCGTTTTATTGGTTGCTAATGCGTATTCAGGAGTCCGATGATTTTCCATATGATGATTTGATCATACGTTGTTTGAAATTTAAAAAAAGATTATGTACAAATAGTGAGTTTTTTTTCGGAAGTATAATCTTTCTATGTGAATGTCTAGAGTCAGCTGATATTTTCGAAAAGAGGGCGCGAAATAAAACCGATACAGATCATGGCTTTACTCATAGAATACCTTTTCACAAAAGTAAAGCTTCAAGAAGAACTCGCCAGAGAGCGCGCAATGAAGTGATCATGTACAGTGATCATGTTTTCTTTTCTTTTTTTTTATCAGCTGATGAATGTTATTGGTTTTTTTCGCGCAATTTTAACAACCTTCAATCATTTATGGGTAAAAAATGGATCTTATTAAAATCAACAAAATAGATCGGTACTAGGGGACTAATAAAGAAAAATACAAAAAAGAAGAAAAACAAAAAAAGAAAACAACCGTGCGAAGCACGGGCTTTCCAACTAGTTACAGATAAACTACGTGGACTAGCGTAACTCTGGTGGTGTAAATTGGTAACTAGGGAGTGGCTCATCTGTTTTTGAATTGTCTATTATAAACAACAATAACATATTTGTTTATTTTCCTTTATCACTTTGAAACTGCCGCAGATAGTTTGCAGGTGCCGCAGGTCTTTCGCCCTCATTTCAAAAAAAATTCAAATTGATCAGTCTCAACTTTTAATTTATAGTTTAAATTAAGGAGGCGAAAAAACTGAGCCTGTGTAAAATATCCATGAGAGATTTCCACCATGGCTGCAGCGTGCAGTGGCGTGGCGGTTCGTGTTATTTGGAAATCTCCTGACCTTTTGAACCTAAGCAAAAGTATCATCAGTTTCTCAAGGATTCTGAGCGAATTCCCCGAAGATCGCTTATTTTACGTAGGTTCAATCAGGCCTGCAGAATATTCCCTATCCGGCAATCTCGGATTGCATGATCAGTTTGGCAGAAAAGGAAATTTTGTGGCAAATTTTGGCAAAAATGTGCTATAATTTGGAGGTGAAATTCTATCGAGCGCTACTTTGGAGGTAAAATTTCATAGAGCGCACTGATTTTGAGGCAAAATTTCATCGATCGCGTGAAAATAACCTTTTTGAAAAAAGTGTGGCAAAATAGAGTTCGTGCGGCAAAAAAAATTTGGGTTTGCAGAAGAATACAGAGGTTATGGAAGATTCGCTGCAGGCCTGCGGGCCGATCCTTGAAATTCACTGCTTTTGGGTAGACTTGATAAGAAAGGAAAACGGTGATTGGTGGAGACGAGTCACGTGGTTGCCAAGTCTAATCAAACTACAGAATTCATCTAATTGGTTATCGGGTTGTCTTGGAGTACCCGATAACCAATTAGATCAATTCAGTATATTGATTAGACTCGGCAACCACGTGACTCGTCTCCACCAATCACCGTTTTCCAATCTTATCCAGTCTACCCAAAAGTCGGGAATTTCAAGGATCGGCCCACTGGGCTCAATGGGTCTGTTGCAAACTTTTGCTACGACGATTAAGAGTGTTTAATCTAATTTATAATCGCCTGAAAAGTCCATTGGTGGCATCAGAAAGTCATAAAATGCAATAATAGACTCGGTAGAGGCGTTTAATGAAATCCAAGATGGCGGAGAAATTTCGAGCAATTTTTATGCATGCACCACGAACATCCAAGGATGGCCAACTTTGACAACCTCAATGGAGGTCTAGGTCCTGTGTTTGTTTACGTTGTGATTGGTTGTGATCGATATTGTGAGGTTGGCTATCATTGGATGTTCGTTGTGCATGCATACAAATTGCTCGATATGTCTCCGCCATCTTGGATTTAATTAAACGCCTCCAGTGAGTTTATTATTGCATTTTATGACTTTCTGATGGCACCAATGGATTTTTCAGGCGATTTTACATGAGATTAGTCTCTCTTAATCGCTGTAGCAAAAGTTTGCTACAGACCCATTGGAACTAATCCGTTGTTGCCACATTCAGTGGCGAAGCGTGATTTTTGGCATCAATGTATTTTTTCCATTTAAATTCACCAAAAAAGTCGAACGCTCTAGTCATCGGCGATGACCAGGCATTTCGACCTTTCTAATGTGTTTAAATGGGGTAATGAGAACGTTGCCAAATCGCACGCCTCGCCACTGGTCACATTGCACGAGCCGCCACTGCAAGGCTGCCTCCGATGGTGCCGGTGCCTTATAAATTACGTCCCTATGAAAGTTCCTCTATGGTTATTGCTTGATGCTGTATGGGCGTTATATTCATAGAAATAAAGATCTCATAATTCCTCAGAGTTTGCTTGTTCTTTTACATGCATTAACATTGGCGAGGCTTTAAAATTTTCCAGAAACGAGCTTTACACCTGGGAATTGGGAAGTTTTAAAAGCTCTCAAAAAATCTTACTCTTACTGTAGTCACTTTAGTTGCCACCCCTCTGTCACTCCACCCTCTCCCTCCACTTACCCGGCGATTAATTTTTTCTTCTCGGTTTTTTTCCGTCGTAACGAAGAACTTTCTCGATTGAAGTATCTTCATTTGCAAATTATATGAAACTGAACCGTCGCACAGTGAACCAAAATTTTGAATTTTCCGGATTTTTTTTTTTTTTTTTTTTTTTTTTTTTAATAAGCTTTTTTTACACTACTACTACTATTTCTACTACTACTACTACTTATTTTATAGTTACATTGTTACAAAATATACAAAGTTGCCAGCCACATATGCGCAGCTATCGGCATAGCTGTTTAGATATAAGTTTAATTGAAAAAAAATCACTGGTTTACAAATGGAAGGTGAAAAAAATGCAAAAAAACAAAACGAAAAACAAAAGAATAAAAAACAAAACCAAGAAGTACAAAGAAGAAGTACATTTCATAAACAAAAAAATCAAGACAAGACTGTTTAAAATTTAGTTTTATTCTTCGTAAGTATCTTAGCTTAACCCTTCACTACTTAGTGTGACCCCGGTGGTACTTGCTTTAAAAAGCCTTATATAATCAGACATTGTAATGTATATTTTTTTACTTATTTTAAATTGTATCACCAGTGTAATATTATAAGAAAAACATAAAAACGGGCTCGAACATGTTTCAATAGACTCCAGCACTCATCATAATGCATTTAATAATATAAATCATGGCGGGGGAAAAATTGCCCCTGTATCCAATTCAACCCCTATTTCACTATTTTTACGAAACTTCTGAAAATGCAATGAAACTGAAAAAAAAAATTGTTGTTGAAACTTATGACTTTTTTTTTCTTTTCCCGCCATTTCTTATGGTGTTAGTGGTGTTACAGCACGTGTAAAAAACGAGTAAAAATTAGAAAAATTAGAATTTTCATAGAAAACCTGTACAATTATTTTATTTTTATTTGTTTGCTATTTTTCCCTTGTATTTGACCACCTGTTGTGAATTGAAAAATCCATGTTTGGTTGGGGGAAAAAAAAATCTCTTGCTGTGAAGGGTTAAAATGAGTCAGATTATGTGACTTTTAGGAGGAAGTATCCATGGGCGGATACAGGGAATTGTCTTTCTCTCTCTCCCTCCATTTGAACTTAAGTGTTAGAAAAGGATAGCAGAGGGGGCCATCACGTGACTTTGGCCCCCTCTGCTGTCCTTTTCTAACGCACGTTTTCAAATGGGAGGAGAGAGAGAAAGACAATTTCCCTGTATCCGCCCATGGAAGTATCGATCCTCAGACGTTTTTGGATATTGGCGGATACAGGGGGTGATAAAGGGGGCGCCCCCCCCCCCCGTTTGGCCCAAAAAACGGTAAAAGAGGGGAGAGGAAGGGGGAAAGCAAGAGCGGAAAAAAGAAAAGGGGGTCACTAAGGGGCAAAAATCCCAAGTTTGCCCCCCCCCCCCCCGTTCGCCAGGATCCGCCATTGTTTTTGGAGCGATAACCGTATATATTTTCTTATCCAGAAAAATCAATTTTTTCAACCATTGTACGTCAGCACTCTTGAAATCTTGAATCCGCTAGTGAATACTCGAAATAAGCTCTGTCATCGTGCGAAATTGTTTTGCCGTATCTCCTTTTTTAATGTGTTATGTGTAAGAGAGCGGTGCTGTAAGTCGAAGTAGCTATATGGAAGACTCGAATTATCAGCCCGGGAAAAAGAAGAAGAAAACTTTTTGACGTTCCCACAACGTTTTACAAATTTTTGATTGGGGCGCGAAATTTTATTGATGTGACGTCATTGTCTTGTTCCGATCCGATCAATTCTAGGCTCTTTTTACGATTTTTAATTGATATTTTTCGACGCTTGATCGCTGCGTAAGACGTCTGTGGTTGTCAGACAGTATAGCCCCTCGTACACACTTAAAGTAGGATCGTCAAATTGGCATCGATGAGCCGAGATCCACCACAAATAGGCAGGTGAGCCAACCGTAGCATGTTTGGTTGATGTTTCATTCGTCAAAAGTGCAATTTGACGGCCCGTCAAACTGGAGAGTTATTTGACGATGGATGGTGTGTCATCTGTTCACCAATCTACAGTCAACAAAACCAATAAACCCGTTTTGAGGGTGTTTTGGTTAAGGCTATGTTTGAATTTTAGAAATGTCAGTTTGGCATTGGTGGATTTCAGCTCATCACCGATTATGTCAATTTGACGATCCTATTTTGAGCGTGTACGAAGGCTTTATAGATTGTGTCTAAACCAAGGCTAATTTTTGGAATATTTTCCGATGGAAATTGCTTCAAATGCCTGCACTTTATACTTTTTTATTTGCTCTTAATATACAGGGTGTTTCTAAAACTTATGTCACCCTTTCTACCCCGTATTTTTGAGGTCAAAATAAGACTTTTTTTTCCTATAAACATGTATCCGAAAATGCCCCCCTTTTGAGCTACAGCCCCCCAAAGTTTTAAAAAATTGTTGGTTTTTTTGGCATATCGACCATAATTATGAACCGAATGTCATGAAAATTGGTGTCCCGAGGTACTTTTACGTGTAGAATCCATTGATGACCTCGAGAAATTCAGAAATGAGGTCTGACTGTACTTTTCAGGCAATCTTATACCTTCAACGACACTTCTATGTTACGAAATGAAAATTTGAAAAATAAATAATGAAATCAGATGGAAAAAACTCTTCGGAAGATATTTGGTCCTCTTTGTTTTGGTCGATACGACGTGTATTAAGCGAGATAATCGCTGCACAAGGTGGAAAAGTCAGCGCTTTTACCACGAGGCGCGGTAGGAAGGATGCAACCCGCCACTCCGCTGCTTCTTCGGGCCGCCCGCTACAGTAACAGCGCTGACTTTTCCACCTTGTGCAGCGATTATCTCGCTTAATACGCGTCGTATCGACCAAAACAAAGAGGACCAAATATCTTCCGAAGAGTTTTTTCCATCTGATTTCATTATTTATTTTTCCAATTTCCATTCCGTAACATAAAATTTGTGTCGTTGAAGGTATAAGATTGCCTGAAAAGTACAGTCAGACCTCATTTCTGAATTTCTCGAGGTCATCAATGGATTCTACACGTACAAGTACCTCGAGACATCAATTTTCATAACATTCGGTTCATAATTATGGTCGATATGCCAAAAAAAACCAACAAATTTTTAAAACTTCGGGGGGCTGTAGCTCAAAAGGGGGGCATTTTCGGATACATGTTTATAGGAAAAAAAAGTCTTATTTTGACCTCAAAAATACGGGGTAGAAAGGGTGACAGAAGTTTTAGAAACACCCTGTATTTATAGTTGAAGATATTGGTATCAATGTCCGATTTGATTATCCAATCGAATTCATCCGCCAGCCTGGAAGGTCCTGAATGCGCCGACAGGGACTAGTTGTTAGTGGGACCGGACCGGTTATACTCTGTTGCCACTGGTGACTTGTCATAAGACGGGGAGGGGGGGGGGAGTGTCTATGGATTGGCAGTCAGGTGTCCTGACCACCGAGCCACCGAGATCGGCAAATAATGTGCCTCTTTGGGGGTTTTCTTGACATCCTATAAATCTGATGAGAGCCAATCAGAAACGGATTCCGACATAACGCAACTCTCATAGTGTACATAGGGACTCTTAGATCTCCCGATTTGTCCAGGTCCCATTTGTCCGCGGCATATGGGACACAAAGCGAAAGCTTCTAGCACTATCGGACTAAATGGACCTTGAGGTAATCTGGACTTTCCAACAATATACTTGTAAACTGCTGGAAAAATTGTGAAGTCGCATCACATTGTGCGACTTGGCCGCAACCTTGTTTCGGGGAACAATTTCAATGTCGTTTCGGATTCTGAGCCCCGACAACTGTAAAACAGCTCTAATTATGCCTCCTCCTTCACCCGCCCCCCCTCCTCCTCCCCCCGGTCCGTTGTCACTCGCCTGTTCATTCACTCTCATCCTCATACTCGCTCATTCATTCATGCATTCATTTTATTCACACACCCATCCCACACCCACTACTACACGTTAAACACGCATTTTTTTCTGCCTCCCCCCCCACCCTTCTGTCCGTTCCTGCGCTAACCTTTCCGCAGTTTCCACCTCAACTTCCGACTTGTCCCGTGTTCGCACGTTCTTCCCCCCCCCCCCCCCCCCCCCCTCCCCCCACCACTGGCGCAACCAGGATCCCTTTCCATCTCTCTCATTTCCCATTTGAATGTATAAGTAGGAAAAGGACAGAAAGAGGGGGTTCTATCCCCTTGTCCATCCTTGTCTAACGTACGTCTCTTAATGGAGAAAAGAGAGAGATGAAGAAACTCTCGTTGCGCTACTGTCCCCCACTTATCGTGTTCCGTGGCTCACTTCCGATCGAATTGGGCTCTTCACACATTTTCCGCTACGTTGCCACTGTATTATATATATAACGCAGCCTGCAGTTGCTATCAGCGCGTTAACTACTATCGATACGTAATACGAGGGTTGTCTCAAAAGTAAGTATCAGTTTTTGTTTTTGTTTTTTTGTTTTTTTTTGTTTTTTTTTTTTTTAGAAAAAAAAAAACAAAAACAAAAACTATTAACCCAGCGGGCCGATCCTTGAAATTCACGCCTTTTGGGTAGACTGGATAAGAATGGAAAACGGTGATTGGTGGAGACGAGTCACGTGGTTGCCCAGTCTAATCAAAATACGGAATGGATTAGATAAGTTATCGGGTACTCCAAGACTGCCCGATAAATTATCTAATCCATTCCGTATTTTGATTAGACTGGGCAACCACGTGACTCGTCTCCACCAATCACCGTTTTCCATTCTTATCCAGTCTACCCAAAAGTCGTGAATTTCAAGGATCGGCCCGCTGTAGAAAATCTGAAGAAAGTGTTAGACGTATCGTATCTTCAGCTTCAAGACCCTTTTTTGGGGTTTTCGTTATCTTTAAAATCGAACTAAGTAATGGCGGCTATTTTACTGCGACCATCTACCGTCACAGTGGGCCCAACATTTTATGCAATCAAAGGTATCGTTTTTCAGACCTGGGGAATCGATATTGTTTAAGAGAACAAAGTGGAGGTAAAAAAAATTGTCAACAACTGATAAAAGGGCATCTACATTTATTTTTTGACATAATCTCCTGCTTTGTTTAGACATTTTTTTATGCCTTTTACACCAGTTTCCTTTTTCCAACAGAAAAGAACTCTTTATCCTGGTTTAGGATCCAAACGTTGATGTTCTCTTTTGATGGAAGAAGAAAACTGGTGTTAAAGGCTTAAAAATTGTTCAAACAAAGCAGGAGATTCTGTCAAAAAGTAAAATTAGATGTCCTTTTATCAGTTGTTAACAGTTTTTTTACCTCCACTTTGTTCTCATAAACAATATTGATTCCCCAGGTCTGAAAAACGATAATTTTAATTCCGTAAAATTTTGGGCCCACTGTGACGGGAGATATATGTCGCGGTAAAATCGCCGCCATTTGTTCAATTTTAAAGATAACGAGAATCCAAAAAAGGGTCTCGAAGCTGAAGATACGACGCGTCTGACACTTTCGTCAGATTTTCTCTAGAATTACGAGGGGCGTTCAATAAGTAAGTATCCCCCCCCTCTAAAATCCACGAAAATGGACCAAATTTAAAAAACTTTAGATGAAAATCTTCCTTAGGATATACTGAATCCAGCTATTCAAGAATCAACGCAATCGGATAAAATGCGGCCGCACACGGGCCGCGGATGCGCGTTGCGGCGTGAGCCGCTCCCGCCGGCTCGGCCGAATTTTTAGTAGCGCGCGGCTAGAGAGGATTCTCTTCAAACGTTCATACATTTAATCAACAACCGGGGAAGGAAAAAAATCATCGGTTAAAAACATGAGTTTGGCTTACCTTATTTCTCCACATATCCACCTTTTCGGTTTAATGTTTTTATATCTCAAGGCGGAACTTGGTGGTGTGCATTTTGAATCTGTGGAGGAGGTCAAAAATGCTTGCAGCACTTTTTTCGAGAATCAGCCCAAGGATTTCTACGCGAGAGGCATCAAAAAGTTGGAGTCTCGATATCAGACCTGTTTGGACCGAAAAGGTGGATATGTGGAGAAATAAGGTAAGCCCAACTCATGTTTTTAACCGATGATTTTGTTCCCTCCCCGGTTGTTGATTTTAAATGTATGAACGTTTGAAGAGAAGCCTCTCTAGCCGCACGCTACTAAAAATTCGGCCGAGCCGGCGGGAGCGGCTCACGCCGCAACGCGCATCCGCGGCCCGTGTGCGGCCGCATTTTATCCGATCGGCCACAGGTTGTGGTTCGAGTCCTTGTGTGTAGAGAGTTAAAGACAAGTGAAACCGTGAGCGCCACCATTGAATGCGTTTTTGCACATTTTTTGTTTATATTCATTCTGAGAGCCGCGTTGTTGTGTTTTGGTTAGAGTCCGTGTATTTGAAAGAGTCAAGACACGTGAACGGAAGTGAAGAAGAAGAATGGAGTTTGAGGAGCTTGGAGGCGCCCCTCTTGTTTACATTTTTACCCCAAATTATCTGCGCCAAAGATTACTTATACTTGTTTACGTGTGTAAGTAATCTTTGTTAGGGCAACCTAAACTTCCATTCCCGTTGGCTTGACTACCTGTTTTAATCTATACAGTGAAGAGTAATGAGTGAATTTTCGTTTCGTTTCGTCAGAATGTTAGGATTTTAGAAAATCAGCCTGATGCCGGTGTATAAATAAAGAGACAATGGAGCTGTTGCAAACTTTTGCTACAGGCTTATTAATAGTTGAATATGGGGTATTACCCTGTAAAAATAACGATTAGCTCACTAAAAAATCACGAAATCCACTCCTAAACTCACAAAATGCTTTTAAAAGCGAGACCGTAATGGCGGCCGGGGCCGCGGTTTTCATTGGGGCTCCCTATCTTCAATCAGCGCCATCTACACGAGGTGTTCTCGCAACACCACACAAGAAGAAGAGGAAGCATACAATTGCCATGATAACTGCGGCCTCGGCCGCCATTACGGTCTCGTATTTTAAAGCATTTTGTGAGTTTAGGAGTGGATTTCGTGATTTTTTAGTGCACTAATCGTTATTATTACAGGGTATTACCCCATAATCAACTATCAATAAGCCTGCAGCGAAAGTTTGCAACAGCTCCATTAGACACCGTGATCCCCATAGCGAAAACAGCGTAAATGACGCTTATCCCTCGCTGCGTTCTTCCCTAGCACGACAGTGTATACTGTATGTATAGGGACCCTCGCTCCTCGCGCTCCGAGTGCCAAGCGTGACGGTGACATGGGCCATGGCGCGACGATCCGATCTCACTCGTAGAACGCCTTCAATTTCTGCTGTAGGCAAAAACATGTGCCACCGAGTTGAAATGATTAGCCTCCGTCTGTCGATGATCACGCGGTAGCAATCCAAGTCCTTGAGGGACATTTCAGGGCTGCCGTTTGGCGTATGATTAATCGCATTTTTCAATTCATCGATGATTCCACCGGTTGAGAAAAGATTACACAGTTCAATTCAATGTATGACTGAAATGCACGAAAATATACGTTGATCTGTAATCTCTTCTCAATCGGTGAAAACTCTGTTAATTAAGGAAAATACTTGCAAGTTTTTTTTAAAGTCATCGACGACTCAGTCGGTTGAAAAAAAGTTACAGATGCGAGAATTTTCGTGCATTACAGTCAAACATCGAATTGAACCGTGTAATCTTTTCTTAACCGATGGAATCATCGGTGAATACGATTAATTATACGCAAAACGGCAGCCCTGGATTATGTAGGAACGATAGAAACAAGGCTATAATAGGTACAATTGAAAAGCTCATGGTGTGGAGATTTGTAATCTTTGGATTTGTTGTATATTTTTGTGTCTTTTGGCGCTTTGATCGATCCCTGATCGTGGACCTATTTTTCGGAAGTAAAATTGTAAATTTTCTCAAATAATGTTCCACCCCCGGCAGTAACTCTATCGGAGGGAAAATCTGAAATTGAATTGAAGTTATAATTAAGAGACTGATGACAAACATCTTGATAGTTATATGCACAATATTTCCAATTTTGTAAGTTATTTTATTTGTTATTTTTTAATACCATTACTAATGTCAATTTAATGGTTATTAATATTGAATAGTGCTTCATCAATCTTTGATCACGATTTTTCTATTGTAGTAGGGTTAGGAGGTTTGGTTCGTTTGTTTGTCACTAGTTGACCTCTGTAAGAGTCCGCAAAGTTTTCCCCCAGTGATGCGGTATAGGATGCACTTTGTCTGTATGATAAAGTGTCTTTGAGTTTCCCAAAGACATTATAGAAGAAGACTATCCCCTTGCCCTTGCTATCTCATAGCACAGGGGAAAAGTGAAGCCGGTCTTGGCACGGGCTGATGGGCAGGGCACTTCCCCGCGCGGGGGTATGAACCAAATTAACATTAGCTGTTATGGAGCCTCGCTCTTCAAACCTATTTTAGTCAATTATTCTTGCGAATAACCGTGTCGAGTCTCACATACGTTGTACAGTATAGTATACCATACATTTAAACCGAAAATTTGGATCAATTTAAAGCGTCCGTTCTTTAATAATCGAAGTTAACGATCGGTCGGTCATTGTTTACTTTAGCACTCATAACCTCTCTGCCGTACTTTCAATCGTAACTATCTAGCGGATAAATTGACCGAAACGTTCGTTTAAGTTCGCCAATCTCAACTTTGGCATAAGCTGCATATCATATCTGCGTACTTTTGAAAACTAACAGTAATTAACATTCTTTTGAAACAGTTTTATGTATCGGCTCCATGCGCATAAGACGCAATGTTAATTTGGTTCATACCCCCGAGTGGGGAAGCCCTCACCTATGACAGTAACCGGCTTCAAATCTCGCCGCTAGGGGCCAGTCTTATTCTATAATGTCTTTGGAGTTTTCCCACCTTTGCCCCCCTCTCCCTCCTCTAGAGACTGTTTTAGTAGAGCGATATATCGTATCGATTGCCGTCCGAGGGCCTCTGGTTCCAAACAAACTCTGATTCAATGCATTTTCCCCATAAGCGGATTTTTGAATGGTTTAAACTATTAAATCAAACAATTAATGCGAACTTTTTGCTATTATGAATTCTACGTCCTCGAAAATGCTTAATTTTGCCTGGTTCCTCCCGTAAAACTGCCAAAATCAACAAGATTACAGATTAAACGATGCGTTTGGAGGTTGGAATCACCCAAATGTTATTGTTGTTGTTGTGGAATTGGCGGGATTTCGGGCGATTCTAACCTACAAATGCAACATTTAATCTGTAATATCTTATTGATTCCGGCAGTTTTAGTCAAGGAACCAGGCACATACATATTTTGGCATGGGGATAGTTTGGAATTTCTCAAATTTGCGGACCAGAAAACAATGCTTCAAAATGAACCGAAATCGAAGTGTTTCCATTCTGATTTTGGTATTCTATGCTATCACACTTCCTGGTTTGCTATTCAATCCCGTCAGCTTAAAAATGGCATTTTTTGCTGTGGTCTGTGCCTTCTTACGTCTTTTTCGGTTTGTTTTACAATCCCTATAGCTTTTTTAAATGGCATTTTTAGTTCGTTTCTTTGCGGCGATTCAACGTAAAGTCCGTTTGCTACCATTACCCTTGTATTCTTACCAACTTCCAGTCAATGGGGCTCTTGCAAACTTTTACTTTGAGCAAATGAACTGTCCAATTTTATGTATAAACCAGCGCAAATCACGAAAATCACGCACTCAACAAGTCTAAAATTTAGTAATAAACTCAAGGTATATGGAGAACAGGTATGGACAACACTCAACTCAGGGGGCGTGGCCTCTTGGGAAAAAGCTACTTCGCCGCCATCTTGTCTCCTATTTACATCGTGTATCTTGCATTGTTGTTTGTGGTTAGTTTTGAAGGGGAAGTTTATCTGAAGCAATACTTTATTTATTTGAACAATGAAATGTAATTTTTATCTTTAAATGTTAATGTTGTCACTATAGAATGGATTAACATCATTAATTACGTTGTTCACTTTCCTTTTCAATATGTGAAATCTAAATTTGAATCGCGCGGTCAGAAAAATGGCGGCGGAGTCGCTTTTTTCACAACCAATCAGAGCCAACCTCAGAGTGTTGTCCATACCTGTTCTCCATATACCTTGAATAAACTGACCAAACTGCTATAACGGCAAGATCTTAATGACGGTTCAACGCAGGTATTCTGGGAGATTCCTGTCTAATTTGCTTCTTTTTCTACGGAACCACAGAGATATTTCTCAAAATCTCAAATTAGATAGGAATCTCCCATGATACCTGCGGTCCTGCGTCTCGCCGTCATTAAGCCCGATTCCGAGAGTGAATTACGTGATTTTTTTGTGTACTCATCGTCATATTTTTACAGATTTTTATGCAAGAATCGACTCTTCAATCCCCTACAGCAAAAGTTTGCAGGAGCCCCGTTGCATAGTATATTTTGATGCATACAGGGGGGAAAGTGAATGAACTCGGCACGTATGCGTGTTTTACATTTTACTGGACCTTGGTTGACCGTGACCCACTTTCGCCTTTCAAAAAAAAAAAAAAAAAAAAAAAAAAAAAAAAAAAAAAGTGGCACTGTGATTTTTTTCCTTTTTTTTTTCTATTTTTGTTACTCCGCATCTGTCTAATTGTCAAGAGAAACAGTCGCAAAGTAAATGTACTCTTAACAAGCAAAAATTAGCGAAGCGATCGAGTGACGGTCTCATCGCGACAGAGTTTTGAAGTAGAAGGGGGGAGGGGGTTGTTTAGTGTATACGTTTGTATGTATACTTATACTTACTTTGTTGCTCAGTCTAGGCGAATTGAAGGAAAGGGGAGGGGGGAGGTCCCAAGCGTGGAGGTGTGTGTGGGAGTAAAAAATCTGAAACTGAAACTATAGACAAGAAAGAAGAAGTAGAAGCAGAAAAAACTGTATCTTATTAAATAATTATTCGTGACAAATTGCGATAATTCAAGGTCGCGCTTCCCGTTGTCATCCTCGTCATCGTCATCGGCGCACGCTGGGTTGAAATGTAGATTTTTCCTGACAAAAAAGTTTTTGTTTTTGATTTTTTGTTTTTAAAAACGTTTCAGTTTATTGATATTTATATGATAAAAAAAGAACATGTTTTTTTACTCGTTTTAAGCTTTATAATGAACGATTTGACATAGTTTTAAGTTATCTTGCTCTATTATTGCTCGTAACTTGATTTTCATCGTGTAAAAATTATGTCCGGGAAATTCTTTGTTTTTGGAACTACTGTGTAGATTTTTCGGACAAAAAAGTTTTTGTTTTTTTTTTTTTTTAAAGAAAAAAAAATTTAGTTTAATGATATTTTTATGAGAAAAAAAAAAACATGTTATTTGACTCACTTCAAGCTTTATGATGAATGATTTTTACATATTTTTAAGTTGTCTTGCTCTATTATTGTACTTAATCTTGACTTTTATTTTGTAAAAATTTTGTCAATCAAAATTCTTTGTTTTTAAAACTACTGTGTAGATTTTTCCGGACAAAAAAGTTTTTGTTTATTTTTTAGCTTTAATAACGTTTTAGTTCAATGATATTTTAAGAAAAAAAGAGAGAAAAAAACATGTTTTTTGACTCATTTTAAGCTTTCCAATGAACGATTTGACACATTTTTTTTAGTTATCTTGCTCTATTTATTGTTCATAATCTTGGGTTGGGTTTTTATTTTGTAAAAACTATGTCCGGAAAATTCTTTGTTTTTGGAACTACTGTGCGTTGTCTTGGTTTACTTGCCAAGAGTGAGCGCGAAGCACGGAATGCGAACGCGGAGTGGAATCGGAGTTGGAATAGAGCGGGGTGGAACGGCACGAAACGCGCGGAATATGGATTATGGAATAGGGAATATACTGACTGAAGCCGCGTGGAGCGGAGCGGTTCGGTGCGATGATGAGCTAGCCCGCGTTGCCACATAGAATTTTTTTCCGTTACCGTTAAGAAACGTTAAAAGTTTAAAACGTGGTTTTTGCTGCGAACTTTAATTTGTCATACTCACTCTGTAGAAACGCACAGAGGGAATCCTCAAATTAGATGTCGAGAATATATCATGGTACTACCTTAAACCTTAAATTCATTTTGTGAGTCTGATGTGAGTGAATTTCGTAATTTTTTAATGTGCTAATTGTAATTTTTGCCAAATTTTACGCCATAATTAGGTATTCAATCGCTTATTGCGAATGTTAGCAAGATGTCTACTATTGACTTATTGCAGAACTAATAGAGTTAGTTTCAGAGGTATAGGTGGTCAGGCGTACCCGGGCCGAAAATCGTTGGAGGATGAGTCTGTGCAATATCATCTATACACCATACCGGAGCCCGGGCGATTTTGAGGTTAGGAATCGGAAAAATGGTCGAGATGTTAATCGGGTGCTCATGAGAATTGTCAGGTTCTTTGAAATTTTGAGCCTTTTGACGACCGAAAATGCTTTTTTTTCTAAATTATTGTTGTTTCTCTTGATCTACCGAACAATTTGAAAGAAAGAATTTTGTTTTTTTTTTTTTCTTTCTTTCTTTTTTTTAATTGTTCATTAAAAAAAGGAACAAAATATCACCACAAATGAAAGAAAAGTTGATGTCGCCAAAACCCAGCTTTGAAAGCCCCTTTATCGATTCATCGTGGCAAATGGAGTCGATCGCCCTCAAGGGTTTTCATATCTTTTGAAACTGTGGCCGCTTCACTAGCAACTCATGGCTATGCAACATGGGCGAAAAGTTGATGTCGCCAAAACCCAGCTTGTGACCACTCTATCGATTCAGCGGTGAAATGGAGTCGATCGCCCTAAAGGGGTTTTTCATTTCTTTTGAAACTGTGGCCGCTTCACTAGCAACTCATGGCTATGCAACATGGGCGAAAAGTTGATGTCGCCAAAACCCAGCTTGTGACCACTCTATCGATTCAGCGTGTCAAATGGAGTCGATCGCCCTCAAGGGTTTTCATATCTTTTGAAACTGTGGCCGCTTCACTAGCAACTCATGGCTATGCAACATGGGCGAAAAGTTGATGTCGCCAAAACCCAGCTTGTGACCACTCTATCGAGTCAGCGTGTGAAATGGAGTCGATCGCCCTCAAGGGTTTTCATATCTTTTGAAACTGTGGCCGCTTCACTAGCAACTCATGGCTATGCAACATGGGCGAAAAGTTGATGTCGCCAAAACCCAGCTTGTGACCGCTCTATCGATTCAGCGTGTGAAATGGAGTCGATCGCCCTCATGGGTTTTCATATCTTTTGAAACTGAGGCCGCTTCACTAGCAACTCATGACTATGCAACATGGGCGAAAAGGTGATGTTGCGAAAACCCAGCTTGTGACCACTCTATCGATTCAGCGTGTGAAATGGAGTCGATCGCCCTCAAGGTCTTTCATATCTTTTGAAACTGTTGCCGCTTCTCTAGCAACTCATGGCTATGCAACATGGGCGAAAAGGTGATGTTGGCAAAAAGGTGATGTTGCCAAAACCCAGCTTGTGACCACTCTATCGAGTCAGCGTGTGAAATGGAGTCGATCGCCCTAAAGGGTTTTCATATCTTTTGAAACTGTGGCCGCTTCACTAGCAACTCATGGCTATGCAACATGGGCGAAAAGTTGATGTCCCCAAAAACCCCAGCTTGTGACCACTCTATCGAGTCAGCGTGTGAAATGGAGTCGATCGCCCTAAAGGGGTTTTCATATCTTTTGAAACTGTGGCCGCTTCACTAGCATCATGGCTATGCAACATGGGCGAAAAGTTGATGTCGCCAAAACCCAGCTTGTGACCACTCTATCGAGTCAGCGTGTGAAATGGAGTCGATCGTTAGATCTCTTTGACTGATTGAGGGGGATTTTCCATATTTTTCCTTCCTCCTCATGGGTTTTCATATCTTTTGAAACTGAGGCCGCTTCACTAGCAACTCATGACTATGCAACATGGGCGAAAAGGTGATGTTGCGAAAACCCAGCTTGTGACCACTCTATCGATTCAGCGTGTGAAATGGAGTCGATCGCCCTCAAGGTCTTTCATATCTTTTGAAACTGTGGCCGCTTCTCTAGCAACTCATGGCTATGCAACATGGGCGAAAAGGTGATGTTGGCAAAAAGGTTGTTGCCAAAACCCAGCTTGTGACCACTCTATCGAGTCAGCGTGTGAAATGGAGTCGATCGCCCTAAAGGGGTTTTTCATATCTTTTGAAACTGTGGCCGCTTCACTAGCAACTCATGGCTATGCAACATGGGCGAAAAGTTGATGTCGCCAAAACCCAGCTTGTGACCACTCTATCGAGTCAGCGTGTGAAATGGAGTCGATCGCCCTCAAGGGTTTTCATATCTTTTGAAACTGTGGCCGCTTCACTAGCAACTCATGGCTATGCAACATGGGCGAAAAGGTGATGTCGCCAAAACCCAGCTTGTAACCACTCTATCGATTCAGCGTGTGAAATGGAGTCGATCGCCCTCAAGGTCTTTCATATCTTTTGAAACTGTGGCCGCTTCACTAGCAACTCATGGCTATGCAACATGGGCGAAAAGTTGATGTCGCCAAAACCCAGCTTGTGACCACTCTATCGAGTCAGCGTGTGAAATGGAGTCGATCGCCCTAAAGGGTTTTTTCATATCTTTTGAAACTGTGGCCGCTTCACTAGCAACTCATGGCTATGCAACATGGGCAAAAAGGGTGTGTTGCCAAAACCCAGCTTGGGACCACTCTATCGATTCAGCGTGTGAAATGGAGTCGATCGCCCTCAAGGTCTTTCATATCTTTTGAAACTGTGGCCGCTTCTCTAGCAACTCATGGCTATGCAACATGGGCGAAAAGGTGATGTTGCCGAAACCCAGCTTGTGACCACTCTATCGAGTCAGCGTGTGAAATGGAGTCGATCGCCCTCAAGGGTTTTCATATCTTTTGAAACTGTGGCCGCTTCACTAGCAACTCATGGCTATGCAACATGGGCGAAAAGGTGATGTTGCCAAAAAGGTGATGTTGCCAAAACCCAGCTTGTGACCACTCTATCGAGTCAGCGTGTGTAATGGAGTCGATCGCCCTCAAGGGTTTTCATATCTTTTGAAACTGTGGCCGCTTCACTAGAAACTCATGGCTATGCAACATGGGCGAAAAGGTGATGTTGCCAAAACCCAGCTTGTGACCACTCTATCGATTCAGCGTGGCAATTGGAGTCGATCGCCCTCAAGGGGTTTCATATCTTTTGAAACTGTGGCCGCTTCACTAGCAACTCATGGCTATGCAACATGGGCGAAAAGTTGATGTCCCCAAAAACCCCAGCTTGTGACCACTCTATCGATTCAGCGTGTGAAATGGAGTCGATCGCCCTAAAGGGGTTTTCATTTCTTTTGAAACTGTGGCCGCTTCACTAGCAACTCATGGCTATGCAACATGGGCGAAAAGTTGATGTCGCCAAAACCCAGCTTGTGACCACTCTATCGAGTCAGCGTGTGAAATGGAGTCGATCGCCCTCAAGGGTTTTCATATCTTTTGAAACTGTGGCCGCTTCACTAGCAACTCATGGCTATGCAACATGGGCGAAAAGTTGATGTCGCCAAAACCCAGCTTGTGACCACTCTATCGAGTCAGCGTGTGAAATGGAGTCGATCGCCCTCAAGGGTTTTCATATCTTTTGAAACTGTGGCCGCTTCACTAGCAACTCATGGCTATGCAACATGGGCGAAAAGTTGATGTCGCCAAAACCCAGCTTGTGACCGCTCTATCGATTCAGCGTGTGAAATGGAGTCGATCGCCCTCATGGGTTTTCATATCTTTTGAAACTGAGGCCGCTTCACTAGCAACTCATGACTATGCAACATGGGCGAAAAGGTGATGTTGCGAAAACCCAGCTTGTGACCACTCTATCGATTCAGCGTGTGAAATGGAGTCGATCGCCCTCAAGGTCTTTCATATCTTTTGAAACTGTTGCCGCTTCTCTAGCAACTCATGGCTATGCAACATGGGCGAAAAGGTGATGTTGGCAAAAAGGTGATGTTGCCAAAACCCAGCTTGTGACCACTCTATCGAGTCAGCGTGTGAAATGGAGTCGATCGCCCTCAAGGGTTTTCATATCTTTTGAAACTGTGGCCGCTTCACTAGCAACTCATGGCTATGCAACATGGGCGAAAAGTTGATGTCGCCAAAACCCAGCTTGTGACCACTCTATCGAGTCAGCGGGGAAATGGAGTCGATCGCCCTCAAGGGTTTTCATATCTTTTGAAACTGTGGCCGCTTCACTAGCAACTCATGGCTATGCAACATGGGCGAAAAGTTGATGTCGCCAAAACCCAGCTTGTGACCACTCTATCGAGTCAGCGTGTGAAATGGAGTCGATCGTTAGATCTCTTTGACTGATTGAGGGGGATTTTCCATATTTTTCCTTCCTCCTCATGGGTTTTCATATCTTTTGAAACTGAGGCCGCTTCACTAGCAACTCATGACTATGCAACATGGGCGAAAAGGTGATGTTGCGAAAACCCAGCTTGTGACCACTCTATCGATTCAGCGTGTGAAATGGAGTCGATCGCCCTCAAGGTCTTTCATATCTTTTGAAACTGTGGCCGCTTCTCTAGCAACTCATGGCTATGCAACATGGGCGAAAAGGTGATGTTGGCAAAAAGGTGATGTTGCCAAAACCCAGCTTGTGACCACTCTATCGAGTCAGCGTGTGAAATGGAGTCGATCGCCCTCAAGGGTTTTCATATCTTTTGAAACTGTGGCCGCTTCACTAGCAACTCATGGCTATGCAACATGGGCGAAAAGTTGATGTCGCCAAAACCCAGCTTGTGACCACTCTATCGAGTCAGCGTGTGAAATGGAGTCGATCGCCCTCAAGGGTTTTCATATCTTTTGAAACTGTGGCCGCTTCACTAGCAACTCATGGCTATGCAACATGGGCGAAAAGGTGATGTCGCCAAAACCCAGCTTGTAACCACTCTATCGATTCAGCGTGTGAAATGGAGTCGATCGCCCTCAAGGTCTTTCATATCTTTTGAAACTGTGGCCGCTTCACTAGCAACTCATGGCTATGCAACATGGGCGAAAAGTTGATGTCGCCAAAACCCAGCTTGTGACCACTCTATCGAGTCAGCGTGTGAAATGGAGTCGATCGCCCTCAAGGGTTTTCATATCTTTTGAAACTGTGGCCGCTTCACTAGCAACTCATGGCTATGCAACATGGGCGAAAAGGTGATGTTGCCAAAACCCAGCTTGGGACCACTCTATCGATTCAGCGTGTGAAATGGAGTCGATCGCCCTCAAGGTCTTTCATATCTTTTGAAACTGTGGCCGCTTCTCTAGCAACTCATGGCTATGCAACATGGGCGAAAAGGTGATGTTGCCAAAACCCAGCTTGTGACCACTCTATCGAGTCAGCGTGTGAAATGGAGTCGATCGCCCTCAAGGGTTTTCATATCTTTTGAAACTGTGGCCGCTTCACTAGCAACTCATGGCTATGCAACATGGGCGAAAAGGTGATGTTGCCAAAAAGGTGATGTTGCCAAAACCCAGCTTGTGACCACTCTATCGAGTCAGCGTGTGTAATGGAGTCGATCGCCCTCAAGGGTTTTCATATCTTTTGAAACTGTGGCCGCTTCACTAGCAACTCATGGTTTGCAACATGGGCGAAAAGGTGATGTTGCCAAAACCCAGCTTGTGACCACTCTATCGATTCAGCGTGGCAATTGGAGTCGATCGCCCTCAAGGGGTTTCATATCTTTTGAAACTGTGGCCGCTTCACTAGCAACTCATGGGTATGCAACATGAACGAAAAGTTGATGTCGCCAAAACCCAGCTTGTGACCACTCTATCGATTCAGCGTGTGAAATGGAGTCGATCGCCCTCAAGGGTTTTCATTTCTTTTGAAACTGTGGCCGCTTCACTAGCAACTCATGGCTATGCAACAGGGGCGAAAAGTTGATGTCGCCAAAACCCAGCTTGTGACCACTCTATCGAGTCAGCGTGTGAAATGGAGTCGATCGCCCTCAAGGGTTTTCATATCTTTTGAAACTGTGGCCGCTTCACTAGCAACTCATGGCTATGCAACATGGGCGAAAAGGTGATGTCGCCAAAACCCAGCTTGTGACCACTCTATCGATTCAGCGTGTGAAATGGAGTCGATCGCCCTCAAGGTCTTTCATATCTTTTGAAACTGTGGCCGCTTCACTAGCAACTCATGGCTATGCAACATGGGCGAAAAGTTGATGTCGCCAAAACCCAGCTTGTGACCACTCTATCGAGTCAGCGTGTGAAATGGAGTCGATCGCCCTCAAGGGTTTTCATATCTTTTGAAACTGTGGCCGCTTCACTAGCAACTCATGGCTATGCAACATGGGCGAAAAGGTGATGTTGCGAAAACCCAGCTTGTGACCACTCTATCGATTCAGCGTGTGAAATGGAGTCGATCGCCCTCAAGGTCTTTCATATCTTTTGAAACTGTGGCCGCTTCTCTAGCAACTCATGGCTATGCAACATGGGCGAAAAGGTGATGTTGCCAAAACCCAGCTTGTGACCACTCTATCGAGTCAGCGTGTGAAATGGAGTCGATCGCCCTCAAGGGTTTTCATATCTTTTGAAACTGTGGCCGCTTCACTAGCAACTCATGGCTATGCAACATGGGCGAAAAGGTGATGTTGCCAAAAAGGTGATGTTGCCAAAACCCAGCTTGTGACCACTCTATCGAGTCAGCGTGTGAAATGGAGTCGATCGCCCTCAAGGGTTTTCATATCTTTTGAAACTGTGGCCGCTTCACTAGCAACTCATGGCTATGCAACATGGGCGAAAAGGTGATGTTGCCAAAACCCAGCTTGTGACCACTCTATCGATTCAGCGTGGCAATTGGAGTCGATCGCCCTCAAGGGGTTTCATATCTTTTGAAACTGTAGCCGCTTCACTAGCAACTCATGGGTATGCAACATGAACGAAAAGATGATGTCGCCAAAACCCAGCTTGTGACCCCTCTATCCATGGGTGTGCTCGGGGGGGGGGGGGGGGGGGGTTACATTTGCCCCAGGCGGCACTTTCCGGGGGTGGCAAAATCAGGGTGAAGAACCAGAAGAAAAAAGAAAAGGTTATTGAATTTCAAAATGAATCTCTGAAGGCGGCAAAATCAGTGTGTGACAAGCAAAATAAAAGGAAAAAAGGTCATCTTTTTAATTTTGAGGGGCGGCAAGATTGGATCCCCCCCCCCCCCCCCTCTGGAAACAACGGCACACCCGTGCATCTAACGGACTAAAAAAACCAACTAGGTATCGCCCGGAATCACCTAAACACATCAAAAATGTAGTATGCTCAGTTTGATCATTTCTTCAAGAAGGGTCGATGAAACGAAAGGTTTGTGTTCTTCAGCTATAAACCTCCAAAGACCTGTGTAGTATGACGTCGCAAACAAATGATCCATCTCACTCGCTCTCGCGGGTTTTCCCCTAAGAAACAGGATCAACGTTTTCAAATGCAGAATCGTGTTAGTAAACAACAAGCTCTCTCACAATCAGACTTTATTACACCATTGGATTCCACGTACCTTAAAAAATAATTGCGTTACAACAATATTTTCGAAACATCACGTATCAATTTACAATCACAGTTATAGCGAAGAAAGTCCTATGTTTTGCCCTTGTCTCGCTCACGGTTTAATTCTTATGGGCACAACATTTTAGGATATAGGCGCAGTTGCACCATCACATCACTTGTTATACCTCGAAGAAGCTTCGATACGATGAGAGGTTAGGATGATACGCCCATAAGAGACCGTGAGTGAGACAAGGACAAAACATCCGAAAGGACACCTTCCGATATAACTGTAATAGACCTGTTTAGTGATGACGTCTTGATCAAAATTGGTTCCAAACAAATGCTTTATCTCGCTCACTCTCGGGGATTTACCCATAAGAAATCAGATCCAAATTTTCGAACGCAAATTCATGCTAGTTCACCACCAGTTTTCTCAAATTTTATTGCACCATTAGATTCCACGTACCTTAAAGTATCTGTTCACTCTAGTACAATTCCTAAAAGATCACAAACGAATTTACAATTACAGTTATACCGAAAGATGTTCTCTAGCTATGTTTCGTCCTTGTCTTACTCACGGTCTCTTATGGGAGTATCACCGCCATGACACTCAATCATCCTAACCTCTCTTCGTGTCGAAGCTTGTTCGAGGTATAACACGTGGTGTGATGGTGCCGATGAGCCTATATTCTAGAATTCTGTGTCCATAAGAAACTGTGAGTGGGACAAGGACGAAACATAGGACTTTCTTCGGTAGAACTGTGATTGTAAATTAATGCGTGATGTTTCGAAAATGTTAATGTAGCGAGTTTGTATTTTAGGGTACGTGGAATCCGATGGTGAAATAAAATCTGAGAGAACTTGTTGTTTACTAGCACAAATTTGCATTTGAAAATTTGGATCTTGTTTCTTACGGAAAAACCCACGAGAGCGAGTGAGATGGAGCATTTGTTTGGAACCAATTTTTTTTTCGTGACGTCACACTAAACAGGTCTATTGTAAATTCGCTAGTGGTCTTTCTTGAATTATATCGGAGTGAAAAATACACTTTAAGATACGTGGAATCAAATGGTGCAATAAAATCTGAGAAAACTGGTTGTTAACTTGCATGAATTTGCATTCGAAAATTTGGATCTGATTTCTTACGGGTAAGTCCACGAGAGTAAGCGAGATGGAGCATTTGTTTAGATCCAATTTTGATCGTGACGTCATCACTAAACAGGTCTATTTGTGTGCAAAGCGCACTTCTCAGAAAGAGCGCACACATCAGTGGTGTAGCGTGCAATTTGGCAACGTTGAATTGTGTTCATTTAAACCCATGTAAAAGGTCGAATGCGAAGCTGTTCACCGAACACCCAATAGTTCGACCTTTTCCATGGGTTGAAATGAACGAACTGCAACGTTGCCAAATCGCACGCTACGCCACTGACACACATTGGTGTATGGGCTATGCTTTTGGTTTTGGAAGTGCCGTCAATCGGTCATGCTGTTCTGTCGAGAAGCGTGCGTGGAGAACTGACTACTTGTTTTTCTTTTCACCGCGGTGAATGAAATAATTGCACGCGTGATCGAGAACAGTGAACATGACGTCATGACGTGGCGATGCGTGATACGCTCCTAACGCAGTTTATGACAGCTGTGACGTGATCGGCTCGAACAGTGTTGCCAGATGGAGGGTAAAAAGCCGTATCGTCCCCCATTTAAATCAATGTATAGCGTACGGCTTTTTCACCCCAATCTGGCGACACTGGACTCGAATGCCAATGCAGATTTGCTGCTTCTTTGCATTTCTTTGTATTTCGTTGCGTTACATTGTATAGTGTTTGCTGCTCTGCTTAACTATGATATATGTATGTATATAGATAGCTGCTCTCGCTGCATGCTGTCAGCACTGATTCGATTCCATCGCAAGGAAATGCTATTTATTTTTTTTTAGGAATTTTATGAATGAAAATTGCTCCTGCATGACGTGTACCTACGCTGAGACATGCTAGCGCTCATTTCAAAAGCGGAAGCGGTGCCCAACCGATAGTCTTTGACATTTGTCTAATGCTATTCCTCATATTACATAATAAAATATGAATGACAATGGATTTGAGCCTTGACTTTACGTTGAAGGACGCTTTAAAATCAAATAGTCATCTAAGTCGAGTAGGCTATATAGTGTTGTTTTGATTTTGAAGGAGTGAAAATTGAATATTCGCCAAAGATTATCGATGAGCTCAGTCTTCTATACACTTCTGAAACGAGCTATTTGGATACCTTGTTCTGTTGTTCTATTGTTAGCCGCGCATGGTGGCTAACTTTTCTTTTTTCGGGAATTCAACAAATTAACATGAGGAGCAACATCTGACTGGACTAAGCGTTCTCTGATGACCAACGACATAACATCACCGACGCTTCGCTCTCATTGGCTTTGGACATCAAAACGTCTTTGCAGTTTGCTCTAGAGTCCCTATATGTAGAGAGTTAAGACAAGAGGGTAGTCAACTTCTGATTGGTCGATGAATTTTAGGCTCTACGGACGCCGCCATTGGATGCGATTTTGCACTTTTGTTTTGTTTACCAACGGTCTTTTACAGATAAAATAGTTAATTTGCGACGAATCTGTTAATTTTAATCATAATGCACCACAAGAATGTCCATAAATCTCAAAAGAATCATTAAAAAGCGTTAATACATGTCGATCAACAAAAGCAGGGAAAGATTACATCGTTCCAAACTTAGCGGAACTGTAATCTTTGCTGTGGAGCAAAACACAACAACGGCCTCAGAATGTAAACAAATGTGCAAAATCGCATCCAATGGCGGCGCCCATGATTTCTCTTGTCTTAACTCTCTACATATAGGGACTCTAGTTTGCTCATCCATCAACGTAGGCTGTAGGGTCCAGCTGGACATTGTTTTGTAGCAATCAAGGTCCATTCATACAAGGGCTGTTCAAAAAAGTACCCGGACTGATGCTGTAACTTTGAAACTAAGCTAGGCACAGACCTGATCTTGATTTCATGTTAAAGATAATTAAATTGTCTATCAATTGAGACCAAGATCAGCTCATTCGGCTGAAAATTAAAAAAGTTACTGCAGTTTGAAGAAGAAAAAAAAGTTGACCCCCTACGGTTTTTTTTCTCTCAAAAATTGGTTCTTGCCGAAATTAGTATTTGTATCTGAAACCATATTCAATGCGGCAATGCGAGATCCTATATTTCTAACTACACCAAGGCATTCGTGACCAAAAACGGCATAGAAACTATTCGTCACCCACCGTATACAGCCCTGATTTAGCACCATGTGATTTTTGGATGTTTCCTTTGCTGAAAAAAAGGATTACGCGGTCGAAAATTTGAGTCAAGAGCAGAAATCATAGAGACGGTTCAACAGTTTCTCAATACCATTCCTGCAGATGAGTTTAGAAAAACATTCGTGCAGAAATGGCAAGAACGCATGAGGAAATGCATGAAACTCAATGGAGATGACTTTGAAAAGGAAAAGGTGTCTCTCTCTAGTAGGAGTCGGTCGAAAGTGAATAGTAAAATTATAAACATCGCATTCTTGGTAAGAAAAAAATACTCATTAAAAACCGTAGGGGGTCAAATCCCCCCCTTCAAACTGCAGTAACGTGTTTAATGGGCCTGTTGCGTGCTTTTGCTACATCAATATAACTCATTGTTTCTAACGGAAAATTCGGCGAAAAGAACGATGCGCACATTAATAACTTTCAAAATCCACTCATTAACTTAGAAAATCACTTCCATTTCAAACAACCCGCGCTACACTAGACACTATATCACCGACTTATGACTACATAGATGGAACCATCTCGTTTATGTAAACAAGAACAGAACTTACAAACATTGGAATGTTTCGTTCAGATGCGTACATTTCTCATATTATTTTGTAATCTTTGATAAGCCGAAAAAACCAGACAGCAAATGCAGCCAATAGTTCATGTATTTAGAAGGGAATTCCATCATTTTTTAGTTACGATGTTGTTTACTTATGCACGGTGGTTCCGTCTATGTAGTAGTATACCGGTGCAAACAGTGTCTAGTGTAGCGCGGGCTGTTTGAAATTGAAGTGATTTCCTAAGTTAATGAGTGGATTTTGGACGTTTTAAATGTGCTCATCATTATTTTCGCCGAATTTTACATAAGAATCAAGGTTCTATATTGTTGTAGCAAAAGTATGCAACAGACCCATTTTCAACCAAATGAGCTGATCTTGGTCTCAATCGATAGAAAATTTAATTATCTTTAACATCAAATCAGCAAATTTCAGCAACAGTCCGGGTACTGTTTAGACAACCTTTGTATCAGGTCTGGCCGGTAGCGCCAAATCGGGAATCCCAAACTTTGGGGACCCTTGTTTCCCGATCTCGCCAGAGGCGGTGTCATTTGGCAACCATGTTTTTCCCCATTTGAACCTATGCAAAAGTCTCGATTTCTCGGGGATCAAGTGAATCCCCTGATGATCGATTATTTTACTTAGGTTTAAATGAAAAGAGACCGTCGCGTCGTTGCCACATTGCACGAGCCGTCACCCTTTTGATGGCCTCTGCATAGTTCGCGTCTTTGATGACTGTTGTCTCAATCTATTTTTACTCCATTGTCAATTCCTGGATTTTTCGTGCGTTGTTCTTTTTTCAAAGGAAAAGCCAAAGACCACTCAAAGACAATCTATGCAAATGTGAATTATGAACGCCTTATCATAGGGCTATTCATTCAGACACGGCGCACCGCACCGCGTTCGTCTTCTATACCCTTCTTTGAGCGTCTGTTTCATTTTCATGACCGCACTAATTGTTAGTTAATTTCTTTTTTGAGTCATCAAATTGGGAATGGGAAACTCCATTTTGTCCTCTCCGTTTTTAATATTTTTTCGCTTTAGTAGTTCTCGATTAGACGGCGGTTATAGGCACTCTTGTGATCTAGGTATCTGAAATTTTATTTTCTGTGTTTTGCTTCGTTCGAGTTTGCGTAGCTCATTTGCATCATCAATGGAGGTAATTTTTTGCGTACACTTCAGCTTAAGATAAAGTTTTTTGACTGCTCTTGGTTTCCAAGGCTCGTTTTTAGAGGGCAAGGTCGTTCTTTTCCTTTCAGATTTATTGACTTTCGCGTTGACGGGTACTATGACCTGCGAAAGAAAGTCCTCTCCATCGAAATTGTGTTTGATAAATTTTTCCATCATTAGTGTTGACGAGCACTATGACCTGCAAAAGATATGTCGTCTCATCGCGGAGATGTTCTTAATAACATTTTCCATCATTAGTGTTGACGAGTACTATGACCTGCAAAAGAAAGGTCATCTCGTCGAAATTGTTTTTGATTAATATTTCCATCATTATAGTGTTGGCGAGTACTGTGAACGTGACCTGCAAAAGAAAGGTCCTCTCATCGAAAATGTTTTTGATAAATGTGTCCATCATTATAGTGTTTACGAGTACTATGACCTGCAAAAGAAAGGTCCTCTCATCGAAATTGTTTTTGATCAATGGTTCCATCATTATAGTGTTGGCGAGTACTATGACCTGCAAAAGAAAGGTCCTCTCATCGAAAATTTTTTTGATAATTGTTTCCATCATTATAGTGTTTACGAGTGCTATGACCTGCAAAAGGAAGGTCGTCTCATCGAAATTGTTTTTGATTAATGGTTCCATCAATATAGTGTTGACGAGTACTATGACCAGCAAAAGAAAGGTCGTCCCATCGAAATTGTTTTTGATTAATGGTTCCATCGTTATATCGTTTACGAGTACTATGGCCTGCAAAGAAAAGGCCCTCTTATCGAAAATGTTTTTGATAAATGTTTCCATCGCTTTTGAAAGAATTTTCAAGTTCGAGACTTTATGAAGCATACTTTTAACTGGCGATTCTGATAAATCTTGCAATACCCCGTAGAGTTCTTTAAAATTGGCGGAGAAATATAATGATACATATATCTATCAAGATACTTTTTTTGCAGATCATAGTACAAATTTTGCTCCAAGGAGAATCTTTCATGATTCATTTTTATCATGAACGTCTTCCTTTTCCGTGGCTCAGTTTCTAACGACCGCAGTGCAGTGAAAAAAAGCTCCAAAATCGCTTTAGGCAGTTTTACTCGGCAAATTAACAAGTCATTTAACCCTTTACAGACCAGGGTTTTATCAAAAGAACGCCACTCTTCCGTTAATGTAGGGAAGGTAGTTAACTATTCGTACTCGGGGGAGTTGGAATTGCCTATACGATGAATTGAAGGCGCCCGAACGAAACCTGATCTTGTAAGTGTTTACATCCAGAATCGCGTTTATTCTGAATCATGATACCGGTGCAATGTGAAATAGACCAGAGGAGAAATACGAATATACTCGGGCTTGGCCCATAAGAGGTTAAAAACTGATGAAAACACATTTTTCTTTTGTGAATAGGAAGAGATTGCCTTTATAAATTCTTACATATCTCAATTTTTGACCGAGAAATGCTGTCCCCGGGAAAAATTTTTCAGGCCAGGATTTCTCGGTCCAAAATTAAGTTATGTAAGACTTTTGAAAAGGCAATCTCTTCCTTTCAACAAAAGAAAAAGGTGTTTTTTTCAATTTTTAAATGTCTTGATAATTTGCCGAATAAAGCTGCCTAAAGCGATTTTGGAGCGGTTTTCTCACTGCACTGTGCGACGCACTCAATTTTCACCTAATATAATAGGTGCTATGGAAATCGGTTAGTAACGTCATTTGCTAACGGGGCTAACGTCATTTGCGCCCCCCCCCCCATAAATGACGCCATCGCATGCATCTCCAAAAAAACAACTTTTCGCTTTACTAACTTGTCTTTCTTTTGCTTTGACTTTTGCAGACTTCAGCCAATCAAAATTCCGGTGAAACAACCACAACAAACAGTATGGAAAGCACCACGTTAAATCTTAACATGTCGGCGAAGGAGCTTCGAGCTCAACTTGCGGCGCGTGAAAAATACGATCCAAAGAAGGAGAGCATGGACATCAAAAAGAAGCATGAGATCATTCAAAAATTATAACACTCTCAAATTTCTCTTTTGTTATTCTTATTGTTTTCCATTGGTTAGCCATGTGTTTGAGCATTTTGAGCTTTTTTTTCAGTTTTATTCAAAGTATTTCTTATGTATAGTGAAAGTCCGTTGTGTGGATCTTCGGTCCTGCCCCAAAAAAAATTCCTCTTAGCAAAAGTTCCACTTAGGAAATTTGCGGTCAGAGCATGATAGGTTTCACGGTGCCGAAAAAAAATCCTTTGTGGTGAGATATTCCGCTTAGAGGACATTCACGCAACAATTTTTCACTGTATGTATTTTTTCCCAATTTTTTTTTTAAAATGCAGTGTGTTTGCTTAACAATCAGCAACCAAGCATAATTTAATTTTTTCTTCCAATTCATATTTTCTTTGAATTATTTTCTCTTTATTTATTTATCAATTTATTTATTTCACTTTGTTTTCCTCTTATTCTTCAGTTTTATTATAGTCCTTCAAAGTTAGGAAGAGTGAGGAATAGAGGATGTAATAATTTAAATTGTTAATGTTTGGTTGACTAAAGAGGACATTACTGCAGTTTGATGATTAATTTGAATTAATTTAATTTTTTTAATTTTGATGATTAATCATGCAGTTTGATATCATACCTACAAGTTTACTTTGAAAATTATTATTTTATTATCTCTGAAGGAAGTATAGAATGTTATCATTTTTGCTTGACGCAACTTGTTTGAGCAACTTATTGAAGGCTTGTAAAAGTACTGCATTTAATTAAAGAAATAAGAATATTAAATATATATGTCTTAATTGTATATTGTTATTAAAAATTGCTTTAGGCAGTTTAGGCATTTTGTCATTGGTTTGTTACATTCCTGTTAATGTATGTACTTCAGTAATTTTCTTTTGTTTGTTTTGTTTTTTTTTCTCTCTCAAATTTTTCTCATCATTGCTCTTTAGTCCAACTTTACTGCATTTTTTATTTTTATTTATTCGTTTTATAGGACTCTACCACTATTTATTTTATTATATCGGTCATTCATCAGCATTCAGCAGTCATGAATTATGTCGATTTTGGTTTAAAGTTTTCTCTCCTCACTTTCAAAATTGATTACTAAATGAGAGAAAAAATATACATTAGCTCCACAAGAAAGAAATCATGGATTTCTTTTCGCTTTTTAAATTTATTGTAATTAGATGTTCACAAAATGTGTTATTATTCTTTTGGCCGAAGAGAGTTTGCTGTCTGTAGTATATTTTAATGAAGCTGTTGCAAACTTTTGCTACAGGCTTATTAATCGATAGTTATGGGGTAAAACCATGCAAAAATAACGAGTAGCGCACTAAAATATCATGAAATCCACTCCCAAACTCATAGAATGCTTTCAAACGCGAGGCCGTAATGGCAGGCGTTGCCTCGGATTACATTGGGTTTCCCTACACGAGGTGTTCTAGCAACACCACACAAGAAGAAGAAAAAGCATACAATAGCCATAAGATTTGGGTGGCAACGGCCGCCATTGCAGTCTCATGTTTGGAAGCATTGTATGAGTTTGGGAGTGGATTTCGTGATTTTTTATTGCAATGATCGTTATTTTTACAGGGTTTTACTCCATTGTCAACTATTAATAAGCCTGTAGCAAAAGTTTGCTTCAGCTCCATCATGCCAGTGGCGGAGCATGCAATCTGGCAACAATGTATTCTGTCCATTTAAACCTATGTAAAACAATCAATCTTCCGGAGGTGCAATTGCACCCCCCAAGGTATTGATACTTTTGCATATAGGTTTAAATGGAAAATTAGCATGGTTGCCAAATTGCACGAGCCGCAACTGAATTCAAAACTACAAAAGCCCTAGAAATTTTGTCCTCACCGATTATTCAATAAGTTTACTTGATAACAGATCAAATGATTATGCTCTGATCAGCTTATTCACTAAAATTTAGCTTGCAAAATTTTGGGGGAAGCTGCCGAAGGTCGTAAATCATCTCTCTGGAAAATTTCTTCTTGGATTTTATAACCAGTAGAACTAGCCTTATCTTAGAAATGTCGTCTCAAGCGAGGATTCTAAATAGTTTGTTGCTTTGCTGTCATGAAGTAAATCTTCATAAAATATTATCTACGTTCAATAGAAACTGATTTATTTGTACTGAACGTATTTTAAGAGATTGATTCTCCTTATTCCCATCCTTTTCTCCTTTTTTGCATGCTATCAGAAATCGTGATGCCTTCTTTTGAAACATTCCAGCAACAATTATGAAGTGGAAGAAATTACAATTAGTACTGTCAAAGTAAAGGATATTGAATATTTTTTTTGTTGCACAAAATTTACGTTTATAACAATTGCATATTTAAATTTTTTAGATCTCAGAAACGAAGTTTAAAGTTGATTTATTCAAGTGTTCAATATTCTGGTGTTCATCTTTGACTACAGTTATGCCTGTCTTTTCATTATTTTAAAAAAAAATAAACATAAAACTGAATTACCTGAAAATAGAAATTATACTTACGGAGCAAATCGGGACAAACATTTTAATTAAAATATAGTTGGACAAATATTTTTCATGCCAAGTTTTCCGTCAACCATTCAATTCTAAAGAAAAATTATCGGTTTATTCTTTACATCTTTCAATCCTGACATTTCCTCTATAAAAGTAACAAAACTTCATAATTTTTGTCACAATTTTAAAAAAGAAAAAAAATCACAATGTATTACAAATAACGAGTCCTTTTCAATTTTGTTGAAAAACTTGGTCGCCAATTTTCCTATAGTTCCCAGAAAAAAATTTGATGAAAATTAGGTCCTTGCACTAAAATATGAACTAAATGTTATGAAACTTTTTCTCATCGTTCGCTCAAAAACATTATGTTTCCGTCCATTTGTAAATCTGTAAGGGAGAATTGCTCTATCTTTTGCATTACATTTTTTATCATACTCTGTGCTTTTCTAATTTTGTTGAATTTTTTTTAAAAAAATCTGTTCTCATTCAAAAACTCATCTTTCCTTTTTTCTTTTTGTTCACTTCGAAAGACATTTTATTCAGAGCTGAAAGACAATTGCTATGAATTAAAGACAAAAATTGTTGTTTAAACTTTTCTACTGTCGCTGGTGTTGATGGCTCAAGGTTTAGTTTTCTTCACAAAGTCTTAAATGAAATCCAAGGACTCTGTAAAGGAAAGGACATTTTTTAAGAAGTACTGTAAAATCGGGTGTTTTTGAGCGCTTTTTGGGTCCTCATGAGTTTCCTTAAAATATAGCCCAAGCAACACCTTTAAGAAACGAAAGCTCTCAAAGAGTTTTTTGTACTATCTAGCAAATTTCAAAAAATATAAATCACGCTTTTCCCCAAAACTGTCACCTCGTTTGTAGCATAATAAGAGAGACAAACAAATTTTGGATTTAAAAACCCTTCTCGGTAACCAGAGTTCATTGTAGGTTACTTTTTCCAACCCAGCCTCTCTGTTGAAAAAATCATCTCTGAAAAGCTTTATCCAATGCTGCTTTTATTTGCATATTGATTGTCTTGTCAAGTTGCCGTGCGTTTTCTTGATGGTTTGATCTGCATTCTTGTAATTGCTGATAATTTTTCTATTTTAAAAAATTAATTAATTAATAATTAATTAATTAAAATTAATTAATAATTAATTAATTAAAATTAATTAATAATTAATTAATTTTTCTATTTTTTTTTATAGTTTTTTAGTTTTTTTCGATTTTCAACTCAAGTTGCGTAGGATTTTTTTTCTCTGCTAATGTGGTCACAAGTGTACCCTAAAACAAGATTTTTGGTGTAATTGACCAGGTATTTGATTCCCTGCCTCATATCATCGGTGCTTTTACGACATAAGGAGTTACTCAATTCAACGTTTCAAAATCTTCCATTGCACTTTCTGACCTGATGGGTGAAAAGCCAGCCAAGTTTCATGATGTTTTTCCGTCAGATTTTCCAGGTGACATTCAAAACCTGAATGGGAAAAATTAAGAAAATTTGCGTTTTTGCCGTTCTTTTAAAAATGAAGCAGAAGTGCACGATTTTGAAACTTTTAATTGAGTTACGACTCTTTGTAAAAACTCAGACAATAAGAGAAAGGTAATGAGTAAGACAACTGCAAATCAATAATTTTGAAGCCGAGTTCTTTTCATGTCCTGAGAAAAAAAAAATGATTTTAGCCTTATTAAGTGGCCTTCATCTGCTAGGTTAGCCGTTACCTTCCCTTAACTTCTAAATAGTATTCCTAATTTTATTGTAAATAATATTGATATGATCATTGAATTTCATATTATGTTTGTATATAATTCATCCTCTGTTAATATTGTACCAAAAGTCATCCAGTACTTCGAAATTGTAAATACCGTCCAAGAAACATTGCCTTACCAGTTACTACCCTATCAATTGAGAAGCCTTGTTTTTAAATGTATCTTCTAAAACTTCCGTCAAGGAGGGAAATTCGAGGTCCCATACTTTCTCGTGCAGTTTAATTCATGCAAGCCAAATGTTAAGTTATGTGCCTTAGATCCCCCCCCCCTTTCTTTCTCTTATATATTTGTTTCGCCATCTTTTTAAATGCTTGTTATGACAGCGGTTGTTGAAGAATGTATTCATATTTATTTTTTTTATTTTTTTAAAGAAATGTTGGTCTTCCTGTCTGTGATACAAGGAATGCAATAAAAGTACGAAAGTAGTTCTTATTATGGTCAAATATTTTTATGTTTTGATGACTTTCGGTGCCTATTTTACAAATATGTACATAATTTTCCGCAGAAACTTTTATTATTAAATGTGATATGAAAGAAGGAGGGGGAGAGGAGAATAGACTTTGCTCTTTTTAGAGAAATCACAATCAGAAGGCCTGTTTTTTAAATTTCAAGAATTAATCGGCTGATAGTATGACAGTGGCGGCTGGTGTAATTTGGCAACAGTGTTTTTTCTTCATTTGATTCTGTGTAAAACAATCGATTTGACATTAAAGCAGTGCTTCATCAATAATCGATTGGTTAACATAGAATCAAATGGAATGGAAAACACTGTTGCGAAATCGCACGATCCTTGATCCTTCATGATTTGATATTTTGTGAAATCTTTTTCATCCCTCTCTCCCCCTCTGTTTGTAAACTATGCGTCAAAAAGCATCAAATGTACTTACCAAACTCAGTTGATTCAGATAATTCTATTTTTAAAAAATTGAGGGAGGTATTATAGTTCTCCCCTTTCTTAATTTTTGAATTTGTGGAAAATTTGTCTTAATTTTTCCAAGCATGTAATTAATTTTATTTGTTTGTTTTGTAAGTATTTTGAAAGAAGCAAAATTTTATTTCACTCAAACTTCCATTTTTATCAATGGAAAGTTTTGGGATTTCTACACTTGCTTTCTTAACAACCTACATATTTTGAGAAAAGCTGAACAGAGGGAAGAAACTTATTAGTTGGTGTCAGGGATTCGGAGCAGGGCTCCGGAGCTACAGTAAAAATTGAAATTTACACCTCTTCTCGAAAAAACAATAAAAAAATACTTCCAAATCTAAAGTTTACCATTCAATAACTAGTTAAAAAAATAATAATTAATAATAATTATTAATCGTTTAAGTGCACACAGAAATCACTTTCAATGATGGTTTGAATTATTCTAATCGGAGCTCTGAACCTGGAGCTGCTCTCGCTGAAAGCTCTAATCGCAATAACTCAAACTGTAATCATGGCAAGTAATTTCTGTCTGCGCTAAATCATCTTCAATTAGTTTTTTAATGGTAAATTTTAGGTTTGAAAGTATTATTTACTGTTTTTTTAAGGAGAGGTGTAAATTTAAAATTCGACTGTGGTTCTGCCTCTGAATCCCTGGTTTGTGTCTTTCAATTTTCACAACTTTATTCAGTTATATTATCAACTGAGTTACCTTTTTTTTTCTTGTGTGTATTTATTTTACAATGGAAAATTTTGAAGGTTTTGGATATTAGAACTATTTTGTCTTAAGCCCCTCTTAAAAGTAGACCATTATCTTATCTTTTCGAAAAAAATTAGATGAATTTTCTTTCTCTCTGTTTTAATCATTTAAGAATAAATGAATGACGTTAGCAGCTTATCATTAGCTTGAGTGTTCTTTTATTTTTTCTCTCACCATTGTTCTTTTTAGTATCATTGTCTTGAAGAACAATGTGTCGTAAGCCGGAAGGTTTCATTTCAAAGCTTCGAGGAGTTGAAAAAAAAAAAATTATCAACCACTAGTATCTTTATTTATCTGTTCATCCTCTTTATTTTAATACTCAAGTTACTATTTTAATTTTGACCCATGAAACTTTCAGTAGCTTAAAATGTTGTAAGTGAACCATAAATTGAATGCTCCGGTATTTAACATACTGAATGGATTGTGATGGAATGCGGCTCTTGCTAACTTATGCTGTTTGAGCTTGAATAGTTCATTTTATTGTAAAAACCAGTGGAAATTATGATGATCTTATTGAAAAATTATGAAATTCATTCACAGACTCACAAAATGAATTTAAAGTTTAAGGCGTAGTGGCAGAGCTGCACAGGTACCATTTGAGATTTCTATCTAAAGGGGTGTCTCCACCTGCGAATGTAAAAGCGCGAATAAACTGATTGAGCCAATGAGCTTCTTTGTTGTCGATACATCGGACTCGACCTATCGACTTCAAGGCAGCTCATTGGCTCAATCAGTTTATTCGCGCTTTTGAATTCGCAGGTGGAGACACCCCTTAATATGAGACTTTTGTCCGTATGTTTCTATAGAGATGGAGACAAATTAGATAGGAATCTCCTATGACACCTGCATAGCTCTGCCATCTTTGCTCTTAAATGATGGATCCATGCAGTTGTTTTGAGGGATTTCTGTCTAATTCGTCACTTTCTCTCTAAAGAAACACACGGAAGAAATTTTTAAATTAGATGGGAATATCCCATAGTACCTGCGTAGCCTTGCCATTACGCCTTAAACTTCAAAGTCATTTTGTGAGTCTATGAGTGAATTTCGTAAATCTTTATGTGCTCATCGTAATTTTTACTGGATTTTACTGAAGAATTAACGTTTCAATTGCTTATAGCAAAAGTTAGCAATATCCCCATTGTGACTACGTACCTATAGTAATTTTCTCCGCATTTTACTTAAGAATCAACCATGGAAATTGGATTTTCTTGACAGTACTTCTGGCCCACGAAATGTCAGTTTTAAGTTGGTCCTATTGTCCACAACAATATGATCACTGTATTTTTTAATCATAACTATTGCTTACCTAGATACAGTGGTTGATCCAAAATATTTTTCTGGGGGGGGGGGGGCACGCCTGTGAAATTTTGAAAGTAGCGTTGGTGGAAGCAATTTCGGGCTATTTTCTATAGAAAAAATTCAAAATTTGAGGCTTCTGGGGGGGCACGTGCCCCCCCCCCCACCCTATGGATCCGCCACTGCCTTGATACTAAATTCATGGGATAGAAATGAAATTAAAGAGGATTCTATCCTTTTGTACTTATTCATAGTTCTTTAGGTTGTAGCCTTATTTGTCAAGCAGGAAGCAAGATAATCTTGGAGGAAGAAATTAGCCTTGCTATAGAGGCCACAAGAGAGTAATTATTTGTGTGGGGGGGGGATTCGAAATATCTCCATGAACTGGCAATCAAATTAGGTGAAAAACAAAAAAATAATTGTTCGAGTATGGGTGTTATCCCCCTGTGAACTAGATTTGCCCCTACCTAATTTTTTTTCTTGATATACTTTTGTGAAGCATCTGTAAATTAGAATGAGAGGATTGGGAACAGAAGAAGAGGCTTTCAGAATAACAAATCAAATTTATGGATATAGTAAACTCATGAAGTTTTTTTCTTTTTTTAAAACGGAACATGTCTATGCCAGAGGCGGCCAGGCGGCTCAAGCAAATGTGGCAATCAGGGATTCCTTTCATTAAAACCTATCTGCTGAATGCTCGATTTATTGACGAGGCACCGTGCCTCACATAGATTTGATATTTTTGCATAGGTTCGAATGGCAAAAAAGCACAGTTGTCATACTTCACCAATCGCTATACTAGCGTAAGGTAAACAATAGCTGGCACCCCTAAAATTTGTACCAGTACTCAGCACCTATTTTTCACAGTGTGAAAAATATTAGCCTAGTGGCAATTTTGGTGTTTTGCGGCTTTTTTTTTTAAAAGTTTCCCACTTGAGGTGTCAGAAAAAACTTCCCAAAACACCAGTATTACCACCAAACTAGTACTTTTCACATTGTGAAAAAGGGTGCCGGGTATTGGTGCAAATTTTAGGGATGTTTACCTTATATCCTTCCAGGGGTGCAAAATGTGCCCGATCTAGCGATCCGCGGATCGCGTGAAAGTGAGGAAATTTCTAGGAAAGTGAGGAAATTTGTCAATTTTTTTTTTTTTTTTTAATAATGGCAATAAGGATTTCCCAGGAAAATAGTGTAAAAATTGGGGAAATATCGGTTATTTTGCGAACATGCGGCGTTGAAATGTTAAAATAACGAAAAAAAAGTCATCACTTTCAAATTTTGGTGAGGAAATTTTTTAAAATCCTGTGAGGAAATAAGTCATGGATCGCATGAAACTTCCGAAGTTTTGGAAGATTTTGCACCCCTGTATCCTTCTTTTCTTCTTACTTTTACTCCTAAATGAAGTATAAGAATGTGGTTGGTAGCGGCGCCAATGGGGGGGGGGGGGGGCGCTGCATTCATTTGCGGCCTTTTACGGTTCCGAATCTGAAAACCAATGAGCAAAAAAAAAAGCATCACTTTCCCCCAACTCTCCCCCCCCCCCCCCGCCAACGCTGAATTGGCGCCACGGTTGGTTGGACAGAAGTAAGTAACTGTACTAAATACGGCCTATGGAACCCGTTTTCGCCAAGACCTTGCATATGATGATAATAAATTCAGTTCTTCACTCTTATTACGCTTTTCAGATGTGGTTTTAGATGAGGAAAGTGACACTGAGCGAGATATCAAAAGCTACGCTGTGGCGCGTATTTTGAAATAACGGACGTCTGACCGGGCAAGCGCTGCGCAGTGGCCGCCCTCTCTTCGGCAGAAGCAATTGATATGCAGTTAAGGCTATTTTGCCGCTCATGCACTTCCTCTTTGGTGTTATTCAGATGTTCTTTATGGTTAGTTAATGACGTTTTCCAGTCGAAGTTTTTAGTATCCTACACTAATTAGCTGATCGGCTATTGACGTGTTTACTATGTAAGTACTAGGTATAAATAAAACGTTTAATTTTCCTTGCATGCTTGGCATTCACATGGTAAAAATGACTTACTTGTGGCAGATTACGAGACAAGTTTAGAACGTATTTGTATAATGACTCTGAATACTCTGGTTTAGTGGTCTTTAAGCAGCGTAAGCGGTGTAATCGCGGGAATCGCCCTAGGGATCAGCCATTGCGCAGATGAGCATACGGCTCGCATGCGCTCGCTGGTCCTGACCAGTGGCGTAGCGTGCAGTTTGACAACGTTGCAATTTGTCCATTTAAACCCATGAAAAAGATCGAACTGTTGGGTATTCGGTGAATACCTTCGCATTCGACCTTTTACAGGGGTTTAAATGGACAGAATGCAACGTTGCCAACTTGCACGCTACGCCACTGGTCCTGACTTTCAACTCGACGGAAAACATTCAGCTTCCATGATAAGTCAAGCCCACGAAGAGTCAAGCGATGAGTCGAATATTTTCAAGCAACGTATTCAGTCGAACTTTTAGCAGATGCGTCTTTAAGGTGATTCCATGGCACGTGACCAAGGCGATCGATTAATGGTCGATTAATTTCCCGGACTCTGTGGAGTTTTTTTTTTTTTTTTTTTGTAAAACCAGGATTGTCAGCACCTGTAGGTAGATCTAACAAAGATATACTTATGTTAAGTTTGGATGCTCGAATCCGGAAAATAAGGACGTAACTCTGGGAATTCGCACAATCGCTGTTCGATTTATCGTTTCGCACAACGGTTTCCGAATTTCCATAGTTACGTCCCTTATTTTCCGGATTCGAGCATCCAAACTTAACTTATATCTTTGTTAGATCTACCTCCAGGTGCTGACAATCCTAGTTTTCCCAAAAAAAAGCTCCACAAAGTCCGGGAAATGACCATTAATCGATCGACTAATTGATCGCCTTGGTCAGGTGCCATGGAATCACCTTAAAGGATCTTTCCAGTCTAATCTAAACAAATCAAGGATTTTGATTCGATATGAAGTCACTCCTATAGTTTTTGACTGATTTTTCGTTGAAAAGGAGATTCTTTCCCGCTGAACCAGTGTGGTTAATCTTGGACTGCTGCACAATGCAACTTGGATTATTTTATTTAAAAAAAAAAAAATAAAAAAAATAAAAAAAATAAGGTAAGAAATCGGAACTTTTCTCCCTAATTGTTTGAGCATCGTGAAAGAACTTTTGATGAATAATGAAAGAAGGGGGAGGCAGATTTTCCATCAAGGAAGGTCAAAGGGGTCAAAACTTCGTAACCAGACAGCCCTCGGACAATCTCGACCACTATGAAGTAACTAACCTCAAAATCGTCTGGGCCCGGTTCCGGTCAATGAGCTATAACTTTAGAGTGGCAGCGGGCTGGTCCACCTTGTGCTACAGAGGGTAGAAGGAATCCCGGGAAAAGCGGAATTTGGACGGCAGATTCCAAGGTTTGAGGTTAAATTTTGTAGGTCGTTCGGAATTTGACGGGAATTTGGACGGCAGATTCGTAGGTCGTTTCCGGCGATGCCCGAGTTTGTTTACGAAACGACCGGAAACAACCTACAAAACTTAACCTCAAAATCGATTTTTACGGCAAGATGGCGGCGCCCTAGGTGACAACAATGAACCAGCGGAACGTTCCTCGATGTGCCACTCTAAAGTTATAGCTAAGGTCCCTAGAGAATACCAGGTACTCTCGCTTGAGATTCTGTAGGTCTTTCGCGTAGCGGGACGTTTGAATTCACGTGTATTTAAATGGGCGGAACCAACTTTTTCATCTGAACTTTTAACTATCTTCTGAGACTAAGTTTGAAACCAAATTTTTTTTACTTAAACTAGACCCTTTGAACTTCAATTCTGAGAAGTATCTTAGATACCAGTAAATTTTTTCATAGGTAAACAGCCCTCTGAAACAACCTCTAACATAGTTGCGGGTGGGGAAGGATGGAGGGGGCCTAGACGCCAGCGATGAGCGGAGAGAGGAGGGACTCGGCAGCTCCATTCGGCTCTTCTCGGCAATACTCGGCATCGCCCGGTGGTCTTTCACGCGCTTCTGATTGGCTCAGAGAAATGTAGGTCCTCTCCCATTATGAGAAAGGGGAATCGAGTACCTGGTATTCTCTAGGGACCTTAGTTATAGCTCATTGGTTCCGGTATGTTTTTCAACTGCATTTTGTAAACAAAAGGTCAACGATTGGATCGCCGAAAGCCCGAATTTGCACCAATCTCATGCTGAAAAAAGTGAAAAAAGTAATCTTTGGAAAAAGTTAAAAGTTTGTATTATTTGTAAATTCACCTTGATTTGGCAGTGCGATAAAGTGAAAATCAAAAATGTCAATGTGACTGAACGATAGTGGCTTGTTTCAGCAATTTTAGATCTCTAGTCTCAATTTTTTCTGCATTTATTCGCTGAAACGTACCAAAAGCGTCTTTCGCCGTGGTTGCACTCTTTATAAAGCGGACACCGTGTGCTACGAGTTCTTAGACATCCGATAACTTTTTCGTGTCTCCCAAAATTTTCTTTCCAATTTGAAGGTTTTATCAGTTTTCTTCGTTAGTTTCATCAAATTTTCATCAGCTTTACTTCCATCATGTTTCGCCTTCCTTTCTTTCTTCCTAGTCATCAATTGAAACGAGTAAGTATTTGCCTGTCTTATCACTTTGCACCTAATGTTTACCTCAGAAATATCTCAAGTGTCATTACATCTTTCCCCACAGATTGATTTTAAGATCCACTTGTTTGAAACTTCTCAAATCGGCTGGGTCATGACTTTTCCCTCCTGTTCGTCTTGGATTATCTTCTGCTTTGAAACTTAGCAAAGTTAGCTTTGAAAGTTAACCTACTTTTGATGTTCATTAAGAAAAAAAGGGCGCACTCACTTACCGATCAAATTGTGATTTTTGGATTGACGCAGTCTCATTAAAAACTGCTGCTGTAAAATCCTTGTTCCCATCAGTGCCTTTCTCTGTTTTCAAATTCATGACGGGAGAAGTAGGATTTTTCTATAAACAAGCGATAAACTTGGGTTATGTACTGAGAAACTTGGTTGGATGCCTAACTTCTATTGTAGTTTTTCTAAATCTAGAGCAAAGAAGAGTGTGGTATTAGTCTGCCAATGAAATCAAAGACTTTATTTATAGAATTCTGACAAAAGCGAATATTTTAGGATACGTGTAGAATTCAAACTGGATACTGATTGGCACACTTGCAACCTGCGCTAAAGCAAGGGGCAATAAACTAACACAGTGGCGCTGGTAGTTGACATTTTCACCCCTTTGCGTCAAACCACTCAAATTCTACGGTTTCACCACCGTTGATTCAAATTGCATACTGCTGGTCAGGGGTGCCAAAAATGTCTGATCTCACGATCCGGATCCAACCTTTTTTTTTTTTAAATCAGAATGTGAACCAACCTGCACTCTGACACGTAAACAAGAGTAACCCATTCCATCATATTCTACCACGTTTCATGCATTTACAAGTTAGCCTACAGAGAGCTGGTAGAGCTTGTTTCATTTCCCAAAATATGACAGATGACAGCCCGCCTAGCTTCCTGCGCTGTATGTTTGTTCGTGTCTCTGCATATCAAAATCAATGCGCAGCAACACAAACTCGCCCTCTGCGCATTGAACAAGCCGATTTGTCATCTGCCAACTCTCATCAAAAGACTTTCTGTGGTACATGTGCAGATTTTAGACCTAAGAACTATTCTGGCGTGCTAAAGAAGAATGGTTCTTCGTGGAACCTTGTGGACACTATTTCTTTATGCTGTTTGTAATGTGGCTGTATCTGAATAGGGACGGAAAGTGTGAATAGAAACCTGTACCCCACATTGCGAATCTGGCGTAAGTAATGCTTGTTCATAGCATTAGTATTCTCCAGAAGGCTGACCTGAAAAACCGTATTTAAAGTTCATTACCTTATCTTGTTTCAGCTCTCTAAAAGACATATTCAGGTCTCATCAAAATTGTACTCAAGCCTTTGTCAACCTCGAAGCCGAAATCACATCGTTCAGTCCATTCGAAACATTCATCAAGATGTTCCCAAGAAAAAGTGAGTAACTCCTCAATTTTACATCTGAAAAACCAAAGTGGCCTCTCTCTAAAGTGAATTTCTTTAAAGGGCAGGTAATTTTAAAAAAAGAACTTGAAAATTTAGATAAATATATCAGATAATTTTAGATCTTTCAATTTACAACAATCCTTTTTTTGAAAACTGGAAAACTGAAGGCAAGTTCTGCCTCCCAAGCGCTACCATTTGATCAATTTTGTAATTAATTTCAATTTACTAACCGAAAATTTTTTCCCCATGCTATCATATGGAAAAAGAGTATCTCAATTTCCATCAAATCTGTTATCCTAAATGTTTTTCATGTTATGCAGAGAAGCAGTAGAAGCATTAAAATTAATAGACTGGCGTTACTCTATTTCTTGTTTCAGGAGCCGCTTTTTACTCTATTCACTTAGTTTAGCAACTCTTAGCACTGGTGCCGTCATATTGTACGCCAAATATGATCCTGAATACCGCGCCTGGCTGAATGAAACCGTTCCTGGGACTGATGAATTTATAAAATTTGTCACTCAAGAAGAAAAATCGTTGGCAGACTCCACAACAGATTACATTACAAATGTTAAAGATCAGTGAGTATTGAAACTGTCCCTATGATAATCTTTGGGATTTTCCAACCTTATTTCTCGTAGTACCTTATAGCTGTTCAGTGTAATCTGAAGAATAACATACTAAAATCTCATCAAATTTAACCAGTAGTCGGTTGCCCATAAGATCCGTGCAAGGTTATTTTGGGTGGGGTGCCTCTTTGAACAGTCCTTCATCTCTATAGTATAGTAGAACTCAAATCAACTGGGGCTTGACGCTCATAGGCTGCCTTCCCCCACCATAACGGACCGAGCGAACTCGCCAGCCAACAGTTGTGGGCGTCGGGCCTTTCTCCTCGTTCATTGCCTCTCGGCGCTCTTTTCAAAACCTCATACTTATGTGCGGAGCCTCAGGTAAAATGAGGACTGGGGAAGGTGTGTGACACATCGTCCAGTAGGGTGCATAGTGGAGATGGTAAAAGTGAGTGATGGCAAGTGAGGAGAAAAGGAGCGCTAAGCCTCAGTTAATACCCTTGCAAATAATGCAATTTTTCCAATTTCTTGACTTATTAGTTATTGGGGTAGATATTGAAGTTTGAATCTATTCTCAAATCCTTGATTCTTCTGTTTTTATTTTATAGGTCTGTTGCTGGGATTTTCAACTTAGTTGGAATGGGTGACGATAAGAAGAGTGAATCCACTCCAACAGGAGGGAAGAAAGAGTCAAAACGTTTGTAACCCTTATCTCTGTCTTGTTTTATCTCATCGCATTCATTTGAAACTCTAACATGCCTTGCAATATCAATCGCAATCCATAATTTTTGAAATTTGAACTAACAGTCGTGATTTAAAGGCATGACATTTACTTGATTTTGGGGCATCACATTTTTATGTTTGCCGCTTCAACGAAGATGTTTCGTCGTACAGTCAAGTAAATGTGCTAAATAGGTTTCCCCTGCCCGAATTTTGAATGCCACCTGGATTATTATGGAAGAAATTTTTGTCTTTCTATTTCACTGTCTTGAAAATGGCTCTGCTGGGTTTTTTTTAATGCTTGAAACAGGTCATTATTTGGTTTGTGCGCTTTAACTTAAGACCTGAGCAAGTATTTAATTAAACCGGAAAAAGGGCAACGGCCTACGTTCTAAGAGCTGGGGCACGGAGCAGTCATCTCAGCCTACTGGCGAGGGTACGTCATCTAGCGTTGACTCAAAATGCAAATCTACCTGAAACGCCAGGTATCTAGTCACAACGCACGGACTATAATAGTCTCTATTCATCAGAAATTTGGTATTGCATGCAAGAAATTTTACATGAAAAATTTATTCGAGAGACAGTAAGGTTTGAGGTTATGGTTTAAACGGGTTCTATGTTTCTACTGCCGCTTTCAGGAGGTAGCGGGTTTTTTGCAGTTTTTGAGCTTTTCCAGGCATTTAAATGCAATTTAGGGTTGTTACAAACATTTTTTCGCAAGAGGGGGGACCTTTTGTTGAAAACCTTCAGACTTTTAGTGAAAAAAAATTTTTTTTTTTTTTTTTTTTTGTTAAATTGTCAGGAATGTTAACAGAAGGCCCCTCTTACCAATATTGTGGTCCTTTTGGCCCTTATATACTTAGAAATACTCAAGATACCTCAAAACATGTGATAAACCTTTTATCTCCAGTAAGTGGCTGTAGAGTACATAGACCCAATGATACCAGAACCTCCAACTTTACGGCCTCTGGTATGAAAGAAGCATTGCGCTCTTTACAGATCATAATAATTTTCGCCTTTTGAATTTTCTTGTCTGAACAGCTTGCATCTATAAGCCTTCGGTTGAAAGGTTGGCACCTATTGCTTGCATAACGTCTTCATTCTGATTCGTTTGGGTCAAACAAGTGTTTACTGTTCAAGATTAGTTCTGCATTTTTGAAAGTTTACTTTTTTGCATCTTTTTGGTTTATGCTTATTTACAAAGCAAACATGATCCGAACATCTGTATATTATTCAATTTGCTTTCACCATTCATTCCTCTGTTTTTTGCTGTTTTTTCCTTAATTTTTGAGTCAGCTTGTAATTCATGTTCATAGCTTTCAATCCGGTGAAGGAACAACCAATAAACCTTAAGTCTCCTGAAAAGAGCCAAGAAAAACCTAAAAAAACTGGTAAGATGGTTAATGGTTTCTCATCTTCGCTTGAATCTCTTCTTGATATTTGCCATTTTAAAAAAAAGAAAAATGTTGGTGAAATTTCTTCCTAGCCATCTTTGTGTTTGTCCACAATTGCTCGCTGTGGACTGCTGCGATCCAAGGTTTCTGGGTTTTTTATTTTGTGGACAACGGCGAATGGGCAAAGCTTCTCTACAAAGAACCCTGCGGAATTCCCTTTTCCCAGGCTGGTAGCACTGCTACCAGCCATTGTGGACCATAACCATAACCATAACCATATAGAATATGGTTTGGAGCATGTGAACCATTGTGGACGGATAGAATAAGTCATGCGCAATCAGCACTATGATTTTTCAAATAATTTCCACTGGTAGCTTGCAACCACGTGACTTTGTTGGCGGAGTCTACAATATGTTCGCAAAATTGTCGTGGACGTAAGAAAAGATGGCTCTTCTTGATTTTGAAGAAGAAAAAATTACCCTCTTTATCATGGCAAAGTCTCCCACCCAAATAGTGAGATTGTTTAAGACAATTTCTCAAACCAAAGCAATGGGTCTCTATTGTGCACTTTTGCTATAAAGGCAGAAATAATTGACTCTACCGTAAAATGTCGTGAGAACTCCTATACGTTCCACTCTAATAGAGAATAAGTAACAGTTAGTTGGATTTCACTGCAAAACGAATACGAAAATTCCAATAATGGTGCTGAACTACCGATTGCGCAATAGTTTAGGTCTGTGCTAAAGAGTGTTGCTAATTGTAGATTAATCAGTCTACATTACCAGCATGTAGACTAATAGACAGTTTCAGTGCAAAGTCAACGGTTAGCCAGCAATCACAACAGTGCACTCATCAGTCGCAATCGGTTGTGATAAAACTCGTGTAGCGTTCCAAACTATCTCACTCACTTTCCTGTGACTGCTATGTATACCTATCTCTTTCTAAATTTGGAACTCGTATATAGGGCCTTGTTTTACAACATATAATTATCAAAATCGCATTAAAATGCCTTGAGGAATTAATTTCTGCCAAAAAATTTTACATTTCTCATAAGTGCACGTAGATTTATTTGTCGGTTTTTATTTTATAGATGATACAAGCAAGAAAGACAGCTCGATCAAGCGTCCAGACTTACAACCTCAAACACTTGCGACTTTTGAAGTTGAGCTAAATAAGTACAAAAGAGAGGCACTTAAAGCATATGCTGATGCAGTCAATGCTGCTAAAGGTAAGAATCTCTTATGATTTTCAGTTTAGTGTGAATTGTCTGTTCAAAATTTAGCACTGTCTAAAAGATCAATTTGATGTTACATCTCGATCAGAGACTATATATAATAAAGACCACGAACTACTCATCTCGCCCATAGTAACTACTTTTAATTTCGGGGTCTCAACAAAACAACGTCCAACTGAACCATACGTTGACTTATAAGCAAAGGTGTCAAGGTTTTTGCCTGATTAGAGTGAAGCACGGAAGTTGCATCAGTCAACGTCAGGTCCTTGTTTGATGGTGCTCCATATGTTATTTTATAAGCGAATTTTTGCGACGAATATATTCTACGGATTTATACGAAATTATTGCCAACCTACGCATGACAACAGTGGATGACACGAAAAAGAATTGTATTTTTTGAACTTTTTCGGTGTCTTCAGGCATCGATGGCATTATGTAATTTGATTTTGAATTCATGTCCAGAGATGAATTCAAAATCGAATGGGTCTGTTGCAAACTTTTGCTATAACAATTAAGAGTCTTTAATCTAATTTAAAATCGCCTGATAAGTCCATTGGTGACATCAGAAAGTCATAAAATGCACTAATAAACTCACAAGAGGCGTTTAATGAAATCCAAGATGGTGGAGAAATATCGAGCAATTTGTATGCATGCACCACGAACATCCAAGGATAGCCAACCTCACAGTATCGATCACAACCAATCACAACGTTAACAAACACTTAACCTCTACCTCCAGTGAGGTTGTCAAAGTTGGCCATCCTTGGATGTTCATGGTGCATGCATACAGATTGCTCGATATTTCTCCGCCATATTGGATTTCATTAAACGCCTCTTGTGAGTTTATTATTGCATTTTATGATTTTCTGATGCCACCAATAGACTTTTCAGGTGATTTTACATTAGATTATACACTCTTAATCGTTGTAGCAAAAGTTTGCAACAGACCCATTGGTGCCATCAATGCCCCGAAAACACCTAAAAACCCAGTTGAGTTTTCTCGAATATGTAGGTTGGTATTGTCTATCATATTCGATCGAAAAAATTTGCTCATGTATTTAGTCCCAAAAAAAAGGGCAACCACCGAGGGGCAATCAGCTAGCTTGTGGTCTCTAATATATATTGTCTCTAATCTCGAGGGTAGTTTCTACAATCGATCCCGCAAAATACAAATTTCAAATGTCCTGAAAGTGTGCACCAGAGCCTTTTCAAAAACAAGTTTCAGAAACAAATCAATCGTACAGTTCATGGTTTTTTGTTACTATCGGTTTTCAAATTATATGCCGATACTTTCAAGTAACAATGCTGATTTCAAAAATATCTTTAATGGTCTTTAAATCTTAAAATATTTTTAATATGAAATGTTTAAAGAAAAGCTTAAAACATTTACCGTATTTACCCGTGTATAACCCGCGCCTTTTTTCTTAAAATCGGGAGAAAAAATCGGGGGTGCGGGTTATACACGGGTAGAGCGCTAGACGCAACCCGCAACAACATTGCGCACGCATTCTATCTCGGATTACAGCGGCGCGCACACTCCCACACTCCCGACCGTCTGCCGCACACGTTTTCTTCATTTTTTAATAAGCTCCGCCCCCTTGAGACACTTGTCGCATTCGAGTTTCGCACTTCCACCCATTATTTTGATGAGGACCACCGCACGGTGTAGTGCGGAAACGTTGGCATGGACCGGGGACCGCCGCGGGCCGCGGCCGACTCAATGAGCTATAACTTTAGAGTGGCACATCAAGGAACGTTCCGCTGGTTCATTGTTGTCACCTAGGGCGCCGCCATCTTGCCATAAAAATCGATTTTGAGGTTAAATTTTGTAGGTGGTTTCCGGTCGTTTTGTAAACAAACTCGGGCATCGCCGGAAACGACTTGGAAACGACCTATAAGTCGCGTGCGTAATCGCAATTTCCGCGCATTGTTTTGATTTCTCACACCCTTAATCAGTGATTTACTAATAAATAAATAGTTTTCCATTTCAAAGTTCATGTTTCGATTCTTTTTTGTCTCATTTTTCCCCCCCAGCTTTTCATCTCCTCTTCAAAAAATGCGGGTTTTACACGCGGATTTTTTTTTTTTTTTCCCCATCGCTAAAATGTAGGGTGCGGGTTATACACGCGTGCGGGTTATACACGGGTAAATACGGTAAAAAGACATATTTTTTTAGGTACTGTTTTTTTTTTTTTTTTTTTTTTTTTTAATAGAGTTGCTCTAGGAATACAAATTATATCTGAGCTTGTAATTTTGTAACTTTGATGGCTTTAAAACTGCTGAAATTTCTGCATAGTCAGAATGCTGGTTATTTTTTGAAAGATTGAAGCGAGGAAGCCGAATTCGATTCTAGATTTTGCTGTAAAATGCGGAAATTTGGAAGATACTGCACCTCTTGGTAGCACTCCTGCATCATCTGCAGAAGAACGCAGTACCTTTACCAGCAAAAAGATATTTTAAATGTATTGTTTTTTGAAAAACTTAAACGCGGGTGAAGGAGCCAATGATCTTATTTCACGTTTTGATTACTATTTACACCTCCAGCACTGATTTAATCCGTAGCATTCAGGAAGTTCTTCTTACTGCTCTCTTACTTTAAACAGGTTTATCACTGTAAACTAATATTTTCAGAAACGTCCAATGAAATCTTCAGACTAGTTGAGTATTCAGTCTCCGAAGATAATCCTACTCTGTGGACTCAGATCAAACAGAAAGTCGAACATAAGGAAAAAGTACTGAAAAATGCGGAAGACACTGTACAGAGTGCTCGGTAAGTGCATTGCTTTATATTTATACTATATTTTTTAATTTTTTTCTGTTTGTATCTGCTATTTCACTCTCATTGCTATTATTCTTCATTGAGACATTTTTTGTGAAATTGTTTTACTTACATGAATTTTTTAAGTAAATTTAATGTGATTCTGAGAAGGAAATGTCTTGATCAAGGCCTTGTTTGCAAAATTCAACTCCAGCAAAACACTAAAACTATCTATTTTTACCAGTTTTTTCTCTCTTTGGTTGCATTAGCATCCAATATTTGTTGAACTAAAAACGTCGGGTTGGTATGAGTCAGAATAGCTCAACTGTAAGATTTGTAGCAACTGTAATAATTTTAATTATCTTTCAAATTTAAATCAATGTTTCTTTAATGCGATTCTGAGAAGGAAATGTCTTGATCAAGGCCTTGTATACAAAATTCAACTCCAGCAAAACACTGAAACTGTCTATTTTTACAAGTTTTATCTCTCTTTTAAGGCTTTAGCATTCAATATTTGTCGAACCAAAAACGTCAGGTTGGTAGGTGTCAGATTAGCTCAACTGTAAGACTTGCAGCAACAGTAGCAATTTTAATCATCTTTCAAATTTAAATCAATGTTTCTGATTTCTTTTTTGACAGGCAAAAAATCACAGAATTGAAAAAACTTATCGATTCCTCGAAGATTGATGCCAACAAAGATGCACTTGCAGTCGCTAAATTGAATGTCAAAAGAGCCTTCGATGAATTAGATAAAACAAAGAAAATTGCAGAAAAAGAATTGCAGACTGCTGCCGTTGCCGATAAGTATTGGAACAAAGTGAAAGATGCTCAACATCATTTCTGGGTAAGTTTTATTTATTTTATTTTCTTTATTTTTTATTTTCAAAAATTAGTACATCGGAACCAGTGATTGTAACTCATATGCGCCATTTGCGCCTAAGAAATTGAGTTGACGGTCAAGATTGGCGCCTAAGAAAATTTTCACTGAAAAATGGTTTTTTCCTCCCGTCGATTAAAGTCCACGCTCCTGCACATTTGGTTTTTTGCTGATATGTTGATCGCAAAAAATATGACTAGTTTCTTATGCGCGCTGTGTCCAAAAAAAAAAAAAAAAAAAAAAAAAAAAGGCCCCTAAAAAATACTTGATGGCTCCTAAAAAATAACATGGCTGGCCAAAATGGCTCCTAAGACTTAGACCTGAGTTACAATCACTGATCGGAACATCCTAATGTTATCGCACAAGTCAATACATTAGTAATAATAAAGACGGTACGCAAGAGTGATAACTTATTAACTCATAAACTCATCAATAGAATAGAAGGCTTTGATCAGAAGAAAAGCCCTGAGCTTTGCCAAAAATGCAGTTTTTTATTTTTAATTTTATTTTATTTTATTTTTATTTATTTAAAAAAAAATATATATATGAATGATAAGAGTGGAGTTACACAGATGTACCATGCCTTTCAAAAGAAAGTACCCTGGTTGAAATTCTTTTTAATAAATTTCCCCGTTGTTTCCAATAGAAGTTTTGATTTTTCATATATCCTCTGCAAGGGGCATTCTGATTAGTTTCTAAACCCTGGAAAGCCGAAAAAGTGTTAAAAGGTTGCAGGGATTTTAAAGAGTAAAAAATTAGACAAGGGAACATTCTTTTGAAAATTTTATTACCATACTGTCGCGCGTATAAGTCGCTTTTGCAGATAAGACGCACCCCAGATTTTGAGAGAGCAAAAAAAGAAAAAAAAAGATCTTCCGCCTATAAGCCGTGTATTGTAAGGGCTGAGGAGGAAAAAGGAGTGAAAAATTTAGATAAGGTCTGAAAAAGGAGGAAAGCCAAAGCCTCTAGATTACCGTGGTGCCGACTTACCGTCATAGCTGATCTGGGCACAATTTTCTCTGATAAAACGATATGCATATTACATATTTATTTTCTCCATATGATTCTATGTTATTCAGGTGTGCATTGAAATGTACACAAGGTCTGAGAGGGTTAATTACTGTAAATAATACTACTTCTACTACTGCTACTACATTTTTTTTTTTATTCTTCACAGGATGAGTTAAGCGTTTTGTTCCCAGATATCCAGTTTGTGAACAATTCGATCAAACTGCATGAAGAAGATCTAGATCTTTTCCTATTCTATGCCCATCAACATATTTTGAAGTATCAAAGAAAGTTGTCAGAGCTTGAGGTAAGTTCAAGCGTTTTTCTTTTTTCTGTGAAATTGTTCACAAAATTTTTAACAGCTTTTTTGTCGTTGTTTGGTTACCTCTGAAATGATCATTTTCTATTTTTTTTTTTTTTTTTCTTTAGGAATATGAGTTTTTCCAAAACTTTACAAGTTGTAAGTAAAATGGATGAAATAAAAATAGTTTTATTGGGGCTATTGCACACTTTTGCTATAAGCGATTTAATAGTCGATTATGGCGTAAAAACCTCAAAAAATAACGATGGCGGCACTAAAAACTTCCAAAATCCACTCCTAAACTCAATAAATGCAGTTATTTGCGCGAGCGTAATGGTGGCCGAAGGCACTAAAATGGGAGATTCCTATCTTAATTCCGTCACTCTTTCTATGCTGACAAGGATGATTCACAGAGTAATTAGTCATCAGAGTGATGATCCACATCCGATGAATGGTACCACAACACCAAGTGACACCGGTGTCAAATGAAAGTAGTCTCTTATTGGTCACTTCTTGATGGAGTTTCAGAATTGTTAGTGCCTTCGGCCACCATCACGCTCCCGCAAATAACTGCGTTTATTGAGTTTAGGAGTGGATTTTGGAAGTTCTTAGTGCCGCCATTGTTATTTTTTGAGGTTTTTACGCCATATTCGACTATTAAATCGCTTGTAGCAAAAGTGTGCAATAGCCCCATTCAAAGGGTATTTAGCTTTGGAATCTAAATACAGTGGATGTTTGTTGTGTGGAACCTGCGTCCTACCCCTAAAAAAATTCCACTTAGCGAAAGTTCCACCTAGCAAAAGTTCCTCTTAGCAAAAGTTCCACTTAAGACCTCACAGTCAGAGTATAGGAGGTTTCATAGAGCTGAAAAAATTCCACTTGGCGAGATATTCCACTTAGAGGAATTCCCACACCTCAAGCTTTTACTGTATGTATTAAAGTTCAGGACCTGATGCCCCTGATGCCCCCTGATGGTACTAAAATGTGTAGCAATATTTCATACGAATTCAAGACATTCAGTGCCATGACCAGGGTGATCTAACATTGAATGACTCTACTGTCTATTCATCTTCAAAACTTTAAGAAAGAGTGTATATATTGATGATCGTACTTAGATTGTTTAAAATTAAAACTTTTGCTTCGTGGCTGAATAATTTCAGTTTCCACTTTTTTCATTACTAACTCTTGTTTTTTTAAATTCTTAGACTGTTGGTCAGCAAAAACTTGAAGCAGCTCTGGAACAATTAAAATTAGGTGATCCGAAAGAATTATCTGCGGTAATCAGTTATGAAGTTGACCGAGAGCGGCAGAAATTGGTGGAGGAGTTAGACAAGAAAGTAAGATGTGTTGTTTATTATGTTTCATCAATTCTGATAAAGATGTGATTTTTATTGGGTGTTTTGGTAGTCAACTGATGTCTTAGAGAGTCCTCGATAGGCCCAAATTGGTATTTTTCATTTTAATTTTTATGAGAAAAACTAAAGAAATCCCTTTTTTATTTTACCAATAATGCTGCTTGCATGAGTGACGCTTTTCCAAAGTTTTCTAAGTCATATGACTCATTAGCATTTGCTTTTTTGCATTAAAAATTTTAATTTCTGAGGAATGATAAATAAAATTTCAATATCTGAGAGCAAAAGTTATAAAGAAAATCAAAAAGTTGAAAAACAAGGTTTTGGTCCACCATGTTTTTTTTAAAAGGAAATTTTTAGCTCAGAAATTAAAAATTTCCAAAGGCGACCCTTATCTTATGATACATTTTGGTTTGGCCCAAGTTGTGTATTGACATGTATTGGGGGTCTCCCCCAGAATATTAAAGGGGGTCTGAGGGTCTCCCCCAAATTAAATTTGATGTGAGAAAGTGTTCGTAGGGTATTCCCTACAGTTCATTTAATGTGCTCATTGTAATTTTCGCGGGATTTTACTCAAGAAGTAACAAGTCAATCGCCTATAGCAAAATTTAGCAAGAGCCATTTTTTCTTTTTCTCCGTATCAATTTTCGAAAATAATTTATCGGAACTTAAGTCTTTCATTTCCATCTCTACTTTGTCTGTTTCTGTTTGTTTATTTAAATATTTACTCTATTTCCTTTTTTTAGTTTATAGAAATAACAGCAGACATGGAATCTGAAATTCACTTGCAAATGAAACGCCAAGCAGAAGCTCATCATGCCCATTTGCAAGATGCCATGGACCTGAGGGAAAGGGAAGTAAACCGAAAAGTGAAGAGAGAAATCGATGAAACCGTCTCCGCGGAAAAAGAAAAGTACAAAGCTTCTCTTGCTGCGATGGTTGGACGAATGCGAGGACTAACTCAAGGTTTTGAAAGTGAGTCCAAGATGTTTTATCTAAAAATTTTGGACACTGCCTGGAAAAACATAAGATTTTTTTTTCCCCCTTTTTTTTTCTTTCTTGATCAACCAAATAATGTTAATAAGGTTAATCCTATGTGCTAGTCCAAGCTGAATTTCAAGTTAGTGCGCTGTTTTAAGGCAAACATTTTTTTCAGCGTGTTTAAGGGGAGTCGGATGTGCCTATCTAAACAATGTAAAACATGGTCATGTTCATGTACCTTTTTCTCAGGATCTACTCAACCGATTTTCGAAAACTTTAGATCATTTGAAAGGTCTCATCTTCCTAAAAAAAAATAGACGAGAGTGTTTTTGAAAATTTCAAAAATCCAAGTTCAGAAAATTTTATGAATTTTTTTACCAAAAAATTACAAAAATTTTGACTTCAAGAGGACACAGCAGGAAAAATTAAAGAAAAATTGAGAAACCCTCCCGTCTTTTCGTGTAAAAAAACAAGACGATTCTGACAAGCCCCAGTTTTTGAAAATCGGTCCGGTAGATTCTAAGAAAAGGGTACACAAGTGTCAAAAAAAGACAAAACCCTAATTCTTTTAAAGAAAAGGCGTATAAAATAGGTACGGGATGAATATTCCATTGAAACGCGTGTAATTGCAAAAAACGTTATGAATACTGAAATGGGCATAACATTGGGGCTAATCACCAAAATTTAAAAAACTTAGTCTCAAAATGAAGCTGAGACTATAAAGAAAAATAATTCTTGAAACACAAAAATTCGTCAAAATCGCCTAATTTTCACATCCGACTCCCCTTAAATCAGGGGGAGAGCCGAGAGGTCATCAAAAATCTTTGACAATGTCCTCTATGTGTGTGGAAATTGTGGGGGTGAAAAAGACTCTGCGCCCGGGTGTGATTGCATTTTGATTTGCAGTTTAAATTCCTTCTGTGCACCTACGTTCTCTGTAACCCTTACCACTCATATGTTGGACCAAGTCCGACATTTTCATTTAACCATTCTATTTGTCTGTCGGATATGGTCCGACATGAAAGTTCACTTCTCCCAAGCTCATTTGTCGGACTCCATCCGACTTCTCCGACAAGTGCAGATCTCCAGCGGACATCTGAGGAACTAACCTAGCATGTTATATTTTTTTATTCTCACTTTACCTATTCTAACCTTTTTAAATTTTTTTTAATGAGTGGTAAACAACAAGCTATAGCAACAGAGAGGCTAATACTTGTTATAAGTCCTATCTCGAAGTGTGACAGCATGGGCGTTCTGAATCTGGTTTGTTTGGCTCATGTTTTTTAACCTCAAATTAAAAGTTGTTATTAATCCAGTGAAAATTGGTTTTAAACGAAAGTGCAAGTGTTTAAGATTGGCTTTCTGGACGCAAAATTTTAATGCAACTATCCCGGTGAGAAAATTTAGCTTGTTTCCATCGTGTGTTAGTTTCTTTATTGTGCAAATCCTTCCAGAAGAAACAGTTATATCATTATCTGTGTCCAGGTAGCCACTCTAAAACACGTGCAACTTTTGTTTGAAACTAATTTCAAATATATTTGTCACAATTTTTTTTTTAAAAATTTAAAGGTTAAAAAATATGAGGCAAACAAAACGAGCCTTTGTGAGAAACGTCCATAAGAGATTTCCATCATGGTCACCTTCGTGAAGTTTCAATATCACGCCCCACGAATCCTCTCTATCGCTATAGCTCGGTGGTGAAAAGGGTTGAATGGGGCTATTGCACACTTTTGCTTTAAGCGATTTAATAGTCGATTATGGCATAAAAACCTCACAAAATAACGATGGAGGCACTAAAAACTTCCAAAATCCACTCCTAAACTCAATAAACGCAGTTATTAGCGCGAGCGTAATGGTGGCCGAAGGCACTAACAATGGGAGATTCCCATCTAACAATTCTGAAACTCCATCAAGAAGTGACCAATAAGAGACTACTTTCATTTGACACCGGTGTCACTTGGTGTTGCGGTACCATTCATCGGATGTGGATCATCACTCTGATGACTAATTACTCTGTGAATCATCCTTGTCAACATAGAAAGAGTGACGAAATTAAGATAGGAATCTCCCATTGTTAGTGCCTTCAGCCACCATTACACTCACTCAAATAACTGCATTTATTGAGTTAAGGAGTGGATTTTGGAAGTTTTTAGTGCCACCATCGTTATTTCTTGAGGTTTTTACGCCACAATCGACTATTAAATCGCTTATAGCAAAAGTGTGCAATAGCCCCATTGATGTATATTTGCTGCTTCTTATATCATCTCTAATTTCTTAAATCAATGCAAATTTCAGAAAAAGTCGAGCAAGATAAATTAGCAAGGCAAAGTTTAGCTTTGTGGAGTGCTTGTCAGTCTCTTCTGAATGTTGTCAGTGCCTGGTCCCCTGATATACCGTGGTCCGAACAGTTGAAACCTTTGAAGTCAGAAGTAGAAGCCATCAAGAAAGCAGGACGTAAGTTATCTATCGCTGTTTTGTAAGCATGCCAGTCGCTTGAAGTAGTCAACCTTTTCAGTCGACTCCCACTGGTTGAAACGTCCTTTCAGTGCCAACTATACAGTGTTGCCGATTAGCGGATTTTCCTCAGGAATGCTTTAGCGAGCCATCGGATCTTTTGTCAAATTTTTTTTAATTGCGTATTTTTGAGGTTTGGCAGAGATTTGGCAGATCTTTTTGGAGTTTTCAAATCTGTCTCTACTATTCCGTTTTTTTTCCATTTTCAAGTTCAAAATCACGGTAAAATACTCTCTCATCTTGGAAACTCACATTCTTTTCATATTTATGTTCATCTCAAAGGGGAATTTGACATTCTTGATTATCAGAGGATCCTCAAAAATTTTGATCATTTTGTGAGCAGTTGAATCTTTTGGTGGAGGATTTAGAAAACTAAATTGCGTACTTTCACGGATTTTCTTGGAGTTTTTAAATTTTCCTGTAAATTTTCACAAATTTCAACGGCTGGGGAGGTTTTCGGATGTTTTGCACTTTTGTAGCGGATCTTTTGAAAAAAAAAACAATCGGCAACACTGCAACTATGAGCTAATTCAAAAATCTTTTCCGCGGTAAACGGAGTTTGGCTGGTTTGAAACTAGAGGGCTTATTGCAGAAATGGCTTTTAAAATAGAAAGCCAATTGTAACAATGTATAGCTATTATCAAGGGTTTTAAGGTGATTCCAGGGTTGACCGGTTCAAATCATAGACAGCACATCAAACTGCTCAATAAGTCAACAGTTTTTGGCTTAAATTGATGATGTTACACAAAAAACACAAATTTGAGGAACTTCAGCACCTGCAAGCGTACTTCAGGAAGATACCCTGAAAGTTTTAAGCTGAAACCCTCAAAAACAAAGCCGAGATATTTGAAGTTTGGAAATTTCCAGAAGCCTCAATGAGTGTTAGTGAGGCAGATGGACATAGAGTACCCCTCGCACTCACTGGCATTCACTAAGCTTCAAGTGAAATGAATTTCCAATATAAGGGCTGTAATTCTCAACCAGCTATGGTTGTTTTGGGCTGAAAAAATCCAACAAAAATTACGTAGGTGCCGATGTTCTTGTATTTTTAGTCATTCAATACTTTGTACACATGAGCCGTTCCGTGCTACAGTGGTGTAAATCCTAAATTCTGTTTTTGAGTGTACCTGTTAGGTTGCTGATTTTTTTTTAAGTCATTGTAATTTTCTTATTCAAATGCAGTTGTTTTTGGGAAAAAATAGCGTTAGCGACTTTTCAAAGCGCTTCTTGACAAAGTACAGTATGAAACCATTTTTATCACGTTACTAACTAAATTTTTCAAAAATTGGATCCTAACCACGCTTGTTCAGAACAGCTCATATTGCTTTGTATGTAATATTCTATTCACTATTCAGTAATGTTGAATCATTTTGCAACCAATATATCTTTATTCTAATTTGCTCTTTGTTTTTGTTTTTTATAGAAGAAGACGAACTTGTAGATGCTGTCGTCAAAGCAATCCCAGATGAAGCTCTAACAAGAGGTGTTTTTCCTGAAAATGCCCTCAAACAACGGTTTTTCAATGTCGAGCGAACTGCGTACCGTGTCGCCATTGTACCTGAAGGGGGAGCCTCCCTCGCCTATGTATTTTTATCGTTCCTTCAAAGCTTCCTTATCATTCGAGCAGCCAACCCCATCCCTGCCAGTGAATTGGCTGATGAACCTGTAGATTTCTCAAAATTAGATAATTATGATATTTTACAAAGAGCAAGGTAAGCTTTCACTTTTCCTGTGCTTTGCACAACTTTGCACATCACTGCTCACATGCGCCATTTGATCATGACTTCATGAGAGGCTTTTTCCGCAAACTCTAGAAGAACAGCTCGTAATAGAGAATTACAAAAGTTGGTGCAGAAACTATGTCTTTGCTCTGAAATCCCCTTGAACATTTGCGTTTTGGCACTCAACAGGAAATAATGTTGTTTTTGCACTTAACGAAAAACAAAACAACCTATGTCACAAATGTCACGTATCCCAAGTCACTGCTCACATGCGTCGCATAATCATGATGTTATGAGAGGCTTTTTCCGGGAACTCTAGAAGAACAGCTCGTAAAAGAGAATTTCAAAAGTTGGTGCAGAAACCATATCCTTGCTATGAAATCGCCGTGAACTTATGTCGTTTTTGCTCTTGACAAAAACAAAGCCGTTTTCAATGGACCAAAAAATAAAACAACCAATGTCACGAAGAAGACAAAAATGCACATTCCAGTGAAATCTAAAGCCAATTTATCAATTATTTCTTGAGTTATAGTGTCATATAAATACTTGACTTTGAATTGTGTATCGATGATATGCTACTATATAATATATTACAAAGAGCATTTGCTTCTAAGTTTTGAAGAACCAAATTTGTCCAGATCTTCGGTTTTTCTTAAGGTGATTCCTGGTGAAACTCTTCCAGATTTCAATCCGATAGATAGCGACTCTAACTGGCGATAGCGTCACTTTTGGGGAAAGTCATCTTTTTGGCATTTTAAATTGAGAAAAAGAAAAAACGCTTAATCCAAGAATGTTGGCACCTGCATAATTTTTATGGATTTTTTAAGCCCAGCATAATTTTTATGGATTTTTTAAGCCCAGCATAATTTTTATGGACTTTTTAAGCCCAAAACTACTATATTTGGTTGAAAATTACAGCTGAAGTATTTGAAATTCATTTTGCCATAAGCTTCGTGAGAGTGAGTGGCACTATGGATATGTGTCTCACTCGCACTCTTTAAAGCTCATGGAAATTTTTCTATAGTTCCAATATCCTGGCTTTTTTTTAAGTGTTTCAGCTTGAAACTTTCAGGGTATTTTTCTGAAGTATGCTCACAGGTGCCGACATTCCTCACATTTGTGAATTTTGTGTAAAGGGTCATTCCAGGCTAAGTGTTCCACGTGTCACACTTTAAAACAATTTTTTTACGTTTTAAAATTTGACAGTTTCAACTTTTCAGAAAAAAAGAATGGTAAATGTTTGACTTTGTATCCTTACCATTGCTTCAACATGCAAAAAGAGACTATGAAGAGTCATTTTTAAAAGTAACGAGTGGAACAGTTAACTTGGATGACCCTAAATTCATCAATACTAGCCAAAGACTGTTGACTTTTTGACCAGCGCGACGAGGTGTCAACAGTTTAAACTAATCGGCCGTGGAATCACCTTAAACTACATCTTTGAGTAAAAAAGCAATTGGCAATTTTTTCTTGATGAATTTTCCCGTCTAATATCATTTAATTATTTCGTTGATTTGATTACAGGTATTGGCTCGATAGAGGAGACTTAGCTCAAACTTTGAAGTACATGAACTTGCTTAAAGGCGGCGCAAGAGCGGTTGCGTCCGACTGGATTAAAGAAGCAAGGTTGCTACTCGAAACGAAACAAGCTGCTGAAACTTTAGTTTTTCATTCCACTTCTAATGGATTAATTTATTCCTAGATGGCTTAAACTTTTTTTTAGATAACTTCAAATCAAATTTTATTTAAAAGAATCCTTTCAGCCATTATTGACTGTCATCATTCGAAGTAGTCTCTTACTCAATCAGTTTCTTTTAAATTCTCCCCCTCCTCTCCTCTCCTCTACTCCCCCAAATCATCGGAAGGTTTCTGAACTTGTATTGTGTATGTTTGTATAAAATTTTGTTGAATTCTTTGAGCTCTTCATTTTGATATCTTTGTTTTCAAAATGCGCTTATGATTGTTAATATCTTCAATTAGTGATTAAAAGTTGTATATTTTCCCGAGCTTGTTATGTCATTTTTATACGTTTTCACTCCCTGAATGGGGCTATTGCACACTTTTGCTATAAGCAATTTAATAGTCGATTATGGCGTAAAAACCTCAAAAAATAACGATGGTGGCACTAAAAACTTCCAAAATCCACTCCTGAACTCAATAAACGCAGTTATTTGCGTGAGCGTAATGGTGGCCGAAGGCACTAACAATGGGAGATTCCTATCTTAATTTCGTCACTCTTTCTATGCTGACAAGGATGATTCACAGAGTAATTAGTCATCAGAGTGATGATCCACATCCGATGAATGGTACCGCAACACCAAGTGACACCGGTGTCAAATGAAAGTAGTCTCTTATTGGTCACTTCTTGATGGAGTTTCAGAATTGTTAGATGGGGATCTCCCATTGTTAGTGCCTTCGGCCACCATTACGCTCCCGCAAATAGCAGCGTTTATTGAGTTTAGGAGTGGATTTTGGAAGTTTTTAGTGCCGCCATCGGTATTTTTTGAGGTTTTTACGCCATAATCGACTATTAAATCGCTTATAGCAAAAGTGTGCAATAGCCCCATTATAATGTTTATCACAAAAAGAGAGAAAAGAAAAATAGGTTGGAATCAGAGGAACTTAGAAAAAATTAAAATTTTTTTTTTTTTTAACAAGAAACGAGCAAACTTAAAAATTAAACCTTAAAAAGAAATGAAACCAAACTTATTTTAATTAGATGTAATTGAAGGACTAGGAGATGGTGTGTCACGTTCTGTGCTACTTCCTAATACTTTCTCTAATCTTTGCCTGCTGAATTTTCCCATTCCAGGCCTGTAAATTTCCATTGCTGGTCGATCCTGGAGGGGGGGAAAAAAGTAAACAAATTGTAAGATTTCATATTTTTACAGAAGTAAATAACAAAAAATGTGAGGATTCTTACAAGGGTTCAACCCAAAATCTCACTTCACAAATCCAACAAAAAAATTTTAACTATTCATTCAAAAGATTTTTACAGGTGAATTTTCGAGAACGAATATCATAAACAATACCAACCTAACTACATATTCAAGGGAACTCAATTGTGTTTTTAGATGTGTTTTCAGGGCATTGATGGCATCAATTCGATTTCGAATTCACCTTCAGACTTGAATTCAAAATCGAATTGATGCCATCGATGACTGAAAACACGGAAAAAGTTTGAAAAACACGATCCAGTTTCGTGTCATCCACTGTTGTCATGCATAGGTTGGCAATGGTTTTGTCGAATTTAGTCAAATATATTCATCGCGAAAATTCGCCTTGTGAATAGTTTTCACAGTGAAGAGAGTCTTAATCTCTTTGGGGGAGGAACAGAGGAATAGAGCATCAGTAGCTCACATTCTCCTTTCAACATAAGAACTTTGATTCATCATCAGGCAGTAATTGACTGTTTTGGGGGAGCAAGGTATCGTATCGGTTGCCGTCTGAGTATCTCTGGTTCAAAACTAATTCTGATTCAATGTATTTTCTCCATGAGCGCTTTTTTGAATGGAAGTTCAGGCTATTGAATCAAACAGCTAATGCAACCTTTTTGTGACTATACATTCTAGACCCTTGAAAATTCTATTTCATGCCTGGTTCCACAGCTAAAACTGCCGAAATTAACAAGATATTACAGATTAACGGATGGTATGTGGAGGTTGGAGTTATCCGAATTCTCGCCGGATTCCTGCCCATTCCACAACAACAACAATAACATTTGGATGATTTCAACCTCCAAATGTATCATTTAATCAGTAATATCTTGTTTATTTTGGCAGTTTAAGATAGACCTGTGCTATGTCCAGTTTTGTGTATCGAAGTTCGATGTTCAATAAACATCGAAATTTTATCGATACATGGAAACAAATTTAAAAAATCAATAATGAGTAATCACTGAGAATCATGATACTTTTAAATGCTTCAGAGATGGTCTAAGAGGAAAAAATGACTCTTAGGTCTGTTTCTGGTAGAAATATTGATAAAAAACGAGTTTCGATGAATCGAATATCATCAACAATAGCATCGAATCCATTCGATGGCAGGAAAACATCAAAACTTTGATCGATGAATCAAACATCTCACAGGCCTAGTTTTAGACAAGGAATCAAGTATAATTAAGTATATTTGAAGATGTAGAGTTCATAACTGCAAAAAGGTTGCATAAAATGTTTGACTTAATAGCCTAAATTTCCGTTCAAAAGTGCGCTTACAAGGTAAATACATTGAATCAAAGTTTGTTTGGAGCCAGAAGTCCTCGGACAGCAATCAATACAACTTATCTGATCTACTAAAACGGTCAGCACAAAAAATGAACAAAAATGGAACGCAAAAATTTGGTTCAAACCCGTTTTTTTTTTTTTTTAATCGGAACGTTAAACAAACCACTCTCAATCAAGAGTGACCCGTTCCATCTTGTTCCATCATGATCTGCGTATAAAAAAATTAGTTTCATTACATTGGTACAAACCTTGTTTCGGATACGCCTCTCTGTTCTTGGATCCTTCTTTGACGGGCCATCATTGGTTTGCGAGGAGGATGTGTCTTGTGACTCCAGCGACTTCCTTCTTCCCGTAGAAACAGGTGGAGACGATTTTTCTTCTTCCAACGAGCTTTGCCTAATTGAAGAGTCATTTTTGGAGCTTCGTCTCTTATCATGATCAGGTCTTTTATGCACAGCATTACTCTGTGATTCCGAGCTTGACTCCACAGATTTTTTAGATGAGGGTTTAGAGGTTGCTACAACAGACTCAGATGTTTCTTTCACCAATGGTTTCGACTCTTCTTTAGATGTTTTATCATCATTATCTTTTTTTTTCTTGACAAACGAGCTACTTTGCCTCGATTGGAGTTCAACGGATTTCCGTCTCTTCGGAATAGCACCGTGCTCTTGGGCCGAATTTATTTTCTTGTCATGCTCTTTTTCGTTCGAAACCGCATTATCTTTTCCGGAAACTTTCTGCGCTCCATCTTTAAAACTTTTAGGTTTCGCTCCTTGCCTATCGTACTTAACTTCCGACTCCTTTACTCCATCCCTTTTGCCGCTTTTATCACAGTGCGCTTTATTTTCTTTGTTTTCGGATACGCTTAAATTTTCATTATGAGGCCTTGAAACTATTACTATTTTTTTCTTGCTGTTTTTATCAATTTGAGCATCTTTATTTTTGAATCCGTTTTTGTAAGGTTCATTGCTTCGCTTTTCATATTCTTTCCGTTTATTCTTTTGGTAACTATCAACTTTGTTTATTTGTTTCTTGAACTTATCTTCTGTCGTGTCATTGCTAGGAACTTCATCAGACTTTTTATCTTTATCCTTCGAGTCTTGGTTTAAGCCGTTGTCTAGATCACTGGTTTTTGAGTTTTTCTTGCGAAGCTCTTCTCGTTGTTCTAAACGGCGAAGCCTTTCCTCACGATAACTTTTACCTCCTTTTTCTTTTTCCCTGATGAGATAAAAAAAAAATACATGATTAAAAAAAAATTTGAAAAGATAAATGAGGACAGATCACAACCATACTTTGTGTTTAAGGTGATTCCACGGTCGATTAGTTCAAAACAACAACAAAATTACACAAGTAGCCCGAAAATTTAAGAATATGAAAAGGGAAAAATAAAACAGGATCAAAGCTAAAACAATTAAATTAGATAGATAGATAAATAGATAGATAGATAGATAAAAGGTCTACCGCCCTAGCTGCTGGGATAGCTCTTATGCGGGTGTTTCACCGCGAACGATAAACCCGTGTTTCAGGGAGAGGAGGGTAAAAGGATGGGAGAGAGCTTGTTGGGCCTAGCCGTATGCCAAATACCCCGCGCAAGGAAGGACTACCTGTAACCGGCAAGGATAGTGGCAAAGGTTGCAGTGAACTATTTTTTTTTTTTTTTTCTTTTTTTAAATAAAATAACCGTGGTATTTTATTTTAATTGAATTAGCTTAGAAACACTTTAAATTTCCAACCGTTGCAAGTCGGTTATTGTGGTGTTGTTGGAAAGCTCTTTTAAGTACCTTTCAACAAAGTGCGTCAGCAAGGGAAAATTTACTGATAAATTTATGCAGGAAAATTTCAAAATTTGTCTGTTTAGATTTATTACTTACTTAGCTGAAAAGTTGACTTTTTCCTTCACTTTCATAGCTTTCAGTAGTTCCTTAGCTCCTTTCTTTCCAAACGATTCTTTCTCTTTATTTCTATCTTTCTCCTTGGAAACTAGATTTGAGGAACTCTGGAATAAAAAGAATGATGAAATAAAACAGTGATCAACAGAGGAAAGAGTGTCTGAGAGAGGAGTAGAAAAAATCATGAACAGCCATCTGACACTAGCGGATCCAAGAAAGTGTCCTTCTCTCTCTTCTCCCATTAGAATGCATGTGTTAGAAAAGGAAAGAAGAGGGGGCGAATATCACGTGACTGCCCCTGATCTGTCCTTCCTAACACACAAAATCTAATGGAGGAAAGAGAGAGAAAGATACATTCCTGGATCTGCCAGTGCCATCTGACTTTCTAGAATATAAAATTATTGGTGTGTGAAACAAGTAAATGAACATATAAAGTTCCGACTTTCATCTTCTTTTGAAAGACACGCAAACTCAGGAAATTTTACTCTAAAGGTGGACAGAATCGAAAGAAGGAAAATCAAAATGCTTCCAAGGTTTTTGATAATAAAAACCCACCAGTGGCGGTTTGCACAATTTTGCAACCATATTTTTTTGCCATTTGATTTTACGCAAAAGTATCCATTTCTCAGGGATTCAATGAATCCACCAAAAATTCAATTATTTGGCGTAGGTTTAAATGGAGACCCTTGATGTAACATTGCATGAGCCGCCACTGAAATCCACCCCTTTCTTTTAAATGACCAATTTGTCGTCCTTCTGACGCATCGGCATAAGTCAAATCCAACTTTTCATGATCATCTTTCAAGTTTTAAATTTTTCGAAGGACAATGCATGTACGAATAATCATGAATATTTGTTTCTGTGTTCTTCATGAGTCATAGAATCACAGACAAATATTTATTGAAGAAATTGAAGAATTGATCGCGGCTAAAAAAATGAAAATGAAAATTTTAAAACGTTTGATTCGACTTACGCCTGTAAGTCAGATAGACGAACAACTGAGGTAAAGATCCTTTTTCACTCTCTTGTGCTTTACAGTAAGACCTCTCGAAGACGAAATGTTACCTTCCGGAGTTTTTTTCCAGTTTACAGAGGTTCCTATCTTTTGGCGGTCAGCACAGGAAAAATTAAGTTCAAAATATGATCAAACCCGTCAGAAATAGATAGTAACTATACAATAATAATGCTGCTGATTTTGAATGCATTTTAAATAGATGAACAAGAGCATGAATGTGTTTCTTTTCCCTTTTGCACTAATTCACCTAGATTGGGCACAGATTGGATCCACCTGTCCATTGAAACATTTCTATCCATTCCTGATTGAATGATTTAGATGGGAGAGGTTCAGGGGGGTGATCACGGAGGATCGTTATCGTTATCGTTATCGTTATCGTTATCGAGTAGAATAGTGTTGAAGAAGAAGAAATAAGAGGATAGCCTACTACAGCGCGAGTAACTGCTGCACTCGAAAACGATAACGATAACGATAACGATAACGATAACGATAACGATCCTCCGTGATCACCCCCCAGATATTCGTAATTTGTAAACGAAAATGTAAACAAAAAAGGCCTATTCAATCTGTTTTATTGGTATCATAAGGCCGTTGGATTGATAGACATCGGAAGGAATCCATCGGGCTCCATCGGAATTGAGAGAAACTGTTTGATGAACAGTTTCTGCTAGATGGGCAGGCATCCGACAAGAAAAAAAACGGGTCTCAAACGTAAAAACAACCTGATGAATACATACCTTAACTTAACTTGTACCTTAAACCAAAAGCCTACTTACTAGGGGAATCTTTGACTGTAGTTTGCTTGAACCCCAATCTTGTGTTATAAATCACTTCTGAGAGCTGGATTGTTCTTAAGAGCAAAAAATCCTATAGGGTTGTTAACAGTTGTCAAAACTTGCTTGTAAATTTGATTAGGCAAATTACGCTCACTATTCGTAAAATCTGCATTGACGAACCCATCTACTGAAAATCGTTTCAATGAATAGTTGCGAAGTACATCCAAATTGCCAATTCCAACACGCGCCGGATTTTGGATTTTCTGTCTTCAGAAAGTTTTCATCTGTGCTCGTGTGGAAATTTTGTTCCATTTCTGGTTTGTTGGTGTTTCCGATGGAAAATTGGTCCACTTAACTACATTGTCAATTTTAATGCATTCACTTAATTAATTTGGTGTTCCATACTATATGGAGCACAAAAAAGGTTCTGAACAATTTTCCTCAAACTGACCTTTTATTATGACAATTTTTAAGCACCCTGTATCTGCTCTTTGATTAATGCGAAGATGTAAAAAAATTAACAATTTTTAAGCACCCTGCATCTGCTCTTTGATTAATGCGAAGATGTAAAAAATTAAAGTCCTGGCAAACATAATAGGTTCAACTCTAGTGCCCAATGGGGCTGTTGTAAACTTTTGCTACAGTGTTATGGAGGATCAATGCCTGGGTAAAATCACTTGAAGGTAATGTTAAGAGCATTAAAAAGTTCAAAATCCACTTATTAACTCAATAAATACCTTTAACAAATTCCAAGATTTCAGTCAAATAAGCAGGTGACAGTCATAAAGTCCCACCTAATTTTAGTTTTCAATGCTGAGAAAAGTGATGTATCATAGAGAAAGCTGCAATAGGTCTGTTGCAAACTTTTGCTACAGCGCTATAGGGTGTTCAATATCATGAAAATTGTGTGAAAAGTTCATTGGTGGCATCAGAAAGTCATAAAATGCAGTATAAAACTCGCGAGAGACGTTTAATGAAGTCCAAGATGGTGGTAAAATATTGAGCAACCTGTATGCATGTACCACGAACATCCAAGGATAGCCAACCTCACAAAATCGATCACACTCAATCACAACGTAAATAAACACATAACCTCTGAAGCTGTGAGGTTGTCAACGTTGGCAATCCTTGGATGTTAAAGGTGCATGCATATAGATTGCTCGATATTTTACCACCATCTTTGATTTCATTAAACGTCTCTTGTGAGTTTATTATCCCATTTCATGACTTTCTGATGCCACCAATGGACTTTTCGAGCGATTTTACATACGATGAAACACTCTACAGCATTGTAGCAAAAGTTTGCAATAGACCCATTAAACAGGACTCCCCATTGTCACTCGCTCATTCGATCGCCATCTTTGAATTTTGTTCAACGCACTTATTGAGTTCCAGAGTGGATTTTGAAACTTGATTTTCAAATAATTCTACAAAGGAACGGACCCTCCATAACGCTGTAGCAAAAGTTTGCAACAGACTCATTGTATTATATTCACAACAACTAAGCTTCCAAAAGTGCGGAATATCCTGAAAGTCATTCTGAGCCCTAAGCTTGGTCAAATTCCGGAAATGGGTTAGTTTATTCCGTTTTTGGTGCCTTCTTTTATTTCAGTATATTATGTTATTACTTCTTTAAGAAATATGATTCTGTTGTTGAGAGAAAGGAGGGAGAAAAAGAAAAAGAAGACAGAATAAGAATAGAATCACAAAGGGAAAAAACTATGAAATAGTTTCAATTCTGTTTTGAGTCGAGTCAATTTTTTTTTTTTTTTTTAAATCAAAGACCAATGTTTTTTCTTGCTGCCATTTTTTTTTTTTTAAACAAGTTTACTTGAAAAAGGAAAGGTCAAAATAGGAAAATATTGAAATTGGACATGAGAAGAGATAAATTGAGATTAATGCTAATCTACACCCACACTTCTGGTGCAGATTACTTTGAAGACGAGCTCCATTTTTCTAAAATTTTGACAAAATAGTTTTGAACTGCACATCAAATTTTTGAGAATTTATGATTTTAATGACTTGGGGAGGCTTGCAACCCGCCAGACCGATTTGGAAAGTGAAAAGCTGATCAAAAAGAGGTGGCAAGTGGGCAGAGAACTTGAAAAACCGATCCGTTAAAAATGTTTTTGAATTTAGAACATCTTTCTGTCATGAGTAATGTTGAAAGACAAAAATTTTAACCGCAAGACAAAACCGTTTCTTGATGATACTCATTGAAGAACTTCTTCTGAGAACTTTCAAGAAAGTTTTCTTGGGCTGCCTTGATGAAGTACCAGACCAGGCTGTTACCGAATATGCGTTGTTGGTGAATGGAGAGCCAAGAGAAAAATTTGACAGACGTGACCTGCAGGGAGCAATTCGACAAAGAATTTGAAAAGCCGATCCGTCAAAAACATTTTTGAATTTAGAACACCTTTTTGTCATGAGTAATGTTGAAAATTCTTTTCTTGGATATTGAATGACAAAAATTTCAACTGCAGGACAAAACCGTTTCTTGACGATATTGATTGAAGAACTTCTTCCAAGAACTTTTAAAAGGGTTCTCGAGATGTCTTGATGAAGCACCAGACAGGACGGTTGTCAAATATGTGTTGTTGGTGCATTGGGTGAACAGCAAAGAGAAAAATTTGAAACTTTAACAGTTGTGACTTAAATTGATTCTTTGATCAATGAAAGAGACCATTACTGAATTCTCAGCATTCTTTCATCATGAATATTCTTGAAGTTTGCTCGGTTCAGACACTGACTAAGACCTCAGGCCTTGGGTCGGAGTCACCAATCATTTTAAGATATTTATAAAAATTGAAGCTCATCAATCATCATTTAAAATAAATTATATACGAGAAGCTCCTTTAACTTCAAAATTATTTAGTAACTTTGATTTTGTTAATTTGTTGAACTGGAAAGACTTCCATGCTGTTGGATAGTTATTCGACTGATTATAGTTTGAAACACCACAAAACTTTTTTCCATTGTTACGCTTAAACTTGACGCAATGTACAAAATTATCTCTGTACACTTCATCTCTATGATTCATCAACTGCTCAGAGTAGTGAAGACTAACAGCACAGTTTCTAAACGCAGGATGCTTGTTTAAATTGTTCGCAGCACCATAGAACGTTTGTAATTTCATACAAGGATTGGTGTATTTTGAATTTGTCTTGCTATCTTTCTTCATGTAATAGAAATTATTTCTGTGAAACCATTCCAAAGTATTAAAGCTCCGTTTTTCGTGAGACTCAAATCGAGAAGTCAAATCAGGACAGTAAAATGCTTGCATGTGATTATTCTGATCAAACATTTTTTGTTTTAGTCTGACAGTCAGTCCATATGAAAACTTATCGTTACTAATTGAAGTGATTGACTGGGCTGGAGATTTTATTCCGGACTCCATTATCGACGACTCGTTCATGTAATGATTTCTTGCTGGACAAACATGATTGGGAACCCTTCTCAAAGAAGGATTTGACTCACTGCGGATATTTTTTAGATGAGTTGAACGTGCACAAGCACAGTCCGATTCTGGAACTTTTTCTTCACTTGAATGAAATGACAGAATTCTACTTTCTAAATTTTTATGATTGTAAATTGTCTTGTTAACGGCGGCGTTGATGGATTTTGGGAATTTACTAGCTTGTTCAAAAAAATAATGGTTTTGTGAAGTGTTCAAAAGACCTAGCATCGCTTTCAACGTGTTTGTTTGTTCTTCAACTGAATTAAGATGAGGGGACGGCGCAGAAGTAGTATCTTGCGACAGAGAATCTAACTAGAAAACATGCAAAAAATTACCATCTTCAATCAAATTATTTCGTGTATTTGATTCTTTTCATTTTTTTTCCAATTTTAATCATTGCTAAATAGGAATCTAAAAGCAACAATAATTTTAATGGTGACCAGATATTAATTTTAATCAGTGTCACAATGGCACTCCAAGGCGCTCCAGAAAGCTGAGTTCTTCAGATAGGTACTTGCTTCATAGAGTAGTTCAGACTCCTAGTTTTTTAAATTTCGACTTTTCAAAAGGGAGATTTGATGTTATAAAAATGGGTCAAAATCGAATTATGACCTTTGATATACAGGGTGGTCCAAAAGTCCCGGGACGGCTTCATAACTTTTGAACGGCTGGAGATAAAAAAACCAAACTTGGGGGATGTATATAACTTAATAAGAACTACTTTTTGGCATACTCAAAAATTCCAGGGGCTGTTTTGCCTCCCAATTCAAAATTTTCTAATGGCAACCCCTATCTTGTGATACCTTCTTTGAAAGGGCATAACATTCTAAGACTTTAAACGCAAACCATAGGTCAATATCGTTTTTAGTTCAATTTGGGCCCATTTTCAAAAAATCATTACTACTTTTTGAAATGTCGGAATTTAAAAAACGAGGAGTCCGAAATACTCTAAAAAGCAAGTTCTTGTCAAAAAAAAAAATACGGCTTGGCCACAACTGTAGTCAAAAGTAGGTTTTAGAGCCCCCAAAAGTTTTTGACAATTTGGTCCCTCAGGGGTGGATATCTCAAAACTTCCATGTGACGACTCCGACCGGGTGATACATTAATGAAAAGGGCATAGAAAAACCAAGAATTTTTGCGCAAATTGGAGGTCGATATTGCTTTTCGCATTCGAGATATTGATTGTTAAAGTTTGATTTACAAAGTTCCATATCTCGAATGCGAAAAACAATATCGACCTCCGATTTGCGCAAAAATTCTTGGTTTTTTTATGCCCTTTTCATTAATGTATCACCCGGTCGGAGTCGTCACATGGAAGTTTTGAGATATCCACCCCTGAGGGACCAAATTGTCAAAAACTTTTGGGGGCTCTAAAACCTACTTTTGACTACAGTTGTGGCCAAGCCGTATTTTTTTTTTGACAAGAACTTGCTTTTTAGAGTATTTCGGACTCCTCGTTTTTTAAATTCCGACATTTCAAAAAGTAGTAATGATTTTTTGAAAATGGGCCCAAATTGAACTAAAAACGATATTGACCTATGGTTTGCGTTTAAAGTCTTAGAATGTTATGCCCTTTCAAAGAAGGTATCACAAGATGGGGGTTGCCATTAGAAAATTTTGAATTGGGAGGCAAAACACCCCCTGGAATTTTTGGGTACGCCAAAAAGTAGTTCCTATTAAGTTATATACATCCCCCAAGTTTGGTTTTTTTATCTCCAGCCGTTCAAAAGTTATGAAGCCGTCCCGGGACTTTTGGACCACCTTGTATTGAAAGGAAAAAAGATGTCGACCTGCGGCTACCCTTAAAATGCTGTTTCTAACGGTATATCTCAACATCACAAGATAGGGGTTGCCATTATAAAAATTTTGAGTTAGGAGGAAAAAACTTCCCCTTTAAAGACACCCCCTGGAGATTTTCGATGGACCAAAATGTAGGTCTCATCAAATTGTAAACATCCCCGAGTTTCTGTATCTTTTTTATCAGCAGCTGTTCAAAAGTTATTCAAGGGTATCTAGACTTATGCGCCACCCTGTATAGCTTCAAGGCTGTTTCATTGAGGAGTTATTTTAAATAGTGGTGGAGGGGGGGGAGGGTAAAGATTATAAAGGTCACTTCAGCCTTTTTATTTTGGCACAAGAGGTAAGATTTTTGGTTACAAAGCTAACATCTGCCTTGATAAAAATGTCTGCTACAGATAAGAAGAAAAAAATATGAAAAATGACGTCAAGTACTCACAGATGATAATATCTCATCCACAACAGTTCCTTCAATCTGCACAGGAGCTGCAGCGACCTTTTTAGCTTTCCTCATTTCATCTTTCGCTTTCCGTCTTTCTAATTCACGCTTCTTCCTTTCTTCCTTCTTTTCTTCACGGATCCGCTTCTTTTCTGCCCGTCGGAAGCGGAGATAATCCACCAAGGGTGTTGTGGTCACTTTTTCTGAGGCAGTGGCTGGAATAAAACAAAAATTTCACAAAAATCAGGAAAAAAAAAAATAACAACAAAAGAGCCCAGATAACTCTTCAACACTAACCCAATTATATCATGCTTGGAATTGTTGATCTCAATAATGGCCAGGATAGAATAGCAGATTTTCTTTTGAAGAAGTCGACTTTAAACAAAAATTGACCGCGATGGTTACATTGTACAGTCAGGGACAAAAAGACTGTTTGATGACTCCTAAAGATAGGCCACCTCCAATGCTTAAATTCATTGAGATAAGTATTGCAAGTGGCCTACTTCGAATAGATTTCTGACTTTCTTTTTGTCCCCGACTGTACATCTCTAGTCGTATTTTGCTTTGTCATCGAAAGCCGTTTGATGGCCATCGGCAGGTATTGCTCGTAATTTGCTTTCCGGATGGCCATCGGAAGGGGCGGAGCTTAATTTAATTATTAATCTAATTTCACAATGTGGTAACGCTGTACCATCGGGCGATGGCCATCAACGTTGACAACCTCTCATGCTCGTCAACCATTTGACCATCGCCGATGACGGATAGTTCGTCGCGCGCCAAGCGGTCATCGGCGGAAAGTTACTCGATATTAGCGGTTTTTCATGATTGGTCAGAGGAATGTCATCGCCGATGACAAAGCAAAATACGACTTCTGTTTTTTGTGATTAAGACTAGTAGGCTACATACTTTAGGTAAGTCTCAACAAGCTACAGCAACAGAGAGGATTTGTGGGACGTTATGTTGAGGCAACACGGAGGCAGCCATGATCAAAATCTCTTATGGACGATTTTCACACAGGCTCGGTTTGTTTGCCTCACTTTTTTAGCCTTTAAATTTAAAAAAAAAAAAAAAAAAAAAAAAAAAAAAAAAAAAATGTGACAAATACATTTGAAATTGGTTATAAATGAAATGGCAAGTGTTTTAGAGAGGCTATCTGGACACAGAAATTGATATAACTGTTTCTTCTGGAAGGATTTGCACGATAAAGAAACTGACACAAAACGGAAATATACAAAATTTTCTCACCTGGATAGTTTTATTAGAATTCTGTGTCCAGACAGCCACTCTTAAACACTTTTTAAACCACTTTCCACTGGATTAGTTACAATTATTAATTTAAGGTTAAAAAATAAGAGGCAAACAAACCAGAATCAGATCGCCCATGCTGCCTCACTTTGAGGTAGGACTTATGACATGTATTAGCGTCTCTACCGATATCGCTTGTTGGTAAGTCTTACATAGTATCAATCCCAACAAAAGCTAATACAATGTAAAATAAGCTTAAAATGATTTTTCAAAGGAAATTTTGGAGAAAACTGTACCTGGCAAAGTTGTTTCAAAAACATTTTGTTTCCCATTTTCACTTTCTTCTTCCTCCGCTTGCAAACGTTCTTTGAACTTCATGTAGTGAGGATCTGACTCGATTGTACCGCACTTGCTGTCTTTCTTTTTACTGCTTCTGACTTTGGGTATTCTCTGAAACGGGGAAAATTCAACAACCGCTGGATATTCATGTCCTGAAAAGAGAAATTGACGTGTTTATCATACAATGGTCAATGACTAATAGGAACATAGGACTGTTCGATAGAGATACTCTCAGAAAATAACTGAAAGTAGAAAAGGAAAGAGGTTCACCTACCTTCAGGGGTGCAAAATGTGCCTGATCTAGCGATCTGCAAATCTGTGGAAATGGGTAAATTTCTGGATAAGTGACGAAATTTTTGGGACCTTACGGAAATTTGCCCAATTTTTTTTTTTTTATAACGCTGCAAGAAGATTTCGCCAGAAAATGGCCTCAAAACTTCAAAAATATTGGTCATTTTGCAAAAATACGGAATTGAAATGTTGAAAAAAGCAGAGAAAAAGAAAAGAAAAAGTAATCATTTTTCAAATTTTTGGGAGGAAATTTTTTGAGACTGCTGCGAGGAAAAATGTGTCCTGGATCGCGTGAAACTTCCGAAATTTAGGAACATTTTGCACCCCTGCCTAGCTTTCACTTCACAAAATGGAATCGATGAAAATAATTAACATCAGGAAGTTTTGATCGCTAGAGAACTAATTTTTTAATTTTCAGATAGGTTGTAAGTTGCCCTGTTTCAAATTAAACTAGCCCCAACAATTTATTTTGAATTTATGACCAAATTTTCACGATTGATGAGTGATAATACAGAGTTACGATGGGTTTATAGAAGGTGGAAGTATGTTTGTACCAGCATGACATCACAGCGGTGCAGCAATGAACAAGGAACTTGAAGCAGGAGGGGGAGAGTCCAGGAGAGACTTTGCTTGTGATAGTTTCAAATGGCATTGTTGAGGTTGTTTCAGAAGTGTAGGAGCACCTAAACCGATAATCTTTGGAATTTTCTAAAATTATTTTTCACATTACCTAGTACAAACAAATTTGGCTTTTGATTGAGAACCGCTTCAAAATCAAAAGGTCGAAATCGTAGGCTAGTTTTGTTTTTTTTTAAAGGAATAGAAATTGAAAATTTGCCAAAGATTATCAGTACGCTGCACCTTCACTGCAGAAACGAACTTCAGCATGATTGTATGCAAGATGACAACAAGATGGCACCAGATTTGAAATGCTCCCACCTTCTGTTAATTCGTCTTGATATGGAGTGGTTAAAAGCTACTCACCTTTAGAGTCAACAAAAACATAGTTATCAAACTTCTGCGTGAAAATAAGGAGATCTTCTTGGTTTGTGAAGTTGATGTAAGCTCTTGAAAAGTTATACGGAAAGAGTGAGTTATCAGCGGCTGCGAAATTGATGTAGTCTGTGTCTGGTAACGGAGAGACATTTTCTAAAAACGATTCTGAGATCATGGAGGGAGGTAATTTACGTACAACGACCTGGAACAGATGATTTTGATTAATTCACAATGTCTGAGAAAGATTTTTAAAGAATTTTGAAATGCATTAAAAAAAAAAAAAAAAAAAAAAAAAAAATCCAGCTTTGGTCTGGTTCAAAGTAAGGGGCATGAAATGCTTAGATTTTGAAATCCTAGGATCGTAAGTAAAAGTGAAAGTTTTTTGGACAATTATTGATTATTTATTGATTCATTAAAATATTGTTACAAAATGTTAATCTTACTGCCCTGTGTTTTGAGGTACAAGGTAATGCATGTAGAACTATCATTAAAAATGGGAATAAAAATAGGATTCAGAGGCACGTTCCTCCAGGATACTTAAAAATTCATAGTAATAGCAATACCTTGGTCGGAAACTTTTCTCCTTTCGACTTCTTTTTTGAACTCCCATTTGATGAAGTCTCATTGGCCGGTTGACCGCTTTTCTTGATGCCTACAACAGGAAATTAGATGATAAGAAAGGGATGATTATTCACCCGATATAATGATCCATAGCATTGTTTATTGGATGTCAGACTATGGATAAAGCGGCCAATAGATGATTTCATTAAAACAGGAATAGTACAGTCACCGGAGGCTATGGACTTAAAGCTGCAAAAATTACATTTAATTACCATCCAAAGGTTTGACCAATGTCAATGACTCAAATCGTGTTGTTGACTATTCTTACATTGACCCCACTCTGGTAAGCGGTTGAATAGTTTTGTGCCATTGCTAACCAGCAGTTCAACTGCGTATTTATAAATGCAGGTGCCGCTCCTTGTCAGAGTCTGATACTCAATACGCGACTACTATGGCTGCAAGTGATGCCAAAAAAGGAAAAAGAGCAAATAAGTCTGCTTGTTACTTAACGGATACGATGAAGATTTAATTTGCTGCAGCGACCATCGAAGATAGTACAAGACGTTTGTGCCAGAAACAATCAACTTCTGTTAGGATGCAGTGATTGACAAGAAACTTTGTAGGACTAAAATTGAGACTTTAAGTAGTGAAACATCACATCTCTAAAAGAAGGCGCATGTAGCCCTCAATCCTTTTCCCAGAGACACCGTTCACGGCCAAGACAAATAGAGACGGAGCACTAAGCTAAAAAACATAAGGAAGAATTGAGGCATGCCGAATTCTCGCAGATTCACCAAAATCGTCGCATGCTGTTGAACGGTGAGCACTGTTGAGCACCCTCCGCTTCACTTCCCAGCCACACCCCGCCAATCACTCCGTGTTTACCGAATGTCACCATTCAACACCATGCGACAATTTTGATGAATCCGCGACAAACAGACGTGCCTCTGCTGCAGCCAGTTAGTGCTCCGTCTCTATTTGTCTCTGGTTCACGGGCATGTGTTTAACCTCAAAGTTTCAGTTGACACTGATGACAGTTCAAATGGTTCAGAGCAGATTCAGCTGTCATGAAAGGATTTCAATTCAAATTCCGAAACTCTGTCCCCCATTCAAAACAGGATGAAGTTCAATTCGCTATAGTTACGCACAATGTTGAAAACCATCTTCAGTTTTCAACCTGTATTCAAATTCATACATTAGCATCCAAAATAATTGGAAATTTCATGGCTGAACAGGAATTTCTAAGGCTACACATTTTTCACTTTGTCAATCACTCTGCATACCAGAAGGAAAGGCTTCATCTAATGCCCTCTTCTCAGACCTTGAAATGCTTAATGATATGAGAATGAGAGTCAGCCTCATGCTGACAAAGTTTCTTGGCTTTACAAAAAAAAATTTAGGCCCTAAGTTTTATTTGTTAGCTATGAAAATTTCCTACAAAAAATGAAGAATATTCATTCAAAATTTCAACATTTGTTGCACAAAATCATGACATGTGAAAATATTGGCCTCTAGTTCATGAGAAAAAAGTAGCTGATGAATACAAGTACCTTCGATCATTTTGGGATGAGAGAGTAATGAGAGTTGGAATCCATCCACTGATCAACTGGGAGGAAATTTCGCCGGAAAATTACGGGGGTTTTCGCACGTTTTATTATGAAAAATCTGCGATTGGGGATATTAATTTGAGTATGAGAAAAGCCATATTTCATCGATCAAAATCCACAATTCACACGGCAAGCTCAGGATTGTTTTCTATGGATTGTTTACCTATGAAATCTCAACGGTGCGTTGTTGATATCATCTTCGGTCACCACCAACCAACGGAGCGTCTGGCATAACCTAAAATGTGTCCGGCAGCTGCTTCTGCTTGTTTACGTTAAAATTCGTTGGTATTTCAAGCGTTATTCGTTTCGTTACGAATTTTTATCCGCTTTATAATGCCTGTCAGTACCTGAAATCATTTTTAAACTTTATTTGTTAGTTTCTCTACTCTAGAATCATTCTTTCATTCAATCTACGATCTAACAATGGTGAAGCAATCAGAAACGGTGAAGACGACAAGTCGTGCTCCCACGATTGATCAGATCAATGCCGATAGAATCACTCAGGTATGAATGAATACGTTTTAATGTATTTTCACCCCTAATGATGTTGGTCGATGTTTTTCCTGTCATTTCTACAACACTTCTATTTATAAAGGGTTTCTTTTGTAAGAAGAGTTTCGGCTCACAGCTAAGCCCGTTGAGTTTTGATGTATCAGTTCGAAGACTTGTTGATGAAAGTTCCGATCAATTACATTGTCCTGATATGTACCAACTTTGTCATCTTCTATGATACAGTGGCGCAGAATGACCAGAATGGTAACTGATGAAGATCTCTGTTGCAAGGTGTGTAGGAACGGCCAGTGAATCCTGTGAGTAAAGACCTGTTTTTTTTTCCCCATCCGCTGCCCAGCGATCCAGCTAACCGTTTCTTTTCTCTCCGCTTAATTTCATTTGCTGCCAGCAGATGCCAGTGGTCTCCAGAGGCTGCTGGGCGTCTGCTGGATAGGCCTTTTTTGTTTACATCTGTGTTTACTAATAGGCGAACCTGGCGAGCTCAACCTCTTCAAGCATAATCGTACAAATTGACAGAAACACTTCGCTGGACCGATGGATCAGTGCAGTCCCAGCTAAATTCTCACTGGATCAGTGCAGTAGATGGGAAAAAAAAACACATCGTAAGCTAAGATGTACAGAATCTAAGTAATGCAATGGCCTTGGCTAGGGTCGAACTTATTGGATTGAGGCTTTTTCAAGCAATGTTGGAGCAGACATGTTTTGAGTATAGGGCTCTGGAGAGAAGTGGTGCCTGCCTCCCAATTGCATCTAATTGTGTTGTTTAGTGGCATCAGTAAAGGGGGCGCAACAAGACTCCCCCTAAAAGGTAAAGAGAAAGAACGAGTAAAAAAGTTAGTGAGAGTAGGTAAGTAGGAAGGCAAGAAGAGAGAGAGAAAAAGACAGGAAGTAATAAAAGTCAAGGAATCGAAGGAGAAGGGGGCAAATCAGAAGAGGATTAAGGTGATTCCATGGCAAACTCCCAAAAGTTTTAATCCAACAGATGGCGTTACTTGTCGCTGGCTCTGAATGTAGCCTTTTTTGACGGTTTTTGGCTGTTTTTTCTGAACAGACAAATATTACACAAAAAATGGCTATTTTCGGAGCCAGCAACAAGTAACGCCATCTATCGGATTAAAATTTTTGGGAGTTTGCCATGGAATCACCTTAAAGGGGGAAAGGAAAAAAATATTGACTGTAAGTGATTAAATATGTATTTTTTTTTTTTTTTTTTAAATCTCGGAGTATATCCTGTTGAATATATCGTTTACATTATTCCAAGTGGAAACAAAGAGACAGTTTGGTAATTTTCTTCAGTAAATTTAAGTAAAAATTTCATTCAGAGTAGCCTGACATTTTGCTTAGTAAACCTCAATTTTTCAAAAAATTTCCAAGGTGGACCCTCGGACCATCTCGCATCCCCAAATGCAAAAGTCTAGTGACACCACTGACATTGCTGAGTGGTTAGTTAGTGAAGACAGGTTCCGTTTCCAACTATAGCTCGTTTCAGAAGTGTAGGCGGACCAAAACCATAATCTTTGGCGAATTTGCAACTTTTATTCCTTCATATCAATACCGAATTTGCCACTGACTTTATTCTTTTGTGTTTAAAGTTTTCCTCATTGAAAATTGAACTCTCAATTTCATTTTTATTCATTTTCATCGAGTAATATCAGAGATAATGTTGACAAATTCCAAAGATTATCGGTCTAGGTCCGCCTACACTTCTGAAACGAGCTCTAACTGCTTAACAAGAAAGCAAGAACAGTGAAAGCGAGAATTGGATAAAGCAGTTTTTTTTTTTTTTTTAATCAGAACGTGGAATGAATCACAGAATCACACTCAACCAAGAGAGTTAACTGTTCCTTACTCCATGATGTTCCATGCGTGAAAAATTAGCCTTTGGTCGCAACAAGGGTCATTTTAAACAAAATTTCTCATCTTTTTTCAGCTTGCTAACAAATACTGGGCACCGAATTCTACTCTTGAGAGGCTACCTTACGATGCAAAAATCATTGAAGACATCTACTACAAGGAGATTTTAGGCTCCAGGTGAGATTTGTAAAAACTTTGATTTGGTGTTTCTTGCAATTTTACTGTTTAGTAAAACAATTAGACTTGAGCAAAGTTGTTTTCAATTTATTTACTTACAACCCCAAGTCAGCATACGCTCGTCTCAAAAACTGGGCGCTGTATCGCAAAAGTTGGCTAGTAGCAATTTTTTTGTTAAATTGCAGTAAACATGATCAGAGGCGGATCTAAGGGGGCGAAAAGGGATTCTCGCCACCGGTAGTAGTTAGGTGAGGGCGCCATAGATAGAATTTGTAAGCAAGGAAGATAAGAAAAAGGTCCTTTCTTCCACAATTTTCCTTCGAAAGTCGGCAGAATGGGTGTGAATGAGCAAAAAAAAAAAAAAAATGTTAGCTTTTTCAAATTTTCCTTGAAAGGCAGCACAATTGTAATCTTTTCCTCTCCTTATCAGAAACCTCAATCAGCCCCTGGACGCAATCATGGTTTCCAAACATCAGACTCAATATCCTTGTCAGTGAGAGCCATTACAGCACTGATCACATTACAACTCTCATCTGCCAACTCTTGTGAAACATCCCAACAATACAGACCTCTGAAAAATTGATTATTCCATTGCAAAACTTTATGATAAATAATGACAAAGTGCTTCCTGGAAGTCTGAATCTATCTTGTTCTTATGTGAGTTTAGAAGTAATTGGTCAAAAAACCCTGTCTGATCAATTGAATGGGTTTACCAATTAAATAGTTAGCTTCTGCTTATCAACGCGGAGTAAGATATCAAGACGGATAGCTTCAATTTAAAAATAATTTATTGTGAAATATGCTCTGGTTTAATTACTGGGATTGTTAAAGATCCCTGAGGAGCATTGCTAAAGTACTCTTTCATAATTTGTGACTTAAAGGGTTAAGCTATTGGGACCCAAGATGTAATCATCACCATTTGACTTCTTTCAAAATGAAAAAGTCAAAATTGTATGCTTAGTTACATTTCTGAAGTATTCAGATTTTTTAGTTTTGACTCACAATTTATTTTCAAAACACCCTTTTTATTTTTTAAATCTGCGCATGAATCAGTTTTCTGTTTAATACTATTGTTGCTTCTAGGTTTTCGCTGCGGAGAATCATGATGTTAGAACTTAGTCAATATCTTGAAAATTACCTTTGGCCAAATTACAAAAGTGGAGCCTCGTCACATGCGCATGTCATGTCGATAGTGGTGATTCTGAACGAAAAGTTTAGAGAACGTGTCCCAGCCTGGGAGGTAGGTCTCCTTTTTCCCTCCTCCTAAATAAATTTCTCTGTTAAAAGACCAGAAAAACTTTTAAGAGTATTTTTCTGTAAGATATCTTTTCTCTGTTTGCCTGGCAGCTTTTGTGAAACAGCTGTATCTTATCATGAAAATAACTTAATATTATCTATTTTCTCTTAAGTAAATTGAAGCAGTCACTTGCTCAAACAATTTTTTTGTACTGCAGCAGTCTTTTTTAGGGAATTTCAGATGAACTCTCAACCGCTTTTGTAGCTAGGTTGCTAAATGTTTCATTGATTAGGAAAAAGATTGGTCTCTCAGTATCTTCCACTCAGTGGCGTAGCCAGAAATTTTTCTAGGGGGGTCCGGGGTCCGAAAATTGTCCAAAGATACTAATTTGGTAAAATTTGTCTGAAAACGCAAAAAATGACCTTTTTTCAGGACAAATTATGGTGTCATGGGGGGGGGGGTCCAGACCCCCTGGACCCCCCCCCCCCCCCCCCGGCTACGCCACTGCTTCCACTAAGTAATCTTTGGTAAACGTATCGTTTCTGTTCAAAAAGTGTTATTGTCAACATTCCCTCTGTACAAGTGCATTGCTAAAACCTGTCTAGGAGGCCTGCCTGCTAAATAGGTTTGATTTACATACTTGCAAAATAGCAGAAGAGCTCATGATAAAAAGATTTACTTCTAATTCTCCATTTTCAATCAATCTGAGAGATTTGTTTCTTCAACTTTTTTGAAAGTTCCACTGTGCTTCTGTTCCATTGCTCTTAATATTGCATTATGGTGTGTTAAGCATTAAGCAAGGTTAGGGTTCAACTTTGTGAAAATTCCAGAGCTGTTTTGTGTATATTTAATGACAGTTTATAGTTCACTGCTGATTCTACTGATTGACCCAATCAGTTCAGCTCAGTTTATCGCAGTAATGCATGAAAACATTCGCATCTACCTGTAATCTTTTCTCAAAAATTATTAATCACAATTATTTTGAAAATACCTGCAGTTGTTGTAAAATCTGTGATGACTTAATTACAAATCAGAGTATTTTTGTGCATTATAGTCATACACTGAAATGAAGTGTGTAATATTTTTGTCAACTGGCGGAATCTTTGGTAAACTGAAAACTGCCACTGAATATATACAGAGCGGCAGCTAAGGAAAATTCACCCAATCTAAGTACTGTAACATGTTTGCTCCAACTAACCAGTAACTCTCTTCTGCCAAATTTCAGCCGTTCAAAAAATCGCCTGAGCATTTTCCTGGATTTTTCACTCAGTTATTGGAAGTGTGTTTGATGACGGGACCGAAACGTCGTCTCTCCGAACAAACGGCTCTCATAGTTCTCCTGAATCATTTCTTTAATAGCATGGAAGTAGAATTAATCCGAGAGCAGGTCAAGAAGCTTGTGTCCTTATCTATGTGGATATCTCTTCATCAGGTAAAATTCTTTAAACTTGTTTTTTAGTCATGGCATCATTCTTTGAATAATTAACTTAAGGCCGCACGACCGTCTATAGACAATCGATTCTGTTTATTCTCATCTTGAGTTCAAGTGCAAGCAGAGTCAGAGTGTGCTTACAACGTTAAATTTAGTTCATTTAAACCAGGGCTGGACAACCTTTTCCAGGAAACAATCGACTGTCGACCTTGGAGGTGGGTCTGCAATTGACTTTTAGCATGTTCCAAATTTGATAACTCTTTTTTTTTTTTTTTTTTTTTTTTTTTTGCTTTTTTTGCTTTTGTATGGAAAAGTGACCCCCCCCCCCCTCCCCATCGGCGAAAGAATACAAGTAAAATATAGGTAGAGGTAGTTTCAGAAGTGTAGGCACACCTAGACCGATAATCTTTGGAATTTGTCACATTATTTCTGATATTACTCGATGGAAATTAATAAAAATGAAATTGAGTGTTCTCTTTTCAATGGGTCTGTTGCAAACTTTTGCTACAGCGCTATAGAGTGTTTAATCTATTGTAAAATCGCGTGAAAAGGCCATTGGTGGCATCAGATGGTCATAAAATGCAGTATAAAACTCACGAGAGACGTTTATTGAAATCCAAGATGGCGGTAAAATATTGAGCAACCTGTATGCATGCACCACGAACATCCAAGGATAGCCAACCTCACAATATCAATCACACCCAATCACAACGTAAATAAACACATAACCTCTGAAGCTGTGAGGTTGTCAATGTTGGCAGTCCTTGGATGTTAAAGGTGCATGCATACAGATTGCTCGATATTTCACCGCCATCTTGGATTTCATTAAACGTCTCTTGTGAGTTTATTATCCCATTTCATGACTTTCTGATGCCACCAATGGACTTTTCGGGCGATTTTACAGAGGATGAAAATCTCTTTATCGTTGTAGCAAAAGTTTGCCCCAGACCCATTAGGAACATTTTAAAAGCAAAAGAAGAAATTCAGAAGCATGTTCGCTTGTGATTTGAAGGAACTAAAGTTGAAAATTTGACAAAGATTATAGTTTAGGTGCGCCTACACTTCAGAAACGAGCTAACCGTAGTTTTACCGTATTTTTCAATATCATTTCAGAGGTCGCCGCGGTTTCCGAGCCCTCTCGCGATCAACACGTTGGCCGGCCCTGATTTAAACTCATAAAAAAGTTTGCTTTAACATTTTGAAAGTTTCTCCCCCCCCCCCCCCCCTGTTGGTAATTTTATTTTTTAATTCTAAATGAGGAAGAAGCGCTTTTGATCTTTATGTAGGTTCTGCCTCATTTCCTATAAAATTGTGAGTGCTTTTTTTCTATTTCTTGTTTGATTTGAATTTTAAGATTATTTTTTTTTTTTTTCTGTGTAAACTAAGCATGATTCTTTTTTTTTTTTCTTTTCAAGTAACTTAAATATTGTTGAAGTTCAGTTCTTGACTCTTCTTTTCATTTTTCAGGAACGAAGAGAACATGAATTCAAACTCATACCAAAATGGCGGAAGTATTGGAAAATTTTGCAGAAAAGGGAAACTGCGGAAGTCGCTGAGAAAGCCGAGTTTGAGCGCAAATTTCTTCACAGATTAATTTTGGGATTTATCGAAACTCTTGATAAGATTCCTGAAGAAGGTAAAGCAATCGTTTTGTTTTTCTCATTTACTTTATGGATGTTCATCAAGTACTATCAAATGCTAAAGTTTTGGTAGTCAAGAATTCAAGATAAGGGGAAAATCCTTATGTGAACAAAGCAACTTTCTGCGCTCTGCGTGCATTCGTGACTGTCGAAACTTCTTCTAGTATCGTTAGTTCTGATCAAACTAATATTATGTTACTTATTTACATTTTGTTTGCAAGTTTTAATGATGGATTCTTTTTCTCTTCAGGAGACATTTCACAGGATTACTTGCATCATTGCGAAAGATTTTTGGAATTAATGATTGACTTGGAAGCTCTCCTACCAACTCGTCGGTTTTTCAACACTGTTTTAGATGACACTCACTTAGTTACACGCTGCTCACTCTCAACCCTTACTCAGAGGCCTGAAGGAGGACTTTTCGTGCAGGTAAAAGCATGCATCAGTTTTCATTGATTACCTTGTTTGTTCACGCTCTCTTTTTCACTGCATGAACATATGTTTAAGAGTTAGAGCATTTGTCGCAGCACTAAGCCATCCTTACACCAAGGTACGCGGAAAAAAAACCACGGTGAAAATAACCATACGGATACCTGATTTTGGCACCTGCTAGATGTCATGGTAATGTTAACCAGAAGTATAACATGTTTTGACTAGGTACTAGGTGATGTTACCTGATTGCATGTCGAATTTACTCAAAGTATCGATAAATGTACCATACTTCTGGTCAAGTTTACCATAACATCTAGCAGGTGCCAAAATCAGGTATCTGTATGGTTATTTTCACTAATCTTTTTTTCCGTGTAGATGAAACCAGGTTTGTGCAGTTTAAGCTTAAAGTTTAAAAATCTCCATGAAATTTCGCGTGATTTGCGGACTAATACGCGAGATGCGAAAAATTTCAAAATACCGACCGAAATATTTTCGGCGTGTGATTTCTGATCGCAAGCGCGAAAAAGGCAGACAGTTTCGGTTTACTGCACATCAGGGGTGCAAAATGTGCCCGATCTAGCGATCCGCGGATCGCGTGAAAGTGAGGAAATTTCTTGGAAAGTGAGGAAATTTGTCTGATTTGTTCTCTATTTTTTAATAATGGCAACAAGGATTTTCCAGGAAAAAAAGGTAAAAAATGGGAAAATATCAGTCATTTTGCGAACATACGGTGTTGAAATGTTAAAATAACCAAAGAAAAAGTCATCACTTTCAAATTTTTGTGAGGAAATTTTTTTAAATCCTGTGAGGAAATAAGTCATGGATCGCGTGAAACTTCCAAAGTTTTGGAACATTTTGCACCCCTGCTGCACATTTTGCATTTTTCGCGGTTTAAAACTGAAAATTTTGAGCGTGATTTCATGGCATTGGGTTTATTTTGCTTTAATCGTGTAAAAGGCCCGATTTTGCGATTTGTCGCTTTTTGAATTTGAAATCAGAAGAGTGCGATCTGCATTCCTACTTGGGTCCCAACCGTCTACTGGGTATGTTAGGTTTTTTGTGGTTTTGTGGAAATGAAATTCTGGTGTCTCTACAAATCATCATTTCGCAAAATGCTTTATTTGGCAGTAACTTAAAAATGTCTACTTTTAACTGTTGAGGAATAGTTAGTATTGAAACTGATTTATGAACAGCTATAAAACTACTAATGTGAAGGAAGAACCTCAAGGAAAGAAAGAAACTGAAGTGGTAGTTTTTGAAAATGAGTTTATTAATAAGATTTTTTTTTCTTGTATTGCTTAAAAAAGAAAAGAAAAGAAAAATCAATCTTTGTCTCGAGATTAGTCTGTTAGATTAAGTACAAAATGTCTGCCTAATTCAATGCTAAATCCTAACCTACAATTTCAAAGGAGTGAAGAAATTAAAACTATTTAATCACAGATAATTCTTTATATTATATCAGCAACCAATAAGATACTTCAAAATTGTGTTGTTTTTTCATGTTGAATAAGTGAAACGGAGCACTACAGACCAACCCACATCCCATCTGCACTATTGAATCATATCTGTAGCCTGTCTCTATCTTCAAATTAAGTTGAAGAAAACACATTCAAAGCGTTTTATACTTCCTCGGATCATAGAACGTTGATAGTTGTTCTAGACGCCCGAGACAAGAGTAAAAAGAAATATAAGGCTTTGTCTCCATTGGCAAACATTCATAGACCAGGAGGCTAATAATGAACAATCGTATCGTTGATTGAGTATATGTTATCTTATTAGTGGTATCATTCCGATAGAAACCCTCCCATCTCTGCAGAAATTCTCCAATAGCTCAGGAGTCATCGGCGAATTTCCGCTGGGATGGGAGGGTTTCTATCGTAATGACACTACCCATAAGAATAAAACGTACTCAATCATCGACTCAATAGCATTACGATACGATTGTTCATAATCAGCCGGCAGTTGCATACAGTGTTGCCAGATCGAGGGTAAAAAGCCGTAACATCCCCATTTAAATCATTGTAAAACGTACGGCTTTTTCACCCCAATCTGGCAACACTGGCTGCATAGTTCATCTGTTGGCCAATGGCCATCTGTCAAAACAATCAAGGTCAAAATTGTAAAACAAGGATCAATTTTTACATCTCAAGGTGCACTCTTAATCTCCATAAATGACAGTGAGATTTAAACTGTATAATAGGAGTTAACATGAATGTTACTAACTAGTAGCCATTAATACTTCATTGTACCAATTTTTACCGTTGATATTTTCATAATGATGCAACTTGATATTAATTTTACGACTAGTACAAAACAGTGTTCATGGGATGTAGGAGTGTCATAAAGTTTGAATTTTCGCTGAACAGTTAGTCAACTATTCGATAAATGTAGGCTGGTAGAGACAAGGCTTAGAGAGAAAGAATGAATACGTTTTTAACAATAATTCATTGTAAATGCTACCAGTTAGTGCAAGGAAATCTCACAAATAAAAATTGTCTGTTTACGTAATTAAAATTAACAAAAATGAAAATTAATTACAATCTTAAAAAATTCTTATCAGCTAAATTTGATTTTGAAGTATTTGCAGTAATCTTAACGCATAAACATTTCTCAAGTCAAGAAATAATCTCAAAAATTTCTAATATCAATAATGTTGCCTCTAAATGACTTTAATAACACCATTGATTACAAATGAACATCTTTGATCACTTGTCTACAGTAAAATATAAAGAAATTTGCGTAGACCAGTATTGAAAATGGTTGGAGTAAACGTCTTTTGAGTATCGGGTTCTGAAAAGTAGCCATACCTATGTTTGAAGTACTTCGGTGAGTGCTTGGTTAGAAACGAGTCTGAATTCTTTGCTAATTGATTGCTCATCCGTAAGTTTAGATGTTTGTCCGATAGCTCAATGCTACTTGTCAGGACCCGATACTCAAAACAAGCCTACTCTACTGTGTGTCATCAGAGTTTTTCGGAGGAGATTTGACTGCAAATCAGAACATTTAAAAAATACCTCACAAATCTTTAAAAAGGAGTATTTATCTAAAGTTGGAGTATAAATTCAGATCAAAAATGGCGAAGAAAATTAACATCACCTTTAGTGTGGTTTTCAAAATTAAAATATAATACCCCGTTAAATTTTTGGGATGGGGAGAGGTCAATCTGATGCCTGGTTTAACCAAGTGAAGGGTAGTAAAGAAAATTAGCCCTCCCCCTCTCTACCAGAATCATCCTTTTGGATTGCTGCTTAGAACCAATAGATTATGTAAAAGAACCTCCTCAGGCCTGCATTGAATTGTGTTTTTTGCAATATTAAGCGCATTGTTTTTTTGCAACTTAAATTTTTTACCTCCTAAGCAGAAAGAGTGATTGAAAAAAAATTCCCAAAACTTGATAGTGAAATTTGCCGGCCAAGTCTTTTAAAATTTCTGTCATGACTAGAAAGCACCAGGTTCCGTTTTAAATTTAAGTCTTTTTTTCCTTTTTTGTGCCCAAAAAAGAGAGGGAGTTAAAGAGTTATTTAGAAGTCACTCGATAATTTTGTCATGGTGATAAATCTGAAATTTACTATTGAGTAATTTCAACAATTTAAAGAGGAGTGCACAGTTTTTAAAATCTAATTTAGCTATAGAAACACAGATTATCTCTTCAACGCCTGAGAGAAAATTGTGTATGATTTCCTCTCTATTGCTTCAGTCAAAAAAGTAATAACTTCATTAGTAAAAAAAAAAAAAAAAATATTGTAAAAAACACCATCGTAATAATCGGTTACTTTATAAAAAGAGTACAAAAATTCTTCTTTGAAGACAAGAGCTTGAATAATAACTTGGTCAGCTTCGTGTTGTCATAATGTATTGTTCCAGTGAAAATTTTAAATCAACAGAGTTTTTGGTGTTAAAAGGGAATTAAAGTTTTAAGCTCAGTTGTTTCAGGTCTAAAACATCAAATTGTTATTGAATTTAATGGTTTTTACCAAAACTTGGTATGCCTTCAAAAAAAATAGAAGGAATATGATGACCAATCAGACAAATTCCCAAAACAGAGACCTATGAACCAATACCAGCTATGATCATACCATGCTGCTTCGTTGGAGATTAGGAGGTTATGTTCATATTATTGATAGCTGTAAGCTTATGGTGGTTATCAAGTATTTGGTCAGTTTTTGAAGATTAACCAAAATTGAAAGAACACGGCCGTACCAAAGTTTTTGGACTTGATTATGTTTATGATGAAGTAAAAGAGTAAAAAAATCATATTTAGAGAGGATAAATCAAGATTTTGCATTTTTTTTTTTTTTCTCCGCAAACTCATGCATACTAAGATGAACCTCTGAAAAGCAACTTGGTATGATTATTATTGTATGAAAGTAAGTTTCCTCCGTACATCAGTATTTCCTTGATAGATGGCTCAGTTCTAAACATTAGTTTTGTTTGTTTATCATCGGAGCTTAGTACGAGGCTACATTCATTGCCATCATCTCCTCGCCCCACTCCGTTGTTTGAGATGGATCTCCTGGACGACAGCAAGGAAAAATACATTTCTCATAACAGCAAGCTTTTCTGAGCAGAAATCTAACTTTCTTAGGACTAACAATACTAATGTAAAATATTAATAAAGCATGTAAAAGACCCATAATGATATAGGTGTAGGAGAAGGCACTGCTCTGCAGCCATGATAGAATCATGAAGATCCATCCGATGGTCATTACCAGAAATAGTTTTATAAAAGTTTGGAAGCTGGAAAGAGAAAAATATTGAAGCTGTGAAATCAAAGTTTGACAAATTATTTTAAAAGAAAACTATGTACATTTTAACTATCTACATTGAATATTCCTCTTGAAGCTTTAAAAAATATTAACTGATGAAGATGCATCGCATTTACTAAAGTAGAAGGGCCCATGAAAACAACAGGCGTGCTCTTCATTAGAAAACCTCCATTTCCTCACAATGCACTATTCTTGTGTAGAGGACTCTCATTATTTTATGCAGAGTTGGGCAAATGGGGAGGTAATCGATTATACGATTACCGAGGAATTGTAATCTTCGTTCTTTTGAAGGGTGATTTTACGGTAATTAGGGCTGATTTTCTACAAGTCACCTATCATTTTGCATAGTTGCAGAAGAATTAGACCTAATCAAAATGACCCTTGAGTTCATTTTAAATCTGTAAAGATACGTAGTGTATGAAAATAGTTGTCTGCATCTAGTGTTTTGCATTTAGAACCATTCCATTTGAGCTGTTGCAAACTTTTGCTACAGGCTTATCAATAGTTGATAATGGGGTAAAACCCTGTAAAATTGACGATAAGCGCACTAAAAAATCACGAAATCTACTCCTAAACCCATAAAATGCTTTCAAGTGCGAGACCTTAATGGCAGTCTTCACCGTCTTTTACATTGAGTTTCTCTATCTCAATAAGCTCCATCCTCACAAGATGTTCTTGCGACACCACACAAGAAGAAGAAGAAGCACACAATGTCATTGCGGTCTCGCGTTTAAAAGCATTTTATGGGTGTAGAAGTGGATTTTGTGATTTTTTAGTGCGCTTATCGCCATTTTTATAGGATTTTACCTTATAATCAATTATTAATAGGTCTATAGCAAAAGTTTGCTACAGCTCCATTGGAAATTCCTCTTCAAGCTTTCTAAGCAATTTGGTTAGAATCAGTTCTTTAACCATTCAACTGTTCAAATTCATATCAGTTTGAAGTACTTTACGTGCAATTTTTCCAATGACAGTAACAATATCCCTGAAACTGTTGATAGAACCATACTTACTTATATTTCATTTTATGATGTATTCTACCGTAAGTTCTCATACGATTAATGATTTGTGCGGTGGAAACATAAAAGAATAAGTTGACTAGTATTGTGCATGCAATAGGCATGAAAAAGACAGCTATGCCCAACCATCCTGAAACAGAAGAAGTACTGTGCATTAATATTTCTGCGTCTGAGCTGGAAAAAAATATAATTTTTAATTTAAATCTAATTTTAAAATCTAATTTAAATCTAATTTTTCTAGTGTTCTCAAGTTCCGATTTAAGACTTGTATCTCTGGTACTTCTCTGTCAAGTCTTGCTTTCCAAATTTTCATCAGCAGTTTTCGGGTTATGGAAAATTTGCTCAAAATTTACTATTTCCATTGGTTTCATTGAAAATACTAAAAATGCATGGTGCCGGAAGAGGGATCTAGTCTTCAGTGGGGTAATTTTTTAGGAAAGCGGAAAAAGTGATTTGGGGTTAAGGTTGGCAGTTTTGAAATTTTAGTGACATTGGAATGGACATATTCTATATAGCTGGCTCTCTGATTTCACCTCGCATCAGTCCAATTACCGGTGGCTGAGTTTTAACTCGGTCCTTTTCTTGATGATAGCTTGAAAAAGATGAAGATTTGAGGACGAATTTTTCATATTTAGATACAGTGAGAAAAAAAATACATGGCTTGAGCTCACATGTTTTCAGTATCAGGTGGACAGATTCTGAAAAGTAGCGGTGGTTTCCGAAATGCATCAAAATGCATCGGCCAGTGGTTGATAAGCAACAATTCATAACTCTTTGCTAAACAACGGTTAACAGATCTGTTTTGATGCATTTCCGGAAGAGGCATCGCTACGTGTCAGAACTCGTCAACCCAATACTCAAAATGCGTGAGCTTTAATCAAGGTCATTTGGAGACCTCGTTGGGTAATCTCAGAAGTTCAAATTTCTAGAATATGCAACATAATCCAATAGAACAAGAGTCTTTAGAGTGTTATGAAGTTTAAAGTTAAAATGAAGTTTTAATGAAGTTAATGAAAGTGAAGATAATGAAGTTTAATGAAAGTTAAATGAAGTGTTATGAAGTTTTGATGAAGTTAATGAAAGTGAAGATAATGAAAGTGAAGATAATGAAGTTTAATGAAGTGTTATGAAGTTTAAACCTAACTTTAACAGAATGTGATCCAGGCATTCAAAATGACAAAGATGTTTTACTCTTTTTCACTCAGATAGTTAGGCAGCGGATTTTGTAAACAAGTAATACTCACTAATTGCACCAGCCGGGAAAGCTGATGGAGCAAGGTTGTCGTTATATTGGTCTGTGTCTAGCATTAAGTGTGCAAAAATAGCAACAGCAGCCATAGTAATTGTTGAGCCCCAAACATAAATGGAATAGTAACAATATCTGCGCCCATCAGTAATGCGCAGGAACACGTTTCGAGATCTGGAATCATTAAACAAAGTTAATATCACTGACCACTTTTTTACTTTAACTTTTCTTTATAGTTTTAATTTTTTTGGATTGAACTGTATTTGTTTCAATCTTCTTCCCTTCTTGACTAGCCGTTACAATCAAGTTTTGATTTTGTTTCTCTTTTTTTACGTAGCAGTAGCTGATTTTGATCCAAGTAGGAATGAATAATGGGACTCGGATGATTCTTAATCCTCAGTTTTTATAGAATCATTTCTTTTAGAGTGAGCATTCACAATTAATGTTTTAAGGACGTCAAAGACTATTCAATGAGTTTATAATTTATCACTATCATGTCTCAACACTCTTCAGTAAACATGTTTGCAAGAAAAATATTTCCCAGTAAAAGTCAGCTGAGATAAGGTGTGCTTTTACAAAACCGTAATCATAATTCAATTAAAAAAGAAAACTCAGCAAAGGAGCGTTTTTAGATAGATTTTTAGTTTAGGTCATTTCTCTTAAAATTAGCTCTTACCTAAATGTTTTCCATATGTAGTAACCTAGACCATTTAACCAAAAGAACGCACCAAGAAGACTTATATAACCTAAAGAATCTGGAACATTTACAACAAAACAAGTTTTTAAAATAAAGTTTGTAGGCTTTAACGATGATGAAAATATACAATTTAAGAAAAATCAATGAGACATGAATTTAAAATAATAAATAAAAATACTCCAAATCAATAAGTAACTTTCATTCGTTCAAGATGAAAGCATTGCTAAGTTATTTGGACCATCAATGGACCATGCATCATAGTAAAGTAACATGCATAACTTGGTAGTGAGCCTTTTTCAGAATGTTGACCTGGTTTTGAAATGAGAGCTCATTTAGAGCATTTCAGGCAATATTTTTTTTAGACAGTGCCTTAATTTTATTTAAATTTTGCAAAAAAAGAGTCATACCTGCTACAAGATAACTGGTTTCATTATGAAACTCAGTAAATATTTTGACTATTTCTGCTGAATGAGATACAAAGAAACACACTGATATTGTTGTAATCATATTCCCCACTAAATCTCTTAGTTGCGGAAACACAAAATGCACGATTGCCACAATTAGAAAACAAATCATGGAAATTGTGTGGAAGACTGGGTTGAGAATCCTTCGAAATACGAAGTCTGTATCTCGCCATGTTTTTTCCATCTCATTTTCGGGCGTGCAAATATATGCAAGTTGGGCTTCTTGTGGATCATCCTTGGTGTCCGTGAAAAGAATCTGTAACAAAAGTAACAAGTGAAACTAAGAGAAAAATTCTAGACTAATTACATTTTTGTAACAGAGAAAAGCTTTCACAATCAGTTTTTGGCTGTGAAAAGATCTAACATGAAGTATGTTTGCCTCTAGAAAAGTTGTCACAATTTTAAGTCCAAGCAGCAATTTTTCTGTTGCAAACTTTTGCTCCAGCGTTTTAGAGAATCGATTCTTTTTTTAAATCTTGTACAAACTACGTTCGCAACATCTGAAAATCTGAAAATCTGAAAATTCACTCACAAAATCAATTGATGTATTTAATAAAATTTAAATATGACTGCCAAATAAACGGGTCACAATGAATAAGTCTCATCTAATTGCATCTTTATATTCTGAGAAAATTAATTCATCGTAGAAAAAGCTGCAATTAGATGGAACTCAGTGGCGTAGCGCGCAATTCGGCAACGTTGCAGTTCGTCCATTTAAACCCATGAGAAAGATCGAACAACTGGGTGTTCGATGAACACCTTCGCATTCGACCTTTCACAAGGGTTTAAATGGACGAGATACCACGTTGCCTAATTGCACGCTACGCCACTGATGGGACTCCCCCATAGTCGCCCCTTTATTCGACCGTCATCTTGCAATGGGGCTCTTGCGAACTTTTGCTACACGGGATTGAAGAGTTGATTCTTGCATAAAAACCTGTTAAAATGACGACGAGTACACTAAAAAATCACGAAATTCACTCTCAGAATCGAGCTTAATGGCTGTTCGACGCAGGTATCATGGGAGATTCCTATCTAAATTGAAACATACCTCTGTGTTTCCAAAGAGAAAGTGGCACATTAGATAGGAATCTCCCATGATACCTGCGTCGAACCGGCATTACGATCTTGCCATCTAAGCAGTTATGTAGGTTTATTTCTGAATTTTAAACTTTCTCAGAGTGATTTTCGTGATTTTTGCTGGTTTTTACTTCAGATTGGACTATTTATTTGCTCAAAGCAAAAGTTTGCAAGAGCCCCATTTTGTTAAACAAATTTATTGAGTTTGTGAGTGGATTTTGAGAATTCTGATGAAAATTTGAAAAAAACATTCTGCAACCAGCCGACTGTAAAATTAGCCCCTTAAAGGGGAGGGGGGTCTAGGGGCCCTCCCGATTAACTTTGCCGTGATAAAGTGTTCGTGGTGTTTTTCGCACAGTTTATTTTGTGTCGCGTATCGGACGCACGCCGCGAACTGGTCGCGTCAATTCAAATCTCGCGCCATCACGCGTTCATTCAGGGAATTCTGCGTAGCAACGTTGTGCGATGGTGGGAAAAACAGTTGTGAGTAGCCGTTCCTAATACTAGAGTGCCGTTTCCCCTCATGGGGTGGATACAGGGAATTGTCTTTCTCTCTCTCCCTCCATTTGAATCTATGTGCTAGAATAGGACAGCAGAGGGTGCCATCACGTGACTTTGGCCCCTTCTTCTGTCCTTTTCTAACGCACGTTTTTAAATGGGAGGAGAGAGAGAAAGATAATTCCCTGTATCCGCCCAGGGTTCCCCTCCAAGTGAGGACCTTGTTGAATGTTGAGTTAACAAATTAAAATAGTGTCAGTTGACTCCTTAAATGTTGGTTTAGATAGGCAACCTGCAATACCTAACACAATGAATTGAAGCATCGCAGATTGCCTACCTAGCCAAAATTTAAGGAGTTAACTGACTTTATTCAATTCGCCGACTGTACCTACCTATCGCAAAATGTACCTGCTGATTGAAATGTATAAAGCACGTTTTTGATGGCGTGAAAATTTTGTGGAAGTCTTTGGGGGTTAATGACCCTTATTATGATGGAAGTTCAACCTGAGAGTTCGTTTGAGAGCGCATTTCGCCCTCTTTTTTCTTTTCACTGTTTTGCAATAACTCGTCTTCCGTTCTGGACTTCGCCCGTTTCCCCTTCGCGCGCTCAATTCCGTGTGGCGTGCGATTCGTTGTTTTCGCTGTATCGGTGCATGGAATAGCGAGTGTTTCGCGTGTTTTGATCGATTAAGTTCACTAACTTTTCCTAATTCACCGCCAACTTGTTTTTTGCTAAACTGCGCGGTCATGTCCTATTCTATGGTTCTCTCGGAAGGCTCGATCTCAGTGGTGTAGCATACAATTTGGCAACTTTGTATTTTTTTAATTGAAACCCATTGAATATATCGAAAGATTGGGTGTTCAGTGAACACCCTTGAATTCGACCTTTTGCATGGATTTAAGTGGAAAAAATGCAACGTAGCCAAACTGCACGCTACGCCACTGCTCGATCTTAAAATCATGGACCTACTAACAGGTCTGCTCATGTTATCATTGCTCGGGATATCGACTCTTATCGATTTATTTTTAACACTCACGCCTTTCAATGCATTTCAAATGGGATATGGTCCATAGACGGAACTAGCAATTAGGCGACCATGAATTCATCCCATTTGAACGTATGAGAAACAATCGATTCTTGAGGGGGCCATGACTCTTTTACTTAGGTATCGATTGTTTCTTATGCATTTAAACGGGAATAATGCAGTTGCAAGATTGCTGGATCCGCCGTCCGTCGGTATGGTGACGAAGGGTAGACCTCCTGCCTCCTCTAACAATAAGACGTATTAATGCAAGGTATATGGAAGAACAGGTATGGACAGGAGGCGGGATTTAAGGGGCTTTCGAGTTTTCCCGCCAAATGATGACGACACACTTGCTTTAGCGATGACGTAGCCGTCACCTACTGCAGTAGCAAGAGATGGGGGTTGGCGAATTCTATCGCGACCGTCTAGAACATCTGTGACGTAGCCGTCACCTACTGAGATAGGCTCCGCCTCCTGTCCATACCTGTTCTTCCATATACCTTGGTATTAATGTTCGTGATGACAAGCACCAAACATCATTGTTATTTTCGACTAAATTTCAGTGCATTTCATTGATTTTCCGCATACATTTGGTTGTAATTTTGCTACTGAATATGATTCAAAAATAACTTCGATGTCTACTAATTTCGCCCTAATTTCACGTATATTCTACATTTTTGAATTTTTCGCGATGAAGTTGAAATTGTGAAAAACCTAGCATACTTCGATCAAAACTGAAGCTAAATTCAAACTTGACAGGTTAATGTACATCGGTCAATCGTAAGGAACGCCCCTAGTTTTGTGTTTAAAAATCCTAGTTTTGTGCTCATTAAAAGCGGCGGACACCTTTGTCGCCTGAATGTAAAATTCCCGACGAATACGTTTTTGAAACGTTGTTCTCTGATTAAATGAAAATATAAATAAAAGGGGGGGGGGAATCAAATCAATTAGCCAATTTGGTATTCATTTCATTATTTGTTTTGCAGCTTTTGGGGGGAGGGGGGATGTCGATACACAATCCCCAAAATGGTGACAGTGCAAATAGTTAGTATTCCTATAGCGATTGAAACAATTATTAAAAAATGCGGACATTTTTTTTTTAGGAAAATGTAATTATAAATAGCCTATTAGCATCGCGTTGGTTTAATATTTTCGACTGCCGCGCCAACCCTGCCGCCAGCGTGAATTCTTAAAGACTCATAGCGCAGGACTTGGAATACGAAATTTACATCCGCTTGACATATTATTGTATGGATTTAGACGTCAATGTGATTTTAAGTAAATATTATTAAGTTTTTAATGCCGACCGAAAATTTGAGATTCCTATTCACGCATGAATTTTCAAGGTCAACTTGCGTTCGAGTACGTCTGTCCGAGTCTGCGGGGTTTTATTAAACATTCAATACGTATTCATGAGTGCGCAGCCGCGCGAGAACCTGCAGGGGCGGATCCAGGGGGGGGGGGGGGGGTCGTCATAGAATGAGGCAGTTGCAAAGGGTCTGAAATGTTGTGTTTTTTATAAAGAAAATGGAAGTAATTGATGAGCTGAGCTAGAGGTAGTTTCAGAAGTGTGGGCGGACCAAAACCATAATCTTTGGCGAATTTTCAACTTACATTCCTTCAAATCAATACCGAATTTGCTCCTGACTTTATTCTTTTGTGTTTAAAGTTTTCCTCGTTGAAAAGTGAACTCTTATTAATTTCATTTTTATTCATTTTCATCGAGTAATATCAGAAATAATGTTGACAAATTCCAAAGATTATCGGTCTAGGTCCGCCTACACTTCTGAAACTACCTCTAACAAAGATGCCTTTGGTTTCTAATTAAGTCCCATTATTCAGGAGATGAGATTTTAGAGCTCAAAATACATTGTTCTAAAACGGGAATGGGTCTGTTGCAAACTTTTGCTACAGCGATATAGAGTGTTAAATCTTAAGTAAAATCACGTGAAAAGTCCATTGGTGGTATCAGAAAGTCATATAATGCAGTATTAAACTCACAAGAGGCGTTTAACTGAAACCCAAGATGGCTGTAAAATATCGAGCAACCTGTGTGCACGCATCGTGAACATCCATGATGGGCGATGGCCAACGTCAACAAATTCACAGCATCGAAGGTTTCTGCGTTTGTTTGCGTTGTGATTGGTTGTGATCGATGTTGTGAGGATGGCCATCTTGGATGTTCATAGTGCTTGCTTATAGGTTGCTCGATATTTTACCGCCATCTTGGATTTCAGTTAAATGCCTCTGGTGAGTTTGTTATTGCATTTTATGACTTTTTGCTGCCACCAATGGACTTTTAACGCGATTTTACATGAGGTTGATTACTCTATAGCGCTGTAGCAGAAGTTTGCAACAGACCCACTCCGCGTAAAGTGACGTCACTACGCAAATTATTTTTTACAATTTTGCAAGTTTAGTGTGTACTTCCAAAACCGGGGCACTTAGGAAAACACCAAAAGCACCATTGTTCTCAGCTCATCAAGTACTATCAATTATTTCTTTATAAAAAAAAAAAAAAAAAAAAAAAAAAAAAAAAAAAAAAAAAAAAAAAACACAATTTTAGACTCATGCAACCGCTCCATTATATTGTTACACCCGTATCCGATACTTTGGTACTTTATTATAACTTATGATTGGAAGATGCTACAAGAATGAAACTTTGAGCATGCATTCTCGTTAATTACTTTTTAGTTTTTCACGGGATGAAACCAATTTTGTTGCTACGTTGGCTTTTCATTGAGGAACGCTTTAAAATTGATCGTTTTAAGTTACAGGCTAGTTTTTCTCTTTCATTTGAACGAATGAAAATTGAAAATTCGCCGAAGATTATCGATAAGCTGCGCCTCTACACTTCTGAAACCAACTAAATGAGTTTATAACTGGTAGAATAACCATTCGCACCATATTGCGTGGGTCAGTGCGATGTCCAGTTGTGTGCATCGAAGCTCGACGTCCATAAAACATCGAAATTTGATCGATCCATCAAAACAAATATTAACAAGTCAATACGTAATGTAAAATCACTGGAAATCATGATACTTTTAATGCTTTTGAGATGGTTTTCGAGGGGGAAATGACTCATAGATCTGTTTATAGTCGAAATATCGATGAATTACGAGTTTCGATGCATCGATTGACACAGTGGCGTCGCGTGCCATCTGGTAACAATGCAACTGCTCCATTTAAACTCATTAAATATATCGAATTTTCCTTGCGTGCACCCCCTGAATACGATCTTTTAAATGGGTTCAGATGGATTAGAATACATTGTTGCCAACTTGCACGCGACGCCATCCACTGGATTGACATCAACATTAGTATCGAACCTGTTCGATGGCAGGAAAACGTCGTACTTTCGATCGATGCATCGAATATCGCACAGGCCTAATGTCATTACGCCCTCCCGCCTCTGTGCTGATCCCGTATCGAACCAACTTTTCTCACAATCAGTGGATCTCCGACAAATAGAAAAGTTGGTTCGGTTCTGGATTCATGAAGTCGTTCTATTGTAAAAAAAAAAAAAAAAAAAAATCTCGAACAGAAGCTACGTTAGCTGTGCGCATCAAACAGGAAAAACGTGCCAAATGACCGATGATGTTCGGGAGAGTTCGGGGGGGGGGAGGCTTAGGTCGTTGTTCAAGTTCAATCGTATACCGTGCCACAGTTTATCGACTCGGGGAGGATCGATTTCAAAGCTCCGATCGATTTTATATGAAGAGGAGAAGAAAAATGGCATGCGATGGTCGGGTCGGGAACATGCAAGCGTGAGCCTCCCTTTTCTCTCTCTCTCTCTCGCTCCGAAGTCTCGCCATCTCTCACTCACTCAATCACTCTCTCTCTCTCTCTCTCTCTCTCTCTCTCTCTCTCTCTCTCTCTCTCTCTCTCTCTCTTTCTCTCTCTCTCGCTTCGAAGTCTCGCCATCTCTCACTCACTCCTCTCTCTCTCTCTCTCTCTCTCTCTCTCTCTCTCTCTCTCTCTCTCTCTCTCTCTCTCTCTCTCTCTCTCTCGCGCTCCAAAGAGTCTCGCCATCTCTCTCCCGCTCCCGTCCATCCCAGTGCGGCGTCCCCGTATCCTGTATTTCCTCTTTCGGTTCTCTCTGTTTCTCGTTTCTGTCTGCGCTGTCACTCAAGTCACTCAGCCCATCATCAACCAACAGCTGCGGCTGACGGCAGCGTCGCGTCGCCGTCGCGTCATTGGCCTCTTCGAGTCTTCGCCCAGTGTTGCATATTTAGATTCTTATTAATTTTCCCTCCCCTTATATTATACTCTATGCATGCTTTAGTCTTTTTCGTGTTTACAATCATTCTTTCTTGTGTCGGACTCTTTGTCACGTACGATACTCTGCGATCGAGGAGCTTGTGATCCCTATAGAAATGTGCGCTATTTTGAGACACTAAAGCTAATTTCGTTTTCTACTCTGGAAAAAAAAGAAGAAGAAGAAAAAAAAAAGATTACCAGAACAGAAGCATGACTGTATGTGAACCTATGTAAGGGATAGTGCAATTACCAGAATTCTATTGTTTGTACAATAGGTCTTGCATTTTTTTTTTTTTTTTTTTTTTTGAAAATTCTAGTTCTATGACCATATTCTGGCATTAACACCAGAATTTTCTGGTCAAAGTACTAGATTTTTCTGGTCAAAATACTAGACTTTCTGTCGTTCACATATCGTCGTGCTTCTGGCAATATGACTAGAATCTGGTATTTCTATCGTTTTTTTTCAGTGTCTTGTTGCATGTAGCGTGCAATTTGGCAGCGTCGCATTCTGTCCATTCGAGCTCGTCTTAATAATATCGAACGTTTCCGTGTCTGTTAAATACCCACGAAAGGGGCAGTTGCAAGGGTCTGAAATTGAGTATTTTTTTGTAAAAAAAAAAAAAAAAATGATAGTAAACTTGATGAGCTGAAAACAGTGGTGCCTGTGGTGTTTTGTTTTGTTTTGTTTTTTTTTGTTTTTTGTTTTTTGTTTTTTTTTACCGAAGTGTCTCGCTTTTGGAGATACACACGTGTAAAGTTGTAAAAAATCATGTCCGTAGTGACGTCACAACGCGGAATTCCCATTGATAACTTTTGGGCCAACATCTCATCTCCGAAACAATGGGACTTAATTAGAAACCAAAGGCATCTTTGTTCTCAGCTCACCCAGTACTTACATTATCTTTATAAAAAAACACGACATTTTAGACCCTTGCAACTGCCCCATTGGATTTTTCGTGTGGATTCAAATGAACAGAATGCAACGTTGCCAGATTGCAAGTTTCACTGCCCTGCCACATGGATGGTTAGGAATTGAGAATTTTGTGGGCATACTCTCATGCACAAAAATCACGATTCATAATAGCTGACAAAAATCTGAAATTAAAACAAATAAAATAAATAAACAAAAAAATAAATAAATAAATAAATAAATAAATAAATAAATAAATAAATAAATAAATAAATAAATAAATAAATAAATTTAAAAAAATGAAAAAAAGGGGGAGGGAGAGTGAAAAAACGCTATTAGTCAGTCAAGTGACATGATTTGTGCTGGTAAGTATAGAATACCGACGCGGATACTCGTTTTAATTGCAAAAAAAAAAAAAAAAAAATTAAGTTTAGAAGAGTTCACATTTCAATCCAGTAAGTGCCAATTTTTACGCTTGTGCTGCGGCTGGGTCAGATTTCGAACTTCTCTCTCGCACGACACGACAAGGCATAAACGAGAGAGAACTCGTTTTTAACGAGAAAAACGGATTTTCTCTCTCATTCTCTCGTTTCATATTTGCCGTGTCTTACCTAGGAACAATGGACATAGAGGTTCGCAATCAGCTGAATCAGCCCCCTAAGCAATACTATAAGCTCCCTTCCGTTATGTTACAGAACTCGGCCCTGACCACGTGTAATGCACCAGGTCTCAAAACTGTACAGCGCAGTCCAATCAGAAACGAGGATTCCTAGTTTTTCGGGGGACCAAACGAAGTTTCATCAAGATCAAATATTAATTTTTTCGGGCCAGAACTTTCGCTTGTAATCGGCAACGGTGCCCTGTACTATTCCTTCCCTAAAGCAGATGTTTGGTGGCGGGGTCGAGCGGGGACATCAGGGTGCGGCGTTGACTGCTGACTCAGTCTAAAATACTCCCTTCAAGTGGTCTGCCAAGTGTGTTATACACCCTTCGGGAGTCTCCCCCCTCCCCTCCCCCCTGCTCCTCCTTCCTCTGTACAAGCATATATTCACCATCTAAACTAGTTCCATATTATCACTCATTTTTTTTCTTCTCTCTCTCTCTCTCTCTCTCTCTCTCTCTCCCTCCCTCTCTCCCTCTCTCCGTCCCTCTCTCTCCAACCCCCTTCTCTATAATACTCAATGTATATACATATGCCATAATACCCAGACACAGGTATTTTTAGTTTTTGCGCCAGCTTTATAATTCGTAGCTCTCCGTGCTCGCGATGTTCCGGTACGCTGGTCATTCATAACTGTGCCCATGTTTCTCTCTCCGTCCTCTCTCTCCCTCTCTCTCTCTCTCTCTCTCTCTCTCTCCTCCCCTACTTGCCTCTTCACCTTTCCCCTCTCTCGGTGGAAGGATAGTGAACACTCGGCTACTCTGCTGTACCATTTAATTATTTCCTATTATTTGTTGACGATTCGTGTTTATTGCATTTCCATTCATACGAATGGAGTCTCCGCTTATGTGTTTACCGGCTGCCGGGCCGGGTGATAGCTCCGGAACGCATCGAGCATGAGATCGAGATGATAGATAATTTTTTTTTTTTTTTTGCTTCAAGGGTTTTCGACCCTACAGTCTCTTGTTCTCTCATTAACTTGTGCTCGCGCGGTGGCCGAAAAGGTTTTCTGAAGGGGGTGATTTTGAGACTTGGAGTGTCTCGGGGAAGCATTTTTGGGTTGGATTATGTTGAAGTAAGGTGATTTCTGAGGGGCTTGAGGATATTACCAGGGCTGCCGTTTTGCGTGTAATCAATGCTATTTTTCAATTCACCGATGATTCCACCGGTTGAGAAAAGATTAAGCAGTTCAGTTCAGTGCATGACTGTAATAAACTAAAATACTCGCATCTGTAATCTTTTCTCAACCGTTGGAGTTGTCGATGACTTTAAAAAACTTGCGGATATTTTAATTAATCAACGGATTTTCCACCGTTTAAGGAAAGATTACAGATCAGAGTATTTTCGTGCATTACAGTCATACACTACACTGAACTGTGTAATCTTTTTTCAACCGGTGGAATCATTGGTGGATTGAAAAATAGCATTGATTATACGCAAAAAGGCAGCCCTGGATATTACCTATCCTCCTTTTCCCTCGGAGGACTAATCCTTTGTAAATGTCGTGCTTCTGGCAATATGACTAGAATCTGGTATTTCTATCGTTTTTTTTCAGTGTCTTGTTGCATGTAGCGTGCAATTTGGCAGCGTCGCATTCTGTCCATTCGAGCTCGTCTTAATAATATCGAACGTTTCCGTGTCTGTTAAATACCCACGAAAGGGGCAGTTGCAAGGGTCTGAAATTGAGTATTTTTTTGTAAAAAAAAAAAAAAAAATGATAGTAAACTTGATGAGCTGAAAACAGTGGTGCCTGTGGTGTTTTGTTTTGTTTTGTTTTTTTTTGTTTTTTGTTTTTTGTTTTTTTTTACCGAAGTGTCTCGCTTTGGAGATACACACGTGTAAAGTTGTAAAAAATCATGTCCGTAGTGACGTCACAACGCGGAATTCCCATTGATAACTTTTGGGCCAACATCTCATCTCCGAAACAATGGGACTTAATTAGAAACCAAAGGCATCTTTGTTCTCAGCTCACCCAGTACTTACATTATCTTTATAAAAAAACACGACATTTTAGACCCTTGCAACTGCCCCATTGGATTTTTCGTGTGGATTCAAATGAACAGAATGCAACGTTGCCAGATTGCAAGTTTCACTGCCCTGCCACATGGATGGTTAGGAATTGAGAATTTTGTGGGCATACTCTCATGCACAAAAATCACGATTCATAATAGCTGACAAAAATCTGAAATTAAAACAAATAAAATAAATAAACAAAAAAATAAATAAATAAATAAATAAATAAATAAATAAATAAATAAATAAATAAATAAATAAATAAATAAATAAATTTAAAAAAATGAAAAAAAGGGGGAGGGAGAGTGAAAAAACGCTATTAGTCAGTCAAGTGACATGATTTGTGCTGGTAAGTATAGAATACCGACGCGGATACTCGTTTTAATTGAAAAAAAAAAAAAAAAAAAAATTAAGTTTAGAAGAGTTCACATTTCAATCCAGTAAGTGCCAATTTTTACGCTTGTGCTGCGGCTGGGTCAGATTTCGAACTTCTCTCTCGCACGACACGACAAGGCATAAACGAGAGAGAACTCGTTTTTAACGAGAAAAACGGATTTTCTCTCTCATTCTCTCGTTTCATATTTGCCGTGTCTTACCTAGGAACAATGGACATAGAGGTTCGCAATCAGCTGAATCAGCCCCCTAAGCAATACTATAAGCTCCTTCCGTTATGTTACAGAACTCGGCCCTGACCACGTGTAATGCACCAGGTCTCAAAACTGTACAGCGCAGTCCAATCAGAAACGAGGATTCCTAGTTTTTCGGGGGACCAAACGAAGTTTCATCAAGATCAAATATTAATTTTTTCGGGCCAGAACTTTCGCTTGTAATCGGCAACGGTGCCCTGTACTATTCCTTCCCTAAAGCAGATGTTTGGTGGCGGGGTCGAGCGGGGACATCAGGGTGCGGCGTTGACTGCTGACTCAGTCTAAAATACTCCCTTCAAGTGGTCTGCCAAGTGTGTTATACACCCTTCGGGAGTCTCCCCCCTCCCCTCCCCCCTGCTCCTCCTTCCTCTGTACAAGCATATATTCACCATCTAAACTAGTTCCATATTATCACTCATTTTTTTTTCTCTCTCTCTCTCTCTCTCTCTCTCTCTCTCTCCCTCCCTCTCTCCCTCTCTCCGTCCCTCTCTCTCCAACCCCCCTTTTCTATAATACTCAATGTATATACATATGCCATAATACCCAGACACAGGTATTTTTAGTTTTTGCGCCAGCTTTATAATTCGTAGCTCTCCGTGCTCGCGATGTTCCGGTACGCTGGTCATTCATAACTGTGCCCATGTTTCTCTCTCCGTCCCTCTCTCCCCTCTCTCTCTCTCTCTCTCTCTCTCTCTCCTCCCCTACTTGCCTCTTCACCTTTCCCCTCTCTCGGTGGAAGGATAGTGAACACTCGGCTACTCTGCTGTACCATTTAATTATTTCCTATTATTTGTTGACGATTCGTGTTTATTGCATTTCCATTCATACGAATGGAGTCTCCGCTTATGTGTTTACCGGCTGCCGGGCCGGGTGATAGCTCCGGAACGCATCGAGCATGAGATCGAGATGATAGATAATTTTTTTTTTTTTTTTGCTTCAAGGGTTTTCGACCCTACAGTCTCTTGTTCTCTCATTAACTTGTGCTCGCGCGGTGGCCGAAAAGGTTTTCTGAAGGGGGTGATTTTGAGACTTGGAGTGTCTCGGGGAAGCATTTTTGGGTTGGATTATGTTGAAGTAAGGTGATTTCTGAGGGGCTTGAGGATATTACCAGGGCTGCCGTTTTGCGTGTAATCAATGCTATTTTTCAATTCACCGATGATTCCACCGGTTGAGAAAAGATTAAGCAGTTCAGTTCAGTGCATGACTGTAATAAACTAAAATACTCGCATCTGTAATCTTTTCTCAACCGTTGGAGTTGTCGATGACTTTAAAAAACTTGCGGATATTTTAATTAATCAACGGATTTTCCACCGTTTAAGGAAAGATTACAGATCAGAGTATTTTCGTGCATTACAGTCATACACTACACTGAACTGTGTAATCTTTTTTCAACCGGTGGAATCATTGGTGGATTGAAAAATAGCATTGATTATACGCAAAAAGGCAGCCCTGGATATTACCTATCCTCCTTTTCCCTCGGAGGACTAATCCTTTGTAAATGTATTAGCAAACGCAAAAGTTTTGACTGTAAAAATTGCGCGCGGAGCTTTGAAAGTTGCTTGGATCACTCGATGATTCGCTGCTTATCTAAAATTTTTGACTGCCAAAACTTTTATGTTTGATAGTGCATGTGAAGCAGTGGCGGCTCATGCTATTTGGCAACACTGTTTTCGCTCCATTTGAATCTACGTTTAACAGTCGATTGCTGGTGAAGCGCTGCTTCACTTTCGATTCGATTGTTTTACATACAATCAAATGGAGGGATGGCATTGTTGCCAAATTGCACGAGCCGCTGTAAAGCATCAAGCTCGGATGGTGTGTTGCATGTATCTCTGCCTTTCTGATATGTTACCTGTCAACAGCTTTAATTCAGCTAATCAGACCTTGATGTCCCCTCTCTGTTCGACCAAAAAAAGAAGAAAAGAGGGGTAGGAAGAGGGAAAGAAAGATAGAGAGAAGAGAAACGACAAGTCCTTGTGGGGGGGGGGGTTAAAATTCCGAGTCCCCCCCCCCCCCCGTTCGCGCCGGCTGGAGGGCCCGAAGTTCTGAGTGCCTTGCGCCCCACTAGGGTCCCAAATCAAATCCTAGGCGGTCAAAAATCGATCTGTTCAAAGTCGAAAAAAAAACTATTCTAACTTCTAAAGATGATTTTAGAGGGGTTATTTAGCGAGGTAATCACCCCTAGGAATGTCATAGATTCATCGCAGAAAAATGTTAGATGGAACCTTAATTCTCGTGGTATTTTATGTCTGTGCATTTTTGACCACTTAGGATTCGATTCGGATCCATAGTGGCCCTCCTAAAATTTTCCTCAAATAGTTCATTATTTGGTCAATAATGGCCTCCTATTCGCTCTTCACCGTTTTCGTTTCTTTTTATTAGATTGCAGGGCTGCCGTTTTGCGTATAATCAATGCTATTTTTCAATTCACCGATGATTCCACCGGTTGAGAAAAGATTACACAGTTCAGTTCAGTGCATGACTGTAATAAACTAAAATACTCGCATCTGTAATTTTTTCTCAACCGGTGGAGTCGTCGATGACTTTAAAAAAACTTGCGGTTATTTTAATTAATCAACGGAGTTTCCATCGATTAAGGAAAGATTATAGATCACAGTATTTTTGTGCATTACAGTCAGACACTACACTGAACTGTGTAATCTTTTTTCAACCGGTGGAATCATTGGTGAATAGAAAAATAGCATTGATTATACGCAAAACGGCAGCCCTGTTAGATTGTAATATTCAGTGGCGAGGCGTGCGATTTGGCAACGTTTTTTTTGTTTTTTTGTTTCAACAACTCAATAGAAAGGTCGAAACGCCTGGTCATCGCCGATAACTGAAACGTTCGACCTTTTTGGTGAATTTAAATGGAGAAACAACATTGTTGCCAAATTTCACGCCTCGCCACTGGTAATATTTATATCAAGTGTTAGTGTAATGAAGATTGCAGCTGGGTTTAAAATTCAAACCACCTCGCTCCATAGATGTCTTCAATTCCTTGCTTGTGCTACCGTATCAGCAGCAGAAAGATGTATTTTCCTCCGGCTTACTTAATCGTTCTTTACTTGGATTTAAATTGAGAGAAAAATAACAGACACTCTATTTCGCTCGCTTTGAATTGGAGCAAAGTTTACGGTTGTTGAAGATGAAAGCGCGGCGATTATACGATAGGAAACAGAGAGAGAGAGTGCGCAGTGGAGCTTTTGTTTACTTTGTGTTTGCTTGACTGTAAATGATTCAAGCCTCATCAAAGTTAATGTCCGCGTGTTATTTTTGATTTGACGGAAAGTAATATACTCCCGAAAGTTAGTATACTTTAGACTAAAGAAACGTAACCGACATTTACTCTTAACGCACACTGGATCAAAAATATAGATCTGTCGGACATAGAGGTCGTTTTAGAAGTGTAGGCGCACCTAAACTGATAATCTTTGGAATGTTTCAAAATGATGTCTCATGTTAAGAAGTGAAAATCAATGAAAGTGAATCCAAGCATTGGCTATTTATTGAGGAATACGTCAAAGTCAGAGGCAAGTTTTATTTTGATTTGAAGGAATGAGAATTGGAAATTCACCAAAGATTATGGTCTAGCTGTGCCTACACTTCTGTAACGAGCTCTAACGAGCTATACATATATCCATCAGAGTGGCAGTCAAATGGGGCTCTTGCAAACTTTTGCTGTGAACAAATGAACAGTCCATTCTGATGTAAAAACCAGCATAAATCACGAAAATCGCACTGAGAAAGGTTAAAATTCAGTAATAAACCTACATAACTACTTTAATGGCAAGATCGTAATGGCGGTTCGACGCAGGTATCATTGGAGATTCCTATCTACTATGCCACTTTCTCTTTGGAAACACAAAGGTATGTCTCAAGTTAGATAGAAATCTCCAATGATACCTGCGTCGAACCGCCATTAAGCTCGATTCTGAGAGTGAATTTTTTGATTTTTTAGTGTAATCATCGTCATTTGTACAGGTTTGTATGCAAGAAGCAACTCTTCAATCCCGTGTAGCAAAAGTTCGCAAGAGCCTTATTATTGGTAACCTGCGTAACCACCATGGAGGATTTTTGGCTATAGGTTTAAGGTGTAATTTTGCCCATTTATTCCAATGTATTTTGGTACAACGGAACAACGCACAGTGGGCCAGATCATGTTTCGATCCAGTATTCATTGCATCCAAATACTTGTGAATAGATGGAAGAAATTCCACCTTCAACCTAACCTAAAAGTCCTCCGTGGTGGTTACGCAGGTTACCCATTACACTGCGGCATACTCTAGATAAATGTATAATATAGCTTGTTGAGAAAATTATGTCCGGGGAATTCACTGGCGGATCCAGGAATCTATCCTTCTCTCTCTTCTCTCATTAGAACGCGTGTGTTAGAGAAGGACAGATGAAGGGAAGCCTCGTGATTTTCAACCCCTCTTCTATCCTTTTCTAACACATGCATTCTAATGGGAGAAGAGAGAGAGAGAGAGAGAGAGAGAGAGAGAGAGAGAGAGAGAGAGAGAGAGAGAGAGAGAGAGAGAGAGAGAGAGAGAGAGAGAGAGAGAGAGAGAGAGAGAGAGATGGACAATTTCTTGGATCCGCTTGTGGGGAAATTTCATGTTTCGATCCACTGTGCAATTTGGCAACATTGTTTTGTGTCCGTTTAAACCCATGTCGAAGGTCGAATGCAAAGGTGTCCAACGAACACCCAACAGTTCGATCTTTTTCATGGGTTTAAATGGACACAAAACAATGTTGCCAAATTGTACGCTACGCCACTGACTCTAGTTCGATCCAGTGTTGCCAGTTTCCTCCATTTTCCCCCCAATTTAATTCAATGTAGGTAAAAGTTCCGAATTTTATGCCAAAATTGACAACAATGGTTCGAGCGCACGAACGGGACGCTGCCGGAAGTAGGCCCTGTGAAACGTTGGGTGTGATCGTTCCTACAAATTATTATTTTGTTTAATTGAGTATTTCCTCGAATGAGGAAACCTCTTGTTTCGTGAGTCCTTCCTCTTCTTCTGGCAGAGCTTTCAATTCTTCTACGACTTTTCAGTCTCTGGAGAAAGTTTAATTTGCTCTCGAAACCGCAGAGCTCTAGTGAGGTTCCTGCGCATGCAGCGGAAATGCTTTCCGGTCTCAGTTTACGATTTCTTTTTCTTCTTCTTTTTCATTGTTTAACAGAGCTCTTTTCAGGATTGGAAGTGGAGTTCAACCGATAATCTTTGACAAATTTTCATACCCTCAAATCAAATCGTAATTTGTCTGAGAGCTGAGATTACGAAATTGTGATTTTCAAGGCGCTCTCTAATGAAAAGCCGAAATTCTTAAATCATTTTCATTCAATTCCCATCATGCAATATGAGAAACGACTTTGAAAAATTCCGAAGATTGTTGGGTACGCAAGATCTGTCTCTTCTTCTGGAACAAGCTCTGTTAAAAACGTGTGTGGTTTTTACCACATTTTCTGAATGTGCTATGCCTTTCAAAAGAAAGTTCCCCTTTCGAAATTCTTATTGATAATTTTTTCCGTCGTTTTCAATAGACTTTTCATTTTTCATGACGTACTTTGTAATATGCGCTTTGCTTAGTCTTTAAACACTTGAAAGCAACGACATTTTTTAAAGGTCGCCGAGATTTTTAAAAGAGTAAAAATTCTGACCAGGGCACTTTCTTTTGATGGTCATAATACCTAAATAGTGCGAAAACTGAAAAAGCTGAATGGGATTACTTACTGCGATTTTGCCAGTAAGAAGCGTTTACAGGAAATACGTTTAAAAGTGACTCTTTGTGTCTGCATAAGAAGAAAAGAAAGTAGAGCACAGAAAGTTTCATTTTTGTAAGGAAGGACTGTTAGTTGTTTCTTGTTTGTTTTAATTTTCTTATATTTTTTTATGATTATTCGGTTTTTTAGTTTCTCTGGTTAATTTTTAGAAAGTTACAATTTTTTGTTGTTTTGTTTTTTTTTTTGTTTTTGTTTTTTGTTTGTTTCTTGTTTTTGTTTTTTTGTTGAGTCTTAAGCCTCGCACTCTTTAGGCTAATTTTTTTAATCGAAACACAATGGAACGCAATGGAACACTAATTTTTTTTCCATTTTTTCATTGCGGTTAGCCAGCATGGTTCCAATGTTCGATTGAAACGAAACGGAACACACTAACCACTTCGACGAGTCAGTCCACCTATCGCGGTTATTTGCGTTCCACTGACAAGGGGAGGCTCAAAAGTCGCCGCCTCCGATTTTGAAAACAATTGCCCGAAAATGTAGCTAAAGTAAAACTATTAGACCCGTGTTTCTCACTTTTTGCCAATGGGCCTTCCTAAAGCGCCAGGAATTTTTGGAAAGTTGTCGAAATTCACATAAATACTCGGCACGCTCTCCGCTCGGGTTTTGACGTGAATTTCGGCAACTTTCAAAAAATTCCTGACGCTTCAGGAAGGCCCATTGGCAAAAAGTGAGAAACACGGGTCTAATAGTTTTACTTTAGCTACATTTTCGTGCAACTGTTTTCAAAATCGGAGGCGGCGACTTCTGAGCCTCCCCTTGTGAGACATAACCTCAAATCCGCCCATTCCGCTCAAACCTCGAGTTTCTTGACCTGTTGCCTTGCTTGTTGTTTACGGCGCAAAAGCTCCGCTCAGAAAGCTGAACATAAAACGGAACGCGGGAATTTTGATTACGTTTGTTTTTTATTTTTTTTTGTTTGTTTTTTGTTTTGTTTTTCAAACCGGAACGCTAGACGAACCATTTTTTTTTTTAAACCACGAGTAACCTGTTCCACCCTGTACCATTGAGTTCAATGGATGAAAAAATTAGCCTCGTGGGTTTTCCGTTCGTTTTTCGGTGTTCAATTATTCTCTTATCGGGCGTAGTTGCGTTCGGGTCACCTACCTTGTCCAAACAATACTGGCCCAGCGGATAGTCATGGAACGAAAGATCTGCGCTGTGATCAACACTACGATCAGGAACGTGTTCTTTTTCTATCTCATCGCTCGTCCAACTCGGGTCAACCTTTTTCGGTTCGACCATAAAGTGACGAAGCTTTCCGTCGGGCAGAAGAATAAGCCGATCCTCCGAGTTCGTGTAATGATGAATTGGCCATTGCTGTCTCGTCCCACAATCAGGCATACCGATGTTGAATCGGAAGTTAACCTGTAAATTAGTAACACCGAACTCATTTGTGAAAATCGGCGACCAAAGAGTTGCGTTGGTCTCGTCGACCGACACACACTTTCTGTCCACCATCAACTCCGATTCCGGGCAACATTTTTGCACTAACACTGGCTCTTTTTGGGTCAACGTCGGTTTAACTGGTCGCCGAGGCGGGATGTTACTACATATCACAACAACACAGCTGATCAAACACACGAATATCACAAAGTAATCCATTTCGCGACGATTTAAGTGCTGACATAGTAGGAATAACTCAAACACCTGAGATTATATTTTCACCACCAACTTTAATTAACTAACACACATGTTGTAAGGTTAAAACACGGTTGTGTCGCAAGAGCGTTTTAAAAGAACGGGTTTTGTATTGCTCCGATTACCGGAGCTCTCGCAGTCGAACGGTCCGGATTCACACTGGCACTGGTGCTGGAGTTGCGGTGTCGCCGCCGTGTGCCTGCTTGTTGGTCTCGCTGAGTGTACTACAAAACCATGAATACCTGGAGAGAACCTTGGAAATCGTGGCTTGGAGGGGGAAGTTTTGTGCTTAGGATAGCCTCTTCCCCTACTTCTCTTCGTTAATTCCTCTCTGTTTCTTCTCATGGTGGCTTAGTCATAGCGTCATCATGTGTGTCTCCTACTTAACTCTCCTCGCTCTAGCCGGGCTCTCGTGCCATGGATGGACCAGACCCATGAATCCACGATGATCCTTGGGCACGCTTCTTTGTCTTTATCTTCGAGGCTCATCTTGGATCGTTTTTGCCGGTGGTCGCTGAATTCTGATTCGAGCAGTCGAGCTTTCATTTTTTTTTTTCTCCCACCACAGAACGCGCGTTCAGTAATTATCTTCGTTTGCATGTTTCGCGGTTTGTTTTGACTTGACACTTGACTAGTATGGCTGTGATATGCGTTGGGTAGATTTGGCGCGCGTCGAGTGAGATAGCGAGCATGTGATTCGCAAATTTGCCGCCGGTTTAATGCACTCGGACACCGGGACTCCGCACTGCAGCTCGCGGTGCTCCTATTGTTACTTTCTTACTTACTGTGATACCAAGAAGTCGGAAGTTCCCGCTGGCGAACTGACAAGTGGACAACTTGAACGCTCAACGGCTGCGGTCGGCGTGTCATCTACTCGACACATATCAGCAATTAAAAAAAGAAAACAAAAAAAAAGAAAACAAAAAAAAAAAGAAAACAAAAAAAAGAGAGAAAAAAGGAAAAAAAAGAAAGAAAGAATAAAAAGAATAAAAAAATATTAACAAAATATTAACAAAATAACAACAACAACAAAAATAAAACAAAAATAAAAAAATAACAAAAAAATACAAAAATAAAATAAAAAAAATACTAATACCCAAAACCAGAAACATGTATAGGCTGTCCCAACAGTGGCGTAACTAGGCATGCATGCGCCCCCCCGCAAAAAATTGAGCTGCGCCCCCCCCAATCATTTTCTCTCCCTTCCCCATCCCACCCCTCTCCACTCCAATCCTTACCGGCCTATGACCCCGGGACTATATAGAACATATGCTCCGACGAAAGAAAAGCACGAATCATTTTTTTTTTTTTTTTTTTTTTTTTTTTTTTTTTTTTTTTTTTTTTTTTTTTAAATAAAAAATCGCCTACCCGTTCTTTCAAAACTTTTTCTTTCGTGTCTTAATTGTTGCGAATTTGTCAATATGTCTTCCAAAATCCATCTCTTTGGCCCATCTTGCTTCAATGCTGAGCATCGCTAAGCTTAAGTCGCTTGAGAGACGATGTTGACTCACTGTACTCACGCGTCCTCCAGAGGTGGTTTTAGAAGTGTAGGCAGTGGCGTCGCGTGCAAGTTGGCAACAATGAATTGTATCCATTTAAACTCATGTAAAAGATCGAATTCAGGGGGTGCACAGTGCACAAGGAAAATTCGATATATTTAATGAGTTTAAATGGAGCAGTTGCATTGTTGCCAGATGGCACGCGACGCCACTGAGTGTAGGCCAACCTAGACCGATAATCTTTGGAATTTTTCAACATTATTTCTCTTGTTTCAAAATGAAAATGAATGAAAAGGAATTAGAGCGTTAGCTTTTCACTGAGGAACACTTTAAAATTAAAATGTCAAAGTCGAAAACAAGTTTTGTTTAGTTTTGAAGAAATGAAAATTGAAAAGTCGCCAAAGATTATGGTCTAGGTGCGCCTACACTTCTGAAACGAGCTCTAAGTGTACGCCATATTCGTCCCTGTTTTCCTATTTTTTGTTCTTCTCTTTATATTTTTTTCTTCTTTTCTTCCGTCTTCTCTCCTTCTTTCTTCTCTTCTTTTCCTTTTCTTCCCTCGCCCCGTATTTTCTTCCTCTCTCTTTGCGCCCACCGACGCCTTGCGCCCCCCCGCAATTGCGGGGGCTGCGGGGGCTATTGTTACGCCACTGTGTCCCAAGAATGATTGGACATGACAACTGTTGTAGGTTTGAATGAAAACATCAGCTTCCATCCTCCGATAAGGCAACCTGATTGGTTAGGAGCGGTGAGAAGCTGATGTTTTCATGAAAAACCTTAGAGGTGTCAAATCCAACCTCAAATCGTCAAATTTTGGCAATTTCATCATCTGAACATAAAGTTGTAAATGTTTGTAACGAAATGGCAAAAAAATTGCAACTTGTCGGCGTTGGCTTATTTTTTCTTTGGCTTTTTTACTAATCCCCCCCCCCCAAGTTGCAACGTGAGGGTGGAGAACTCACCAAAATGGTCGTTCATAGAAAATTATAACGAATGGCGCAAACCGCACCGCCATATTATTAATGGTTTCGGAGATATTGAGCCGCTCCAAGACTTTTGTAACACCCTATGTGAAAGGAACGTCTGCGGATCGATTTTCACTACATCCATGATCATATAACATGAAAATTATCAGTGATCAGACCAGTGGCTTGGAACAGTGATAATTATTCAGAATCATTTTGGGCTAGGGAATCTGACGGGAGAAAGTAATAAAAAGCGCCTTCATTTAAATGGATATGCCACACCAGCTCCGCCACGTCGGAATAGTTACATAAAACTTGTTCATTAAGAAAGCTTGTTTTATGTAACTATTCCTACTTGGCGGAGCTGGTGTAGTATAACCGTCCATATGAAGGCGTTTTAAACAGTCTATGAGCCTCAGTAGGACTTTTAAGTTTTATCCTATTGAGGGGGAACGATCCTTTCCATTGTTTTGGGAGGCTTCTAAGCAACTGTCTCCCTTGATGAATAGTCCTGTAGTGAGTACGGTTGCAATGCTTTATGGATTCGAAATGAGTAGACCGCGTGAACGAATTCGGAGGTTAAGTTCAATGATAATGATGGTCTAGCGGCGGATAGGCGGATTTTCGGGAATTTTCGAGCGCCACCGTTGGATGCGCGCTTTTGCACATTTGTTTACAAACGAAGAAGTCCCATCCCTAGTAGAAATAAACCTCAAGCCCTCAGAAATCATGTTCCAATTACCCTCAAAAGCCTCAAGAATCTTGAGGTTATCCTCAGAATTCTTGAGGGTTTTGAGGGTAATTGGAATATGATTTCTGAGATCTTGAGGTTTATTTCTACTAGGGATACGGTGTTTTACGGATGGTAGAGTTATCTGTCAATGAATCTATTAATTTTTATTATGATGCGCACCTCAAAAATATCTTTACTATTTAAGGTAGATGTCCCAATTACCGCCCCCCTAAGAAAAAATTGCCGTAAAATGCCTGTAAAAATGTTAATTTTTATCAAATCTATGATCGGTTTTCACTAGGGCCTCTCAAATGCTATCTAGTTTTATGAAAAAAATATAAAGTTGGCGTAATCAATCAGGAAAAAAAATTATTAATAAAACTCGAAAAAATGACCCATGTCCCAATTACCGCCCCCCCCCCCCAAAAGTGGCTTTGTCCCAATTACCGCCACCCCAGTTGTCCCAATTACCGCCCAGCATATTTTTACGGGCTTTTCATTCAAACTATCGTGTTTATTTCAGGAAATAATGAAATTATAATGATTTAAGACGCAGAAAGTGAAGATAACAGATATTTAATAAGTATAACTACTAGTTACAAAGAAAATTGAGTAAAATTGAGTAACTTTAAGTTAAATATTTTCTAAAATTTGTAGGTTTCAGTCATTGACCGATCCAATTTAGTGCCGTAGCGTGCAATTTCGCAACATTGCAGTTTGTCCATTTAAACTAATGAAAAAGATCGAAATACTGGGTGTTCGGTGAACACCTTCACATTCGACCTACTGCATGGGTTTGAATGGGAAAAATGCAACGTTGCCAAATCGCACGCTAAGCCACCGATAAAAATTAGCAACTTCAGTCAAATTTTGAATGCACTCAAATGAAAAAAGAGTTATAGAACTTTATGTTAGTTAATGATTAAGTAAAAGGCAACAAAGAAAACAAAAACAATGTTCACTTTAGAGGCAAAATTGTCCACACGACTAATAAAAATGACTACAAAAGAAGGGTAGGAAGGCGCTCAAGTACTTGTTTTGAAAACTAAAAAAAATGTGTAATGTCAAAGGCAACCTAAAAAAGGACTTAAATTTTTACACTAGACTTTAAAAGAGGAACTTAACATTTTTGCCTTACTGAATATAATTTTAAATCCTGAGGAGGAATTAAGTACAAAGAAGGACGTAAATGACTTAAAATGAACTAACCACGTCGGCTAAACAATAATTAAACAGGGTGTCAATTAAAAAAGGAGCCAGGCCGAATATCTCGCGAACAGCTCCGAATTTCAAAAAACGCTGAAACACGTGTTGGATTATTTTGAGGGGGGCATCTTTTAAGGGGGTCACCGATTTGAGGGCCCTCTCTAAGGGGCCCCCAGTGGGGGCAGGACCTCCCTAAATCCAATACTTCAAATAGGGACCCCAATGTTTTATTTAATATTCGAAAAGAAGGTAAAATTCCAAGACTTTTGGTGCAAACCGGAGGTCGATATCGTTTTTCGTTTTCGATATATCGAAGGTCGAATTTCGATTTGGGCCCATTTTCAAAAAATCATTACTTCTCTTTGAAAAGTCGAAATTTTAAAAACAGGGAGTCTAAAATACTCTAAAGAGCAAGCCCTTTTCAGAAAAAAATTCAATTCTAACAAAAGTTTAGTCCAAATTTGGTTTTAAAGCCCCCAAACATTTTTAACGTTTTTGGCCCCCACGGGGGGCTATCAGAAAAATTCCGAGAGACGACCCCTATTGAGTGATACATCAATCAAAAAGGCGTAATAAACTGAGCATTTTGGCGCAAACCGGAGGTCCATATCGTTTTTTATATTCGAGATATCGAATGTCAAATGTCGATTTACAAAATTCGATATCTCGAATGTGGAAAATGATATCGGCCTCAGGTTTTCGCCAAATGCTAATGTTGGTATGTTCTGTATCACAGAATAGGGATCTTCTCACGGAATTTTTCTGATAGCCTCCCTAGGGGGCAAAAGCTTTAAAAATTTTCAAGAGCGCTAAATCCTAATTTTGACTAAATTTGAGTCACAGCCTTATTTTTTTCTCAAAAGGGCTTGCTTTTTGGAGTATTTTAGACTCCCAGTTTTTTAAATTCCGATTCCTCAAATTGAAGTAATGATGTTTTGAAAATGGATCCATATCGAACTTTAACCTTCGATATATCGAAAACCAAAATCGCTACCAAGCTGTTGCTTACGCCAAAAGTCTTAGAATATAAAGTCATTTCAAACGATGTATCACAAGATGGGGTGTGCCGTAAAAGAAAATTAAGTTGCCCCCCTCCCCCTCCCCACTCCCCCTCCCCCCTCCCCCTCATTCGAAAATAGCGTATCCAAAAAACATTTTTACTGTTGTTTAACAACAACAGTAATGACTGTTACTTTTACAGATAGGTAAGTCAGCTGGAATATTGTTTTAGCGAACAATAGAAAATATTCATTTGACACACTCTTTGATGTTAAACCGAGGTATAGAATGTCAATTCAAGAGTTTAATATGTTGCTTCATCAAAATTTAAAGAACGTTAAATGATTCAAATGATGTAAAATGATAGATTTGCAAGCAACTATTCCAACATTTTAAGTATATTGAGTTAGGGCCCACGGCAAATAAAACAACCTAGAAACAGGAAGCATTTTTTTTACTAACAAATCGACTACCTATTGGATTACGATCCCTTTTTTTCGATGTATGCAATGCTAAAAATGTATCAACTCTACTCCAAATATGATTTCTCTAACGTAAGAGCGTTATACAAAATCTAAAACGCAAAAGATTCAAAAAGAAAAAGCATGGGGGCGATAATTGGGACATCGTGAATTTTCGCATGTCCCAGTTATCGCCACCCCTGGTGGTAAATGGGACAGCAGTGACTTTTGATGTCCCAATTCCCGCCACATCACAAATAAATAGTAAAATTGAGGTTCCTTTCAAAACAAACTTGTTTTCAGTCAGAAAAATCATTAAATTAAACCCTGAAACAACCAAACATATTAAAACAATGTAACGTATAAGAGAAAATGAGTGATTTGCTTAACTTGTCTCTTAACGTGACAGCTAAGAATTGAGCGGAAACAGGTGGTGCTCGGCAGGTGTCCACTTCCGTGATTTTTTTAGGGCACAGTGCTGCCACCTATCAACTTCAAACTTTTTCACCAGTTCAGCCGACCTATTTAGAACACTTATTCCATATTCACTTGAATTTCCCTGCTAGTGTGAGCTTATTTTAAAGAATAAATGAATAGGGGGGCGGTAATTGGGACATGGGCGGTAATTTGGACATCTACCTTATGTAGTGTTCAAAAAATCGTAAATAGATAATCATCAGCAAAAACACGGAAAATTGCACTATTTTAAAAACTTTACGGCTCTCTTTGTAAATCTTTCCATCGGACCAAAACACAACAACGGCCCTCAGAATGTAAACAAATGTGCAAAAACGCATCCAATGGTGGCGCCCATGGTTTCACTTGTCGTAACTCTTTACATATGTACTTACCTATAGGGACCAGTGGCGGCTTGTGCTGTTAGGGAACCATGTTTTTGCCATTTGAATCAATTCAAAAGTATCGATTTCTCGATTTATTTTACATCAGTTTAAATGGAGAGAATGAGGTTCTTGCAAACTTTTGCTATTTGGGGGATTGAAAAATTGATTCCTGCATAAAAACCTGTAAAAATGACGTCGAGTACACTGAAAATTCACGAAATTCACTCTCAGAATCGGGCTCAATAGCGGAGAGATGCCTGACGCAGGTATCATGGGAGAATCCTATCTAAATTGAGACATATCTCTGTATTTCCGTGGAGAAAGTGACTTAATAGACAGGGATCTCTCAAGATATCTGCGGCTCTCCGCTTTTACGATCTTGGCGTTATAGCAGTTTTGTGAGTTCATTATTGAAATTTAGACTTTTTTAGTGTGGTTTTCGTGATTTTTTCTGGTCTCTACATCAGATTGGACCACTGGCGCAACCAGGATCTCTTTCATCTCTCTCATTTCCCATTTGAATGCATAAGTAGGAAAAGGACAGAAAGAGGGGGTTTTATCCCGTTGTCCATCCTTGTCTAACATACGTTTCTTAATGGAAAAATAGAGAGATGAAGAAACTCTCGGTGCGCTACTGGCTTGGACTATACTTATTTGCATAGCAAAATTTTGCAAGAGCCTCATTCATTGTTGCCACATTGCACGAGACGCCACTGGAAGGGACTCTATCAGAAGAGGGCTGAATTTGACGTTTCCGAGGAATCAAGTCGTTCAAAGACTTTTGGTACACCCTGTATAAAGAAGAGGCATCAAGTCGTTCAAAGACTTTTGATACACCCTGTTGAAAGAAGAAAAAGAGGAAAAATGCGGGTGCGGGTGTACAAAGAGTGCATAGTGAATGGGAGCTTGTTTTACGCGATACAAAAGCTCTTCTTTGATTTCCGGTGTGTGTGAGGGGATGGGCACTTCAGCACTTGTTTGGTAACAAAGAGGGTTTCAGATACCAAACGAAGGGGTTGGGAAGCTGTACAACAGAACAAGCTTATATGTTCGGCACAAAAGCAACGATCTTTGCATAGATACACGCATGTGTATACTGTATAGGTGATTGGTGGAGGTCGCGAGCAGACGTGAAGGGTGATAGCTGAAAATGCAAATCGATGAGTGTTGTGTGCAGAGACCAGAGCTGCCGTTTTTGCTTATAATTAATGGCATTTTTCAATTCACCGATGATTCCCTCGGTTGAGAAAATATCACACCGTTAAGTTCAGTGTATATGACTGTAATGCAAGAAAATACTCGCATCTGTAATCTTTTCTCAACCGGTAGATTCGTCGATGAATTTAAAAAAAAAAAAAAACTTGCGGGCATTATAAATAATCAACGACGTTTCCACCGATTGACAAAAGATTACAGATTAAAGCATTTTCATGCATTACAGTCATACCCTGAATTAAACTTTAATCTTTCCACAACTTTCCACCGGTGGAATCATCGGTGAATTGCAAAATACCATTAATTATTATATACGCAAAACGGCAGCCCTGATCGAGACATCAGACATTTTATCCAACAATATATTAGTATATTACTGCACGTATATACCAATTGCTCAAAGTCAAACATCACCCTAGCATTTTTTACGATTTTTAGGTAATTCGACGACTGGTAGCTGTTTCAGCGAATTTTCCTATCAGGTTTGGGAAAAAGTTTGAAGTTCGGATTTTTATAGAAGGCACCAAATGCCAAAGTCAACAAAACCATCACTAGCATATCAGAAATGTTCTTAATTCTTGTCTTCCACCTTTGAGTTACTCTTTTTGCTCCCACCTCGCGAAACGGGTACTAATTCTGAGGTTCCGGTACCTACTGATGGGGCTGTTGCAGTCTTTTGCTTTAAGCGATTTAATACATGATTCTTGTGTAAAAACCTCCAAAATTAACGATGGCAGCACTGAAAAGTTCAGAAATCCATTCCTAAACTCAACAAACGCTTAAATTATTTGCTCGAGCGTATTGGTGGCTTAGGAATAATGGGAGATTCCTATCCAACAATACTGTACCTCCGTCAAGAAGTGACCAATAAAGAGACCACTTTCATTTGACACCGATGTCACCAGACGTCACGGTACCATTCATTGGATGTGGATCACTACTCTGATGACTAATTACTCTGTGAATCAGCCTTGTCAGCGTAGAGAGTGACAAAATTAAGATAGGAATCTCCCATTATTACTGCCCTGTGCAACCATCACAATCGATTGAATAAAGGCGTTTATTGAATTTAGGAGTGGATTCTGGAAGTTTTTTTTGCATCCATCGTTATTTTTGGAGGTTTTTACAACAGAATGGACTATAAAATCGAATGAATCTAAAATGTGCAACCGCCCCATTCCGAGGTCCATCATCGGTGTCATCCATCGTTGCCGAACATACAGTTCGGGTGAGATGATAAAGTATGTAACTGTCGCGTCGGTTCGGGTGAAGTTTTTAAAAAAAAAAAAAAAATGTAAATAAATAAAATCAATTTAAAAAAACAAAAAAGTAAATTAACTTTTTGAGGTTAATCTGCAGCATTTACTGCAAAAAAAAAAAAAAAAAAAAAAAAAAAAAAAAAAAAAAAAAAAAAAAATAAATAAAAAAAAAAAAAAATTACAGATTTACACGCCGAAAGTAATTTTATCGCTAAGAAAACGGAACATAATTTCCACCGGATAGTCAATCATTTAAAGAATGTCTGCAAAATATCTGGTAAGTAGACAACTTTGAATACAGGGCTGAAAATTCTGAACAAAAAACCTATCGCAAATCAACTATTGTATTAAATGAGCTTTTCCATTTTTTGCGGTATTTATTCAGCATTGTTTTCAAAAATAAATAGAACGGACGTTTAGCAATGATATTCTTAAGATGATTACCTGTAGTTAAGTGGTTTAATTGACTCTTCGTTTTTTTAAATCAAAAGATAAATTACATTGAACATATAATTATGACGTTAATCGAACAAGAGTGCTCTGGTGGCAAAAATCGGCAATAAACGCTGGAGATTCACCCTTAGCAAATTGCACACTCTGTATTTTGTCCATTTAAAGGCATGCAAATGATCAATCTATTGGAGGTGCACAGTGCACTCCATCGATTCGATATTTTGCATGAGTTTCAACGAACAAAAAGCAGCGTTGTAAAATTTTACGCGACGCTATTGGAGGCACTAATATCCAAACAGATGTACCGCATTGTGTACTTAGAGTCCAAGCAACGGAGAGCTAATATGGACCCTAGCTTGCAAGTGTTGGAAAATTATGGCTGAGAGTCGATTCATATGTAACATAAGCAAAAAGGTGATGTCGCCAAAACCCAGCTTGTGACCCCTCCATCAATTCAGCTCGAAAAAATGGGTCGATCGCCCTCAAGGGTTTTGATATCTTTTGAAACTGGGGCCGCTTCTCTGGCAACTCATGGCTATGTAACATAAGCAAAAAGGTGATGTCGCCAAAACCCAGCTTGTGACCCCTCCATCAATTCAGCTCGAAAAAAAATGGGTCGATCGCCCTCGTCAAGGGTTTTGATATCTTTCGAAACTAGGGCCGCTTCACTGGCAACTCGTGGCTATGTAACATAAGCAAAAAGGTGATGTCGCCAAAACCCAGCTTGTGACCCCTCTATCGATTCAGCTTGAAAAATGGAGTCGATCGCTCGCCCTCAAGGGTTTTGCTATCTTTTGAAACTGGGGCCGCTTCACTGGCAACTCATGGCTATGTGACATAAGCAAAAAGGTGATGTCGCCAAAACCCTGCTTGTGACCCCTCTATCGGTTCAGCAGTGGCGTAGATAAGGCCCCCGCGGACCCCGCCAGGCGGGAGGGCCCCTGAAGACCGACGATGTTGGGGCCCCGGGCCTGATGAAAGGAAACACTTTTCAATGTAAAGAAAGGCAAGTTTTTTCATTATTGAAATAGCATTTCTCCTTCGTTTTTTGTTTGTAAGTATCTTCCGTCCTCCAACACTGTTTTAGCGTTTTCTTACGGAAATACTTTTCCATAAAAAAAGTCGCGAGTTTTAAGTACTTCGATAGGAAAACAAGAAGAAGGAAGGAAATAAAAACGATAACTATAAGCATGAATTGTGTGAGAATTTTTAGATGAACTAATCTCCAAAATTTTTCGGGGAAACACCCCAGGTCCCAGGTCCTACGCGGGGGGGGGGGCTGAACCCCTTATCTTGGAGTGACAGTAGAGGGGCCCCTAAAAATAATTGGCGGGAGGGCCCCGAAATCCTTGTCTACGTCACTGCGGTTCAGCTCGAAAAAATGAGATGTCGCCAAAACCCAGCTTGTGACCACTCTATCGAGTCAGCGTGTGAAATGGAGTCGATCGCCCTCAAGGGTTTTGATATCTTTTGAAATTGGGGCCGCTTCACTGGCATCTCATGGCTATGTAACATAAGCGAAAAGGTGATGTCGCCAAAACCCAGCTTGTGACCCCTCTATCGGTTCAGCTCGAAAAAATGAGTCGATCGCCCTCAAGGGTTTTGATATCTTTTGATCTTTCTATCTGATTTTCGCCACTTTTCGACCATCTCAGACCATAGTGCAGTGGTTACTATAAAATTTTAAATTGTTTTCAACCATGGCAAGTGACTTATTTCTCAATGTGAAGCCAAAGTTGGGCTTGGAAACGAGCACTAAGACAACGATGTCAGTCTCAGCGGTTGCATTTTGTGGCTCCGTAGCGCGTTCAGTTTTGAACTTTTTGAAATAATGATCTGATGCTTTTTCGTTGTAATTTTGACGAACTTTAATTGTGTACGAAGGTACTTTTTGCATTTGATCAATGGCGCTCGAGTTGTAAGGAAAAGAAGCAAAAAAAAAAAACACGTGATTTTGACCTTCATTTTGGAAAATGGCGGCTTTTCCGCCCCCCTGATTCGCACTTTAAGTTCAGATTCGGATTCAGCGAACCAAAATACAGAAGAATCGACTCTCATTGTGAGACATAATTATCCAGCACTTGTAAGCTGAAATCCCCGATTGCCTGGACTATCAAGTGTACGTCTACGTCTGTATAATACAGTGAAAGTAAAGTTTACTTACTTACGGGGGGGGGGGGGGTGAATCATTGGTACGCAGCGCAGGATTGCAAAACTAAAATCAGTATGCAAGACAAGAGTCGCGGTTCGAAGCTTAATTGCGTGGCTCTGGACAAAAAAAGTCGCATTAGTCATTCCTAGCTTTTTGAATAGATCCCGAAATTATTCTTCAACCCGACTCCACTTCTAATTATTGTAAGCATAATCAGTAATTATGGAGTATGGATGGAGGGACTCCAGTCCATTATTTTTGTTGTTGATTGATACGATCATAGCCTTAGGCTAAGGCCCTTAGCCAGGATATTGCCTATCTCTCTACTAGCCCATTTAAACGCATGTGTTAGAAAAGGATGGATATAGGGGCTGTCACGTGACTTCAGCCCCTCTTTCTGTCCTTTTCTAACACATGCGTTTAAATGGGCTTAGAGAGAGAAAGACAAAGTCATAGCCGTAGCCAGGATGTAGTCTTTCTCTCTTTTAGCCCATTTAAACGCATGTGTTAGAAAAGGATGGATATAGGGGCTGTCACGTGACTTCAGCCCCTCTTTCTGTCCTTTTCTAACACATGCGTTTAAATGGGCAAATAGAGAGATAGACAATATCCTGGCTACGGCTATGGATACGAGATCATTGTCGGCACGTTCGGAATGCGAAAATGATGTATCCCCCCCCCCCCCCCCCACCCTCTACCAACCAACCGAGCCCGAAATTATTGATATCTGTTGTAAAATCATGAAAAAACAGTTTGTCTCATTTTGGCTTACCGTAGACACATTTAGCGAGTCGAGAAAAGGAACGGAAAATGTCACGAAAACTCATTTTGCTTTCTGTCTCTGATAGGCCACCTGAAATACTTAATTCATCGTGATGTGTATCGCAGGTTGCCTACCCTAATCAAAATCTAAGGAGTCGACTCACATTATTCAATGTGTCAACTGTATTTATTCGATGATCGAATAAATACAGACGCATGACGCATGATGCATGATCGAATTTCGATCATGCATCATGCGTCATGGTGTACTAATGCGACTATTCTTTTGTCATCACTCTTAATAAACAAATGCTTTTGAGTTGGGAAAACTCATCAGTTGAGGTAAAGAAGCCAATTAAAAAAGAAAATAAAAAATCATCAAAAAATATTTTTCATATTTTTTAATATAATTTTTTATTTTCTTTTTTAATTGGCTTTTTTACCTCAGCTGATAAGTTTGCCCAACTCAAAAGCATTTGTTCATACCATGTAGCCAAAGTATGTTGTTTTGCTTATCACTCTTAATGTAAAATCTATGTAAAAGAATCGACGCTAATTTTATCTGTTTCAGTTGCTCAAAATGTTAAAATTCTATGCCAGATTCGAAATCAGTGATGAAACCGGAGACCCTCTTACAGATCATGACATGACTCAGATCCATTACACAAATATAGTTTCATTACAGGTAATTATCACTTCTGATATTTTTCTGGGTTTCTAGTTTGAAACATTGGGGGCGTTCTAGAATTCTCTGGAGTATTGCGCTAGTGCAGAAAAATCGCTGAAAATCTCACACCTTGCCTGTAAATATTTTTTTTTTAAAAAAAAAAAAAAAAAAAAAGCTTGAAATAAATTGAAGCAATCATAGATACTGTACTTGCAACAGACTATGCTGCAAAAATATTTTATGAGAGAAAAATGATAGCACGGATGAGGAATTGAAGATAGCCCATTGAAGGTAGTGAAAACAATATTTTTTCTTAGATATGATGATTTTGTGACTCCAAATCTGTCTTGTCATTCTTGACTGACTGAAATTATGGAATACATTTGAATATGTGCAAAAGAAAAATGGCAGCGATCACTGGAAAAAAATCCATAGAAGCTCTGCGCTAGATAGCTCCTAAGAAAAATTCAAAATGATTGCGATGAAACAAGTATGAAACATTTGAAAATGCTGATTGAAACAATCTTTTGATTGGCATTGTATGGAAATTTATTTATTTTTGGCTTCTTTGTGGCCTTTTCTTGAGGATAGACCAAATGTGTCTCTTATATTTCAAATCTTGATTTTGACTAAATTTTTTTTCACCCTATTTTTGCTTTTCTAGAGAGCAGCCTTTGCAAAGTTCCCTGAACTACGCAGCTTCTCCTTATCAAATATTGCAAAAATAGACACAAGAGATGCATTAATCAAACATTTTGGACCATTGAGGTAAGATGATATTTTTAATTTCACTGTTATGTACTCAATATGTATCTTTTTATTTCTATTTAACTTTTCCTAGTACAGCGGCACCTGTTTATAACGGAACCTCACGGGGTGGATACATTTTTCCGTTAATATCAGATTTCCGCTGTCGGCAGGTTTACCGGATGGAGAAAAAAAACTTGAAAAATTGAAAATTGAAAGGGCAACTACCTCTTATTTACCTTCAACACTTTGAAGCTTAATTAAATCTTTAAAACTTATTGAATCATTAAAACTTTGAAACTTTACAAATTATAATGTTTAAAAATTTGAACTGTTTAAGATTTTAAAAAAACGTCTAGTTTTAACTGTTGGTAGACAGAAGTTGCCCGTTTTTCTAATAATATTTTGAAATGATCACTCATATCTCAGATAACAAATCGCCACGTGGACAGATAATCGAGATTCGGACCTGGTTCCAACTTGTAGTCTAAATTTAAAAAAAAAATTAAATTAATTCAATTTTTTTTTCTCTTTCATTTCAGCGAGGCACAATTGCAAGCTGTGGCCCGGTATCTTTACTTAGTTCCACCTGCAGAGCGGGCCGAATTTGAAAATTGGTATCGGTTAGATAAAGAGTTCCTTCTAGAGTTATTGGTAAGTCCATATCTTTTATTTAAAATTCAATAGTTATATCACCATATTTATTTAGTCAATAGAGCTAAAATGTGTGATGCATTTTATTCATGTGCTTGACGAGCTGAGTTTTTCTTTAGTCTTGATAATTTTACTGCTGTGAGATCATGTAAAAATTTGACATTGTAATTTGAAAATATCCCCAAAATTTTCATCTTTCGAAAGATTCTGATGTAAAAAACACACATTAGGATGGCATCATAGTTGAAAAAAATTTATCAAGTACACAGAAAAAAATAGTTTAGTAAAATCAGTAAAACGAAGCAAAAGCTAATTTCACTAGTTATTTTTGGTATAACCCCCACCAGATTTAATGCTAATTTTATGATTCAGACTGTAAATTCTGCCTTGCTCTTTTTAATTCTCCAATTTGGGTTGTAAATTTTTCAATTTGAATTGTAAATTTTACAATCCAAAACATTGTGACTGTTACAATTAGTATAGTTGTCACGCAATGACAGTCATGCAAATTCCCAAAATCACAATGTTTCGGATTGTAAAATTTACAATTCAAATTGAAAAATTTACAATCAAAATTGAAAACTTAACAAAACCAAGGCAAACTTTACAATCTGAATCATAAAATTTACAAAAAGTTTAGCACGTTTACCAAGAATAACTTGTAAAAATAGCTTTTGCTTCATTTTACTGAATTTACAAAACTAAATTGGATTTTTAGTCATTTCATTTTTTTTCCGTGAAGGGGCCATTTTATTAATTGTTTTTAGCTTTAACCGTATCTCATTTTATGTCTCAATATTTTCAAGCTACTGTTTGTCTTTTTTTGTTGTCTAAAGTTGTTTGTTCCATTTCAAAGAAAATTCTTCAAGAGTTTTTGAAACTCCTTCTGCCTGTCTTTTCTAATTGAGAGAACTTTGAAAACTTTAAAGAAACATATTTTGATCTTCATCTCTTGATCCTCTCTGATAATATAATTTTTAAGTGGTTTAACGTACCTATTGTTGATTTTTTTCTTAAGATTTTGTCGAATTATTTTGTAAGTTCCATATTAATATCTCGCACTTGTTATCTGTTTTTTATTCCTCAGGTTTCCCGGCACGAAAGGCATGTTTCTCAGTTAGAAGACCTGAATTCAATGCCTCTATATCCAACAGAGGAGATCACTTGGAATGAAAGCATAGTGCCAACAGAATATTTCTCAGGAGAAGGCTGTTTGGCCCTTCCGAAACTTAATTTACAGTTCCTGACGTTGCATGACTACTTGTTAAGAAATTTTAATTTGTTTAGGCTTGAATCAACATGTAAGTTCCACTGCATATTTTTCATTTGACTTGCAAATTTTCTGACTAGCTTTTTTTATTCATTTAGAAAATTTTTAAGCCAGTGGCGTCAATTGAGGGGGGCAGAGTGGCCATTATCTCCCCCCCCCCCAGGATTTGAAGTCAGGCTCAAAAACGGGAACAAATTATATTAATGAGCAAAAAAAAAAAAAAAATCATCGGATTTTTGCCCCCCCCCCCCCCCCCCAAGCCAGACTCGAAATGACGCCCCTGTTTTAAGCTCTGAAATTTTTAAGACTTGCACCTTTTCTTTCCCCCAAACTCGTTGAATGCTTGGACGGTGAGCTAACAATTTACTAAGTGAGTCTCTACTTGGGAGTTGAGTGTCTATCAACTAACATGCTATTGGGTGATGATCAGTGCACTTAAAGTCCACTGACATCCTTGATTGGCCAAATTGTTTTAACAGGTATGAAGGAGCCTTGCAGAAGTCCGTCGTTCGTGGTGAAAAATCCACACCAGAGCATAGACTGCAGCTGGGGTCACAGACAGATTCTATCTATCTATCTATCTACCTCTCTATCTATCTGTCTAAAAAAAAATCATGCTTGTCTTTTTTAAAACTCAATAGTCCCCAAAAGCAAACTTTTTTCCTACTCATACTGTAAATAAAAATGTGATGCTTTGCAGGAAAAGAGACCTTATCTTATGGGAGCAAATTTTTCAAGAGAGCGATTTCAAGAAATAATTTTGAATTTAAGATTACAAGAACAATAAACTTAAATCAGATAAATCTTTAATTTTTTTGAGTAATCTTTGTTTTTCAATGTGATGTTACTTTCTGATTTTACCTCAGATTAAAGGTAGATGAATTTTATAAACAATTTGCAGGTGTAAATTCCTACTCTTCAATAGTTCTGTCAAATTTTCTTGACTGTTAATTATTGTTTTTTTTTTTCTTTTCTTTTTTAGATGAAATCCGACAAGATGTGGAAGATGCTGTCACAAAATTAAGTCCATGGTAATTAATTGAATTTATTTTTTTCCATTTAACGTAATCCAAAATTTTAATTTTTGAGAGGCTTTCAAAATGTTTCCCAATCAGTGATTGTTTTAGTGTTTTGAAGTATTTTAGGTAAAGAAAAAAACCTTACAAACTCAACAAATGTACGTAATTTGATTGTTTCATTTTTAAATTTTTTAGAGGTTTGAAGGCAAGCATAAAGAGTGGAGTATTATTCTGAAATATAATGGTATTTTTTATCAGAGAGAATGAAAAAAAAAATGCCCCGAACACTATACCTCCTTGTGTGCTCTAGATACTGCCTTACAATGGGGCTGTTGCACACTTTTGCTGTAAGCGAATTAATAGTCGATTCTGGTGTAAAATTCTTCAACAATAACGATGCCATCACTAAAAACTTCCGAAATCCTCTCCTAAACTCAATAAACGCTTTTATTTGCTCAAGAATGGTGGCTTAAGGCAGTAATAATGGGAGATTCCCATCTAACAATATTGTAACTCCATCAAGAAGTGACCAATAAGAGACGACTTCCATTTGACACCAGTGTCACCAGATGTTACGGTACCATTCATCGGATGTGGATCACTACTCTGATGACTAATTACTCTGTGAATCATCCTTGTCAGCATAGAGAGAGTGACAAAATTAAGATAGGAATCTCCCATTATTACTGCCCTATGCCACCATTACAATCGCGCAAATAAAAGCGGTTATTAAATTTAGGAGTGGATTTCGGAAGTTTTTAGTGCTACCATTGTTATTTTTGGAGGTATTTACACCAGAATGGACTATTAAATTGCTCGTAGCAAAAGTGTGCAACAGCCTCATTCCTGAGCGTGTCTGGCAAGTTGCTGTATCTCCTGTCTTTTCTCATCCTTGTTTGAGAATACCTTGATTGTCTTTTCTCTCTCTTTTCTTAATCCAGTCCAGTCGTTCACTGTGAAATATCAGCGTAACAAACCGCCGTGTTTGGGCGGCTGGACTTTACTACTATTTTTTATATATAAGTGGTTTTTATGTGTCCATTTCATCAGCCTTGTTGTAGAATCAGTAACATTCAACTTGTCTTGTTTTCCTCAGGAAAGCAGAAGATGGCTCAACTTTCTTTGGTGGCTGGGCAAGAATGGCTCAACCTATTGTTCGATTTGGAGTCGTCGAGGTCGCAAAACCTAATATTGGTGAGTTTCTTTTTGAAGCAAAGTTTCCGTTGCGATCCATACCAACATTTTCCTGAAACTTGAAAGAGTGTCAAGCGCGCCATTTGACACTAGGTGCATATCCCAAATTTCAGGTTGAAATATTCCTTTCAACGCTGATTGCATTGTTTAATGCGCCTCCTGTAAAGTCAACTAATTTATCGTAATTTGTAGTTTAAGTAGATTATCAGTAAATACAGATAAGTAGACAAAGCAGGATCAGTTTTCAAATGGGTCTGTTGCATATTTGCCACAACAATATAGAACCTTGATTCTTATGTGAAATTCGGCGAAAATAATGATGCGCACATTAAAAACGTTCAAAATCCGCTCATTAACTCAGGAAATCACTTCAATTTCAAACAGCCCGCGCTACACTAGACACTATTTGCACCGGTATACTACTACATAGACGGAACCACCGTGCATAAGTGAACAACATCGTAACTACAGAATGATGGAATTCCCTTCTAAATACATGAACTATTGGCTGCATTTGCTGTCAGATCTTTTCGGTTTATCAAAGATTACAAAATAATATAAGAAATGTACGCATCTAATCGAAACATTCAAATGTTTGTAAATTCTGTTCATGTTTACATAAACGAGATGGTTCCATCTATGTAGTTATAAGTCGGTGGTATAGTGTCTAGTGTAGCGTGGGTTGTTTGAAATGGAAGGTATTTTCTGAGTTAATGAGTGGATTTTGAAAGTTTTTAATGTGCGCATCGTTATTTTTGCCGAATTTTACGTTAGAAACAATAAGTTATATTGATGTAGCAAAAGTACGCAACAGACCCATTGTTTAACGCTCTGAAAAAATATGTTTGCAATTTTGTTTGTAAAAATGATTTTCAAATTTTGTATTCAGACCTGCTATCGCCTATTGCCCCTATTGGTTAGCTGTCAACCCATATTCCTTATCTTTCTCTCTTTTCTTGTTGTTTTGATAGTTCTGATTAATCATTTCATGTTTCTGTTGAACAGGCGAAAAACAACCTTCCAGAGTGCGTGCTGATGTAACGGTTAATTTAAATGTGAGGAAAGAGGTCAAAGGAGAGTGGGAAAATCTTCGAAAACATGATGTCTGCTTTCTAGTCACGGTGCGACCTCCACTTTCCATCGGTAAGTATCATCCAAAGAAATGTACGCTCTTATCTCTGTTTGAGCCATTGAAGGTGAAAAACTTTGATTCAGGCCTGCTACAACCCATGAAATGTGTTTAGTAATGTTGATTTTTTTCCTGATTTACACTGATATCAAAGTTTCTCTGAGTTTCTACTGTATGCAGGAAAAATTATTCTGAATCAATAGAACTTATGAAATTACCAATTATCTTTTATGATCGTTCAAAACTGTTGTCAGTTTCTCTGTTTGAGTATTTTCTAAGCTAATGGCACCTATTTGTTGTTTATAAATACTATGCCTTTCAAAAGAAAGTCCTCTCATCGAAATTGTTTTTGATTAATTTTTCTTATATTTTCCATCGTTTTAAATTTTTTGAGGCGTACTTAATGTCACAAGTGTGCAAAAGTGTGAGACTCTGAATAGGTACATACTTGAAAACCATAAAAACTCATAAGTTAGTCTGGAAATAAAACTATGAAAATTTCCATCAGGATACTTTATTTTAAAAGCCATAGTACATATTCATGAGCAATGAAAATAACATTGAGCTTTTTCAGCTCTAAAATGGCTCAATTATTTTATCCCATCAGAGTAATAGGACATATTTTCCTTTCAAAGTTTTTTTCTGATTTTATATTATAATTCTTGATTAAAAAAAGTATCTTGAATTATTAGAAATTAATATAATTATTATATATTTATAATAACTTGTTGTGTTCATGGTAACAGACCTACACCAACAAGAGCTTGCTATAAATATCCAAGAATCTTGCTTGAATTCTTCAGTCTCCATAAATTACTTTCAAATAAAAATGTTTCGCAAGCTAAATGAATCTGTTCACAATTGTCTAACAGGAACCAAAAATGGCTCTATTTTTTTATCCCATCAGAGTAATGGGACATATATCTTCCTTTCAAAGTTTTTTCTGATTTTCTATTATAATTCTTGATTAAAAAAAGTATCTTGAATTATTAGAAATTAATATAATTATTATATATTTATAATAACTTGTTGTGTTCATGGTAACAGACCTACGCCAACAAGAGCTTGCTATAAATATCCTAGAATCTCGCTTGATTTCTTCAGTTTCCATAAATTACTTTCAAATAAAAATGTTTCGCAAGCTTAATGCATCTGTTCATAATTGTTTAACAGGAACCAAAATTGATCCGAACCAATCAATTGTAGATCAGACCGGTCTGATATGCTTACGCGGTTGTGAAATGGAAGGAATGCTTGACTCAAACGGGAGAGTAATTGAAGAAGGACCGGAGCCTCGACCGGAATTACCGGGTGATAACAGGACTTTCCGGGTCATGCTTGATGCCAACCAATATTACCTGGACATGGAAAATGTGTCAGCAGGAAAACCGGTGATTATTTATGAGACTTGATTTTTTTTTTGTAGTGAAGCAATGGGAAGAAATAGTATGCAATTAAATTCTTAGCTTCTGAAAGGATGGATTGAAGTCCTTATGTGTAGAGAGAGAGCTCAGACAAGAGAGAAGTCAACCTCTGATTGGTCAACGAGTTTTGGTTCTACGGGCGCCGCCATTGGATGTGAGCTTTTGCACATTTGTTCGCAAACAAAGAGGTCCCACGGTGTTTTTCGGATAAAAGAGTCAATTATTGTCTATGAAACCATTAGTTTTAATCATGATGCACCTCAAGAATGTCTGTAACGTTAAAAAAAAAAATCTTTAAAAATGCAAATAGATGTCGATTAGCAAAATCAGTGAAAGATTACTCCGCTATAGAAACTCTATGGCATTGTAATCTTTGCATTGGATCAGAACACAGCAACAAACAAACAACTTGCAACTTTGCGAAAACGTTTGTGCCTATGGTTTTGCTTGTCTCAACTCTCTAAAGATAGGGACTCGAGGTGAATTTAGCCCCAATTATGTTAATTTTTCATTTTTCAAAATTTGTTTTTCTTTTTAAATCATTTTCTCCTACGCACATTGTTTGACCAAACAATAATAAAAGGTACGACCCCATAGTAAGTTAAGTAAATTTTAGACAAAAATTAGTATTGCTTTTATTGTTAGTTGGTATAATATATTTTTATTAGTTTTTCACATATAAATTTAAATAAAAAAAATAAAAAATAAATTCTCCCGCTCCATCCCAGTTTTTTACCCTCATTTTACATCTACGATTTGTTTCCACCGATTCTAGAGTTATATTTTTTTAGTCCTGTGTCATTGATTTGGTTGCACCGATTCTAGAGTTATATTCTTTTAGTCCTGTGTCATTGATTTGGTTGCTGCTACCTTATTCTCTCCACTCATTCACTGAATGAATGGTAAGGATTTAAAAAAAAAAAAAAAAAAATAAAAATGACAAAAATGGAATTAACTTCTATTTTAATGAACATGGATGTTTTTATCATCTTTTTGCTTTTTTTCTGTTTCTATTTCTATTTCTATTTTTCTGTTTCTTCTAACTCAATAAATTTTTTTTCTTAGGATGTTTATGAAACATTCAACATAATCATTAGGAGGAAACCCAAAGAAAACAACTTCAAAGCTGTTCTTGAGACCATACGAGAACTAATGAATACAGAGTGTGTTGTTCCTGAGTGGCTGCATGACATTATTCTAGGTTATGGCGATCCAGGAGCAGCCCAGTATTTCAAGTAAGTTGGTCATTTTGTATTTTTCCTCTCATTGAAACCTTACTGTGCTTTGGCCTGTGTAGAGTTTTCCATAAAAATCCGAAAAATTCCACTGAGCAAGCTTCGTCCAAGAAAAATGTATTTTTCAGGACAATTTAGTAATTTTTATGTTAGATGGAAGATGAATGCTTGTTTCCAAAGTTGAATTTTGATAGGTGTGTACGTTCAAAATTTGAGAAGATCTGTATTTATCTATCCTTTGGCCTGTGTAGAGTTTTTCATAAAAATCTGAAAAATTCCACTGAGCAAGTTTTGTCCAAGAAAAATGCATTTTTTAGGACAATTTGGTAATTTCTATGTTAGATGGAAGATGAATGCTTGTTTCCAAAGTTGAATTTTGATAGGTGTGTGCGTTCAAAATTTGAGAAGATCTGTATTTATCTATCCTTTGGCCTGCGTAGAGTTTTTCATAAAAATCTGAAAAATTCCACTGAGCAAGTTTTGTCCAAGAAAAATGCATTTTTCAGGATAATGTGGTAAATTTGATGTTAGATGAAAGATAAATGCTTGCTTCCAAAGTTTAATTTTGATGTGTGTCTTTGTTTAAAATTTGAGAAGATTTATATTTTAAAAAAGAACCGTAAATAGTGAGAGAGTGTCAGTGACATTAGTAAAGAGAAGTCTACATGGAGGCCATGCGCGTTTATAATACAACAGCAGGACTTTTTTCCTTTTAAAAAAATGAAAAAGATCAACTGTGTGAAAAATTTAGTTCCATTCAGTGAAATATTCTACTCAGTGAAATCTGACTCCTTGATCAATTTTTTTATTGTACTTATGAGAGAATTGAAGAGCCGTCTTTTTTCATGTCCAAAATCGTTGCTGTGGACTGCTGCGGTTCACGGTTATCGTTTTTTTTCATTCGGTGGAGGACTGCAAGTGGGCGGAGCTTCTCCAGCAACAACACCGTAGGATTTCCCTTTTCCCAGGCTGGTTGCACTGTTGAGAGCAATTGTGGACCACAACCGTCCATATGGTTTTGGAGCATGCGAACCATCGTGGACAGAGAGGATGTCTTTCGCAGTACACTTTGATTTCTCGAATGATTTTCGCTGGTCGCCTGCAACCACATGACTTTGTAGGTGGAGTCCACAGCACATTCGCAGTTCGCGTTCGTGTTCGCAAAATTGTTGAGGACTTAAAAAAAGACGGCTGTAGTGTTGGTAAATAATTCCATTCATGAGAGGTTCCTTGTAATGAGCTCTCACTGCATCTCTGCTTTGTTTTTCAGGTTACCATTTGAAGTTGCAACAATGGATTTCAATGATACTTTCTTGAGCATGGATCATCTCAGAGCAAGTTTTCCAGAATATCAAATCAAAACTAATGTCAACGATCCTAAGAAATTAGTTCCACCTTTCAGGTGAGTTTACCTTCTGCTTCTCCTTTCAAACTTTTATTTATCCCAATTCGTTCCTTTTTCTCCACTTGCAGCATGGTGGCTTTACTGTGAAGCGACCTTTTCAATTAATTGCTCTATGCCATTGCCATGGTTAGGCTGGTTATTCTAGCAACCAACATGGTAAGATAGTTCTGCGTTAGGTAAAAAAAATTTTCTGTAGCAATTTTTAGTTGGCATCCCTGGTTTTCAATATCTGCTTACCAGAGACACAGAGACGTTGCTCTATAACACGGTAAAAAAGACTGGTAGAATTTACCATCTGCATAGCTGATTTTAATCTGCTATCAAGTATGGTAAATTCTACCATCATAAGGTAAATGCAACGTACCTTGTGGTGAAATGTACCAACAGGTTATCTTAATTCACCACAAGGTATGTTGAATTTACCATATGATGGTAAAATTTACCATTCTTGATAGCAGACTCCAAAATCAGCTGTGCAGTTAATAAATCTACCAGTCTTTATTTTCTCATGAATGCTGCTGGAGAGGCGCACTATTATACGTGTGACCCTCTTGCGGATAATATGATCCGAAGCATTGATCTTTTGTCTCATTTTAAGTTTATTTGCCATATTCTTGAGTTTTATTAGTTTATCAGTTCCATTTACCATTTTTGTTCTGTTAGTGTATAAGTTGTTCATCTTTTCTGTTTCTTATTATTTGTTTTGAATTCGGGCAGTTAGTCTGTTTATTGCGTAAATAAATAAATAAATAAATAAATAAATAAATAAATAAATAAATAAATATGCTAATTTTTTTTTAACAAAAATGCGATGGAACTTGATGGAACGCTAAATATTTTTACCGCTGTTAGCCAGCGAGGCTCAAGCGTTTGCTTGTAAACGGTATGAAAGAAGCCAACCACAGTTTGTGCTGATTGTATAATTTGGCTGCTTAGTATCTTTCAAGTAATCTAGTTTCATGTTAATTGATTCTATCAGATTGACTTTCACGGACGTGCTCGCTCGTAAGAAGAAAAATGAAAAAGATAGTGATGACAGTGATGATGAATCTGAAGATGAACCAATGGAAGAAGATAAAGCTATCATAGTCGAACCCCACATAATTCCAAATCGCGGACCATATCTTTTCAATGCTCCTAAAAAGTAAGTTAATTAGTTGATACTTTAAAATTTAAAAAAACAAAATTTAAGACTCACTAGTGTTTAATTAATAAATAAAGTTTTGGATGCTTTTCGGGAACTTGACCTCCCTTCTTCAGCAAAGAGAGAGCTGATCACGCATTATTCAAGGAATAATTCTGATAGTCTGGCAACTCAAGATAAAACAGGTAAAATAATCAATTGATCACAAAAGTTTACTTACAACAGGTGCTTAAAGTGTGCAACATCGACTTCGACACACTTTTTGAACATCGTGGAAAAAGCATCAATAGGACAGTTGCAAGGGTCTGAAATGTTGTGTTTTTTATAAAGAAAATGAAAGTACTTGATGAGCTGAGAACAAAGATGCCTTTGGTTTCTAATTGTTTTCCATTGTTCCGGAGATGTGATTTCGGCCCAAAATACATTGTTTTAAATGGGAATTCCGCGTAGTGACGTCACTACGCTCACGATTTTTTACGACTTTACACGTGTGTATCTCCAAAACCGGGACACTTAGGAAAAAACCAAAGGCACCATTGTTCTCAGCTCAACAAGTTTTATCATATTCCTCATAAAAAACTTAAAATTTCAGACCCTTGCAACTGCCCCATTGCCGCTTAAATTGTTTCCAATAGAATGATTTTGGCAGCTTCGATGATGCTGCCCGTTGAATTTTGTTAGTTTTATATTCTATCTTTAGATAAGTCCAGTTAATTACACTTCAACCATTCTGTTTTTAGGAATTCAATTTTATTCACTCCAACACAAGTAGAAGCAATTCGGTCTGGTATGCAGCCTGGTTTAACATTGGTGGTTGGACCTCCCGGCACTGGTAAGACAGACGTAGCGGTTCAGATCATCTCTAATATTTATCATAATTTCCCAAATCAAAGGACTCTGATTGTAACGCACTCCAATCAAGCGTTGAATCAACTTTTTGAAAAGATCATAGCTTTGGATATCGATGAACGGCATCTCCTTCGTCTTGGTCACGGTGAAGAAGCTCTTGAAACGGAAAAAGATTTCAGCAGGTATTTCAAAATTCTATCTCAATTCAAATTAAATATGATATCGCCTTTGAATGTATTCATATTTTGATGTACTATCAGTCAATTAAAGAATGAGACTGAAATATATGTGCTCGGCGCGCGAGGAACCACATATTTTAGTCCCATTCTTTAATTGATCGCTGGTACAGTGGCACCTCGATTATCCAAACATCAACTATCTAGACATCAACTATCCGGACACTCGATTATCGGGACACTCAATTATCCGGACGGGGTCCGAAACCGGTTTTCTTAAGTAACGAGAGAAACCGGGAAAAACCTAACGGAACCTACATCAGGAAATGTGTCTCGATCATTTGTACTTACTTTATTCAGATCTAGATTTCAGTTTCTGCTCATGGACTCGTTTAAAGGAAATAGTTCAGTAATATGTAGGTTAGTTCTATTGTGAATATGTACACAAATGTATTTTCTCTCTTTAATACACTCCTAATAGTGCACATTTTGCTAATTACAAACGCATTTTCCCCATCATCTGATCCCTGTAATTTAATCATCCAGATGTTCTGGTATAATCCGTCTGGTTAATTGAGGTTCCACTGTAATAAAGAGCAAATTAAAAAAAAATAAAAATTCGCTTGATTCGGAACAAAAGTTCTCTAAGGCTTAAAAAAATGTTAGGTTTTATTTTCGAGTACTTCGCAGTTTTAGCTGTGAATTCAGAGGTGCTAGCTGTCAAATGTAATACCAATACCAGACACACACACATGCGAGCGTGCAAACACTCCTCAACTCCGTTCTGCTTGAGGCATTTTGATAACATTTTGATATTTGCTTGAAATTTGTTCTTCAGGTATGGACGTGTAAATTTTGTCTTAGCTAAACGTTTAGATCTTTTGGATGAAGTTCAAAGATTGCAAGAGAGCCTGGATGTCTCTGGTGATGTTGCATACACCTGTGAAACCTCTGCTCATTTCTTCCTGTACCACGTTCTTGCTCGTTGGGAGCGTTACTTAGATGTTGTGAAACCCTCAGATGGAAAAGTAAGTTATTGTGTCAGAGCTTGTAATAAACTATTATTCAATTCAATTTTTTTTTTCCATACCCGCTTCCTGAATTTTTTCTCATTAATAATCTGCTGATATTATTCATGAGCCATATGACCGATTTTTTGCTGTTATTAATTTATGTATTTACTTCATTTTTTTATTTATTTGCGCCACAAGTAGTAAACAATGACAATATGAAATAAACATTACAAAATGAAATTCTTCATTTTTTGACAATCTAATTCAAGTCGCAACAAAAACAAGGAGATTTTAGTATTTTTAAATAAGGTCTCAATATCTAAGGAAATGTCAGTGGTTCTCAATTTTGCCTAACTGCCTAACTTTTGCCTTTAATGCCTAAAAAATGCAATTTCCTGTATAATGCTTTTTTGATTAGTAATCTAATTAGAGCTCTCTGAATATGAGATAGTTATTTCTGTTTGAAAATGAGGTGTCTGTGATCTATATTTGCGGCTAAAAGTGCCTGATGTTGGATGGAGTCAGAATCTAAACCCATTCTTTAAATTCTCACGTCTCTTGATATCTGCTCAAATCTTAACTCTCCAATTATTTTTCGCTTTCTTTCAGCCTACGCCACTGAAACTGATCAGCGACGAGTTCCCATTCCATTGCTTTTTTGACAACGCTCCCAAACCTCTGTTCAAAGGTCGCAGCGTCGAAGAGGATTTAGAGATAGCGGAAGGTTGTTTTAGGTATATTGAAAAAATTTTCCTACAGCTAGAAGAATTCAGAGCCTTTGAACTACTCAGAAGCGGTTTGGATCGGAGTAAATATTTGCTGGTCAAAGAAGCGAAAATCATCGCCATGACTTGTACTCATGCTGCTCTCAAAAGACAAGAGCTTGTAAATATTGGTGAGTATTCATCTTCTTTCTCTTTTAATATCTTTTTTTTTGCCCTTTTAATCAGCTTTTTCCTCTTTACTCAACTAGCGGTCAGTGTAGGCTCAAGGCTTGTTACTTATGAAAAATATTTTTTAATGAAATTAATGTTAAATAATTAGTTAACTTTAAAGCAGTGAATTCTCCTTTATTGGCTTCAAATAAGGAGGGGGGGAGCTTTTTGTAAGCTAAAAAAATTGAATAAGTTGAAACTTAGTATCAGCATCAGCTGTAAATTCAGATCAGTTAAAATTTTGGTTGTTGAACAGTGTGAATCACCTAAATCTCATAATCAAAACTATAAATTTGAAAATTATGAATGGGAGGAGGACAGAGGGATGGAATATTTTATTTACAATAAGCTACTAGATAAGAATTACCAGATAAGATAAGAAATACTACTAGATAAGAAATCAGCTTCTTTTTCTTCTTCTTTCTGTTCTCTTTTGGTAATCTTCCAAATGGTGAAAATATTTTTGGCAAAATCAGAGACAAGAAGAAACTAGGCTAAAATACAGAGGGCCGATTTGAGGCTATCAAGGATTCAACAAAACAACAGTCAACACCCTTCTGATATCAGATGGTGTCGAATGGTGACATTTGGTAAACACAGGGGATAGGCTGGGATTGAGTATACTGTAAGACCCGAGTATTCTCAAGGACGCCATTTTCGGTTATCAAAATTGACCGCTTGGTACCGACCGACAGGTTTTTGGCGCGCCGTTCAAATAATACAATGCACGCTTCCTTGAGTCCTTTGCCATCAAAATTTGTCGATTAACTCATTTTGCCGTTTTGAATATACAATCATGATTAATTTTACAATGAAAAAATTACGAACAATTACGACACAACTGAAGCAACGCGATTGCTGACTCAACGTTTGCATTCCTGTTATGCTGATCGCCGCCATTTTCTGTTAGAATTAGCTCTCTCTTAAGCAGCATGGATCAAGAATACTCGAGTCTTATAGTATACTTTAGGCAGGGAAGTGAAGAGGAGGGTGCTCACCATTCAACACCATGCAACATCGGAAGGGTATCAACTATTGTTTTGTTGAATGCGTGAGAATGTAGCGTGCCTCTACTGCAGCCATTTAGTGTTCCGAAAAAAATCTTTCCAAACCAATGTTGTACTAGTAAAACCAAAAGTTTTGATACTCAAGAATGCACACAGAGCACAGAAGGTTGCTTTGAACTGCCAAAACTTTTGAGTTTGATAGTACTTATGCAAATGATTTTATTAGTAAGGGTGCACAACTGTTTGTATTTCATCTAATCAAATTGTTCTAACTATATTTATCCCTGTATTTTTTCTAGGTTTTAAATATGATAACATCTTAATGGAAGAATCAGCTCAAATTTTAGAAATAGAAACTTTTATTCCGCTCCTTCTCCAGAATCCGGAGGATGGACACAATAGGTTAAAGCGGTGGATCATGATCGGAGATCATCATCAGTTACCACCGGTCATCAAAAATATGGCTTTCCAGAAGTACAGCAATATGGAGCAATCCTTGTTCACTCGGCTTGTACGATTGAATGTTCCAACAATAGACTTGGATGCGCAGGGTCGTGCTCGAGCAAGGTATATTCTTTTTTCGGACTTCTCAACTCTTTTTGTGATTTTTTTACCTAAGGACCTAAGGAGCAAGGTGCACCAGAAAAAGGTTTTGTTACCTTTCTCAAACCGTAGAAACACCCGCTTGTTTGGTGGTCTGAATTCAAAACGCAAAAATAAACAAAAAAAGTGAAAGCTAATAGTAATATGGTAAGCAAGCAAAGAGTAAAAAAGTTAAAAAACACTGAAAGTTAACACGCAAACACTCAAAGTTAACAATTAAAAACTCAAAGTTAACACAGGCAAACACTCAAAGTTAACACAGGCAAACACTCAAAGTTAACACGCAAACCCTCAATTTTAGCACGCAAACACTCAAAGTTAACACGCAAACACTCAAAGTCAACACGCAAACACTCAAAGTTAACGCGCAGACACTCAAAGTTCAAACACTCAAAGTTAACACGGAAACTCTCATTCTTAGCACGCAAACTCTCATTTTTAGCACGCAAACACTCAAAGTCAACATGCAAACGCTCAAAGTTAAAGGTGGTTTTTCAACTTCTCACTTTTTGGTTGCTTTTTATTTTTGCTTTTTCGTATATTTTTCGGCATCTTACTTTTCATACTGGTTTACGTTGTTTTAATTGCTTTTATTGTTTTTTTACTTTTACTATAGTAAATTGAAAACAGTAATTTTCACTGATGTGTTATAACAAATTCCAATCATTGATATTTTCTGTATTTTAATGTTTCAGCATCTGTAATTTGTACAATTGGCGTTACAATAAACTTGGCAATTTGGCTCATATTGAAGCTCAGCCAGAATACAGAGCTGCTAACGGAGGTTTTTGTTTCGACTATCAACTAATAAATGTTGAGGATCTCAATGGCGTCGGAGAATCTGAACCTAGCCCTTACTTCTTCCAAGTTAGTACTTTCTTTGATTATCGGTTTTCCTCTAACTCTGATTCAATATTTTTTGTCTTATTTTAGGGATTTTTTTCATATTAATCTATTATATTTATGTATTTGTCATTAGATTGGCATAGGTTGGTATATACGTACAGTCAGAAACAAACAGAATGTCAGACGACTCCAGTGTTGCCAGATTGGGGTGAAAAATCCGTACGTTTTACATTGATTTAAATGGAGACGATGCGGCTTTTTACCCTCGATCTGGCAACACTGGATGACTCCTTGAAGTAGGCCGTTTTGCAGTTTTCAATGGGGCTTTTGCACACTTTTGCTATAAGCGATTTATTAGTCGATTATGGCGTAAAATCCTCAAGAAATAACGATGGCGGCACTAAAAACTTCCAAGATCCACTCCTAAACTCAATAAACGCAGTTATTTGCGCGAACGTAATGGTGGCCGAAGGCACTAACAATGGGAGATTCCTATCTTAATTTCGTCACTCTTTCTATGGTGACAAGGATGATTCACAGAGTAATTAGTCATCAGAGTGATGATCCACATCCGATGAATGGTACCGTAACACCAAGTGACACCGGTGTCAAATGAAAGTAGTCTCTTATTGGTCACTTCTTGATGGAGTTTCAGAATTGTTAGATGGGAATCTCCCATTGTTAGTGCCTTCGGCCACCATTACGCTCCCGCAAATAACTGCGTTTATTGAGTTTAGGAGTGGATTTTGGAAGTTTTTAGTGCCGCCATCGTTATTTGTTGAGGTTTTTACGCCATAATCGACTATTAAATCGCTTGTAGCAAAAGTGTGCAATAGCCCCATAGTCCTTATGACCAAACTGTGGTCCTAAGCCGTGCAAATTACTTTTTGTGAAGGTCAGAAATCGACTGGCTTTTTGTTAGATGATTCCAATCGCATTGGGGATGGAGGTGTGCATACTACCCACAGGGGAAGATTTCATATAAATGCAGTTGCATTGCCCTCAAAGTGGAGCATTCCTTTCATTATTACCGTCGTTATCATATTCATTACATGCACCTGCTATTAATATTAATATTGTAAGTAAGATTATGTATTGTAAAAATAGTTTCATGTCTTTCCCCATTTTTTATCCTTTGTTGACAGCAAGATGATTATCAATTAACCAATAATCAATAATTTCTTGATCACCCCGAGAAACCGTTTCCCCCTATATTTATTTAGATCATTCCTAAACGTTTTTGAAACACTCTTTATCTCTTGGGTATTTTTTTTTTATTTTTAGAATCTGGCTGAAGCTGAGTATTGTGTTGCCACATTTATGTACATGAGACTTATTGGTTACCCAGCCGAAAAAATATCGATTCTTACGACTTACAATGGACAGAAACATCTGATTCGTGATGTTATCAACTTGCGGTGTGCGAATAATCCTTTAATAGGCAGACCACATAAGGTGAGTTGAAGAATTCATATAATTACCACTCATTAATTCTTTTTTTTTAAATAGAGTTTATCTTCATATAGACAGTCTGAGCTTTCGTGAATCAAAATACTGGTAAAGTTCGTACCAAAAGTGTAGATGTAGCTCTCTGATAATTGTGAATTTGCAATCCTTCGTATCAAATAAAATTTGTTTGCCTATTATTCTTTTGATAGCTAAGCGCTCCTCAATGAAAATATAACGCTTGAATTCATCTTCATTCAGTTTTATTGCGAAATATGAGAAATAAAGTTGGGGAATTCCAAAGATTATCGGTTTAGGTACGCCCACCTTTCTGAAACGACCTCTATCATCACTCACCCTTGATTACCAAAGTGGACTTCGACACTGCTTCTGTGATGAAGTGAGTGGTTCTGCAGACATTCGCGCTACCAAAACAAACATAAAGTTAAAAAAATTTCTCTCAAAAGTCTTTGAAAATTTAGTCAGTTTGCCTCAATTTTGAACGCTGACATCGAATTTGATAGCTTTTGGAGCGAATCTTTATTAATTCCTCTTGAATCTAGCTTTCCTCAAACAAAACTCAAATTCATCGAAACACTAAGTTTTTTGGAAAAATTCACTTCTTGAGAGGAAAAGTGAATGTAAAATGGATTTTAGAGGGCGCATATTTTATTTTTCAGAGCCGTCGGTTGCAATTCCGCACTTTTAATGAAGCTTTTGAGACCTTTTATCTTGTTCAACTCATAGTAGCGCACAAAGTCTTTGGTAGCGCAAATGTCTGCAGAATGTAAAATCCTTCTGTGATGCTGAAATCTGTTAAAAACTAAAAATGTTATACACTTTAGTTTTCCGTCCTTTTATAAGATTGGGGGCAATGTATGCTCCAGAATTTCACTAACGAGTAAGTACTAAGACTTTCAAAAGAAAGTACCCTGATTGAAATTCTTGTTGGTTAATTATTCTGTTGTTTTCAATAGAATTTTTGGTTTCTCATGACGTACTTTAAAGAGTCATTCTGTTTAGTTCTTAAACACTTGAAAGCCTCGAAATTGTTTAAAAGTTGCCGAGATTTAAAATGGTAAAAATTTCGACCAGGGAACTTTCTTTTGAAAATCATAGTACCTATCTGATTGCAAGATTTGCTCAACCTCATGTCCTTTATTTTCTGTTGCTTTTGCAGGTAACCACTGTTGATAAATACCAGGGTCAACAGAACGATTATATTTTATTATCTTTAGTGCGATCAAAAGCTGTAGGTCACTTGCGCGATGTTCGGCGTCTTGTTGTAGCAATGTCAAGAGCTCGGTTAGGACTCTACATATTTGCCCGAGTTTCACTTTTCTGTAACTGTTTTGAATTGATGCCCGCTTTTCATCAGGTAAGCCTGTTTTCTATTCCTTATTTATGTGTATTTTGCATGTCAGTAGTGTCGTTAGGACAATTCCCCTTTTTTGGGATCTGGCACATCCCAAAATTTTGGCTTTCTCTAAAAATTTAAAAAAGAAAAAAAAGAGGTTTTAAAAATTAGAGTATTGGTTAAGAAAGTTTCAGTTCATTGGAAAAAAAAGTTGTCAGATTTTTGCTCCCCCCCCCCCTTGGCATTACCTGAAACTATGCCACTGTTACATGTATATTGTGGTAGGAGGAGGAGAATGTGGCTACTTGTTTTTGTCATTAGATTGGTACAGGGCCTAATTGAAGCATTCTTTGCAGAAAAATGGCAAAGTAATATGCAGATATAAAACTGGCGGAAAAAAAGTTTGGTCAAACTTTTGTTGGTTAAATGTTGTAAGATAAAATTACCAGAGACAATATATAATAGAGACCACGCACTATCTATCTTGCCCATGTTTGCACGCGGTGGCAAATTTTTTTTTAGGGTCTCAACAGAACACCGAAAACATGAACCATACGTTAACTGATGAGAAACGTTGTTGAGATTTTCGCCCTGTGAAACTGAAGCACCGAAATTGCATCAGTCAACGTATGGATAGTGTTGGATGGTGCACCCTCATGCTCCCTGTGTTAGTTCCTGTTGAGTCCCGAAAAATAAGTCAGCCACCACGTGCGCAGCTAGTGCGTAGTCTCTATTATATATTGTCTCTTGAAAATCACAGACAACAGAGACCACGCACTATCTATCTCGCCCATAGTGACAACTTTTTTTTTGGGGTTGCAACAAAGCAACGTCCAACAGCTCTTACGTGAACGGTTGAGCAAAAATGTTAATGTCAGTAGCCAATCAGAACGAAGCATCATTGTTTTGGTCGTTGGTCGACATAGCAATCCACATAGGAGCAGTTGGATGTTGTTTCCCAAATACTATGTAACCCAAAAAAAAAAACAAACAAAAAAACTATGTAACCCAAATACTCTGTAACTTGGCTATTATTGTTAATATCATTGACCTGTACCATACAGTTTTCCTGTCCTATGTACCAAAGTGTGATAAATAAATAAATAAATAAATAAATGTTATTTTGTTGAGTCTCCAAAAATAAAATCATCCACCACACGATCGGCCAGTGCGTGGTCTCTGTTGTCTCTGGATAAAATGTCTTGATACCTCACTTTCCATATCCTAAAATTAACATTGTCTGAAGAAAAAATGCATTGGGTTCCACTTGTGCTTTAGATGCATTTTCCGGACTTGTGAAAGTTTAAACGTTAGTTCGACGAAGTTTCATATTCATTGAAACCCCCCGGCAGAAGTTGTAGAGAATCTCAAGAAAAAGGATCTCTGGACCGATCTCATATTTATGCCTCCTAATGATACAAAATTTCACAGATTTTTTTATACATAGTATATATGCGTGAATCTTTTCTGCGTGAAATGCTCTTTTGCTTGGCTGCACCCTTTGCGACATCACTGCCCATAAACATCTTACTTTTAGGGAAGCCAATTTTTATGCTTTTATCTATCAAACAAAAATTTCTCAGAATTTTAATTCTTGAGAGAGTTCAATGAGTTCATTAATTTTTCCTGGCAGAAATGTAGAAAAAGACAAAATTGTCAAAAAAAAAGTGTGGAGCAATAGGCATACTTACTTGCAAACTCAACGCATACCTTACAAACCTACCTTGACATACCTTGACATCTAGCCTTCCGCTGGCATGGAATAAAATTCACATGGATCAATGGGGCTGTTGCTCACTTTTGCTGTAAGCGATTTAACTGTCGATTCTGGTGGAAAAACCTCGAAAAATAACAATGGCAGCACTTAAAACTTCTGAAATCTAGTCTTAAACTCAATAAACGCTTTTATTTGTGAGGGCGTAACGGTGGCCGAGGGCAAGAACAATGGGAGATTCCTATCTTAATTTCGTCACTCTTTCTATGCTGACAAGGATGATTCACAGAGTAATTAGTCATCAGAGTGGTGGTCCGCATCTGATGAATGGTACCGCAACACGCAGTGACACCGGTGTCCAATGAAGTCTTATTGGTCACTTCTTGATGGAGTCACAGTATTGTTAGATGGGAATCTCCCATTGTTACTACCCTCAGCTACCATCGCGCCCGCGCAAATAATAGCGTCTATCGAGTTTAGGAGTGGATTTCGGAAGTTTTTAGTGCTGCCATCGTTATTTTTGGAGGATTTTACACCTGAATCGACTATTAAAATTGCTTATAGCAAAAGTGTGCAACAGCCCCATTCAGCCCAAGGGCGGATGCAGGAATTTGTCTGTCTCTCTCTCCACCAATTTGAGGGTGTGCTGCGTTAGAAAAGACGGGGCCAAAGTCACATGATGGCCCCCTCTGCTATCCTTTTCTAACACATGTGTTCAAATGGCAGGTGAGAGAGAAAGATAAATTCCTGTATATGCCCATGATTTAGCCTGTGAAGCTGAGCAAAAGTTCTCACTGTACCAAATAATTGTATCTGTTTGTTTGGAAAAAAAAAAAAAAAAAAAAAAAAAAAAAAAAAAATATGAAATTTTACAAACCTTGGCCATTTTTGAACTTCTCTATGCTTGCAAAGGCACTGGGTTTTTCACATCTGTTGCCTTTCAAACAAGACAGAGACAGTTAAAAAATAGCTGTATCACATCCCACTCACTGTCTCTAGTGTTTTTGTCCTCCAATACGGCCGCCTTCAATTTTTAGTGTTGGCAGTCAGCAGTGCATTTGTTTGATGATATTGCATACTTCAGGGAATGAAGGCGTTCTTTGGGTTTCTCCTTGCACTCGTTAGTCGTACTCGTACAATACGCACCGTGCGTATGTCCCCCTCATGCTCTCTCTTTCCCACTAACCCCCCCCCCCCCCCCCCACTTTTCTTTCTCTGCGGTTGTCATTCCCATCAAACCCTGTTTTTTGCTATTAACAGAGATGTTTAGGGAATTTGCCGCAAATTATTTAATTGATTTTCACCAAATTGTAAGCTTAAAAAGCAGAAAAACGGCGGAGTAGAATTTTTCGGAATCGCGAAAAGTTTCACTCGGGTTGACGTGTTGAGTCCAAGGCTTTGAACCGGCAACATTTTCTGTTCAGTTTGGTTCGCGGTTCGGAATCCGCGGGTAAAATCGGTTCGCAGTTCGGTTCAGGTTCACGGTTACAACGGGTTCGGTTCGAACCGGATAATCGTAATAAGCCAATTAAAATTATGAAATCAAAAAATAAAAACAATTCTCTAACTAAAATAGAATTTTGGAGAAGTCGAAAATCAATGCTCTGTTGAGGCTACGGTATTGTCAAAGATAAGCGTCGATTTTGGGTTACTTTTTCCTTCAGCTGTTTTGCACATCAATGGTGCAGTTGCAAGGGTCAGAAATGTTGTGTTTTTAATAAGGAAAATGATAGTGCTTGATGAGCTGAGAACATTAGTGCCTTTGGTTTTTCCTAAGTGTCCCGGTTTTGGAGATCCGCATGTGTAAAGGTGTAAAAAATCGTGTGCGTAGTGACGTCACTACGCGGAACGCCCATTTGAAACAATGTATTTTGGGCCAAAATCTCATCTTCGGTACAATGGGACTTAATTAGAAATCAAAGGCATCTTTGTTCTCAGCTCATCAAGTACTTACTTTCATTTTCTTTATAAAAAACTTTTCAGACCCTTGCAATTGCCCCATTAACCCTTTAAGGACCAGGTTAGTTCAAGAGAACGCCACTCCTCCGTTTATAAAGGGAAGGTAGTTAACAGTTCGTACTTGATGGAGTTGGAATTGCCTATACGACGGATTGAAGGCGCGTGACGAGACCTTAAACGAGTATACTCGGGCTTGGTCCATAAAGGGTTAATTGATGCCTCGATTTCTAAAAAAAAACAGTAATATTTAGAATCTTGGCCCTTGGGTTGTGCTAACTTGAACGCTTTAGAGGAATTGGAGTTGTTTACAATACGGCTCCCGGTTCAGAAATTCGGCGGTTCGAAGCGCTTTTCGGTTCGGTTCGGTTCAAAGTCCTGGTTGAATCAATCTATGTAAGTTTTATTCAATCCCTCTGGAGGGCCAGCTGCTGTAAGGTCTGTACTTACAGAGTTTTTTATCAGAGAAGTCAATTTTGTGCAGTTGTTTGCTCCTGAATTGTTGCATGCTTTTAAAATTAGCCACTGAGTGGAGAGTTGCCTCACTTCTTCTCTCTACCATCACAAACTTGGCTCCTCACTCCTGTACCTTCAAGTTTCAATAATCCCTTTTTTTCTTTTTTCTCTCCAATTCTAGCTCCTTCAGAGACCGGTTAAACTGCATCTCTGCACATCAGAGAGGTATAAAACTCAACGAAAAATAAATGCTACTCCACCTCAACCCATTCACATCGTTGAAAACACCAATCAAATGGCTTCCTTTGTACACATAAACATTGAAAATAAAATGTCATCTTAAAAAATTGCGCTCATTGTAAATAGACTTTTGAATTGTGTTAGGTATGATTTTATCGAATAAATTTGTTTGTATTTTTTTGTAATCACAAGCGTTTTTATTCATTATCCTAATCAATTGATTCTATTTTTATGGTTTATGATTTAAACAGAAACTCGAGTTAATTTTGACGAAAATTAGGAGATTGTACTGAAGGAAGTTTTTTTGTTCACCTTTAAATTTAGGGCAGGGACTCGGGGAGTTTCCATCATTTGTAGTCTTCATGCTTTCTAAACCGCCGCGCGCCGCCACGTGCCGGTCCTGTTGTAGGTAAATTTCTACCCAGAAGTTTTGAATAAAATTGTTTTCTTCTTGAGATTTTTTTCAGTTTGAGCTCTTGAAAAATTTACAGCTGAGACTTTACTTTTTGTATGGTAGTATAATGCAATAAAGTGTCCTTAAAGTACCAGGGTAGGTAGTTACGCAGTTTTAGAGAACCATTTCTTTCGCTTTTATAAGTTTTTTTTTTTTTTTTTTTTTTTTTTTTTTTTTTTTGCATGCTTTTATGACTATTTGAAGCTACTTTCAAGCAATAAATAGTTGTAAATATTTATTAATTTAAATGAATTTTCGGAGCTGAGAGCTTTTTCATGAAGTCCGCTACTCTGTAGGAGCTGAATTTTCAGCGGCAGCGGATGGCTGCGACTGCAGCGTTGCCATTTTTAAGAAAAATTAGAGTAGGTTTCCGGTTTAGGGGTCGTCAGATCCCGGCCTAAGAGACGGGAAACGTACTCCAAGTACGTTTCCGGTTTAGGGGGGTTTAAGAGCCCGCTGGCTGATTATGAAAAATCGCCATCGTGATGCTATCGAGTCGATGATTGAGTATGCGTCATTCTTATGTGGGGTGTCATTTTTACAGGTTTCATTTCGATAGAAACCCTCCTATCTCTATGAAAATTCGCCGATAACTCCTGAGCTATCAGAGAATTTCCGCAGAGATGGGAGGGCTCTATCGGAATTACACCACCCATAATAATGATAAATACTCGATCATCGACGCGATAGCATTACGATAGGATTCGTTCATAATCAGCCTGCCCGCTTCAAGAGACCGGAAACGTGCGCCATTTCTAAGTAAAAGAAGTGTATGTTTCCGGTTTATGGGGTCGTTAGAGCGCGGCTTCGAGAGACCGGAAAGCGGAAACGTATGTAATTTTTAAGAAACATTAGTGTACGTTTCCGGTTTAGGAGTCGTTAGAGCCAGTATTCAAGAGATTGGGGACGTTGATCAAATAAACATAGTTCCCACCAAGGGTTCTACAAGATGGTTAAAAGTTTATAACGCTAGCTATGAGACGGAAAGAAATGCTGGGACGAAGCGCGGAACTCACAGAGCCTTTCAGCCGGTCTCGAGAACGAAGTGTGGTCATACAGTCCACCGTTACATTTTAATTTATGTCAACTGCTTTGCAGGCGCGGGGTTTTCACCAAAGGTGGGTTTTCCTGATTTCCTACTCGTGTTATTTTCCTTTCTTCCTTTCCCTTTTTCACATTCCCGCTTCCCCCGTTTTGTTGCTATTGTTGTTGTTTTTTTATCCCGACTCCTAGCCATGAACTTATTTTGGTGTCCGATGTATCGTTTTGTGACCTAAAGATGTACCGCATGCACAATGACTTTATCACTTAATGAGTTCAGTCTATTTTCACAGAATGAGTACCCTCATTCAAATTCAACCTTTTTGTCTTTTACCTTTACTTTCACATTCTTATTAATCATTATTATTATTTTTTTTCAGAATGGGCCCATTTCCGGGTTTTCGTCAGCCGAATTATACTTTTTCACATTCTTATTAATCATTTTTTTTTTTTTTTTTTTTTTTTTTTTTTTTTTTTTTTCAGAATGGGCCCGTTTCCGGTTTTCCGTCAGCCGAATTAATGCGCTGGAAACACTGATTTTATAAACGGAAAACAATGTTTGCCCCCTCTTTGTCGAACGTCGCTTCGTGTGCCTTTGTGATGTCTTAAATTTTGAATTATGCGCCCCTTTCTTTCTCGAGTTTGCTGACACCTCTCGAGGAGCCGTTTGTCTCAAAAACCACCATTTTATGGCTCTATCGCGGTCGTAGACACGAAAGTGCAGAATACTAAGCCACACCCCTTCCCCCTCCCTCCTAGATCATCTCTACTCAAAACAAACACATCAGCTTCAGCGGAACATCTTCATTCGATTTCATTATAAAATCGGCCGACGCTTCGAACGCACGAACGCGGTCTGCTGAGAAGGTAATCAACAATCGTACAGGAAAAACATATTCCCATCATCCATTGCGCATTTATTAAAATATATCGGAGAGATGATTAGGTATACCTGTATTTATATCTTTGGTCGAGTGAGGTCATGGTCGAAAATGTTGCCCGACAAGATTACCTATATCGACGACTGCGACGCTGCGAAATATCTCGCATTTTCTCTCATTTTTATAATACCTCTCGACTCTACTGAAGCATATGTCTAACGACTACGTCATCCTCCGGGCTGGGAATTTTGCCGCATCGATCAGCCGGACAGGATTTTTCACTCCCCGTCGCGTTGCGCTGCGTCTTGGCCGCGCTGATCGCGCGCGTTCGTCTCTGACTGGTTCTCGATCTGTAAAACCATAACAGTCCGAGTGAATCTGCCGAACCCGAAGTTTAAGGCCGGCCATGTGGGCTTCCTCGTACCCGCAAACACCCGTTTCGATGGTGATTTCAACCGCGGATCGAATAAATATTTGTTCAATTGATTTTATTTCAATCATGAATTTTTAGTTTCTTGTTGCAGTTACGATTAGTTTTTAGTGTCCTCCGTTTTCGCATTTAATTAGCTTTCTTCGCCATGCTAGTCATTACTGGAAACACGCTTCGGTTTCTGGTGGCAACATTCTGTATAGGTCAGTACGTATTCATGGGCTCTCATGGCCGTTTTCTTCTTTCGTGGCCAATGTCGCCACCCGCATCTCCTTTGATGCAGGAACTTTTTGTTGCCCTTATTTTTTTATAATCGTGTAGGTTACTAGAACTACTTCATGCCACCCAATTTTTTTTTTTTTTTTTTTTTTTTTTTTTTTTTTTTTTTTTTTAATTCCTCGCGTATGGAAATATGATTGCTAATTTAGAAATGGGGGGAGAAAAAAATATATCGATTGCTAATTTAGGAAAAAAATTGAAGTCGTAGCGATGTGCTTCCTCTATTGGCATTTGGCAACACTGGCTAGAAAAATTTTGACTAGGAAACGGTAAATTTTTCGAAATTCTGACGATGTCTGCTCAAATATTTTTTCCTGATATATGTTACATAAGATTATTTCTGACGCGCTTACTCATCATCTTTTCGCTGCAACCAATTCAGTACCTAATATTCTACGTATTTTCGCCGTTTATCCTGTTTGTTGATAAATGCATCGATTACGATCAGTCAGTCAAATCAAGTTTATTGTATTGGTAAAGAATGTCGGGTAATAGGTACCCAGAGTGGTATACCTGGCGTGGCGCAGTGGATATCTGTAAATAAAACCAAAATAATTTCGTTGAAGTACCTACATTATTCGATTAAAATCTCGTCAAAAACGAAAATTTGTAGGATTTTTGTCAGTCATCACTAGCCACAGGCTGTGGAGTGTGGCTATCGGGGGGGGGGGGGGGGGGGGGGGGGGGTGTCAGATTATTTATTCCTCTTCATCGACGTACTTAAATCACCAACAAAAATGGGGTGGGGAGGGGGAGCTGTGTAGGTAGTAAAAGAGAGAGATAGGATACAAATTTAAAAAAAAAACAAAATTAGAAAGACAGAAAGAGAGAAAGAAGGAAAGAAACAAATAAAAATAATTGAAGAAGATCTCGGAGTGAATTCCAATGAAAATTTCGCTCTGACATGGGAAATTTCCCGTTGAAAATCGCGAAATCCCAAGTTGTAACTTTTTTAGAATTTGGGATCCCCCATAATCTCGCGAAACACCCCCCTCCTCCCTCCTAATCAGAAAAAAATGAATAATTCAAATTTAAGAGGGAAAACGGAGGGTCCTAATTCGAATTCGAAGTCTAAGATTCGAAACAACTGAAATTACTTTATATTCGTAACCCCGGCGGATGACCCCGGGGGGGGGGGGGGGTATTTTGAAAAAAATAAATGATTACCTATCAAGTAAATCAGGTTGAGCGTTTAACCCATGTCAGCCCATCGGGTCGTTAATAACCCACTTGTTGTGTTTTCTTTGGACCAAATTGCAGTAAAGTTAGGCCAATTCTACACTGCAAAAACCAATTTTGGGATTTTTCAGCCTGTATGGTTTTGCTATGCTGGACCAAAAATGTCAACTTTTTTAATTTTTCAATTTTTTTAACTCCAAGATGGGGTTTTTTGAGAAAAACACCTTAAAGTTTCAAATAATGTAGGGCATATATGGGTTAACAAGTAATTTTTTCAAATAATATCACCTCTGATCTCTCCTCTTTCCAGATTATTTTCAATTAGTCAATGGAGCTTTCTCACTCTCACATTCATCAGAAGAAACCTTCAGTAGATTCAAAAGAGCAACATGTAGCCCGTAAGTCTTCAGAAGTTTCTCTTCCAATTTCATGGTTTCCTTGTTTAATTTTAAAGCTTTGACTCACAATATAATCGCAAGATTAACCCTTTCGCTCACATAGTGTTTGAGTCGCGTATGAAACCATATGAGAAAAGTTTGTTCAATTTAATTTTATAGGTTTTAGATTAAGTACAAGCACACTTTTTTCATAATTCGTGTGCGAAAAGGTTAAGTGGATGAAACAAACATAATTTTTTAGATGAAGAATCTGAACAAATATTTCAATCTTGATTTATAGGTATTGCTTACAGTGGCCCGGTATGTGATTTGGCAACGTTGCATTTTGTCCATTTAAACCCATGTTAACAGTCAAATTTGAGGGTGTGCACCGAACATTCAATTGTTCGATATTTTTAATGGGTTTAAGTTAACAAAAAACCAACGTTACTTACCAAATTGCACGCTATGACACTGATTCCTTTCTACCTATCCGCATCTAAAATTGAATACATGTCCTCTCTGTTAGAACACTGAAATTGATTTTTTGATTCCTGCAGATATTTTTGCGTTTATCATTTGACTCCAAATTTTAGTTGAAGCTGATAAGGGGCTATGTTTTTAATAGTTTAGCCTTTCAACCTAATCACCTTGAAGAAAAAACTAAAGATGAATGTATTCTTGATTTGTTTTGCTTTTTTGTTCTTTTAATGCAGATTATTGAGAAGATTTACTCTAACATAAGTTGTCTCTTTCAGGAACATAATGGATTCAAGATTCATGATCTTGCGAGAGAAATATTTAAGGAAGAGAAAAAAAAAAATAACAAATCCTTTTTTTTAAGCCTTTTTTCCAATTATTTAATCAAACCTCCTAATTCCTACATGTATTCTCATCTTTTCAGAACTGAATTTATTTGTAATAACAAGCAATGTATTAGCAAGTTTTTTATCTGTGACGGTCGTGCGGATTGTAACGATAAATCGGATGAATCTGCAAAACTTTGCTCAAACTTAGGAGTAATGTAAGTATTTGAAAAACCTACCGCAAAGTCTTCAAATCAATAGTTTTAGCTTTATCTTGTATTTTTTTCAAAAACTGAGCAAAAGTATCCATACTGGTACTGACCCAAGAGAAAGTTGTAAGAGAATAATTCAGCCAAATCCTCTCTGCATCGCTCCATCAGAAGCTGTCATCCGGAAAACCGGTTTACTCTAAATGGGGCTCTTGCAAACTTTTGCTATAAGCAAATAAATGGTCCAATCAGACGAAATGACGAGCGAAAATCACGAAAATCACACCGAAAAGAATCTAAAATTCAGTATTAAACTCAAAAAACTGCTTAAACGGCAAGATCGTAATGGCGCTTCAACGCAGGTATCATGGGAGATTCCTGTCTAATCTGTCACTTTCTCTACGGAAACACAGAGATATGTCTCATTTTAGATAGGAATCTCTCATGATACCTGCATCTTTCCGCCATCATGTCCGACTCTGAGAGTGAAATTCGTGATTTTTCAGTGTTCTCATCGTCATTTTTACACGTTTTTATGCAAGAATCAATTCTTCAATTCCCCGTAGTAAAAGTTTGCAAGAGCTTCATTGTCACAACTACTAAACAAATCCTCAAAAATCAAGAATATGTATTTTTGACAAAGACTTTCATATTTTCTTTGCGCTGAGTACCTTGTAATGTAAAAATTACTCAAAGGATAAGCTTCTGTGGATCTGTTGCTGTATTTATATTTTTAGCAAACCCCATGTAACAATGAACTAAATTGATGAACTAGAGATATATCTGAAATCCATACATTCGAAACTGGAATAAGGACCATGTCGTGAACCTTTTATTGAATTCTGAAACAAATTTAATTTTCCTCGTTTCCAGTTTCTATATTAATTCTTTGTCCAATTTAAATTGCATGTCTTTGTTATGAAAACTGGAATGAGATTCACTCAGTTTGTTGCAGATGCCCTAGTTTTTCTTTTCAATGTGATTACGGAGCATGTGTGGATGGTCATGCAAAATGTAACGGAGTTCAAGATTGTGTTGACGGCTCGGATGAAAATTTACCCGAGTGTTCCTCTGCATCCACCCCAACAAAACCCCCCACTACAGCTGTCACAACAAAAGCTCCGAATTACAGTTGTCTGTAAGTACCTCACTTTTTATAATAAAATCTAAATTGGTTTCTGTCTTTTTCGTAAGAAAGACCTCAAGTATTGAAGTAAATTGAGTTTGTATTATAAATCAGTCTAAGACAAATGTAGCAAGTTCACGGTTGAAAATTTGCTGTTGTTTTTTGACAAAAGAGATTGAAAAGAAAGATTTTTGTTCTATTCTTCTATTGATCAAGCTCTTACTTTATTTTTTACGATTTTTCCTACCGTAGCCGTTTGTGTTACTATTCAAGGGTGATACTATAAAGCAAGAGATGTAGTTTGGTTATTTATTTTGACAGTTAGTATCGAAAGCTTCTCTCAAAGAGGGCTGTATACACGTCATATATTGATGGGTCATTTCAGGTTTACTGTCTCACCCGTCACATTGTAAAACTATTCTTTTCATCCTACATTTTTAAATTTTAATTTTTTAGCGATCAGAAGGGTGGTAATTGGGTGACCTCTTTCTCTCCCAATCTCTGTAAAAATAAAAACTTGATAGATTTTAGAATAGATTTTAAATAAATTTTAAATGTGACAGGTGGGACAGTTATTAACCCTGGGTGGAATGACCCTGATCACAATTAAGTTTTCATACAAAAGCAGAAGTGACTGAGCTTGCACCGTAAAATAAATTAAATTAAATCAAATGAAATTAAGTTGAATTAAATTAAGTTAAATATTTCGGGACAGAGTCGTAGTGCACCATAGTCAGATGCTATTCAGTCTTATAACTCAGGATATCACTAACATGATAAATGCCTTTCTGATCAAAAATTGCTCAAGATTTCGGAAGAAAGAGCTTAGATCAGCTTTTCTGAAATGCTCCTTGATGGGCATCAGAAGGATGCTAAAAAATTGGATCGAAGAGTACTTTACACTAAGCTCATAGTTTGACTTGGACGTATCAATGATTCAAGAAGATAAAAAAAATTCTAAAATATAGTAACTTAAACAAAATAACTATCACAGATATTACTTGAAAGGTAAGGTATTTAAGGCAAACTATTGAAGATGAGCCATGGTGCCGGCAGAGCAAGTACAAAATCAAGGAATGAACAAAGATTACATTTTTACTTTTAGATTGTTTACTTCAGCGATGAGATACTGTCGCCAACCTTGTTCCCAACCTAACTGTTTGTATTATTTCAGTTAATTCATCCTGATTCTTGTTTTGTTTTAAGGAATAATCAGTATCAATGTAGCTCAGGGCAATGTATCAACAAGCATTCACTGTGTGATGGAAAGGCTGATTGTAACGATGGCTCTGATGAAATCTCAGCGAGATGTAAAGACATTCCGTAAGTTTCTTTCTTTTTTTTTATCTCTTTTTTTTTATTTTACTTAGCTTGTAGTCTCTTAAATAGTAGTAGAGACCGTAGTAGTAAACAGAGACAAATAGAGACGGAGCACTAACTGGCTGCAGCAGAGGCACTCTGAATTCTCGCGGATTTAACAAAACAACAGTCAACATTGCATGGTGTTGAATGGTGAGCACCCTCCTCTTCACTTCCCGCCCATCCCCCCCGTATTTTCCGAATGTCACCATTCAACACCATGCGACATCTCAAGGTGTTGACTGTTGTTTCATTTGTTATTTTGTTGAATCCCCGAAAATTCAGTGTGCCTCAAAACTTCCCTGTGTATTTTAACATAGTGCTCTGTCTCCATTTGTCTCTGGTAGTAAAGTAGTAGTTCTAACCTTGGTTCATTCTCAAATAATTTGAATGGGAGAGAAACGCTTTTAATTGAGGAGTTCATCATTTTCAGGAAGAACGAAAGACATAAATACTCCATCCAAAGCATGAACAGTCCGAAATTCTGAAGACCCGACACGGAGAAAAAAAAATTGGTCATGAGAACTGAACTTCGGCTCATATGGAACACCGAGCTGTTTGGTCACAGTAACCGAAGTTTTTGGTAAGAGTGACTAATACTATGACTCACATTTCGTTTCAACTGAAGACTTCTGTACTCCTAACTGAAGTTCAGTACTCACAACCAAAAACTTCAGTTCCTGGAACTGACGAACCAAAGTTTTTTACTTCGTGTAAACTTTCGTAAATTAACCTCTGTTTTGGACTTTTCTTATGGGAGTTACATTCTTGTATCCTCAAGAATGTTTCTAACAGGAGTTGCATTTTTGAAAAATAAAAGTATGTATCCTCAAAAACGTTTACTGTTGGTGCTTTTAATTAATCTTTATATTTGAATATTCCATTTTTTCATTTTATTTATTTTTGTCTGTGTAATAAGACATGCCTTATCACTCAGGCTATGGTACAAGTCAAGCAATAAACTTATACATCTCTTCTTATAATAGATATTATTTTTTTAGAATAAATTCAAGATTTGGCATACCAAAGTCAATGTATGTTTACAATGTGAAATGGAACAAAAAGAAACGTATTGAGCCAGAGTTAATTCATTTTTTAAAATTAAGGCTAAGAACATTTTTTTAAGGAGTGAAAAGCATCCTAAATCAATCGACACTCAAAGATCTGGAAGAAATATCTTGAATGATAGAGAAATACTGAGATAAAACAAACTTTAGGTCGAATTTCACTGTTTATTTCAAAATTTGCCTATGCACTAACAAATAATTCCACTATTGAAACAATTCATATTTTTTCTTCCCCCTCCAAAAAAGTTTGTGATGTTTGTTTTCTTTTAACAAGGGCAATATCAACTTAATTTCATGATTTTTGAATGATTCGACAGCTAGTCAGTAAGAGACAAATCTCTTTTGTTTAATTCAAACAGTTACAGTTTTTCTGCATCCAATAGTGAAGGTCTGTAATGAGTGACACTGAAGTTATGTTTTATCAACAGATGTGGAAATGTTTTCTTCCGTTGCCGCTACGGTGCTTGTGTGAGAAGTGATGCAAAGTGTGACGGAGTGCAAGACTGTAAAGACGGATCCGATGAAGCGCCGTCAATTTGTGGGGGCCCAAAACCTACATCAAGACCAGGAACAAATCAACCTGTGTAAGTGACAACCTATGAATTCAATTCTTATCGAAGGAACTTTATAAGTAGCCATAGAGGCACACTTTGTAAGTTAACAAAATTTTCTTTCAAGTTACTATTACCCATATTCTCAGCTTTTTATGTTATATTGATTGGTGTTAAAAAAGAAAAAAGTATCTGTAAAAAAGAAATTACCTCTCTAATGTATGACAAAGTGGCACTGAGGTGAGAATGACATGTGTTGAAATAATAAAGTATGTATTAATAAAAAAATTAACTACTACTGCTATTACCTTTTGTAAAGTCTTACACTGAAAAAACACTACTGTTTATATAGGTTCACGGAGGCACTCTCGGTCTTGAAACCCTCTCTTTTCTGTGATGGAGAATGTAATTACGGGTTGTACTGCCGATAATTACAGGCATCACAATTGAAGTGCCTCGGTAAATTTGTATAGTCTGTAATTTACGGTGTTCAAGACCGCTTGGTTTTTTCCGTGTAAAGGATTTTGTATAAAAGAAACCAACATTTTTTGCATCTCTCCAAAAGTTTGAAAAATACATGCTTCTTTTAAACATACATTTATTTAAAATACATGCTTCTTTTAAACATTTATTTAAGTGAGTTGAAGAAGAAGAATGGAGACAAGAGTTGTACAGCTGAAAAGAGAGTTGAGAGGAGATGGAAAGGAAAAGATTCCTCCGCAGTTTTTGCGGTGATACTTAGCAGAGTTGCCAGAGTTATACCCCTTTTTATATAAAAAAAAAAAAAAAAAAAAAAAAAAAAAAAAATACACAAGAAATGAAGCAAAATAGAGAAAAATAAAAAAAGAGAGTTGAGAAATATTTCGTTTGAGAGGGGAAAAAAAAAAAAAAAAAAAAAAAACTAAATATATTTAGAGCACTTTACCTCCTTGAGTGCTCTAGGTATTTCCTTCCCAAACTTGAGAGTCCGTGGCAGGTCGCCGTTACTCTCCTCTTTCCTATCCTTTGTTTTGAGAATACTTTGATTGTCTTTCCTACCCCTTCTTTTTTTATGCAGTCCAGTCGTTCGCTGTGAAATATCAGCATAACGAGCCTCGTGTTTGGGCGGCTGGACTTTACTACTACTACTACTACTACTACTTATTTATTTATTTATTTATTTATTTATTTATTTTGTTTACCAGCACTGACGGATGCAAGGTTCCTCCACCTCTCCAAGGAGGTCAATTCATTTTAGGAGAATGTGCCTTATCAGACACTAGTCCAAGCTGTATTGCTCAAACAGATGAAATTAAATCATTTGGATCAGAATTGAGTCTACGTTGCATCGAAGGATATTCATTGGTTGGCGTTTCTCCCATCATTTCCTGCGGAAGTAGTCGAAGATGGAATCCGCTTGTTTTGCCAAGTTGTCGAAGTAAGAAATAAAAGTAACTGATCTTGTATTGCCTACCGACTCTTAAAAATTGACAGCAATTATTTAGAAATTAAAAATTTATTAATTGAAAACAAAAATAATATTAAAATTTATCACCAGTTTCCTTTTGACAGAAACCAAACATTTTTGTCGAGAGACAGCTAAACAAGACAACAAATTTTGATAAAATTTATAAATTAAAAAAATTAGGAACTTAAATGCTACAGAAGTTAAACGACACGACAATAAACAACAGAGTAAACAGAAGGTAGTTCCAGGCAAAAGTTGGGGATTTTTCAATCTCCTAGTGGTATTTTCAATTTCCAAAATTTTGTTGTTTTAGGTGATTTGAATGTAATACCAGATCACCATGCTAATTTGCAGAATGTCGAGTTATGCTGTAATTTTTTCTCGAGTTTTTGAGGCATTGACCTCCAAAGTTGGTTGAAATAAAGTTGTAGTTTTGAGACCAAATTTTGATTATTTCTTTAGTGGGTACGGGTGAGAAAGAGTATACTTCACTCCTTTCCATGAAAGATAAAGCCAAAATCTATTCTCAAACTTGCAACTCTATTTCTCAACCAATTTTGATGATTGATGACACAATCCTGTTGTACTCTTTTTTTTAGAAGAAAATATATTTTGTTACGGACGTAATATAGAATGTATTTAAAGTACAGCAGGATTCATTTAAAGTTCGTTTGTTTGTCGTTATCTAGGAACTTGTAAACCATTGGTATCAGCCAACTTGATCATCACCTGTACTCTAACAGAATTTGAAAACGGACGAAGAACCACAAAGACTATTCCATGTGACCAGCCAATGTTCGAGGGAACGAAAGCTCACATTAAGTGCCCTGCATTCTTTGTTGAGAGGGCGGATGATGTCATATTCTGTACAAAATCTGGACAGTGGGATGGGGAACTAAAGGAATGCCAACCGAGTAATTAAATTTTTTTCTTTTCATCGTATCTGACAAATATAAACCTGAAAATTTCATGTTTTCTCCATTACAAATATGGCAAGAGAAAAAATAAGGGGCAAATTTTTGTGAATCGAAAAAGCACACTGAGAAAAAAAAATTATATAATTTAACAGTCTATTTGTCAAAAAGGTGAGTACAAACGCATTTGTGGATTTTACAATCCGATTTGTTAAATCAACAATTGTAAAAGGTAAATCAACAAACCAAGAAGGAAAATCAACAATCCGATTTGTTAAATTAACAAAATAATTATTTAACAAATAGACTGTTGAATTACCATAATTTTTTTCTCAGTGTATACAAAGCAATATGAAGAGGCAAAACAAAAATAAAAAAACAAAACATTGAACAAAAAGAAATAGGCGTTTCATGCTATAGCTTGTCACAGAAAAGATTGGATTTGACACTTCTATGGTTTTCATGAAAACATCAGCTTCTTACGGCTCCTAACCAATCAGGTTGCTCTATCTGAGGATGGAAGCTGATGTTTTCATTCAAAGCTACTGTTGTTAAGTCCAATCATTCTTGGGACAGCCTATAATTTTTTCCCTGAGCCATTTTTGGCTTCTTTTCGGGATGAAACCCCCCTACTTTTTTGCCAAGATAGAATCCAAAGAGCATAAGGTAAGCTGGAAAAAATATTTTTGCCAAACGTGAATGCAAGCAAATGAATGGTTGAAGAAATATAACCCTTGATGGACAGACAGTTTTAGGATGTGCTTTTTGGGTTCTTGGGGTCATGAAATAATGCCAAGAATTGGAGCGAACTCAATTTTTACATTTTTCATTATCGGGCGTGAGAGGGATATGAAAAAGTATGTACAAAAAAAAATAATAATATCCAAGTAATATGTTTAATTTAGCTAGTAAAAGCAATTAGTTGGCAATCAAAAATGAATCCAAGCATTCAGACCAGAAACTATTGAGGAAAGCACATCAAATTGAATAAAAGCGTTCTGACTTTGATTTATGATTTTTATGTTTATTCTACTACTACTTACTTCCTCGGATTACAGTGTGTGGATTTAGAGACCAATCGCTGAGCCCTCAGATTATCGGAGGACTACCTGCTTCCCAAACTGATTATCCTTGGCATGTCGGAATATACTGGATCGAGCCGCAACCTGATGGTACGCTGAAGTACGAATACAAGTGTGGAGGCTCCCTCATTTCTCCATCGACAGTTTTAACTGGTTGGTTTTATTCTATTTATTTTATTCATGGAATACTTTGATTGTCTTTCCTACCCCTTCTTTTTTTTATGCAGTCCAGTCGTTCGCTGTGAAATATCAGCATAACGAACCACGTGTTTGGGCGGTTGGACTTTACTACTTATTTATTTATTTACATTAAACGGGACAAGCCCTTGGACAAGATAACAAAACATAGGTAACAATAAGCAGTAGACTAGTAACCAGGGGCGGACTGGGGTCAGAAAAGTTACCGGAAAAATTTTGGTGGGACAGGCCCTCAACTTATATCTCCAATGGTGGTGTGGGGGGGACACTCTCCACCAAAGGGGGTTTGGGGGTTCTCCCCCGAAAAAATGTTGACAATTTACAGTCCTTAGGTTGCAATTTAAGGCTATTTCAATGTTAAAGCCAACGTTTTTTTTTTGGTCGAATAATGCCTCTTTTTAGAGAAGTACCCTGTGACCTGTGTTTAGTTGATCAGAGCAACTGAGCGGTGAGTATAGACCTCAAAGTAAATTTTGTTCACAAATTAACATTTTCAGCGCTATTTTGTGAAAAATCAAATTTGCTTCCTCTTTATTTGGCCCTCACGGTCAAGGTCGGGGCTGCAGGCCGTTTAACAGGATACACTTATACTTATATGCTTTGAGGCCCTGGCCTATTTGGTTACGATGCGGCCCAATTTTTGAGCGAAACCGGCCAGAACTTACAGAACTTTCCCAAAAAGCGCTGAAAATGTTAATTTGTAAATTAGAGGTACCTACTGTGTGCCCTCTGTGGCTTGCGCTCAGTTGATCAGAGCAACTGAGCGGTAAGTGTAGACCATAGAGTATAATGCAAATTAACATTTTCAGCGCTTTTTGAGAAAAATCAAACTTGCTAACTCTTTATTCGGCCCTCGGGTTCGGGGCCGCCACCCCGACCTTGAGGGCCGTATATCAGGATATACTTATACCTGTGTGCACTGCGGCCCAATGGGGCTATTGCACACTTTTTCTATAAGCAATTTAATAGTCGATTCTGGCGTAAAAACCTCCAAAAATAACGATGGCGGCACTAAAAACTTCCAAAATCCACTCCTAAACTCAATAAACGCAGTTATTTGCGTGAGCGTAATGGTGGCCGAAGGCACTAACAATGGGAGATTCCCATCTAACAATTCTGAAACTCCATCAAGAAGTGACCAATAAGAGACTACTTTCATTTGACACCGGTGTCACTTGGTGTTGCGGTACCATTCATTGGATGTGGATCATCACTCTGATGACTAATTACTCTGTGAATCATCCTTGTCAGCATAGAAAGAGTGACGAAATTAAGATAGGAATCTCCCATTGTTAGTGCCTTCGGCCACCATTACGCTCGCGCAAATAACTGCGTTTATTGAGTTTAGGAGTGGATTTTGGAAGTTTCAAGTGCTGTCATCGTTATTTTTTGAGGTTTTTACGCCATAATCGACTATTAAATTGCTTATAGCAAAAGTGTGCAATAGCCCCATTTTCAAAAGAGATTGGCCGTAACTGCTTGAACTTTTCCAAAAAGCGCTGAAAATGTTAAGTTGTGCAATAGAAGTACTCCGTGGTCATATTTTATTCAGCCCTCAGTGGCCAATGTTGTTAAATTTTGGCTCGACAGCCGCAGGTTTAATTTTTTTTTTTTTTTTTTTTTTTTTCCCAAGCCGACCGGCCCACCGGAAAAAGTTCCGGTAGTCCTGCCTGCCAGTCCGCCCCTGCTAGTAACATGTATAACATGTATTAAATATTTGAATAGTGATTAAATAAAATGAGAGAAAATGAGATAGTAAGATAAATGAAATTAAAATTAAAATTGAAGAGCCAAATTATGAATATTTAAGAATTAGTTGCTTTAAGGGGGTGCGGTAGGTGGTAAAATTAATACAGTTAAGATCGAGGGGTGTAATAAAGTTAAAAGAATTAGAATTTTATTTAGAATTTTGTCTACAAATAAATCTGTGCATTAGAAATATATGTGTATAAGTCAACAAACAATAAACACTAAACAATAAAATAAAAGATGCTGTGACTTTTATGTTAGCTACTGCCATACCATTTTAATACAACGATAAATTTTAAAGTTTAAAATGAACAACTTCGTCTAAGTTATGAAAAGCATTTTCAATCACCTCTCATAGTATTTTCAGTAGTATTTGCTGTGAAATATCAGTGTTTAGGCGCGCTCTAGTGGCCAAACTTGCTCAATAACGTCGCTAGGGATACGTTGCAGACTACAAAATGGAAGAAGAATGGAACCTCTATAAGAAAAGTTTTAATGTGTATTAGAAAAACTAATATGATATGAGTAATATTGAATTACTAAGAATTTGATAATTATATTTACCAAAAAAGGTATTTCTTTTGTTTTCATTGAAAATATTACGTTAACATTGTTGCTAGATGCAACAATCAGCATAGTGAGCCACTTAGTTTGGGCAGCTGAACTTTACTGCTACTTCTACCATTTCATTTTTACGGTATTTAGGAAATTTTGCCGAAGGCCTTGGTAACTCCTTGTTACCAGGTCATGTACTTATCTTATGCTTGATATGTTTCCATATTTAATCTTTGCTAAATACGAAACACCTCCATTGTACGGATATGTTTGCCCTCATTTGAATTTCATTAGAAATGAATATTAAAAGAATGGATCAAGGCAAAACATCAACTCTTTCTTACTTGAAAATTACCTCCGTTGTTTTGTGTTTTACAAAAAAGATTTTATTTTACAGCTGCACATTGTGGATACAATGAGAATTCAAAGGAATGGACGCCTCCTTCAAACATGGTTTTAGCTTTGGGGAAACAAAAACTAACATGGGATACAACTAATGAAAACAGAACGCAAAGATTATACGTGAGTTATTCTTTCTCTATCACAAAATTATTTCTTTCTCGAAATAATCAACGATTTCTCGGAACTTTGTTTTTATTGAAAGAGAATTGTTTGCCTCCCGGCAAGTCAAATTGAATGTAGGCAATCTGCAGAAAGTATGTATAATCATCTTATTCTCTATATCTACCTGCTGTTAATCTAAGAAGATTTGATGGATCATTTTGTTTGAAAAATGTTGGAACAGATTTAGCGGGTTCTCTTGCCTGGCATTCAAACCTGCATTCAGTTGACAACACAGCAGTTCTAAGTTGCGTTATTTGAGACCAACAATTAATCCGTAGAATAGAGGAAATGAAATTCAAGACATTAATTCTATTCAAAATGGCGGATGATTAAAAATTGAATTGCGTGCAATTCAACTTCTCGCAGGACTTAATCTCAACAGTTTTATTTTACCTTGTGTGGCCATCTGGTCTTATTTGCATTTTTTTAACATTTTATCAGGTGTTTTGCCCATGCATTTGATAAATAAATACAGTAAAACCTCCGATTAACGAAACTCTGGTTAACGAAAACCTCTTGTTAACGAATGTTTCGGCCGGTCCCGTCAAAAGTCCTATCTTACCTGTATAAAAAAAAAACGCTGAATAACAAATTTTGAATAACGAATTTTCTAACGAAGAAAATTTGCGGTCCGCCGACCATTTTTACCATACGTTAACGAATTTCCTCGGAAAAATCGCGTAGTTCCAAGCCGTATTCCCAATTTCTACCGCTGATACGCGCGTAACAAGAGTCAAGAAGAATCGTGATCGGAAGGATGGTTCGACTCGTCGTCGTTTCAGATTCGCGCTGCGCAGAAGCTGAGTTTCCGTTCAAATGCGTGACACGGAACGCGCTTGACAGAGACAGTGTGCCGCGTGTGCGCTGTGCAGTCTGGTGGCTGACGCCAGCTGCAAGAGGGAAGGGGAACGGGAGTAGCTGGCAGGCTCCTAGCGGTGAGGATGTGAATCTATCGTGCACCCACTGTTATTGGATATATCGTAAAATGAAGGGGCTCCAACACGCGAAACGGAAAATTTTGAGTTTTCTTGTTTCTACAAGCTGAAAAACGGGTTTTTCAGCAAAATTCTCGTTAACAAATACTCCTATTAACAAAAGGTTTTTTCTGTCCCCTGAGATTCGTTAACTGGAGGTTTTACGGTACATAAATCAATGCACAGATAATGAAATTAATGAAAAGTGTACTTTTCCATTTGAAGGGGTCTATTCTCTCAGTGATTGGAAAATGAATTGAAATTTGCTGCTTGTGAAGTACCTATTTGTCTTATTTTAAATGAATTTTTCTTTAATGCAGGCTGTGGATTTCAAAAGACGCAGTGAGTATTCTGGTGCAGAAAGCTGGTTCAATTGGGATGTGGCTCTAATTATCCTCAATAATCCAGTCAAACTTACGCAGTATGTGTTCCCAGTTTGCATTAACTTTTCACCTAATCGTTTTCGGCAAGGCGCTGTTGGAAAAGTAAGTGATTTATTGCCTCACTGTGCTTGCATTGTCCCAAAAATTAGAAATATAGTTTTTAACTAACTATGTACTTTTCTTCCCAATTTTGATGCTCTCCTGGAAGGAGTTCCTCATTAATAAGTTAAGTTACTAGCAGAGGCTTTTTTTTATACCCAATTCAGCTCTTACATAATGATGTATCTTTTCACTCAGATTTTGATAGTCGTTTTTTAGTGGAAATGAGAAAAATTAAGAATTTAAGACATTTCTGGAATAAGAGCCTGTAGGTAGGCCTCTGCAATGTCCAGTTTTGTGCATCGAAGTTTGATGTTCAAGAAACAATGAGATTTTATCAATGTATTGAAACAAATTTTAACAAGTCAAAAATGAGAAATCACTGAAAATTTTGATACTTTGTTATGCTTCTGATATGGTTTTAGAGGGAAAAATGACTCATAGGTCTGTTTTTAGTCAAAATATCGATGAATAATGAGTTTCGATGCATCGATAGACATCAACATTAGTACCGAATCCATTCGATGGCAGGAAAACATCAAAACTTCGATCGATGCATCAAACATCGCACAGGCCTACCTGTAGGTAAAATCATAGTTTTGAGTAAAATCTGAAAGAAAACGTAGAATAACAACAAGCTGCTTGATTTTTTGTTTTACTCAAAGAATCAGTGGATCGTAATAGTCAAACCCAATTGACGCTCCTTGGCCGTGTTCCCTCACCACAATGGAAGCAAACTTGCCAGCTAATTGTTGCCAGTGGCGGGCCTTTCCCCACTTTCATGGTCTCTTGGCGCTCTATTTAAAACACCTTACCTGCGTGCGGAGCCGCCGGAAGAACATTCCCATTATTTACATTGTCTGTACTCTTCAATCAAGGTCCCAGGATGGGGTCATACTTTCTTTTGAAGGTTACAGTAAAACCCAATTTTCATTATTGCCATTGTCTTTACTTTTTAATTAAGGTGCCAGGATGGGGTCATACGGGAACCACTGAAACAAGTGAAGATCTTCTTTACGCAGACATTCCGTTCATGAATCGAGATCAGTGCACATCATTGCTGGAAAGTAATGAAAGACGGTTTTTGACTTTCGATAAATTCTGCGGCGGTTATACTAGTAAAGGTAAAATCATTTCCTAACTTGTCTATAGTCTTCTTTCTTTAGTCATTCATGCTGTCTGTCTTTATCTTTTTCTTTCACTCACATACGTGTGTATTTTTATTTGTTAGCTGAGGTACTTTCCTAACCCTTTTAACTAGGTACCAAGTTACGAAAAGAAATCAATGCTAGCTCGCTCAAGTTTAGAGGGTCGTTAAATTTTCTTACTCTGCGATGTTAATTTTGCCTATCCATTTAATTGAAGGCACTTGACGGAGCATTATTTTACAACTGTTGACAATTGAGGAGTAAGCAAAAAAACATCTTCAATCTGTCTTAAAGCGTCGTAGAAGACAAGTAAGCTGTCTTAAATTCGTCTTAAAGACAAGTAAGCTGTCTTAAATTCGTCTTAAAGACAAGTAAGCTGTCTTAAATTCGTCTTAAAGACAAGTAAGCTGTCTTAAATTCGTCTTAAAGACAAGTAAGCTGTCTTAAATTCGTCTTAAAGACAAGTAAGCTGTCTTAAATTCGTCTTAAAGACAAGTAAGCTGTCTTAAATTCGTCTTAAAGACATCTTTAAACTGTCTCTAGTTCTGCCCAAATCGGTCTTTGAAAACATCTTACAAATCTGTCTTTCAGACAACTTTGAAAACCGCCATTAATCTGTCTTAGAAGACGTATTTTGCTTTCATCCAATCTGTTCCTTCTGGATTGTTCTTTCACATTTGCTTACTTGAGTTGTTCTAAACTTTTCAGGTCCTAAGACTTACAAGGGCGACAGCGGAGGCGGTCTTGTCTACAAGGATGGGCGAAGTAATTATGTCGTTGGTATCGTAAGTACCACTGTGAACGATCCTGAATTCTACGTTTCTTTCTATACCAATGTCAGTTACCATGGTGATTGGATAAAAAGCAATATGAAGTAGATGAAAGAGGACTCTATCAGGCACCGGAGGTTAGCTACACGATTACCCTCATCTGTTGTATAAAGATCCCCGAAACAAATGATTCCAGTGGTTCTTCAAGTAAGATTTTCAGTCCCTGTACTGGACAGACAACTCAAAAAAGAACTGAAACTTATCTACGGCTGTCTCTTTTATAAAGCATTTTGTGATTTTTCCTTTTAAATAACAGGAATGTTTTGCATCTCAAACCTCATCTTTTTTGACTCACTCAAAATGACTGTATTTATGCGACATCAATTTCCTCGTAACTAAGTCTAAAGAACCAAGCATTAAATTTAGTTTTTAACTATCCGTGCAAACTGACCCATCCAGAGACATTATGTATCATCAAATGCAAAATTTTTGGTAGTCAAGAATCTAAGATAAGTGGCGAATCTTTTTGCAATCAAAGCAACTTTCCATGGTCCACATGGATTCTTGACTGTCAATACTTCTGCGTTTGCTAATACTAGAGACTGCACATTATCCGATCGTGCAGTGAACAATTATTTTTTCGGGAACAACATTCAACGGCCCGTACTTTGGATGGTGAGCAAAGACAATATTTCGGCTGCTTTGTTTTCATTGGCTACTGACATAAATATCTTTGCTCAACATCGAACGTAGAGGCTGGTGGACTTTATTTTGTTCTAATAAAAAAAAAAAAACAAAGGATCACTGATTATAACGGCAAGATAGCTTGAAAGCAGTCCCCAGTGTAGCTAGAAACTGATCAGAGGGAGTTAAAAATATGAAGGGTAAAATACTCATACTTTCTAACTTTGTGGGTACTATCAAACGCAAAAGTTTAGATAATAAAGCGAAGGTTGCTTTGATTGCATGAGGATTTGCCTCTTAACCCGAATTCTTGATGGCTAAAACTTTAACCTTTGATAGTTCATTGCAAGAGAGGTAGCGGAGAATCTCAATCTTTCCCAAAAAATGAAGTGAATTAGCATGAAAAAAGGATAAAACTTAATAAAATTGCAGTAACTGACAAATTTATTGTTTTTTTATTAAGATCTAACAAAGGTTTGTCTTAAGGTAGACCCTAGCAATTTTATTTTTGTAACAATTACCTAAATGGTCAATACCTTGTTGTACAAAAAGAAGGAACAAAAAAAAATGATAAACATCTTGTTGTTTACAGTACAAAACATAGGATCGAACTGCCAAAAATAATAGATGATTACGTCTATACAGCGATTTATTTTTCCTTCAAAAGAAGGTTTGAAAATGTATCCATGAACTAAGATAATTCTCTAACATTTTATAAGCGATGGAAAGTTGTAACAATATGTACAGTCAGGAACAAGAAGAATGTTAGATGCCTCTTTGAAGTAGGCCACCAGCAGTACTTATCTCAATGATTTTAAGCATCGCAGGTGGCCTACCTCAAGATTTCCACGCTTTTTTCAACCTCCAAAATTTGCGAATTAGCAAGTCAAGCGGTCGCGAATGGCGGGACAATGGCGCAGAAAATCATTTGCAATTGCTGGGGATGACTGTATTTGCAGATTCAAGTCATTGTTCGATCAGTTTTGATCGCTTGAAATATGATGACAGGACCACATCAAGAGTCAAATTATGTATGTACTCATAGGCTGAAAATTAGAGAATTTAGATTCTCTTTCATCCACCAAAATCTTTTTTTTTGCCCTAATTTTTATTTTTATTGTTTATCAAATGCCTGTTTCTATGGATTCCCATACATATTGAACTCAGATTGATTCTTGTTACATCATAAATTTTTCTTTTAAATACTTTGGTTTTTCATTTTTCATTTTGCATTTTTCTTTCTTTTGACAGAATGAAAGAAACAGGAAAAATTATTGGGGCTCTTGCAAACTTATGCAGTAAGCAAATAAATAGTCCAATCTGATGTAAAGACCAGCAGAAATCACAAAAATCACACTAAGAAAGTCTAAAATTCAGTAATAAATTCACATAACAGCTATAACTGCTATAATGGCGGTTCAACGCAGGTATCATGAGAGATTCCTGTCTATTATGTCATTTCCTCTACGGAAACACAGAGATAAGTCTCAATTTTGATAGGAATCTCCCATGATACAGCTGTGTCTCTCCGCCACTAAGCCTGATTCTGAGAATGAATTTTGTGATTTTTTAGGGTACTCTTCGTCATTTCTACAGGTTTTTATGCAAGAATCAACTCTTCAATCTACAGCAAAAGTTTGCAAGAGCCCCAATATTGTTTTATTTTTAAATATTATTCTGAAAAAGAAGAAATAAATTTTTAGATATTTTCGTTTACTTTTTTTTTTACCCCTCTTCATATACCTCTGGCTTTCATTATTCCTCCAGCTGTTTTTTTTAACTTTTTTTCACTTCCATTGAATGGATCGTATTGCAGGGCTGCCGTTTGGCGTATAATTAATTGCATTTTTCAATTCACCGATGATTCCACCGGTTGACAAAAGATTACACAGTTCAGTTCAGGGTATGACTGTAATGCACGAAAATACTCGCATCTGCGTAATCTTTCCTCAATCGGTGGAAACTCCGTTAATTAATTAAAATATCTGCAAGTTTTTTAAAGTCATCGACAACTCCACCGATTGAGAAAAGATTACAGATGCGTGCATTTTCGTGCATTACAGTCATACATTGAATTGAACTGTGTAATCTTTTCTCAACCAGTGGAATCATCGGTGAATTGAAAAATGCGATTAATTATACGCCAAACGGCAGCCCTGTCGTATTGTGACCTTCAAAAGGAAGTACTCTGGTTGAAATTTTTACTCTTTTAAATCCTGGCAATCTTAAAACAAGTTTGCGGTTTTCAAGTGTTTAAGGACTAATCAGAAAGTCCCCGTTGAAGTACGTCATGAAAAATCAAAAGTTTTATTGAAAATAACGGACAAATTTAACAAAACGAATTTTGATACGGATACTTCCCTTTGAAATTTATGGTACCACTAATGGAATTTATTAATTTTCAGAGCTGCCGTTTGGCTTATAATTAATCGCATTTTTCAATTCACCGATGATTCCACGGGTTGAAAAAAGCTTACACAGTTCAATTCAATGTAAGACTAAAATGCACGAAAATACTCTGATCTGTAATCTTATCTCAATCGGTGGAAACTCTGTTAATTAATTAAAATATCCGCAAGTTTTTTAAAGTCATTGACGACTCCGTTGGTTGAGAAGAGATTACAGATGCGAGTATTTTCGTGCATTACAGTCATACACTGAACTGAACTGTATAATTTTTTCTCAACCGGTGGAATCATCGGCGAATTGAAAAATGCGATTAATTGCACGCAAAACCTGTAATAATTTTAGCTAATCTTGAAGAGAGGAAAAACAAACAAATTCTTGAACCTGTGCCACACCACACTTAAGTAGACGTACGCTATGTTTTGTATGCTGATCAACCTCATAGTAAAACATAGCATTGATCTTTCCCTGCGTAGAGTGTGTTGTGTTTGCCTGCACCAGTGTGGTGGCGCAGGGTTTACCCTTATGTTCTTAGCTACGCTTTCCCCTCTTTTGTTTATACCGTCATCCATCTGACGCATAGACGTAAATCGAATCCAACGTTTCAAAATTTCCAAGCTCATTTTCATTTTTTCCACCGCGATCCATCATTCAATTACTTCAATTAATATTTCTCTGTGATTCTACGTCTCATGAAGAACAAAGGAAAAAATATTCAAAGATTATTCGTACTTTCGTTGTTTTGCATGTACAAAAAATTTAAAACGTGAAAGATGATTATGAAACGTTAGATTCGACTAAGGCCTTTGCGTCAGATGGACGACGATACCTTGTTTAATCATAAATATTAAAATTTCAACTGTTGGACCTAGTTCAATTGAAAGAGTAACAAAAACTGCTAATAAAAATGAGGACGTCTCTGACCGAAACCCATAAAGAGGGCCCATTAAACATCAGGTGTCCTTTTCTGAAAAAATAAGCCTTAAGATCTGATTAGATTTTACTGAGATGAGCGCACGTATCATTTTATGAGCCATTTTTCTGGAGTTGGCCTCAATTGGCCTTCAACTCAAAATGTGTGAAGGTTGATTCATGCCCCTACATTGTAAGCAGAACATTATGCTACCTGATGCGGAAATTAACCCTTTCATACCTGAAAATACTTTTGGTGCAGAGATGGATTTTTGAACGTCATATCTGATCTGGGCACACTTTTCTCCAATAAAACGATATGCTTATTATATTTTTATTTTCTCCTTAAGATGCTATGTTATTCAGGAGAACATTAAAATGTACACCAGGTCTGAAAGGGTTAAAGAAGAGAAAAATTATTTTAAAAACCCTAAGATACATACCTCCACTCATACCTCAGTTTCTTATGATTTAAGCATTTAATTAAATAATTATTGTCAAATGAAAGTATGGCGTTTCCTCCATCTTTGTCTTTAAACTACCACTCATAAGGCCCTTCAATCTTTATTTAGAATTACCCATCTTGCAGGAGTGCCGGATGTTCTTGAACTTGAGATTCCACAATTGCATGCAAAATTGTCAAATTTTTTTATCCAAAAAAGAGAAAAAATCATCTGTGGAAAAAACCCAAATTGCTTTGCTCCAGCCTCCCTTTTTCTAACTTTTGCAAAGAGGGTCATCAATCGAACAGGTTCATGCGAAAACGTTCGATGTCCAAAATATTTTTATTGAGAAGAAAAATATAACAAAAATAAAAAAATTTGCAAATTAAGAAGGAAAAAATTAAAAAAAAACTGCTAAGACAAGGGAAATAGGAGCACGAAGCCAAGGAACAAGTCTGATCAGGACTTATACAGACGCAATGTCTTCTTAAGAGTGTTGTACGCTCACAAAGTCAATTACGTAAAAAAAGGACAATGGACGTTTTCGCATGAGCCTGTTCAATTGTGGAAGCACTTTTGCAAAAAGTTTGTCAATGTGGAAGCTGGTGGGTTTCGGATTCCAGAGGCAATTTTGGTTTAAATTTCGTCAAATTTAAAGTTCAAATAAATTTAATTTATTTATTAATTATAATAATTATTGATTTATTTTAAATTAAAAAAAAAAGTTTAAAATTTGTGTAAATTTTGCAGGAAAAGAACATTCTGTGCCCCTGCTATCTCGTTTTTGTACCTATTTGACTGGCAACACTGTTATCAAATTGTTATATTACTCACAGCACTATCTTTGGGGATATGAAGAAAATAATAAAAAGTCAAAAAGGCACAAATTCCTTTGATTTGTCGAAACAATTTAGATTTAATAAATACGACTTCAACACTAGGCAACTGTGGTAAGATCACCAGAGAAGTGCAAACAGTTTGTAGGTGCTTACAACTTTAAGTTGAGTCGCATAAACAACGAAGGAAATAAGCGCTTGCTTGACCGAACTGAGAAAGATATATTAAATCTAGTACTAAATTCAAAAATAGGTTACTTAGTTGAAGCAATTTTCCCATTGATAATTATTGAGCTGTTTTATAAAGTTCTCGAGTTGAGAATAAAAAGCTGACAAATTGGGCAGTAACAAAAGTTTCCTCACAATGACCTGGTCACAATTGGACTCTTGCTAACTTTTGCTGTAAGCGATTGAATAGTTCATTCTGAAGTACTATCCAGTAAAAATAACGACAAGTCATTAGAATATTACAAAATTCACTGAAACTCACAAAATGACTTGAAAGTTTAAGGCGTAATGGTGGAACTACACAGGTACAGTCGGGGAATTAAATAATGTCTGTCGACGCCTTAGATTTTGGTTAGGTAGGCAATCTGCAATGCTTAATTAAATTGTGATATGTATTGCCGGTTGCCTATCTGAATCAAAATTAAGGTGTCGACTGACATGGATTAATTCGCCGACTGTACCACGGGAGATTCAGATTCCTATCTAATTTGAGGCTTTTCTCTGGGTGTTTCTGTTGAGAAAGTAACAAATTAGATAGGAATCTCCCATGGTTGTCTTTATTCCTTAAAACTTTCAGTCATTTTGTGAGTCTCTCAGTGAATTTCTGAATTTTTTAATGTTCTTCGTTATTTTTTCTGGCTTTTACAATTGAATAAACTATTCAATGGGGCAGTTGCAAGGGTCTGAAATGTTGTGTTTTTTATAATGAAAATGCTAGTACTTGATGAGCTGAGAACAATGGTGCTTTTGTTTTTTTCCTAAGTGTCCCGGTTTAGGAGATACACAAGAATAAAGTTGCTAAAAATTGTGTCTTTAGTGGCACTTTGCGGAATTCCCATTTAAAACAGTGTATTATGGACCGAAATCTCATCTCCAGAACAATTGGACTTAATTAGAAACCACAGGCATCTTTGTTCTCAGCTCATCAAGTACTTTCATTTTTTTTTTATTTTTTTTACGAAAAACGCAACATTTCAGACCCTTGCAACTCCGCCCTATAGTGCACAGAAAAAGTTAGCAAGAACCCCTTTTCAATTTTTTATTAAAAATTTAAATACATAACACGTTCTTGTAAAAATTATTTGAATGATAAGAAGGGTGACGGAACAAGTTGAGATCATGAGTGCGAGGAAATAAAAGGAATATTTTGAAAATTTTATGGGGGGGGGGGGGTTTAAATGTAATGTGCTTTAGAAGTCATTGATAAGGAGAGAGTAGTAGCTGTGATTCATAACAGCTTTTAGTTTTAATCATGAGAGGAATTTTAGAAAAAAATAATTTTAATTTCAAGTTGTGAGACAAAGTGGATGAAAATTTTCTCCATTTAAATCAAATTTATTCAGAATGTACCTACGAGCAATTTTTTTCGATAGGATATTTAAGATCTAACATGACGGTTACGGTACAATAAAGATGACAAAAATACTTTTATAAAAACATAAAAGATGACTAGCTTCATTTTCGGAATTACTTACTCTACTATTCAAAATTACGAGATGGTTTTGATGACGAATGAGAAGAAATACATTGATTCAGTCAATGATAGAAAGTTTCATTCAAAATGATTTCATTACTTTTCAATATTTTCTCTTTACTTTCTACTTAAAATTAATGAGGATGAAGGAAAGAAGTCTAAGTCAGATTAAGTTGACGAGTTTAAACTCTCAGGATTACGCTAAAAAGTCTTACTGATTAAAAGTTTAAGAATCTAATTATTAAAGCAAATGAATAACCGATGAGAATTAATGAATACAATTAATTCTGATGGGGAAAGTTAGGATCTTTCAGAAGTTAGGATATATTGCTACAACAAGATTGCTTGGAAAAAATGAGCAATACAGTGTTTGACAGAGCATGATAAGAAACTAAGAAAGTTACCTAAAAAGTAGGTATGAAAACAAGTTGAAATTTTATTCCTTGGGGGAAGAAAAAAAAGAAGAAGAAAAAACCATAAATTGAGCATAAAACTAAATAACAGCAATGCGCTCTGTTCTTATGAAGAATACAATTTTTTATAAGGCTAATTTTTTTATGCATGAAACACAATGGAACACAACAGAACTAGAGTCGCTACATGTAGCGAGTTAAGACAAGAAGGTAGTCAACCTCTGATTGGTCGTGAATTTTAGGCTTTACGGGTGCCACCATTGGATGCGTTTTTGTACATTTCTTTACGTACATTAGTTTACATACATTTGTTTACAAACTAAGGGGTCTAAAGGTATTTAACAAATAAAATAGCTATAGGCCGTTTCAGATAGCTTCGGTTCTGACAGCTCTTTGTTTGCATGCGTGGAAGGACGATACGACGTCCTCCGCGCACGCTTGCTTCAGTGTTACCACCCGCGTGAAAACTTCGACCCCGCTCTCTACGCGAATAAGTAGAGCTTTTGGCTGCGTAATGAATTCAGTTAACATCGTAAATAGTAAATATTATATTATTCACTATTTATGATAGTTAACCGAGTCTATTACGCGGTGAAAAGTTCTGATAATTCGCGCAGTGAGCAGGGTCGATGTTTTCACGCGGATGATAACACTGGATTCCGCGTACGTAAACAAAGAGCTGTCAGAACTGAAGCTATCTGAAACGGCCTCTAACTGTCAATGAACTAGTTAATTTCAATCATGATGCACCTCAAGAATGTCTATAATTTCCAAAAGAATCTTTAAAAGCGTAAATAAATGTCAATCGACAGAGGCAGTGAAAGATTTTACCGTCAGAAACTCTACAGAACTGTAATTTTTGCATTGGACCAAAACACAGAACTGCCCTCAGAATGTAAACAAACGTGCAAAAAAGCATCCAATGGCTCCACTTGTCTCAACTCTCTATACATTGGGACTCTAAACAGAACGGGTTAATCTTGATTGAGTGCAGTTCATCAAGTGTTACGATGTAAAAAACCAGGCTTTATCCAAATTCTCGCGTTCCCTCTTTGTGTACCTTATTGAACTGCACTAATTACGTTTACTTTCTGAGTCATCTTTCAAAGAGAGCCTCTTTTACGTTGTTTTCTAAAATGAAATTTGTGACTGTTTACAAGCCAAAGAACTCAAGATTTGACAGGTTTGAGGTTATAATTCAATGAAACACAATTAACCGCGATCGTATGACCGAATCGTCATAGTGATTATGGCATTCCGTTTTGTACCAATGGAACAATCGAACTAAGATGGCTAACCGCAGTAAAATAACAGGAGTGTTTCATTGTCGTTCCTTGTGTTCCAAATAAAAAAATAAGCCTACAGACATTAACAAAACAAGATGAAAAAGCGTTCAATGCAAAACTTTTTCCACAAGAAAGAAGCTGAACTTTGCTCATTCAAAAGAGCGGAATCATCCCTCTGGAAAGGAAGAGAGCTACAAAATACTCCCTTTTCTCTAGAGACTATTCTCTACAGGTAACAGAAACAATCCATCCCCTTCAAACCGGATTAAAATTAAGAGAATCTGTAAAGGACAACATAAATACAGAGAATCTTGAGCGCTAAAATAATTTTAGAGAATGCTAATACGTACCTCTAATTTATCACACTAGCAAGGTACTTGGAAGCAAGACATCTTTTTTTTTTTAGAAAAAAAACCAAAAAAGTTTAAAAAACAAAATAACAATGATGAAATGAAGTTAAACGATAATTAGTAAAATGAGTGTTAGACCACATCTATTTTCATTCTATTTGTAGAAACTTGGTTCGGTCTTAGAGACCTTTGTTGAAGTAAACTTCGTTCGGAACTTCGCCTTTCGTATTCTTTTTAATTTCTTCGTAAGCCTCTGGTTCCAATCTTTTGAGAGTGTTAATACTGATCGAGCTGTTGGGAAAAGAATTGAAAACGAATTAACAATTACCGAATCAGAATAGAATAGAATACAATTATCAACTTGAATGGCAATACAATCAAACAGACAGAGCAATACAGACATATTTAAACACCCAACTCTATTTGAATTATGCATTAATAGAGGGTTTTAGTAATGGCGACTGCCGGGGATGAGCGTTCCAAACAAAGCCGGTTTGTCTCTCTCGCTCTCACGTGACCCCCATGTACTGCCATCTCACTCTAATTTCAAAAATCGTATATAGAGACTTATTTTGTGAAATTTTATGGCAGAAATGAATTCCTCAAGTTTTACTGCGATTTTGATAATAATATGTCGTAAAACAAGGCCCTGTATACGAATTTCGGAACTAGAAAGACATGGATATACATGGGGGTCACGGAAGAGTGAGTGAGATAGTTTGGAACGCTGCGCGGGTTTTATCCCTGATACCAAGCTGTTTGGCACCGGAGAAAATATATAATGGAGACCATGTACTATCTATCTTGCCCATGTTTACGTGCAGTGGAACTTTTTTTTTTTTTTTTTTTTTATTTATTTGGCTTTATTCTCCTGTTTATCGGAGAATCTACAGCCACCTATAGACACATTGAAAGAAACAGGGTATTATGACATCCATGTCTTTACGAGATGATTAGGTTTGAGACCATCAAATCTTGTCACCTCGGCCCGGATTCGAACCCCGGACCTCTGGGTTTGTGGCCAGTTGCGCTGACCACCAGACCAAAGAGGCCGATAACTTATTTTTTTGGGGTCTCAACAGAACACCGCAAACATGGTCCATAAGTTTACTGATGAAAAGTTGCTGAGGTTTTTTCCTAATGAAACTGAAGCACCAGAATTGCATCAGTCAACGTATGGACCATGTTGGATGCTCCCTCATGCTCCGTGTTGATTCCTGTTGAGCTTCGGAAAAAAATCAGCCCCCGCACGCACGGCTAGTGCATCGTCTCTATTATATATTGTCTCTGTTTGGCACCTCCAAAGAATAGGTTTTCAGCAGAAAAGGCTGGTTTCAAGAACGAGAACTTTCAAGGCATATATATTTGTCGCATCAAACATCACTTGGATCAATAAAATTAACATTTTACAGTTCTCTCATGCGTCTAGCGAGGCGATCCTTAAAATTCCCAACCTCTGCATGGACTGGATAGGAATGGAAAACGGTGACTGTTGGAGACACGTCTACTGGTTGCCAAGTTTAATCAAAATACGGAATTTATCTAATTCGTTGTCAGATACTCAAGACAGCCCAATAACCAATTATGTAGATAAATTCCGTATTTATTTTGATACAACTTGGCAACCACAGGACTCATCTCAATCAATCAACGTTTTCCAATCTTATCCAGTCTATTCAAAAGTCAGGAATTTTAAGGATCAGCCCGCGGATTGAATTCAGTAATTTAAAGAGGCTAGGAGTGGCCATTTGAAAATTTGAGTTAAGGGGCGAAACCCATCCTTCCCGGCACCCCCAAAAATTTAAGATACACTCATAGGTAGTGCCTATTCAGGTATAAATATCCCTCAAGTTTAAACTTTCTATCTCAAACCAGTAGAAAGTTTTATGGGAAGGGGGGGCTTTATTAATACACAAAGCAAATTTTATTTAGAGACCGGATTCAGTCTCTTCGTATAATCAAATGGGTGTCCGCTATCTATGATTTCCAATTTTGTGACCAGGTTACGCGTTTCGAAACCTTCCTTACGAGATAGACTTCGTACTTGTGACTCGGTTACAAACTTATGTGACTGGAAAAATTTCAATTTGTATACGTATTATTATATTTATCTAATACTGACATGGTATGAAATGATGTTAAACACACATTTAAAATACCAACAAAACATAAATGACAAGTATTATACACAAAATCAAGCATATTATACAGTCACAAACAATAAGTGACCGAACTCAAACGGGAACTAGTCACTAAATAAATTTGCTTCCTGAATATGGATGTACTTTGACCTTCAAAAGAACGTACCCTGGTCGAAATTTTTACTCTTTTAAACCTTGGAATTCTTCAAACTATTTTGCGGTTTTCAAGTGTTTAACCCTTTACGGACCAAGTCCGAGTATACTCGTTTTTCTCCTCTAGTCTATCTCACATTGATTCAGTCTTCATTCCGGATCAACGCGATTATCGATGAAAACACTTACAATGATAAGATTTCTTTGGGCGCCTTCAATGTATTGTATAGGCAATTCCAACTCCCCCGAGTACAAACAGTTACCTACCTTCTGTATATAAATATTCTTTCTAATTAACCTTCTTTCTTTTTAATTAACCTGGCCCTTAGAGGGTTAAGGACTACTCAGAACGCCCCTATCAAGTACGTTATGAAAAATAAATAAAAAAATTCATTGAAAATAAAGGATAAATTTAACAGTAAGAATTTTGACCGAGTACTTCCTTTTGAAAGTCATAGTACAATAATATTGGCTCAAAATTAGGTACCCATTGTTATTTTTTGGCCTCTTTTTCAGTAATTTATGCACCCACCGTGCTTTATTTTTAGTAAATGTTGCCATCTGCGTCATAGCAGTGGTAGAGAAAATAAATCAAATATCACATTAATCACGGTTCTTACCAATTCTGAGGGAAGAAAGCACAAGCTAAAGGTACCATGAAAATTAAACTGAAACAAATAAGACGGAAACAAAGAAATATAAAAAATGTGGAACTAATACATGGCAGATGCAAGCAACATTTTCTAACCTGGATATTTGTTTCAAATTCCTGCGTCCAGATAGCTGCTCAAACTACATTTACTTTCCTACTTGTTGAGAACTAACTAACCCACCATGGTGTGTTCAGTTGATTTGGCGCCCAATGAGGCAACGACATCAAAACTTATGATTCAACCAAGAAGAGAAAATTATATTTTAACCTAAGAAATAGTACTTAGCAACAAGCATTGTTAGATAGTGGCTCCTCTGAATTAAAATCTCTAAACAGCAATAATGCAATAAATCAATTTAAGGTGATTCCAGGCGAAACTTTTCCAGATTTCAATCCAATAGCTAGAGGCACTTTCATTTGCGGCCGCAATATTTCGCGACAAAACGCGAAAACCGATCTTTTTTCGTGAAAACAAAATTTGGCATTTGACGCGAAATGTCCCGTGAAATCGGCTAATTTTTTTGCAATTTCGCAAATTGACGAAATTTTTGCAATTTTACAAGTTTGTGAGCTGACGAAATTTGCGATTATGCGAATTAAAGAAAACCGGTTACACGTCTTTCAATCTCAATCAGACTCATCACACAGTGCATTGAACAGTTGAATTTAACAATAGAAAGAACAGGGTCAAAACTCATTTAATACCTGTAGGCATAGATCAGTTATTCCTAGAATCTCTGATCTTGCTAATAATTGTTCTGAGTGGATCGCATTTTTCGGCATACCCATTTCAAAGTTTAAATTCCTTGTCAAAGAACACGTTCTTGTTTTTTAATTTTTGTATTCTTATTTAATCTTTCTTGTTTGTGCCACTTGTTAAGTTGCTAATTTCTTTGTTATTTTTGTTTTGTAATTGGGACTTGTCCCGTTGATAATTAATAAATAAATAAATAAGTAGTAGTAGTAGTAGTAGTAGTAAAGTCCAGCCGCCCAAACACGTGGCTCGTTATGCTGATATTTCACAGCGAACGACTGGACTGCATAAAAAAAGAAGGGGTAGGAAAGACAATCAAAGTATTCTCAAAACAAAGGATAGGAAAGAGGAGAGTAACGGCGACCTGCCAGGGACTCTCAAGTTTGGGAAGGAAATACCTAGAGCACTCAAGGAGGTAAAGTGCTCTAAATATATTTAGTTTTTTTTTTTTTTTTTTTTTTTTTTTTCCTCTCTCAAACGAAATATTTCTCAACTCTCTATTTTTCTCTATTTTGCTTCATTTCTTGTGTAATATTTTTTTTTTTTTTTTTTTTTTTTTTTTTTTTTGGCAACTCTGCTCAGTATCACCGCAAAAACTGCGGAGGAATCTTTTCCTTTTCATCTCCTCTCAACTCTCTTTTCAGCTGTACAACTCTTGTCTCCATTCTTCTTCTTCAACTCACTTCAGATCAGAACTGTTCAACTTTTCTCTCTATGTTTTTCTTTTAATAAATAAATAAATAAATAAATAAATAAATAAATAAATAAATAAATAAATAAATAAATAAATAAACTCTAGTCTTGGGAGGAAGGTTTTCACCAAAAAATTTGCGCTGAAAAAAATTTCAAGCCCACTTTTGCGTCTCTATCCGCTGGATACATTTTTTTCTCTCCTTAATTACCTCTTAAGAACACGTAAAATCTGTTGTATGTTGTGCTATTGGTAAAAAAAAAAAAAAAACCAAATTTTGTTGTGTCGCTGAAAAAAAGCTAAATACATTGAAATTGGACTTGACGAAATCCCCATTTTTCATGACAAAATCTTCATTTCAACTTGAGGAAATTAGGGATTTGAACTTGACGATAAGAAGGTGCCTCTACCAATGGCTAGCGCCACTAGTCACTTTTGGGAAAAGTCAGGTTTTTCCTTTTTAGCATTTTAAATTGGAACCAAATAAAAAACGCAACATTTCATGCCTCATGTCTCAAAAAATCGATTTGCGGTATTCCCACTTTTGGTTTTTTCAGCCTTGTTTTTGAAATTGTGGACAAGATATTTTGCAGCGATAATCCTCAGATGATTATCTAGTGACTGACTTTCTGTTTACCTAAAGATAAACTACTTTTGGCCTTTAATTTGACATTAAGTAAATGGTAGCTCTCTGGTGGGAGAAAGCGGCGATAAACGCTGAAGATTCATCTAAACATTTTTGGGAAGAAAACTCAAACCTAGACTGGAATAGGAGAAAGTCACTACTTAAACTAGTCTTACTATCATAATAGAAATGATTCATTACCATAAACCACATCCTGCTGTCTGGAAGACAGGGCTAAACCATTTCTGAGATCTGAGCCATGGATTCCTTTCCAGTCTTTCTGTAAAAATCGGCAATATAACTAGAAATAAAAAGAAAAGAGAACATTAACTTTTACACACAAGAAACAAGGTAATTGCTTTAAAGGTGCAACAACTGATCATGCAAACTATTGGATAACAGAGCAAAAGCAAGATAGTCTAAGAATGGGGCAGTTGCAAGGGTCTGAAATTTTGTGTTTTCAATAAAGCAAATTGATAGTACTTGATCAGCTGAGAACAATGATGCCTTTGATTTTTCCCAAGTGTTCTGGTTTTGGAGATACACACGTGTAAGGTTGTAAAAAATTGTGGGTGTAGCGACGTCACTACGAGGAATTCCCATTTAAAACAATGTATTTTGGGCCAAAATCTTATCTCCAGAAGAATGGGACTTAATTAGAAACTAAAGGCATCTTTGTTCTCAGTTCATCAAGTACTTCCATTTTCTTCATAAAAATCACAACATTTCGGACCCTTGCAACTGCCCCATTATTGGGGCTTTTTTGGCTCTCCCCACGATTGGAAACACAAAAAATTATTCTTTGACTTTGTTGTGATGTTTTTCAAGGGATCAGCTATAATCAGCATTATTTAAAAAAATGTTACAAAATAAACTTATTGCAGCGGGAAATGGGTTCTAGTTAATTTTAGCTGTGTTATGCAACCTTCCATAAACTTAAGTTCCTAATCTGTGGCTGCTGCTGAGAGTGTATAAGTCTCTCATTCAGTCAGTTCATGCTCCAACAGTTTATGAAGCCATAAACCACCTTTTCAGCTTCCCTGAAATTTATTTTCAACCTATTTCATCCTCCTGGAAATCTGCAGGAGAATGACCCATCTGATTCTAAGAATTCTAACCCCATACATTATGTTACGGATTAAAAATTTAAAAAAAATTAATTGCTACAATCAGATAGGGAAAAGTTTTAGAAAGGTTTTTGGTCATTTGCATTTTTTTGATACAATGCGTTTTGAGCAAGATAATTGCTGCACAATGTGGAAAAGTCCGTGCTTTTACTATGCTAATTTCAAGTTAAATACTTACGCATTCCTGGTGAACACATAATAATTCTGGATAGTACGACAAGACTAATGCCTTTCACTGCAGCAACTTTCGACGAACCGACGATATTAGAATTCTTGTCGCTAACATCAACTCCAGTTAGTATTTCATTTTGACGCATTAACGGGATATTTACTGCATTAGCAGCTGCCACAGCAAAAAAAGGTACAAATCGCTGAAATAAAAAAAAATGAAATTTATTCTTCCAGTTACGATTCTTTTGTCCGAAAATGTTGACAATTATTCCATATTTGCTTTGGATATTTTTGGAATACACATTATATGATTAGCTAGTAGCTATTTTAAAAGTCACTTACACGATCGTCGGATCGTTAAAGATAGCGAGGTGTCATATTGTTTCCTTCTCAAGTAAAAACCATTGACAAATTCACAATCTAAGGGTCCAATGTGCGTTTTGGTTATCATAATTTTAGATTAAGATTCCCCGATTAGCTGTGATTTGTCATGGCATCAGAGATACTAATGTTTTAGCTCTTTTGATAATTTTGTAAAGTTATGCATTCAAAGAAATAGTAACTTCATCCTGGACAGGTCCTGAAGGAATTAGATTATGTATTAAAGAAAGAAACACATGTTTTAAAGGTTGAAAGTGGCCGCAGGCCACTCTCGACTCACTCCGAAGTTACATCTTTAGAAAAATTGATCAACCCCCTAAGGGAATAATAAAATAGAATACTCACATTATTGAGATAGGGACATGGTGCTCCGACCTTTACATAAAAACGTCTCAAATGAAATCTTGAATGGAGAAACTCCGGCCCTATCCACCAGGGGTTTTGAGAGTCGGAGCTGCTAACCATTCAAGGTTTCTTTTCAGCATGGAGCAAGGCTGCCTAGCGCATAACGTTACAATTTTATGTCGGAAATGATGTTTGGTGATACTATGACTGTTGTGGTTATTTTATAGCAGAATTTCACCGCTGTCGTTTGTTGTCATTTTCGGCCACCAAGCTCGCTCCAGATTATTGCGTCCAAAAGTGACACCAAACAACTTTTGGTGACAGTGGAAATATACGGAGATCAGCTATAAAATAGCTATTAAAGCCATATGATCATATCAGAATCATGGAGGAAGCATGATTTCTGTTATAGAGTCATCATTTTAATCAATAATTTGATTTTTAAGCAAAACAACAAACAAACATAGACATCACTGATGCCACAACAAATTAAAGCTATTCTTTGGTAGAGTCATGTAAGCTCTTGAGGTGATTCCAGGCTAAGCTTGTACAGATTTCTATCAAATGGATACTGCCACTAACGCTGCTCAAAAAGTCAAAGTTTTCTGGCTGAAATTGATGAATTTATGTCAAAAGTACAAATTTGAGAAACGTCAGCACCTACAAGCATAGCACAGGAAGATATCCTGTAAGTTTAAAGCTGAAATACTCAAAAATAAAGCCGGAAATTATGAAACACGAAAATTCCCATAAGCCTCAATGAGAGCAAGGGCGACAGATAGATACTATCACTTGCTCACACTCGCTCTCACTAGGCTTATGGCAAAATGAATTTCATAATTCAGGGCTTTGATTCTGAACCAATTTTGCTCATTTTGGGCTAAAAAAATCCATACATCGGATTTTTTTTTCAGGTGCTGACATTATTAGATTTTGCGTTTTTACTTTGTTTTTAATTTGAAATGCCGGAGAAAAGACTTTTCCCTAAATGGACTAATGGCGCCATCCATCGGATTGAAATCTGGAAAAGTTTCACGTGGAATCACCTTAAAAGGACCAGTAAAATTTCCTATCAGAAATTTGACCTCAACCCTAAGGTTTTGAAATTTCAGATTGTTATGCTGGAGGATATTCGGGGCAAAAGTTGCCACAGCTCTAAAAAAAAAATCTACTGCACCTTTTTAGCTCAATTCACAGTTCAAAGTTTCACAGCGTTTAAATAAAAAATCTCTGATCCATAGAATGAGACCTTAGTTGTCCTCCCGCATTCACGCTTTTCAAACTTTGAACTTGTTAGAACCTTTCCTCAAAGAGTGGAATAATTTGCCTACCTGGAAAAGGGGGCTAGCACTGTTGGCTAGGAACCTCTTTAAATTGATAGCAGTTATACAAGCCGATAGAGTGGCTGAAGTGTACGCTGTGGCCAACTGAGTGGTGCTCAGCGGAGATTTGGCATTTCTATTGGAGTAGTTGACGAATGCATTGAATGACTGATTTACCCACTGCCAAAAAACCACCTGAGGAGTTGACCTATAATCAATTGTGCAAAGAATTCAAAATGAGAAATTAAAAGAGTCTTTATGAGACGGTAAATTGATTGGAACAAAACAAATCAAACAGAAACTTGTGTTTTTTATATATGTATATATAAAATAAAAAAAAAAAAATAAAAAATTGATTGCTAGCCTCTCTATTATACTTGCAAGCAAAGTTTGCAATGACAGAAGGGATGATGGTCCAAAAATTACTAAATATTTCTTGAAACATTCTTGTAAGAACTTTTCAGGGCTTGAATTACCGATCAGTGGCAAAAAGTATCAGCAACAAGGCAGGCACTGCCTGCCTAATGACTTTTTAAATTTTTAAAATTATATACCTCATTAATTTACTCCTTTTCCAAAACTTTTCTGTCAATCCACTAAATTCTACGATTGAGAAGTAGAGAATATCAAGATTTTTCTGAGGGAAGTTTCAAAATACTCTTTGCAATTCGTATAACCAGCCCTAGTTTCATATTCACCGCAACGCTACTGCTACTATTATTGTCAGAACTAGAAAAGTTCGATTTTCATGCAGTTTACTTCTTAGAAATATTGATAACGGGGCAGTTGCAAGGGTCTGAAATGTTGTGTTTTTTGTAAAAGAAAAAAATGAAAGTACTTGATGAGCTGAGAACAATGATGCCTTAAGTTTCTGATTATGTCCCAATGTTCCGGGGATGAAATTTTGGCCCAAAATACATTGTTTTAAATGGGAATTCCGTGTGTGCATAGTGATGTCACTACTCGCAAGATTTTTTACAGCTTTACACGTGTTTATCTCCAAAATCGGGACACGTAGGAAAAAACCAAAGGCACCATTGTTTGTATCTCATCAAGTACTTTCATTTTCTTAATAAAAAAAAAAAAAAAAAAAAAAAAAAGCAACATTTCAGACCTTTGCAACTGACCCCATTCAACAAATTTTGTGCCAAATAATGAGTCAACCAAATGTATAAAAACTCACTTGTAAAAAGCCAACATTGCTCCTGTTACAAGCATACCTCCAGGCATTTGGAAACTCATCCTTCCGAAAACATTTTGCTTGTCCCCGGTGTCTGGATGAAACGCACTCTCGTACAACCGCTTGGCATCCAAAACTTGATCTCTCGTTGTTCCTGCAGGCTCCTTTCCCTCTCTAAACATAAATGGTATATTTTAAAATCACAAACTGGGAACTGCCCGCACTTGAGCCCTCTAGTTTTAAACCATCTAAACTTCATGGTGACATTTCAAAATTTCTCTTCATATTTTTTTCTCTTTTTTTTTAGAGAACCAAAGAATAAAATAAACTTTCACAAAAATGTGAACAACTGTATAGTCGCAGTCGGGAACAAAAAGAGTGTCTGGTGACTCCCAGATATAGGCTACCCGCAGTACTTATCTCAATGAATTTAAGCATCACAGGTGGCCGACCTACGCTAAAATCTAAGAAGTTGTTTCATGTTCTTTTTATCCCCAACTGTACTTAAGGTGATTCCAGGCGAAACTTATTCAGAATTCAATCTGATGGATAGCGTTGCAAGTTGCCTTAGGGAAAAGTTGTGTTTTTGGCATTTTAAACTGAAACCAAAGAAAAAACGTAAAATCTAAAAACGTCAACACCTGCAAAAATTTTTAATGACTTTTTGAGACCAAAACGAGCAAAATTGTTTTAGAAGTAAAATCGTAAATTAAAAAATTCATTTTGCCAGAAGCTTAGTAAGTAAGAGTGAGTCTGAAGATAATATGTCTATCTGCCTTACTCGATCTCAGAGAGGCAAGATTTACTTACTTATAAAGATTTCTCAGAATTTTTGCTTCTTCGTATTTCTGATCAGGTAAAAAACAAAGGCGTGGGTCTGTGATCCATGCAAAATATTTCACTCTCCCTATGTAGGTGTTCAAATCCCAAGGACAAGCATCAATGTCAAGTTTGCCGGAATCAGATCCTTTCGACATCTTTGTTTTTGTGGGAAAGCTGAAACAAAATTCAAAAGAAATTATGATATAAGAACGTGATGATTTAGAAAACCTAAAACTTTTTTACCAATTTCTGACACTAGTAACTGATAAAAAAAAATATAGCTCAGAAGTAAAGATGACATTACAAGAATTAATGGCAAAAAAGGAGGCAACTGTGAGTTAGTGTCAGCTTGTGCGATTTGGCAACAGTGTTTTTCCCTATTTAAATACATGTAAAACGATCGTTTCTAGAGAAGACTGACAATGACCAGCTTCCTGGAATATTGATTGTTTTACATGTATTTAAATGAGAAACTTACACATACATACTTAGATGCCAAATGGCAAAAGCTGACACTGCTGTGAGAGAGGAGGATACTTCAAAGACCAGTGTAGAATGCTGCAAAATGTCTCACAAAAGTTTCTCATTGAGTCCTATGCTTGTTCCTTAAACTTTCCCTAAAATTCTGAAAAAAAAACTGCAAATAGAAAAAAAGGAGGGCATTTTTTTAAAATAAACAGGAGATAGAAAACCGCCTTAAAAGGTGTCTCCCTAAAAATAAAAGGAAACTTATTTTTTAAATTCACAGCTTTTATCTTTTACATTTTACTTATCTCAAAGTTTGTGACAAAGAAAAAAAGAAAGGTGGTTTAAAAAAGTTAACTTTCCAGTTTGTTATTTGATTCTAAACGTGTATTTTTTTCTAGTATTTTGAGTTTAAAAATGTTTAAAATCTGAGAATTTGAAGGGGCAATATGAATTTTTGGATATGTGCCAATACAAAATGAATTTTAATTATTGATAACTCAGCCACAAAGAAGAACATGTATCAGCCTCCAGTTTGCACCAAAATGCTGAGATTAGAATTGTATGATTTTAATAGCGATGTAGGTAATAAAAAGAAGGGTATCCATTTTAAAAATATGATCAAGGAAGTGGTGGGACAAACCCCCCCCCCCCCCCCCCACGGAGGGAGTTTCGGCAAATTGGTCGAAATTGAACTTTGACATTCGATAGGACGATAGGTACATCGAAAACTAGGAAACGATACATCGATTTGAGGTTAGAGCCAAGTTTACTTCTTTTATCTTCTTTTCAAAATTAAGAAATTTAGAGTTGGGTAGTGTTTGGGGTAGTGATTACTCCTGTCGAAACCCCCTCCTACATTCTGGATGCACTGAAAAGTAGCCGCCATAGTGGAATAAGCATCCACCAAGTTTTGTTTTTTTATCTTCAGCTCTTCAGAAGTTACGGACTTTTCTTTTAAAAAACCAAAGAGTAAAAAACCCTCCACTCCAGATCTCTTTCTACAGCTGGAAGACGCAACATTCGGCAACAACGTCAACTTCACTGATAAGACAACTGATGAGTGATGACTGTAGATCGTTGCAAATTCGCTCGCCAACAATGTTTACGTGTGTGAAAATTGAAAATTGCGTGTGACGAACGGGTGTGATAGTGGACTATGAACACCGCTTATTTAGCAAGTCGAAGACGAAAAAAAAAAAACACGAGAACAGTTAAAATTCTTTCAAATCCACAAACTCCATCAGCAGTTGTGTGAAGTTATCTGTACTTGACTCATCCTAAATCAGTGCTCTAATTTCATTTCAACAAAGAATATTTGATAGTTCCTAACAGTTTTTTCTTGTGGTTTTCTAATGTCACCCAAGCGGATTGTTATTCTTCACCCGGATCTCGGGATCGGGGGCGCGGAAAGATTGGTCGTAGACGCTGCTCTTGCTTTGAAGAAGAAAAACTATGAGGTTTGTTTTGTGACCACTCACCACGATCATTCGCATTGTTTCGAAGAAACCATCGATGGAACGTTCCAAGTCCTTGTTGTCGGAGACTGGCTTCCAAGGAATATTTTTGGCCGCTTTTTTGCCCTGTGTGCTTACCTACGAATGATCTACGCTGCTTTTTACCTCGTGTTTTTCAGTAATGTCACTCCACTCCTAGTAATCTGTGATTTAGTCTCTGTATGCATTCCAATTCTAAAGCTCGCAGGAATACGGGTTATCTTCTACTGCCATCATCCTGATCAACTGTTGAGCCAGCCGGGCAGTAAACTGAAAGCTCTCTATCGTGCTCCGATAAACTGGTTTGAAGAGAAAACCACAGGTATGGCTGATAAAATCTTAGTCAACAGTCAATACACTCAAAAAGTTTTCAAAGAAACCTTCAAATCAATCAGGGTCACTCCTGATATTCTTTATCCTTCAATTCCAACAGATAACTTTCATAAAATTTCAAGTAATCTACCATTAAAAGAAATTGTCGATGACCCTACACTCATTGACAACCCTATCTTATTCCTGTCTATAAACAGGTATGAACGCAAGAAATTTATAGAAATTGCAATCAAAGCCTTAAAGCTTGTAAGAGGTAAAATTTCAGAAGCTGCTTGGAAGAGGACAGTTTTAATTATTGCTGGAGGATATGATTCTAATCTGGCTGAAAATGTAGAATATTATGAAGAGCTGACATCATTATGTAAGAAGGAAAATCTGAGTGATCACGTCTACTTCTTAAGGTCAATATCTAACGAGGCAAAGATTTCTCTCATGAAGCAATGTGTCTGTCTAATTTACACTCCGCCCAATGAACATTATGGAATTGTTCCAATAGAGGCAATGTACTTGGGTAAGCCAGTCATTGCTCAAAACAGTGGAGGACCTCTTGAAACAGTTGTCCACGGTGAAACTGGATTCTTGTGTGATAATGATCCGATGGAGTTTGCCAAAGCAATGTACGAATTTCTTGAACAACCCAACCCATCCGAAACTATGGGACTGAGAGGAAAAAAGCGATTTGATCTACTCTATTCTGCTGATTCCTTTGCAATTCAACTGGAATTCCATGTATTAAGTGCACTGAATCTCATCAAAAAAGATTGATTTTTATGATTCCGAGATAATATGCAACAAACAAAAAAAAGTTCCTAAACAGTAAGGACATACACTCTTTTTCTAGGCGAATCTGCCCTGACTAAGATTTTTTTATGTATGCCTTTATACTGTCGTCATTTTTATTCCTGCCGCTTGTCGTTAATTTAATTTTCTTGTGTTCAAGTAGAGGTCATTTCACGAGAGTTGGCAGAAGACAAATCGGCTTATTTACGGAGCAGTGGACGTGTTAGTGTCCCTGCCGTCTGACTTCGAAGCGCAGCGACGCAAACAAACCTACTGCGTAGCAAATACCAGGTGAGCCGTCACCTACCATCTTCCGTGAAACCACCTCTACTTTTGCATCAAGACATTTTCAGGAAAAAATTCTTAGAGCCATTGCACCAAAAAAATTTTTTTTTTTGCCAACCAACAGAGAGACTTCTCTGTTCTCAAAAACTACAGGAGACATTTTGTAATATTCATTAAATTTCCAAAATTGAGCTTTCCTTTTTTATTACTAGAAATAGTTTCAATTAGCGTTATGATTATTATAAAGTACATCTGATTGTGATGTGCTATTCATAGAGTGGCAATTGAGGCAGTAGCTGGAATAAGAGCTTATAGGCATATGGGCCCTTTTTGCGGAGAACACGTTAATCAATTAGTCATCCCCAAAATTTCGTGAAAAAATATTAAGTTTTGAGGGCAGGAGAGCAATTAGAAGATAGTGAGTATTGGATCGTTGACATTGGTAATGAAAACTTTAAAGCTGTTTTTCTCAAAACTTGATTTTTTCCGATAGGCCCCTATTCCAGCTACCACCTCAATTGAGGCATTGCTGCGCTTTGATTTGCAATGGCGGTTGTTATCTTTGTAAGACTCCAGTGTCTGGCTGGATCGTAATGCCAGCCTAGTGTGTAAAACAAAAATTAAATTATGATTCAAGTATCATTGGTATTTATTTCTCCCTTCTCAAATTGTAACTTTTTACTCCTCTATGACTGTTGACTTGCGTCTTTGATCAGTCGAAGGATCGAGAGCTAAGAAGCCTGGGAGCTGCCCAGTTAACAAGATTCGTTTTGCCGATTTGACTCAATGTGGCATTATTAGGACGTCTTTTCACCCCGGCTTAAAAACATCTTAAATCCATCTTGTGGTAACGGTTTGAAAGGTGTCCTTTCATCTTGTTTTAAATGCGACTTTAATCCGTCTTAACATTCGTTTTGTGAAGACACCTTGCTTTCCGTCCTTAATCCGACTTCCCAAGTGGTTTTTTAAGATGTCTTTTCATCTATACTTTCAAAACGTCTTTGTTCCAACTTAAATACATCTTCTAAGCAGTGGCGTAGCGTGCAATTTGGCAACGCTGTACTGTGTACATTTAAATCCATATAAAAGATCGAATGCGAAGGTGTTCACTTAACACCCAATAGTTCGATCTTTGTCATGGGTTCAAATGGAAGAACTGCAATGTTGCCAAATTGCACGCAACGCCACTGCTTCTGAGACGGATTAAGAAGATGGTTTTCAAAGTTATCTTAAATCCGTCTTCAAAGATCCATTTGAGCGGAACAAGAGACGGTTTAAAGATGTCTCTAAAACAGATTGAAGATGCTTTTTGCTCACTGGGTGATCATGAATCATTAAGCGGAGTAAGCAAACGATTTCAGTTGGTTGATTGGGCCGACTTGACTGATCGTAACAAAATAGCCCAGCCTAGATAAAAATAGATTTGGCCAATTGGTTCAGGAGATTGTCAAAAAACTGTCATAAAAATACATGTTAAGTCAACTCAATTAGATTTGCTATTTTCTGGATAGTTATCCAATTTGTCCCATTTGACTTACTGTGGAATTGGGAAAATTTCTTCCATAATTGGCAACACCGTTAATTTGATAAATTGACTTGATTGACTAATTACTCCGTTGACTCATTTGGGTGCTAATCATGAGGGAAACTTTGGGTGGGTAACTATTTGAATGAATGTTTCTACAAAATCTATTAACAACGTTTCAAATTGGTCAGATCATAACAACCGTAAGGGCTATTTTTGATTCACAATAAAACATGAAATTCACCATAAATGTGTGTTTCTTCTTGCTATGCTTTGACAGCAGCTGCTGTTAGACAAGCAAACTACAAGTAACGACTATTCCGTCATCCTATCAGTTTAAGGCGTTCGTAAAGAGTGAGTAGGTTTGGGGGGCTGTAAACCAAAAACAACCAAGGGGATATTTGACTTCAAAACGTCAGCCTGCGCAGTGGTGCCAACCCCTCTGAACGACCGTAAGTTTCCCATCCCCCCCTCAGCTGAAGGTGAGGAGATTGGAGGTATGTGATCATCCCTTATTCCATGAGGGGGGGGGGGTTCATGGGGCCATTATCTGGAATATTTCAAGACTGCCAAAACCTCTTTAGGATATAGTTTTGCGCTACCACAAGGGAAATTTCCATGCAGGTTTTACTTTCAAAAGACAATTAATAGTAATTTAGATAAATAAAAAAATTATACAAAGAGGGGGGGGGGATTACGGGAGTGAAATTTTAATGGTGTCTAGCTAAAAGCAATTATTTAAAAAAACAAAAAGAAAACATCTAATCTAATTAGTGTGGGAAATTCAAGAATGAAATGGCTCTTGAGGACTTCGACCATCATTCTCATCTAGGTGTGCACCCCTTTGGTTCTTTCTTATTTGGAAATCACCAATTAAAGATCTTGCCAATAGAAGGGCATCGGAGAAAATTTATGCTTTTTACAAAAATGCGTTTGAAAATTTTAGAGCGGTTTTTTGACACTTTAAAAAAAAAAATAGAACAAAGATTTGGTTTCATCGATTTCCTACTTGGAAGTATCGAAAAGCCACTTAGAAACTTTCAAACGCAAGTTTCTGAAAAGCATCAATTTTCTCTTATGCCCTTCTATCGGTAGAGTCTTCAATTAAGGTCACCAAATATGGAAAATCCATCTTTCAAAATGTTGATATTCAAGCGTTTTCTGCTGTTAGGTATATTTGGTGAATGTAAATAGATAAAGTTCTTGAAAGCTATGGAGTGTAAGGACCAACAAATACTGTGGAGAAAAAAGAAATCATGTGGTACGTAGTGAAATGCTGAAATCTACTTCAAAGCAAGAGAACTGAGTTAAATCTTGTCATACATCCATACACAATTCATTTGTGCACAGCTGCAATGCTGAAATCTACTTTAAAGCAAGAGAACTGAGGTAAATCTTATGTCATGCCCACATCCACACCCGATTCATCTGTGTACAGACCTACCCATGCCATTTGCAAATTCAATTCTGAAACGGGAAGGGGCCAGTAATGCCCCTTATGATGGAACTTCTCTTTCTCTGACCCCTATAAGAAACAATACATGCCAAAGAGAGACTGTTAACGGACAAAGATTTCGTTCTCGCACTCAGTATCATTAATTGAGTAACCTACAGAGCCGTAGTGTTCCTTGCAACCCGCAACAAGACTGATTTAGGGCCGTACAAAACAAAGAAAACAGGAGAGCAACCAATGCCTATTAACGGTTCATCAATGGTCCATCGTTCTTGGCAACCTGAACCAAGATTGATCAAGAGCTATGAAGAACAATGAATGCGAGAGGGAGACCATTAATGGATGAAGGTTCCTTTCTCGCACTCCCCGCTATCTTTTTATTCATATGAATATGTTTACTTCTTTGGTAAAAATTCAATTCAATCACTTCTTAGGGTTGCCATTCAAAACTTCTCACTCGGTCTAAAGAGAATCATAAGGCTTATTTTGTTATTATAAACACAGCTAACCACAACGAAACGCAACAGAATACTCCTGTTTTTTAATGCCATTGGCCATTACAGTTTGACTGTTCCATCAGAACGAAACAAAACACTCTAACCACCCTGACAAGGTGATCCAATGAAATAACCTTAAACCCGTCGAATCTTGAGTTCTCAGATCTGCTGCCTTGTTTACAGTACAAGTTTCATTTTGTAAAATGAATTAAAAGAGCCTCTCTTCAAAAGATGGCGCAAAAAATAAGTAGATGGTGCAGCTCCCAAAGATAAATAAAAAAAAGTAAGCAAGGCTTGGGAAAACAACAGTTTTTCACAGCGGAACGCTAAACTAACCACACTCAACAAAGATTAACCTGTTCCCAAGTGTTACATGCCAAAAAAAATTAGCCTCTAATTTCTGGATTTGACTGAGATAAGTTAAACAATACTCCTGCCCCGATGGTTTAGCTCTAGCACCTTTAAAACAGCTGTTCCCTCCCTGATAACATCTTGCTCTCTCAGTTGTCACTTTGACAGTTGACATTTTTTCTGACTTGAGCGGTTCCTCAGTGGAAATTAAAAGCATTTTTGGTCAAAGCAAATAGAGTTACCTGTGTAAACTGATGGAAGCTCTTTGAAAATTCTGAAGGTTGAACTGAAAACAGCGGAGATACCTGGTCTAAACCAGTGACACTGAGAAATCAAGCACAGAGCGACTGAAACATTCAGATAGCTCTCTTACTTAAGTAAAAGACAGTTGAGTCCTTGGATTCGCACAGAAGAAAACACAATTTTTCCCGAGAATTTCAAGGGTCAAAAGTAAAGAGACACTGATAACAGCACATTTCCCAACCTGGAAAGTTGCATCAAACCTTGACTGATAAGAACGAAGCAAACACTTTGAGCTTCAAAGGGGAGATAACGGTGTGAAAGTACAAGAAGAAAATAAGAGACATGTTAACAGTTAATAATAAAGAGAAAAGTAATTGAAGGTAAGTATACCTAGATCAAATGTATCCGTTTCGACGTTTCGACTTTATCGTTCGCAAATTCGGCAGGATAAATAAGAAAAATAGAAGAAGCTGAAGATCAAAAGATGGAAATGGAAACACCGTTGAGAAGAAAATTGTCACTCATCATCCTCATCACTCAACATTCGGTTGTCGGTGTTTACTTTTCTTTTTTTCTCTTTTCACGAAATGCACAAATGTCGTTTTTCATCAGTTACTTACTTACTTACTTACTTTACTTTTTTTTTCAAAACGATGTAACAAGCATGTGAAGCATGGCACATAAGTAATTTATGTGCATAAATTTTTACTAGGGAAAATCAGAAATTGGTTTGCACCTGATTTCTCCGATAGATAGTGCCACTCAAGGTATATGGAAGAACAGGTATGGACAGGAGGCGGAGCCTATCTCAGTAGGTGACGGCTACGTCACAGATGTTCTAGACGGTCGCGATAAAATTCGCCTACCGTTCCAAACTATCTCACTCACTCTCCCGTGATCCCCATCTCTTCGTACTGTAGTAGGTGACGGCTACGTCATCGCCAAAGCAAGCGTGTCGTCATCATTTGGCGGGAAAACTCGAAAGCCCCTTAAACCCCGCCTCCTGTCCATACCTGTTCTTCCATATACCTTGAGTGCCACTGATCGCTGTTCTAAATTCCTTATCAGTTTCAAGATCAGTTTTTCCTTCACTGGAGTCCTGCTGACTTCTTTTTCCTTTTTTGGCATCTTGTTTCAGAGGGGCGGGGGGGGGGGGGGTTGCAGGGTCGAATTTTCCAACGAAAATACATTGCTCGATAGCTGATGTGAGTCTCAACTTGATAGGTTTGTGATTGTGTTATCAGTTTATCACTGTTATCAGTGGGAATCGCAGGATGGTCGATTCACTCATCTGTTTCTTGCTTGTACCGGGTTCAAACGCTCCCAATAAGATACTTTCAAAAAATGTTTTTAACTTTTGTTGATATAGTAAAATGTGGTAATTCGAAGTACAGATACCAAAAAAAAAAAAAAAAAAAAAAAAAGCTGCTATCAAAAAGTAAATAATATGAATCGAGCTTATCACTTATCAGTGGCAGTGCTCGCTGAATCCGGAGTCGCTGCGCGAGTCAGCTGATAGCGCTGAACGCTGAGGCTGACTGCTGAGTCCGATGCGTTTGGATGCAAGTCCGTTTCGCTGTGTTGTTGCATAATTACTACCTAGCTGTTGTTTTTATTCACCCTGTTATTTCGTAGTTTTTATCATTTTGATTCAGTGCCATTCCAACTCACTCATTGCATAGATTCCTTGCCCCATTCTGCATTCATCCATCCCACAATTGCATTTTTCGCGAGTAATTGCATGGCAGTGATCTTGGTCCATGGCAGTGGTGCAGTTGTCCTGAAAAGGAACTAACGATCAGCAGCGAGGCATTATTGTATGGCCGTATGGTATGGGAGTATGGCAGTGAGCAGTGAAGTTCTGAGTTCTGGCCCCGCTTCAACGCTTGCATTTTTACTGTGATAAATACACGTCTTTATATACTTATCTGCACTCACTATAATATTTCTTCCATTTTTTACTTAAATCAGCGGTGGTCGTAGAACTTGCCTCTATTTTCTAAATCCACTCACATTTCCTGCATCTGATACTGAGTGTTTACGGTGTTATCGTGTTATCAACGCGGATTCGTCAATTACCGTTTGGAACGTGTTTACAGACAGTTGCGAGTGCAGTGACAACCGGAGGAGCTCATTCATCGAATGCGCAAAGTCCGAATTGACGAATGTTCATTCTCCGACGGCTCAAATTCCGACTCGTTTGGAGAGCGGCTCAAACTTCGAATCCAGTTGTTTCATTAGACAGTACCACGACAGCTGTGATGACAGTATAAGATTCGACGGAATGTTTTCCTTAGGCATATTATTCCTTCGTTTTTTTTCCTTGTTGGTCAAATGAGAATGAAGAGGGACACGGGACTTTCTACGGGACACGTTAATATTCTTTTTAAGGTTAGACTTTGGACTATTTCCACTGCAAGTCCTGTCTCTGCTTAAATAAATTACAAATATTAATTCGGAAAATCTGAAAGGATCAAGTAATCTGAACTCATTATTATTTTGTTGTCGTCCACCGTCCACGGCCCAGTATCAGTATGGTTCGTTGACTATTGTCATGTATAACACATATACGGATGATGTCCCGACATTTTTTAGAACTTAGAAAAAAAGTTACTCGCTATTTTTTTAAACAGTAAATTCTCGCAATGATCCTTCCACTGCTTAAATATTCAAGTATTTTTTTTTTTAAATACATTGAAATTGACTTCTGTTAGTTCTATTGGACCATTGAATCTTCTTACTTTTTCACACTACTTTCCAAAGTTAGACATTGAAAAAGTATAGCGATGGCGCAGAGATTTTCAGGGTACTTTGTTTCGACAGTTAGCCTCTCACGACTAATTCAATCATGAAAAAAACAAAATAATTATCATGCCTCTCATCATGCCTAATACAGAATACTATCCTAGAAAATATTTTCCAATAACTTTTAATTCTGACTGAGAGAGATTTATGCAAAAAAATTCTGCGGCGTCAGTCAATCAGTTTGTTAGTCCCACCCTCAAATAATTTATTGGACCATTAGTCCGTAGGCATCCAGATTTTGCACAGTTCTTGACTTTTAGATTCCTCAGAGGTCTGTTTTATTTTGTTTTTTTGTTACAATTTCTTTAATTTTAAGTTATAAGAGAGTACCTAATGGTTTTCATTAGAATCAATGAAAAAATGAGTGAACATATAGGAAATAATTGGAATATTTGACTTGTATGTTTGCTTTGGTTGTTTGAAGTTGATAAAAATTGGCTCAAACAATCTTTACAACTGTAGGGTATCAATACTGGTGCCAACACCAGTATTGATACTTTGGAATTGATACCGGTATCGATACTTTGGCTCAGTATCGATACTTTGACTCAGTATCGATACTATGGTGCCAATACTAAGGTACGTGGAAAGTGGAGTCGACATGTATTTTGAAAAACATTCAGGCCACAGTAAAGATGAGGATGATAAAAGATGTGTGGTGGCTAAAAGTGGAAAGAGGGTAAATTATTTGAGCAAAAATTAAAGTTTTTGTAAATCTGATGTGGTATCACTTACGCTAACTGACATGCAGCAACAACCTACTGGCGATGGTATTGAAACCGGTTTGGTATCGATACTGCCTATAGTATTGAGTACCCAGTATCGATACTTTGGTAACCATCGATACTTTGTAATAATCGATACCGAAGTATCGAAAACCCTATCTACAACTATCCTGCAAAAAAAAGGACCCCTATTACTTGCAATACAGCCCATAGGACCATTTAAAAAAATTTTTGGAGCGTGTGAACCAAAAAATTTAATAAGTAAAAAGTGAGGAATTAATCTGAAGACTTTGGGTCAATCATTGATGGCTGATTTAAATTAGATGAAACTTTTTCAATATCACTAAAATGTTTGTCTCATACAGTCACCATAAACAACCATTAAGACCGTTTTAAGGGGTAATGTAGTTGGGATCGAGCACATTGGATTAATTTTTGAATAAGAGTCCGAGTCGAAGTTGGAGAATAAAATGGAGATGAAACACGATATCGACCTCCAGTTTGCGCCAACATCTTTTGAACGGTGCATGCATCACTAGATAACGGTTGCCTTTTGAAATTTTTGAGATAGCCTCCTTGGGGAACCCCATAGCCATTCCGATCTTACTTGCTTGATTGCAAATAATGTCTGCGGGAAAGTTATGTGAATGAGTGATTTCAATGAATGTGATATCGACAAATTTACATAGATTTTTATCTATTTTTGTCAAGGAACATTACCTGGCGTATGCAGCGGCGTACACGGGGGGAGGGGGATCAAGGGCTTGAGCCCTCTCTAAACAACTAATTTTTCGGGTGGAGGGGGAAGAAATTTGGAGTCAAACCACTTATGCTAGCTACTGCCTATATGCCCAAATTTACTGTACAAAAAAAAAAAAAAAAAAAAAAAAAAAAAAAAAAAGGAGCAAAAAACAATGAAGCTTTTGATAAGCTTTTACAATAACAAAATATTGATCTTTTCTTACCTACGGTACTTGAAAAGTAGGTTGGATAAATTTATTTTTCAAGATTCAGACTGTAGCAACACCATTATGGTGACATAAGATCTTGAATAGTGAAAACTTTCTTTGACTTCCTTTTTTTTCTCGTTTATATTTTCTTTTACCGTCATGAGACCGCAATTTTTGGTTTCTTGGTCTCACAAGGATGATATTTAACGGCCCGGAGGGCGATAAATTCTCTGCAACCCTTTTTTATAGGAGAAAATTCGACAAATATGATCCATCCTTGAGACCGTCTTTTCGAAATTCGCAACTTAAAACCTGGTCCAGAACAGCCAACTACAGTCGAAAAAGAGTAAAAACTTTCCCGAATATTCCCTGCCTAGGGTTCCCGAATTTCCCACACGTTTAAATTTTCACGTAAAATTTCAAAATTCTCGGAGACTCCTCTTAAAAACTATATTATGAGCTTTGAAAAATTTCTGAAAATCTTAAAATAGTTGAAAATAAATCCGCTTGACTAATCAAACGTCAAATTGAAAGTTTCCCAGGTGGAGCTTGGGGACAATTTCGCGCTTCGGCATTACATGACTTTTTTGTTTACCTTTACCGCTGTTTCGTTCATTCCTCATTCGTTCAATTTCTTTTCACTTATCCGTGGTTCGCCGTGTCAGCCTTTCCGTAAATCATTAAAAATAATTATTTTAGAAGCCGCTAAATAATAGTTTTCATTTTGATAATAGCTATTAAGGTTAACTTTAGCGAGAAAACTTATTCCCAGTCAGTAAACTGCCTAAAATGTTCGAATTTGTCAGCAATCGCGCTCATCTGCTCGTCTCCTCCCAATTCCATTTTCAGTTCAATACAGTGGATGTAAGTGGTAGTCAGGTATTAAAATTATGGAAAATTACGATTCATCAACAAGTCATTTTGCAGCGAAGCCTCCCCCTTGCTCACTGATTTAATCGTCTGCTCCAGTTTCACATCATGATCTCACCATCAACAACTTTCTTACATCTGCCTCTGTGGCCACAGAATACTCCAATTGGCGGACAGTATTTTTTTCCTGGTAACACTGACCGTGCTTTATAATACCTCAGATAGCTCTACGACAGAGCCAACGTTTCAATTGGAAGGTCTAGTGTAATCTACAAGTGCTGTATCTATCTCGCTTTTTCTTTAGTTCTTCTAAAATTCAAACTGTTCTACTTAGCGTCTGAATATCCTCAGTAGAACGGAAGTTTGACTTCAGAAAGTACTTTGACGGGCTTCAGTGAACTTCTCTCGCAGCTATCGGTAAGTACTTGCCTATGAATTGTCCATTCTGAGTTTTGATACAGAGTGGATGTCCTTAGTTTTAAATGAACAAAATTGGTCAAGATCTGCCTCATTCGCTCTCATTTAGGTTATGGTCTTGTCCAAGTTCCCTGTAATACCGACCAAATACCAGCAAATGACTTACTGATAATCACCAAACTAAAAGAGTGCACACGCTGTAATAGTATCGCTCAAATAATTATGATTAAGGGACACTTAGACAACGTTGCAAGTTAAAGTGAGACTGGATTTTCTCTCGGGAATCAACTCTCTCCGACAAGATTTCCCCCTCTCTTGAGAAGATAATGTTTTTTACTCCTCATTTTCTATAGTAGCATCCTCACTTAGTGGTTTTCCGGTTAGAGTTCATTATTTTTCTTTTCTTCTCGAATTGATGATGTTTAGCTTTGTGTGGCTAACCTCTTGTACAGCCAGTATTCTTTTCTCGGACTAAACCCCGCCACTTTTGTTAGGAGCGCTCTGAGGACTTTCCAGCGGTCAATCATCCTCCCTTTCAGACGAATCGCATTTAAGTGTATTAATATCAGGGGCAACACTAAAGGAAAGCCGGAAAAAAGGGGGTAGATTGATTGTGGTCATCATTATCATCATGTGTGAGTTGTGAAGCGCTCTGACCAAACCGACCTCAAGTATCTTCACAGCTCACGGACCAAAATTTTCAGGAGAGCATATAAATAAGATGCTGGGGCCGATAGTTTGCGTTTTCATGTTATGATGTCAAACGCTCACCAGAGGCCTTGCGAGTAATCACACAAAGTTTTCGTTCATAATTTAGCCAATGGAGGTGGTAAAAAGGCCTGTGAATCATTACAGATTTCTGTTGGTCATTGACTTTCTCTAACTTCAACTCTGTTTTTCCAGTAATTTCTATTTAAAATTTCTAAATGCCTCCATTCCATAAATTTTCTTGATTTTCGCTTGTTTTTGGTCTTGAAACATGCGTCATAACCTCTCCGAAGCAGAGGTGCCAAAAACTCAATTTTTGACTGGGTGAAGATAAGTTTAGTCAAAACGTGTAACAAATTCTTTGCCAGGAGAAAACACCCCAAGCCTGTGGTGGACGAGAGACACTGGCGCGTGGTGGTGTTGAAATGCAAATGGGGAATAAGTAATAGAAAGGCAAAGAAAAGGAGAACTTGCAGTGCAAGTGATGAAAAAAGTAAATTGGTAGCGGGCGATGCCTGAATCATAGGTAAATATTAAGTACAGACAGACAGACGAAAAAACTTTGAATTGCCAAGACATGATTCATGGTTGAAAATAAGTTCCAAAAAGTAAATTTATAGGTGTAAGGATTCGAATAAAATACTTTATCACGATAGTTTGGATGGAGCATTACACTGGGACAGAAATAGAAAATAAATTAATAGATCGTAATAACCTCCCGCAAATCCAAAATTCTCATTATTCTTATCGATGATCAAATCATGTTATGCAAGGTATATGGAAGAACAGGTATGGACAGGAGGCGGGGTTTAAGGGGCTTTCGAGTCTTCCCGCCAAATGATGACGACACACTTGCTTTGGCGATGACGTAGCCGTCACCTACTGCAGTGGCGAGAGATGGGGATCACGGGAGAGTGAGTGAGATAGTTTGAAACGGTAGGCGAATTTATCGCGACCGTCTAGAACATCTGTGACGTAGCCGTCACCTACTGAGATAGGCTCCGCCTCCTGTCCATACCTGTTCTTCCATATACCTTGCATGTTATGGGCTGCTATGGGCACGGGGTAGGGGTTGTGCAGATGGAAGACATGAAAAAGTAAACAATGGATGATGGTAGATGTTCCACTTCCACCTAACTTGATTTCGAGTCTAACAACCAAGCGAATGTCCGTCGAATGAAGTCTCCCCTGTTTCAAAATTCGGGCTTTGAACCGGCGTCGGAAATTGAGCCGTCGAGGTTTGAACATTTGTCAATTCGGAGTTTGAGCATTCGGAGAATGAGCCCCAGTCGTGACAACCTGTAATTCTTCTCCGTTCTAATCCAATTAAAACTGATACATGAAAACATGCGAGTCAGTGGCATTGCCGTGCACGGATGTTGTCACCCAATTAAAAGTGTACTTACCAATAATCTTATTGCATTCAGGTTATTGATTCACTTGAGTTTCGAAACATCAAACTCCATACCAACCATCTATCAGAGGTATGAAATTTATTCAGTTTGCTTTCAAGCTTCAATTTTACTCTAGTTTGGGGCTACATGCCCAGTCTCAAATTTTCACCTTGACCATTCTTTTACTCCTCTCATCCGCAAGTAATTAATCAATGACTAAGCACAGCCTACTTAAACTTATTACAAGATAAGTATGCGACAGAAATTTGTTGGCAACAGATTAGCCACCTATAATCAATCTGGAAAGACTCACCACCTGTTTGGTATACCTACATCTACATCTTTAACGCAGCTCATTTTATTTCTCTTAGGTGACCAAGATTGTGGCCAATCATTTACTTTTACACTAAATAGTCGGTTAAAACAGTCTATGAGTGATGCTAATTGGTCAATTAAATTTTCCCATTGGCTGTAGCCTTTCAAAGGATACTCATGGGTAGCTATTAAAAATAAAAAAGCGCAATTTAATGATAGATAGAGCTTGTTTCAGAAGTGTGGGCCGCTGACAGCTGTTTGTTTACATGCATGGACGAACGAATATCCGAGCGCTGCGCCGACCGAAGTTCGGGAGTGCTTTCCCCGCCAACCCCCACTCCAGTGTCTTGCCCGCACAGTTGGCGTTGATCAGGCTTACTGCGCATGTAAATAAAGAGCTATCAGGGGCCAAGACTTCTAAAGTGACCTCCACTGTAGCACCAGTCTAGCTTTATAATTCTAGACCAATAGCATCACTCAAAGACAGCCGTAACGATCGATTGGAAGAACTGGTGAATGATCAGCCTGCAGATTCCTTGTGTGGAAAAACGAAAAAGTTTTGGTGGTGTGAATTGAGGAGGGGTGGATGGTCAGGAAGGTCCTTGGAGATGGACTTCGAAAATCGGCTCGTTAAGTAATTTTTTCTTAAATAGTAGAGCTATATGGTGCAATTTTAAGGTTTCTTTTTGATGCCGAAAATAATGTGGGAACAGGGACAGTTATGTTACTTAAAATTACTTATTCTAAAATTTACGAAAATTCATGATTTCTGGCCTGATATTTCTGCCTAGAGACACGAAAACTTACCTTGATGATGATGACAGCAAATAGATAAAAGTTTCAGTTTTTAATCGACAGTTGTTGTTGGCGCTTGGGATTGGGGATCTGGTAAAAGAAAACGCCTCGGTCCAAATAGGATATCTGGTCACGTTATAGTACCCTAGTCGCAAGAATTACTTTTTCTTTGCTCATGCCTCACTCAGTGAAGGTAAAAGTTATTTCATAAGAGCTGACCGTTATGACAGATTGGCGTTGCGCAGTGGACTAGCTTGTGTCTCTGTGCGTTGACTTAGATGCGCAGAGACGCAAAAAAATTTATGGCACAGGAAATTGGGCCAGCTGTCATCTGCTATTTTTTGTGAAACAACCTCTACTGTGTAGTATTTTTGCATCCCTCATAATGAGAGGAGGAGGGCATGCTGAAGTCTTGTTCTTTTTGGCATCAGGGAAGGTGTGACTTTTCAAAAGCGTAGAAAAAATTCAGGAAGTTTAAACTGTTGTTTTCCGATCCTCATCATCTTAAGCTTGAGGCAAGTATCTCAATGTACAGTTTTTTAGAAGTGTAAGCGCAGCTTACTTATTGATAATTTTTGCCAAATTTTCAATTTTTATTCGTTCAGATAAAGGAAAAAACATGCCCGCAACTTTGACGTTTTAATTTTAAAAAGCGTTCCTCAATGGAAAATCTTTGTACTGTATTAAAGAGAAATAGCGTTTGAAAATTCCAAAGATTATTGGTCTAGTTGCGCCTGCACTTCTGAAATGACGTCTAATAAAGTCTTTTTTTTCTCTTTTGATTCACTTCCCCGCTAATGCTGTCTTTTTCACGAGTTATGCATTTTCTATGACTTAATTTGATTTTCTTTTTCTGAATTATACAGAAATTCAAGTTCTCTAAATTCTTGAAGATGTATTTCAAGAATCTTCTCACATTTGAAATCATTACGTCCATGCCTGAATACATTGGCCATCTTCAGGCTCTACAGCTATCTCACCTCAGAAGACCCTCGGACTTGCTTTGAATAGTCATTGAATAGTCAGTCGAGGTATCTCATTCCATTTATCTTATTAGCTGTTTACTAGTCATTTTTACCAACGAATTTGTAGGAAGTGAGTGCTGATTGGTTTCGAACTGGTGCCAAGATCTGTGACTCGTAGAGTTTTGCTGTACACCGATATCGGTTGATGAGCAAGGAGCATTGAATGCTTACTTCTATCAAACTTGTTTGTAAGACTTTAACTCGGGTACTTTACTTTATGTCCAGAGAGTTGTTTTTCTTCAATTGTAAGTTAGATGGCTGTTTGATTACTTCACTTCAGCTCTGATGGCCAAATCATCTGTAATTTTTTGTTGGCAAGTGGAGTGGGGCTCTTAAGGTTATTTCAAGCGAAACTTTTCCAAATTTTAATCAGATGGATAGTTTCACTAGTCGCTTTTCGGAAAAGTCGTGTTTTTGGCGCTTTAAACTGAAACCATAGATAAAACGCAAAAGTCTATAATGTCAGCACCTGTAAATTTTTTTTATGAATTTTTTAAGCCCAAAATGAGCGAAATTGGTCTCGAATTCAAGCCATATATTATGAAATTTGTTTTGCCATAAGCTTAGTGAGTGAGAGTGAGAGCGAGTGATAATACATCTATCTGCATCACTCGCACTCATTAAGGCTTATGGGAATTTTTGTATTTCATAATTTCCGGCTTTCCTTTTGAGTGTTTCAGCTTGAAACTTTCAGAATATCTTCCTGAAGTATTCTCGCAGGTGCTGATGTTCCTCAAATGTGTGTGTTTAGCTTGTATTCATCAATTTTAGCCGAAAACTATTGACTTTTTGAGTAGCGCGACGTGGTGTCTACGGCCGGAACCAATCGACCCTGGGATCATCTTAAGTTTTTTTCTGCTGAAAAATGAACCAATTACTCTGGGGTAAAAATCAGCAAAACAAAAATGATAATGACACTGACATTTTTGGAAAACCTAGTACTCTTATTCAATAAAAGTTAGTGAAACAAACCATTTAAAGGCGTAAACGTAATTGCAAAAAAAGACTGCGATTTGCATGTACCGATAGAGTTTCTTGTCTGATAGAGTTTCTTATCTATAGATCAACTCTCTTTGCTGCGTTGGCTTTCGTAAATTTCATTATTCTTGGATAGCATAAATAAAACAACAGGATTATTATGCATCAACGCCTTTGTTAATTTTCCACTCATGGAATCTACTTAATTTTACTTATAGGGTTTTCAACAGTGATGTAACGTTCAACTTGGCTGTGTTGCAGCTATCCATTTAAACTTATGGAAAGGATCAAACTGTTGGGTGTTCGGGGAACACCTTCTCATTCGACTTTTTACATGGGTTTAAATGGACACAATAGGTACAACGTTGCCAAACTTTACGCTACGCCACTGGTTTTCAACCTCTTTATTTTTCATTTTTATTTACAGGAAATCTAGTTTTTAATGATTTGCCAAGAATATTAATCTAATTGTTACTCATTATTCTTACAGATTGGTAATTAAAGGATCGTACCCATAATGCTCCTAACATTTTTATTCATGGCCGTTACATGGATCCAATCTTGGCGACTAAACGCCGTCAAATCTGTTCTAAGAAGAGTGTTGAATCAAAAATCGACCATTTCCATGTATAAAGATCATCACAATTACTCCCAAGGTAGGTAATTCAAATCGTTTGTATTTTGCAGAAAATATAACATATTTCGAATTAAATATATAGATTCTAAAAAGATGTTTACTATCTCCAAATGAGGAGGATTCATCAGAAAAAAAACAAATGAAATTAAAAAAAAAAAAAAAAAAAAAAAAAAAAAAAAAAAAAAATTACAAAATTTAAAAAATCAAATCAAATTTTCACAAAATCAAAATCAGATTTTAACATAATTGCAAAAAAAGTGGTTGATAAAAACTGAACCCAATCTATCAAATGTATGCAGTCCTTCTTGAGCTTTGTATCTGCTAAGATCTTTTGCTGTTTTCATCGATAAAGGTATTCACCTTCTTTTCCCTGTGCGAGTTTTGTTCGGTCAGTTTAGATTACAGAAAAGTCCTCTCTCTGATGACGTCAGCTCTTACAGCATTAGAATCAGACAGTTAGAACAAAATTCACTGACCTTACACACTTCATTTACGATTGAAGCACTGATATTCTTGGACTTGGATTTTTCTAAAAATAACGAATGGTTTTAGAATTTTTCAAGCCAGTTAATTTCAGGGGTGCAAAATTTGTGATCTAGCGATCCACGAATCTCATGAGAGTGAGGACGTTTTTGGGACTTTGAGGAATTTTGTCCATTTTTTTCTGTTTTATATTGGTAATAAGATTTTCTTGGAAAATAGCCTAAAAATTTTGAAATATTGATCAGTTTGCTTGCACATGGAGTTAAAATTTTGAAAGAAGCAAATAAAAAAAAAGGGGGAAGAAAATGATCGAAGTTGTCACTTTTCAACTTTTTGTGAGGCAGTTTTTGGAGAGTTCTGTGAGGAGAAAGTCCCGAATCGTGTGAAACTTCCAGCCTTTTAGGAAAATTGTGCATCTCTGTCTAATTTGATCTGAAATTGTTTACAAATCTGGTGTTAGTAGAAGTCATGGTATCTGGCAGCCTCCATGTCCACACTAGAATATACGGTCTCATATGCTGACAGGTGTTAAAGTCTGAAAATTTCTTCTGGAATAGTCTGGAAGTAAAATTGAGCTGAAACGGGAGCTGTTTTTGATCAAACAATTTTGTGCTACTTTTACTTTAACCTCCCCTAAAAATATCTCCATTAGTTCATAACAGAATTCGTAAAAATTTGGGGGGGGGCAGAAAAAAGACTTCAAATTCCGAAACTAAAGGATCCTTTGGGCCCTTGTTCTGCCAACATTAGAAAGAGATAAGTTTTTTAAGTCTTGGATCCCCTTATTTCAGTTCAGCACCGTGTTTTACAAAGTCTGAACTCTGTAAATGCCATATGTAGTTTAGGAAACTGCTCCTGTGTGAACTGTCAAACCGCTGAAATTGCTCAATAGGAGGGAGTACTCGAAGTCATTGACAGTCAAATGAGCTCACAATCAGTGTTGAAGAGATTTTCAATTTCCTGTATCTAATTGCTCTATTGTCAGTCAGAACTAGTTTAATTCAGTATGTGTGCTCAGCCTGAACAGTCCTCCAGTCCCCCCTTCCCCTCTCTCTCACCCCTCCTCCTCCTCCTCCCCTTCCCCTCCCTCCCTCCCCTTCCCCTTCCCCCTCCTCCTCCCCTTCCCCTTCCCCCTCCTCCTCCCCCTTCCCCCTTCCCCCTCCCTCCCCCTCCTCCCCCTCCCTCCCCCTCCCTCCCCCTCCTCCCCCTCCCTCCCCCTCCTCCCTCCCCCTCCTCCTCCCCTCCCTCCCCCTCCTCCCTCCCCCTCCTCCTCCCCCTCCTCCTCCCCCTCCTCCTCCCCCTCCTCCTCCCCTCCTCCTCCCCCCCTTCCCCCTCCCTCCCCCTCCTCTTCCCCTACCCCTTCCCAGTTGCATCACGCTGCATTGTATGATCTTTCGATGCTAGAGGTCGTTTCAGAAGTGTAGGCGCATCTAGGCTGATAATCTTTGGAATTTTTCAACATTATTTCTCTTGTTACGAAATGAGAATTAATAAAGATGAGTTTGAACATTGGCTTTTCATAGAAGAACGCTTTGAAATCAAAAGTTTAAAGTCGGAGGCAAGTTTTCTTTTGATTTGAAGGAATGGAAATTGAAAATTTGCCAAAGATTATGGTCCTGCAGGCTGGGCTGATTCTGCTCATTTGGACGAGACGAGATAGCATGGAACGGTGAATCCCATTGGTTTAAATGGCGTCACATGATAGATTTGAAGTCATTGAAGCTCCGCGACGACACTTGTCGAGTCATTCATTTCAAATTCATGACTCGACGAGTGTCGTCGCGGAGCTTCAATGACTTCAAATCTATCACGTGACGCCATTTAAACCAATGGGATTAATCGTTTCATGCTATCTCGTCTCGTCTCGTCCAAATGAGCAGAATCAGCCTACAGGTGCGCCTACCTTTCTGAAACAATCTCTACCATCAGAGTTGGGCAACCGAATAATCAAAAATAATGAAATCGGTCTGGCAACAGAGTTGATGCGTGAGATGTGACGCCATTGCCTGTGAGGAGGTATAGAGGTTGCTTTAGAAGTGTAGGTGCACCTAGATGGTAATCTTTGGCAAATTTTCAATCCTTCAAATCAAAACAAAACTTGCCCTTGACTTCAAACTTTTGATTTTTAAGCATCCTCAATAAAAAACCAACTCTCAAACTCATTTTCATTCATCGATTCTGTCTCTTAAAATAATTTAATTTTTTTTTTTTTTTTTTTTTTTCCAAAAAAAAAAAAAAATCCAGGAACATACCAGTCCTTGTCCGCTCTTGAGATATCTTCTTTCCTCAGGGTTTCACGCTTGGTGCGGCATCCCCCTTGTCCTCTTTCCTCACAGTGAGGTACTTTCGTAGGTATCTTTCTTCCTTCCTTTTCCCTTTTTGTATTCTCAAACCTGTCCGTTCGCGTTGAAATACAAGCACAACAAACACAAAGTTTAAGCGGCTGGACTTTACTATTACTACTACTACTTCATTTTCTTCAGTCTGTTCTTCAGTCCTCGACTTGTTTTAATTTTTAAGTAACAATCTCGTTTACTGATTTACCAGTTGTAACCTGTATGAATGTATCATTATAATCCTCAAGTCGTTCATCTATATGTTTATTCATATTTTTGCAGTTGACACTGTCATAAATAACATTCCATCCCGAAGTCTAAGTTCCTGCATTTGTTTTAATCAGAATAGTGCATCCTTGTCTAATCTTATATGGTTTGCTAATGGCAAACGAGTTTGCTCCGTTCTTCCAGAGGTAACTATCACTTGTTTTAAGTGTTTTAATCATTTGGCTGCATCGGAAATCAACTTAAGACACTGTGGAGGTACCTACCTATTCTAAATTTGAGTATGAAAAAAGAAAGAAAGAAAAAAAAAAAAAACATTCCACTCACAGATCAAATAATTTCTCGGAATCGATTGAACTATCATACACCGTAACCAAAGAGAAAAAAATGAGTCTTGCTGAACCAGTATTCAAAATTCACCTATAGGTTTTAAGGACCATCTTGACTTGAGTGTCCAATCCAATAATCCGATTTTAATCTTACTCATCTTTCAAATTTTACTATGTTTATTTTTCTGTTCCTAGCAACAAGTGGACGTTAGTAATTGGATATCCATTCCTCCTGAAAAGACTGAGTTTCCTATCAAACTGAATAGAAACACACTGCTACAATTGGACGAATCTCATATTTATATTATCGTAGAATCTGATCTGATGAACTTTCAGTCTGTTCCAAATGGGACTGGTTTTGATGTAAGTTCTTTTTTCTTATTTGCCTTTTGCGTTCATTAATAGAGACATGAATATTTTGCGTTCACTTTCTTATCGCACTTTCTCCTGCCTATAGTTGCTATTTAGTGTATACCTGGCTTTAACTATTAGCTAATGCAGTCAGCAATTCATTTGTATGGTGATATTGCATACTTCCAGGAATGAAGGCGTTATCATTTGACTTCTCTTTTGTTTTTGTACATTTGCTTCATAAATTTTTCTCAAAACTTCAAATTTTTCTCAAAATTTCAAATTTTGAGCCACCAGTCCTGAAACAATTTGGATAGAAAGGATAAGTTCTCCCCCTGAAATCTGGTTTTTTCAAACATTTACTCGACTTTCTCCACTTATCAGGCATTGTTGCTGCGAGGATTTCTTTCATCTCTCTCATTTCCCCTTTGAATGTGTGAGTAGAAAAAGGATAGAAAGAGATGGTTTTATCCTTTCTTGCTGCTCTACTGTATCACATGGAAGTCAGTGACCTCTTTTTCAAATTCCTGTTGCTACATTAATCTTTTCGCTGCGTAGTTCTTTTGAAACTCTCTCTAGTTCTTATTCACAAAATTAGAAGTGTAAAAATTTCAAAAGAATTTATGTATACCGTGGATATTATTTCAATTTTTGTGTGTTTTAGGTGGAATATTTTGGAATTCCAAAAGGATGGTTTGTCGGAGATCTGTTTGCACTCCTGTTAGAGTCTGATTTAAACCGCTTAGCTGAACTCACGGCCCTATTTTTATCAAGCAACTTATGTTTCAGTAACAAGATGGAAATAACGAGAATAGAAAGTAAGTTTCTTTCATCTTATTAAAGCTTAACTCTTTAGCTGTTTTGCATGTTGTATTTAACTATTCCTCAATGTATGTACATGTACTAGCAAACACAAAAGTATTGACAGTCAAGGATGCTTGCAGAGCGCAGAAGGTTGCTTTGATTGCCAAAGAATTCGCCACTTATCTCGAGTTCTTGACTGTTGAAACATTTGCGTTTGATAGTAGGTAAAAAAAAAAAAAAAACATGTTCTGCGCTGTCTGTAATTTTAACTAACCCATTAAAGACAAAAATTGTGGCAACATGAAGTATGAACTTGACTTTTAAAACCATCTAAAATGTTTCCCTTACAGTTGAAAATTGAGCTTAAAATGGTACCTAATTAGTGTGCTAGTACGTAGAAGGGGCAAAAGAACCTCGAACTGCTCATTCTTGTCCGTCTGACTGGCTACTATATTTTAAAGAGTAATGCATTTCACATTCTTTATTGATAAATGGATTTATTACTGTCTATCGTTGTTAATGACTAAGGGTTAATAAAAGTACTTAATGTTAATTTCAAATTTTTAACAATGTGTACAAAAAATGGATGCTGGTAGAAAATTTTCTCTTGGGGACGACTCCAAATTCTAACTTCAGGAAGAGGAAACCTTTGAAACCTTTGAATTTTGTAAATTTTGGTCATTTTAAGCTAAGTTTGGGAAGATTTTGTGTGAAAATTGATATTTTCCCATTTTCAAGGGGAGCCTTCTCTCCCTAACAAGGGGGGCAGCCCTTTTGGCTCCCTCCTGCTGGGTCCCCAGATTAAAACACTCGAAAGTTTAAAATTTCAACTTACTGTTTTTTGTTTTTTTGTTTTTTTTTTTTTTGTCCGCCACTTTTTTCTTCGAAAAAGTTTTACTCATCATTTAAAAAACATAAAAAGGAAAAAAAAAATGAAGAAAAGAAGAAGAAAACAAATGAAAAAATGAGTGGAGTAAAAAACAGGTCTGAATGAATGAGTGAATGAATTCCAGTACTTGTTAACCTTCAGCTGAATGAAGAAATTACAACAGTATATTTCGATGAACTTTTAGCTCAGTTATATTTTTTTTAATTTTTTTTTTTTTTTTTTTTTTTTTTTTAAGGCACTATTGTGTAATACTAATAATTTTGATCTGATCATATCATTCTATTTTTTTTAATTCTTTTCTGATAGAATTTCAGCTGGTCACATTTGTATCTAAAATTTCAGAGGCTCATGTGTAATCTTATATTTCAATAGTCCTTTAAACTTGATTGGTTAGAATACAAAATAGATGCTTATTCTGTTTCAAGCATTTAAGCATTTAAAAAATGCATGAAATCAAGTGACTAGAGCTCGTTTCAGAAGTGTAGGCGCACCTAAACCATAATCTTTGGCAAATTTTCACCTTTAATTCCTTATTTCCTTCAAATCAAAACCGAACTTGCCTCTGACTTTATTCTTTGGCTTTTAAAGTGTTCCTCATAGAAAAGTGAACTCTCAATTTCATTTTCATTCATTTTTATTGAGTAATATCAGAAATAATGTTGACAAATTCCAAAGATTATCAGTCTAGGTCCGCCTACTCTTCTGAAACCACCTCTAACTTAGTTTTCACCAGCTTAGCTCCATCTCAAGAGATGATTCTGTAGGTAAGCGATTGTATTGAACGTTTGCAACTTTTTGCTTCAAGGTCAAAAAGAGAGACGGTGTGAATTCTCTTTTAGCTTCATATGTCTTTCTTTTTGGTTTTTCAATACTCACCGTTGATTTGTTGCCATTGATCAATTGATCCAACTCTTCTCTATTTCGTAGCTGTTGAAATCATAGGTGAGCCTTGCAAATTGTCCGGTACTGACTTAAGCATCATCATCAGGAAATTGAAATCTGGTTCTCGCGGTATGTATTCCTCTTCTTATTTATCTTTATCCCCTACCTCTTTACTAGACCTGCCGACAGAGATTAAAAACTGAAACTGTGGGATTTTGAATAGATTGGATAACAAGGGAGAATAGTAATGGGGCATTTGCAAGGGTCTGAAATGTTGTGTTTTTTATGAAGAAAATGAAAATACTTGATGAGCTGAGAACAATGATGCCTTTGGTTTCTAATTCAGTCCCAATTTTCCGGAGATGAGATTTCGGCCTGAAATACATTGTTTTAAATGGGAATTCCGTGTAGTGACGTCACCACGCACACCATTTTTTTGCATCTTTACACGTGTGTATCTCCAAAACCGGACACTTAAGAAAAAACCAAAGGCACCATTGTTCTCAGCTCATCAAGTTCTACCAATTTCTATATAAAAAACACAAAATTTCAGACCCTTGCAACTGCCCCATTGGTAAATGAGTTGCGTGTGGTTGTCATATCGATTCAAAATTTAAAGTGAATTCGATAAGCTTAGAGTCCCTACATACTATGAGAGTTGCGCCATGTTGGAATCCGTTTCTGATTAGTTCTCAGATTTAGGCAGTCAAGATTGCCCCAAGAGGCAAATGTAAAAAAGTTTGTTTACTTTTCATGTACTTGCTTTTATTACTTATTTACAGTAACAGTAACCTCGTTAATTATTGCTAATTTTTGCTGTGCTTAAATGTTATTCTGGAGAACATCATCTCTCTCAATAATGACCGTTATTGTCAAGAATCGGAACCTAATCTATTAGAAATAGCGGAATAGCGGCAACAGTGGAGAGGCAAATGGCCATCCCCCATTTGCAATTTGCCTCTTGAGGGCTTTGTTGCTTCATTTTTCTTCTTTATTTTGAAGAAGAATTCTAACTAATAGGTAATTTATTTTTTAGGTGTCATCAATGTAAACGATGAGAAACAAGGTCTCCTATCATCTCATAAAAAACTTTACTCGGCAATTTGTGAAGCTGCCTCAAATGCTGTTCAAAATCAGAATTGTGTGACAGTTCCTGAATTTGGGTAAGAATTAATTTCTCAGCTACAATGACAAATTATAAAACTACCTCATTGTAATAGTTTTTCCAGGTGTTACAAAGCCAAAAATGTTATTTAGCGTAGGGTTTTTTTTTTTGTGTGGAGTACAAATTTGAACTACTCAAGTTCTTTATAAAAAACAAAGAATCAAGTTTGATCCAATAAGCAAGTCCGATCCAATAATCTTGTTCCACCCAAAAGATCAATGAAAAATTTCAAAATTTGAAAATTACTTGCAGATTAGTGGATAGCTGTGACGACGATGATGACAGAAAACAGCTCGGTTGCCAATGTGCTTTGTTTAAGTTTTTTTCTCTCCTGTGATTTTCTTACTCTTCCTAAAAATTCCAATTTGCGGATATGGAGGGCCATTGGCGTCATCAATATAATTTTAGAGCCATAGAGCAGGCTGCTTGGGGGGGGGGGGGGGCAAAAATCTGATGACTTTTTTTTCTTGCTCATTTATATACTTTGTATCCGTTTTTGAGCCTGACTGCAAATCCTGGGGGGGGGGGGAATGCCCACTCTGCCCCCCCCCCCCCCCCCCCCCCCCCCCAATGACGCCACTGTGGAGGGCCGACTGTACTTGCAATTCTTGAACTTTAATTGTTGTACAACACTCTTTTCCTCATTTGTTTTCCAGGTTGAAAATAGATCCTGAGAACATTCAAGAGAGTTTCCGAAACAATCACGTGGTAAACTGTGACGATATTGAACGATCAAAATCATGTGATATAGATCGGGATCGGAAGGAATCCAATGGTAGCTTAAGTGTTCGATCTCCTAGTGATTCTGTCATGAATCACAGTAATTCTTCAAATTATTTAAGTGAAATTGGTACTCTACGGAGCACTCCTCAATCACAACCTAGCAAGCTGTAAGTTGTTATTTTTTTAATTCATCTCAGTAAACTTACAAAGACCTTTAGCCGTTTTTGCTTTGCTATCGCAGTGGTAATTTTTTTAATTTTTTTTTTATGTAAATATGTTCCGTCGTATTTTAATTCTATTTGCATGCTCTTAATGTGCTCACTTTGATTCTGTTTTTGGACCAATATGAGCTTTTTAAGCGTTTTAAAGGCCATTTCCGAATTTCTTCAATGGCAAGTTTCTGCGCTTAATAGTCATCGCTAACGTTGAAACAACTAAAATGCTCATAGTGGTCCAAAAATAAAAACAAAGTGAGCACATTTTGAGTGTGCAAATAGATTGAAAATATGACAAAACATATTTACGTAAAAAAATCATCAAAATCAACATCGCGATGGCAAAGTAAAATACGGTTATTCATTTTTTAGCTCTTAATAATGTTGCACTCAATAATGTAAAAGCCTTTCTAATAATGGCACTTTTGCCAGACTTAATCTTTTTATTTGTTCTGGTGTTTTAATTGATCACACCTTTTTTTTACTAGACAACTTTTTGATCAATTTCAATATATTTCCAATTATAACAGATAACTGATGAGCACTGTGTTGATTTTACAATGTTATTGCAATTATATTTTTATTGCAATCGGACCTCCAAAGCTGAAGCTGCTCCGGCTTAAGGCTCTGATCTAGTGATGGTTCAAATCCAAAATTTTCCCGAACCCGAACTTGAATCCGAATCCTAGACTATAAGTTATAACACCCGAATCTTCGAATCGGAATCGGAATCCTGAACCATCACGAATCCTCTTCATTTGCAGTATTTTCAAATAGTTTACTTTAGAATTCCTGCTATTTACTTTTCTATCAATGTAAAATGATCAAAAAGCATTTATATTTTTTTAGATTTGGATTTAGGACCAAAAAGTAATTATAAAGACAGTTTTGATCTGGTGATCTGGTGACTCATTCATTTACCATCATATCTCATGTGCAGTCGGTTCATTTATGTCAATATTTTTGAAAGGGGTAGGACAGTAGATCTCATCTTGAGAACCATTTCTAGGGAGCAGTAATTTGTGAATTCTAAACAGAATGGACAGAAACAGAAAAACCGTTGAACAAAGCCATTTTTTCAAAGGGTTCTGACTTTCCGAGGGAGGGATATTTCGGTCGTATGTCTCGGCAGTGCGTGGTCTCAGAGCTCTGGGATTTTGACTGTCCGTTTTTCGGAGGAATACACCTTCAGGTCATATTGCCATACGCGGAGGATACGCGCGTGTGCGTATTTACGTGACTTTTTGAAATCTCGATCGGATTCGGATTCGAAGTCGTGATTTCAGAGGACTGAACCCGAATCCGAATCTTCATGAGGATTCATCCGAATCCCGGCTCCATCACTACTCTGATCGCAAAGACTCAAACTGCAATCATGAAAAATAACTTCTGTCTGTGCTAAAACATCTTGAATTACTTATTGAATTGTCAATTTCAGTTCTGAAAGTATTATTCATTGTTTTCTCGTAGAGAAGTGCAAATTTTAATTTTGACTGGGGCTCCGGCTCTGAATCCCTTTTGAACAGACTTTCAATCAAAATAAATCTCTCAATTGATCATTGCATGTTCTCTCTATGTTTTTAGACCTTTACGGAGTGATGAAAATTTAAAGATGGACAAGTCAAATTTTACTTCCATGGATTCATTAAACACTGCCTTTAGTACTGTGTCGCGTAGGAGCATCAGTATCACACATCATGGAGAGGCTTCGACTGGCAAGCCCCCTCTCATAACGATCTTCAGCTCCAGCTCTTCGTCAGTAGAAAATATGAGAAACACTCTACATGAAATTCTTGAGAAAGATCGGTAAGCAATTCGTGTTCAGTAAACTTCCTACTATCTAAATACCTGTCGGGCTTAAGTTTTTAGGCAGTTCCGCCCAGAAAAGAGAGCGGATGTTGCATGACTGGCTGTCTGGTTTCTTTTTATTCGAATCTTAGTCTATAGACTGTTTTAGTGAAGCGATATATCATATTAGTTATAGATATATTATAGTTATAGTCATTTTAGAATTTGCATTTGGTTTTGCCTTGAAAGTCCCGGTTTTGGAGATACACAAGTGTAAAGTTGTAAAAAATTGTGTGCGTAGTGGCGTCACTACGCGGAATTCCCATTTAAAAACATGTATTTTTGGCAAAAATTTCAACTCCGGAACAATGGCACTTAATTTGATACCGTAGACATCTTTGTTCTTGGCTCATCAAGTACTGTCATTTTCTTCATGAAAAACACAACATTTCAGACCCTCGCAACTGCCCCATTAGTAGCAAATTTCAAGCGGATTTTGACTGCTGAAAATTGAATATCAAATCTGCTTCTGTTGATTTCAGGTATACAATCCACTCTGTCGGCTCGAATGAAATGCTTTCCTCACCATGGCTTCAAAAATCAAAACTAGTCATTATTTGCGGCAATGTTCCTCCCTCGCTAGTCTCTCACCTTATAGATTATCTCATCAATGGTGCAGGCCAAATCTTGTGTATTTGCTCTGATTTACTAGGAGTTGTTCTATCTTCCTTTCAAACTGCAGAGGTTCGGCCTGATGAAGTTGTCCGGTTAAATTATGATAAATGGAAACACATTCCTCTGATGCATCATATTTTTTGCTATCAACCGTCCCCATCGTCTGATCAGTTCCCTGCGGAAGATTGCTCAAGGTATGCCTTTCAAAACAAAATTTTTCGATCATTATAAATATCTCATTTATGTTGATGATATGAACACTTGTTGTATGAAATGCATCAACACTTTAACCTCAAGTGAGAAAACTTAAGTCTTTGCAGTTTTCTTCAATTTTTTTTTTTTTTAATTTGCTTCCTAATTTTTGTATTTTTTTTATTTTTGTCTTCTCATTAAAACTATTTTGGACATCGGACATAAGCATAAGCCTGTTCATTTGATGACTCAATTTTCTAAACCATGGTATCGTCTATTCCGAATTTAGCTGCAGTACCTAGTTAAAATATCATTTTTTCTCAGTGTTTTTAAGCTAGAATGTCAATTATTGTTGTGTCCAAACTGTCTCTTGTAAGCTGTATTTTGCAGAGTTCTAACCAATCTTGTTATTCAGCTTATGTTACTTTATTTCTCTATTTTTTTTTTTTTTTTTCAGCGATTGTGTATCTGCAAGAACACCCTCTTCAGTTGAAGTTGTCGATATGAACAATGAGCCGCATACTCTCTTAGTAAAAGTTCTCGCTGTTGAGGAAACTTGGCAGACCCCAAGTTTCCTTTTAGCGACTTGTCTCTCGTCCAACGGAAAAGTACTGTTCTCGCAAGTTCATTTGGAAGTAGATTTCTCCAGAACTGACACAGATACAGACAAACCGCACCCGAACAGTGCAGCAAGACGTGAAATCCTTGCAGATATGTTAGAAAAACATTTCAATTTCAAATGTCGGCTGGGCGGCTTGAAACATGATTACACGCCTGCATACTTTCTCGGGAATCATGAACAAAAACTAGCATTTCTGGAAGAACTGAAAGACATTATGTACAGTGATAATTGTTTGAAAATCAAAGACCTTAGTATTAAGTTCTACGGCAAGGGCCAAAATCCTACCAAAGCAAGTGAAAATTTCTTACCAGTATTACTCCACTCTTGTCCAGCGAGATTCTCCACCGTTGAGTATTTTGATAATCTCAAAAGCAACCATTTTGGTCGACTCCTCATTTATTCTGATGTCTTGAAGACATCTATGGCTCTTTTATCAGGGCCAAAAATGAGGCATGGATTGGCTGTGATCCCACGTTCTCAAACGAACGGAGCAGGGCGTGCGGGGAACGAATGGTTAAGTCCTGAGGGATCGGCATCATACTCACTTCAAGTTCACATATCATTAGATTCTCATTTAGGTCAGTGTGTGTCTTTCCTGCAGCATATTGCAAGTCTCGCTTCTATAACCGCAATTTTATCAAAGCCCGGTTACGAGGCGCTATCTCTCGCTTTGAAATGGCCCAATGATATCTATGCCGGCGATAATGTCAAAATTGGAGGAGTCGCAGTTACAAGCACAGTTTACAAATCGACGTTTGTTTGTAATATAGGTAAGTTTCTTTGTTATTTATAAGACTCTTCCTGTAATTTGATTTTGAAGCTATTCAGGAGACAAGCAGTTTAATGAAGTGAAAAGAATGAAGACCAAACAATCTTAAAGTGATTCCAGGGTCGATTAGTTCCAACTGTGGACACCACGTCACGCTGCTAAAAAAGTCAACAGTTTTTTGCTTAATTTGACAAATTCACGCTAAAAACAAAAATTTGAGGAACGTCAGCACCTGTGAGCATACTTCAGGAAGGTACCCTGAAAGTTTCAGGCTGAAACACTCAAAAATAAAGCCGAAAATTATGAAATACTAAATTTCCCGCAAGCCGCAATGAGTGCGAGTGAGGCAGATAGACGTATCATCACTCGCGCCCACTCTCACTCACTAAGCTTTTGGCAAAATGAATTTCATAATTTATGGCTTTAATTTTAAAACAATTTTACTCATTTTGGGCTCAAAAAATCCATAAAAATTTTTTACAGGTGCTGATGTTTTTGGATTTAGCGTTTTATCTATGGTTTAAGTTTAAAACGCCAAAAACATGACTTTTCCAAAAAGCGACTAGTGGTGCTATCTATCGGATTGAAATCTGAAAAAGTTCCGCCTGGAATCACCTTAACAATGTCTGGATTTATTTTCTACATTTTACCCGAGAACTTTAACTTTAACTTTAAGTTTTGTTTTGTATCATTTTAGAGATGTGTGAAGTATACACCACTTTACCTTAGGTTTGAGGCAAAAATGTAGTATTTTATGTCAAGTCCGTGACTAGGGCAGTGGGGTAGTTGCAAGTTGCCCCCATCCCACTATCTAAGATTGAAAAAAGGGGGGGAAATCATTGTTCAGGACCTTTGAAGCTTATTAGTTTTAAACTTTCCAGTGACATTGCTAGGGTTAAATGTCAAAAAAGTTTTCTGTGATTAAATTAGTCTCACAAGTTTATAAATGCCAAATTGATGGGAAATTTACTTGCTGTTTTTTGGCTGCTTTTTGACGATGTTGGTTCTATTCCAATTTTTTCTCTATTAATCCTGTGACGATGCATTACTTTTACAGGCTGTGGTGTGAATTTGAGCAATAGTCTGCCAACCACTTGCATAAATGACATGATAGAAGAATTAAATGATAAATCCAAGACGAAACTGAAGAAAATTTCTCATGAATTGTACTTTGCATGGGTGTTCTCTGAGTTTGAGAGGCTCCTTGATTTAGTCCAAGCTGGAAGAATGAGAGATGTGCTCGATCTGTACTATCAGTATTGGCTTCATGAGTAAGTACTGTATTTTTCTCAGTATAAGCTGTCATAAGGCGAATTTTCGCGACGAATATATTCGACAACAGCATTGCCAACCTACGTATGACAACAGTGGATGACATGAAACTGGATCGTGTTTTTCGAACTTTTCCGATGTTTTCAGTCATCGATGGCATCAATTTGATTTTGAATTCAAGTCTGGAGGTGATTTCAAAATCAAATTGATGCCATCGATGCCTCGAAAACACATCTAAAAACACAATTGAGTTTCCTCGAATATGTAGTTAGGTTGGTATTGTTTATGATATTCGATCGCGGAAATTTGCCTTATTTTTTCTCTGTTCTGTTTGTTTATTTGTTTGCAGAATTTTTACGTAGCAGAGACAAATAGAGACAAATAGAGACAGAGCTTTAACTGGCTGCAGCAGAGGCACTCTGAATTCTCGCGGATTCAACAAAACAACAGTCAACACCCTTCTGATGTAGCAAGGTGTTGAATGTTGAGCACCCTTCTCTACACTTCCAGCCTATCCCCCTCTGTGTACCGAATGTCACTGTTCAACACCATGCGACATCAAAAGGTGTTGACTGTTGTTCTACATGTTATTTTGTTGGATCCCTGAAAATTCAGTGTGCCTCAAATCTTCCCTATATATTCTAGCGTAGTACTCCGTCTCTATTTGTCTCTGTTACGTAGAGTCTTATGGACGGTTGTAAACAAAATTGCTTTTTGGGTTTTTTAGTCATAAGCTGGAGCGACAGACGGATTCTATTGATCTATCTATCTATCTATCTATCTATAATTTGTCAAAAAAATGTTTTTGAGAAGATTAAGAAAGATCTAAAAAAATTGCTGTGAAAAAATAGTCTGTTGACTTTTCACCTTGATATATGCTAAAATCTAGTAGTTTTAGGATATTGAAATTTTGGGTTGAGTCGAGTTTTGCCCATTTTTTTGAGTTTTGAGTTTGAGCAATTGCAATATTGCAAAACAAGTTCGCTAGAACTGAAAGGCAGAAAATACCGAAACTGGTCGATATACTATCATTCATTATTCAAAAAGCAAAGGAAGAAAAAATTTCACTCTTACTTTTAGTCAAAGTTTGATGCTGCTTTGGTTGCTAGAAATCAGTCTACTTAAGGGTTAAAGTTTTGCTTCCGACCATCTTTTTCTTTGCTTCGAGTTTCTTCTAATTTTTGGAATACGAGTTGTGTCCTTTAATCTCAATTTCTGAACAGAGTTGTGGATTTTATGTATCAGTTTTTCACAGACTGTTGATTCGCAGGAAAAGCGGTCAGAGATGCACAAATTCAGGCGGGATAAAATGAATTTCACAAACTTCGATTTTTAATGCCCAAATGTGTTTCAAAGACTCAATTTTTGAAAAAAAATTTACAAAAATACTCTAATTTTTTATTCATTCGAGTAGCACTTTTGAGTATCTGAAAGCTCTTACATATTATTAACACCAGCCTGAAATTGACCTCGAAATTTGGAAAAAAAAAGAAAAACATTAACTTTTCTTCTGCTTTATTCAGGTGATTCCATGGCATGTGACCAAGGCGATCGATTAATGGTCATTTCCCGGACTCTGTGGAGTTTTTTTTGTAAAACCAGGATTGTCAGCACCTGGAGGTAGATCTAACAAAGATGTTTGCTAAGTTTGGATGCTCGAATCCGGAAAATAAGGACGTAACTATGGGAATTCGGACAATGGCTGTTAGATTTATTGTATCGCACAATGGATTCCGAATTCCCATAGTTACGTCCTTATTTTCCGGTTTTGAGCGTCCAAACTTAATAGATATCTTTGTTAGATCTACCTCCAGGTGCTGACAATCCTGGTTTTACAAAAAAAAACTCCACAGAGTCCAGGAAATGACCATCAATCGATCGCCTTGGTCATGTGCCATGGAATCACCTTCATTTCGATTTTTCTCTTCAACAAATGTGAAAAAATCAGTTCTCTTCCACAGAAAATCTGTCCAAGTGTCTTCTTCTATATGATTTAGATATATTTTTTTTTAAGGGGGTATACCACCCTAATTTTTCGATTTTTTTTATTTTTTTCCCCCCACCAATTTTGTAGAGGACAATTCAGGGAATACGAGGATATTTTTTTTTTAATTTTTAGGAGGTCGGAAAGTATTTTTAAACTAATTTTAAAGTTCATGAGTCAACATTGAGAAAATTGGAAAAATTTTTGGAAAAAGGTTCGGATTTTTCAATCAATTTTTCGCTTGTTTTTTCAACTTCAAAACAGCTTTTCTCGAGTACTATGATAGCTAGAGACTTCAGTTTTTTTTTTAAATGTGCAGAATTTCATGCTCTAGGTACTGTAGTATGGATTTGCCCTCAACCTAACATCTCAAATATCTATTAATGTTTAAAAAAAAAAAAAAAAACCATGAAAAAAATGTCACATCGAAGAAACATTAAGAAAAAAATACTTCCTCTCGACAAAAAAAACAGTCCATACAAGAGACCCTAGAGGACACTGATACCTTTCATTTGAGACCAAGACCAAAGCAATTCTAACTCTAAAAAAGCTGTTTGAAAGTTGTCAACGTTTTTTCAGGAAATATTTTTTTTTAAGGGGCAGGTATGCAACCAGCTTCACAAAAATTTCAGGATCTCTAATTTACATCAGTATGTGTTACCAAAAAAAATTGAGGGCTCTAAGTCATCAGGAACGATTTTTTTTAATTTGGGTGGTATACCCCCTTAATTGGTCCTTTTTACCCTCTTTTAAAATGTTGATTCTTTGTTGGTACTCTAGGAATGCTGAAGTTAGCGTCGTACAGGCAAATGGTTCAAAGAAGAAAGTCACAATTGTCGGTCTAGATGCTTTCGGGTTCTTGGAGGTGAAAGCTGATAACGGTGAAAAATTTTCGGTTCAGCCGAACGGCAACTCATTTGACATGTTGGCAGGTCTCATCATTCCGAAATAATAGTGCCAATAGTCTGTTTTTATTCACTTACGTAATTTTTCTTGTTATCTATTTTATTGTTTGTTTTTTCTTGCTTGTTATGCTGTTACCTACATAAAATTTATGTATGTTGTTTAATTAAAGGTTTTCTTTTTACACCATATCTCTCTTCTCACTCATTCTTCCTACTACATATTTGGCATCCATATGTTTCCTCTTATTCCTCTAGATGAGAGCCATTAGTCCTGCGTCGACGATTCGACGCAACCCGCACTACGCGTAGCCCGAACCCCACTCCGTCTTGAGAGAACAAAAGAATAGAAAGATTAGAGAGCATTAACTGTACATGTTATGCGGGTTGCATCGAATCATTGACGCAGGACTAATGGCTCTTCTTGTACAAGGATGCTTGAAAGTAAAAATCAAAAATCAAGGAAATAAGTAAATGGACGGGAAAAAAACTACGGTGAAAATAACCATACGGATACCTAATTTTGGCACCTGCTAGATGTTATGGTAATGTTAACCAGAAGTATACTATGTTTTGACTAGGACCTAGGTGATGTTACCTGATTGCATGTCAAATTTACTCAAAGTATCGGTAAATGTACCATACTTCTGGTCAAGTTTACCATAAAAAAATAATTTTTCAGCAGGTGCCAAAATCAGGTATCCGTATGGTTATTTTCACTTATCTTTTTTTTCCGTGTGAGGAGAAATAATTGTATCCATAGTTCATTGCGTATTAAAAACAAAACATTATTTTATTTAAATGTTTCTTTGGGGAAAAAAAATCGAGAATTAAACATTGAAAAGTCAAAGACATATTTGAAGCGGTTGGTTTCAAAACCTGAAATATTCATGGCAACACTTTCACCACTAACCAATGCTTTATTTGTTCTAAAAAGCATACTGCATGTAATAATTTTACAACGCATTTTCTTCGTACAAACAGCTATGATTTTGCAAAGTTTTAAAGAAAAAAGTCTGTTAGATCAGGTGTACTTGATTCTTCTACGGAAATGCAAAAGTTGCACAGTCATAAAAACGGGAAACGGGCATTTGTCTTTCTCTCTTTTTGGCCATTTAAACGCATGTGTTAGAAAAGGATAGTGGAGGGGGCCATCACATGACTGTAGCCCCTATCCCCATCCTTTTCTAACACACACGTTCAACTGGGTGGAGAGAGAAAGAAAAAGACATTTTCTGGATCCACCAGTGATTGCAGGTTACGAAACCAAATGGTTTATTAGGTCCCTCCATCTACCGTCATGTTTCATTGAATTACTTTAAAAGTTACTTCAAAGAACAACTGTATCAAACAATAGATTATAATTACACATAAATTGTTTGTAAAGAAAAGCTTCAAAGAGGCGTGAGGGTGTGAAAAATGCTTCTCTCTGATAAAGATGTCTACACTTTAAATGCCATTAACACTGAAATGAGCTCAATGGGTGATTTCAGAAGATCGAATTGTAATCATTACTATATTCGGCTCGAAGGCGTTGAATCAAAAGTGCTTGCCACTACTATGCGCAAGTAACCACTTCCTCATTTCTTCAATTTATGGTGACTGAAGTATGACGAGATGAGGGATTGGTTACGGCTGGTTACATGCGCGATCAAGATGCATGGAAGCGAGTTCATTTGATTTAACGCATTCGATCTGATTACGACAACGATTCGATCCGATTACGATAATGATTCCATTCGATTTGATTACAATAACAATTCAATTCTCTGTGATCACCCCCCAGAGTTGTGCAAATTGTTTTTCTTGATTACATGATCAATTATTTTTCAGAAGTAATCGAGGTGGATTTAAACAGTAATCAGGTGTGCCAATTTCAACTAACCTAAAGTTATTTGATAAACAACAATTAGCTTCATCCCTAACACATTGGTTTTATAGAAATTGGTAAGGCTGAATACCACTAAAATCTACAAAGATCACTTTTGAAACATATCAAAGTAATCGATTGCATGGGCGTATCCAGCAATGTTGCAAACATGAATTCATCCCATTTAACCATCTGAGAAACAATCGATTCTTGAGGGAGCCAAGGCCCTTTTACTAATTGATTGTTTCTCGTGCATTCAAATGGGAATAATACACAGTTGCCAGATTGCGGAATCCGCTTTCGATTGATTAATTGATCGATTACCATTTGCCTAGCTCTGAATGAGCTCTCTCTGTTATAACTTGACTTGAAACAAGGATTGGAAATAGACAGAAGGGATAATCTTAAACCTTTCAATTTCAACAAGGAACAAAAATCATTTTTCGGCTAATTTGCACTTGATAAACATGGGGGGAGAAAGAGAAAAAGATAAAAACAAAAAGTAAGCAAGAAAAACGTAAGAGAAACCTACAAAACAGCTACAAAAACAAAATAGATAATACTTTCAATGAAGAGTGATTCTTCATTACAACTTAATTATATACATGTTTATTTACAATGTAGTTGAAATGCATAAAATAAGAGAGATTGGCTGACAATTCAACCTTAAACTACTCAAAGTAACTGCAATAAAAAGAAACGAGATATTCACCTTAATATATTTTCTAATGTCATTTTTTTCTGAGATAAGTGGTTTCAGATGTTCGATACGTTTAGACAGCTCATCAGTTTTGGGCAGCAGGCACAGCTGGATGTGCAAGTGAAGATTATTGGAATGTATCTGAGCTATCGAAAGTTACTGGATAGGCGTATCGAATGAGGATGAGGTGACTGCGAGGTTTTGATTCAAATAATTGGGGTTGAATTCAGGAGACAGAGCTCTGCCTCGATGGTTGATTGTGTAAAATGATGGAGTGTTCCTCAGAGTTTCCCAAGATTTGCTTTCGAGATCTACTGTAGCTCGGATTTCTTTAAAATCTCCAGCTATGTGTAAGACACCGTACATAGTCAAAAATAGACTTATTATGGCTTGTAATAAAATCTGGAAAAAGAAACAAATCGAAAATTACGCTAAGCTTGTAAAGCAAGTTGCTAAGTTCCCGTTCAGCTCGCGCTCGCTTTTCTAAACGAGGCGAAAATTACTGGAGATAAAGAGCGAGGCATACTGATTCCTGCAACTTCTTAGACATAGCAACTGTTCCTGAGATGATTGAGACCTGCAGGTCGATAATTTATTTTTTCTTTAAACAGATCATTCAGTAAGATTATCTATGAGTGACACAATAGGGCAGTTGCATAAGTCTAAATGTTGGTGGTTTTTAAAGTACTCGGTGAGCTGAAAACAAAAATGCCTTTGGTTTCTGATTATACTCCATTCCATTTGATTAGGTGTTTTTCATAAATGACGAAAATCGCTAAATGGCAACGCTGAAGTGGTCGGGTCAAGATACGAGTCGACTGTGGGCTCAGATCATCCTGAGTCCGTACCTCCTTTTGTTTACGGGGCAAGGGATCTTCCCTTGTCTTCCACCTGTTTCTTTCAAGTGCCTCGTAAAATTGAATTTTCTTCAGTTTGAGGAAAGTATTTTTTTTTTCATGCAGATTTGTTCTCAGCATGAAATTCTGAAAAGATTGCCACCCAAAAGCATGCAGAGAGTTTGATTCCAACCCTACAGACAGAGGAGAATGTGATTTATCAGTTTCACACTCTCTTCCGAATGTAGGGTTAAAATCAAACTCACCGCATGCTGTTGAGTGGCAATCTTTTCAGAATTTCACGCTGAGAACGAATCTGCATGAAAAAAAAAAAAAAATTACTTCCCACAAATTGACGAAAATTCAATTTTATGAGGCACTTGAGAGAAACAGGTGGAAGACAAAGGAAGATCCCTTGCCCCGTTGACAAAAGGAGGTACAAACTTAGGACGATCAAAACCCGAGACAGTCGACTCGTATCTCGACCCCTGATTGGTTGAGCATTATAAGACTTGGCTGTTGCTATGGTAACTAGAATTGAGTTAAATCTGTTAGCAGAGCTGCCATTTTACATATAATTCATGATAATTTTCAATTCACCGATGATTCCATCGATTGAGAAAAGATGACATAGTTCAGTTCAGTGTATGACTGTATAACACAAAAATACTCGAATCGGTAATCTTTTCTCAACCAGAGGGGTCGTCGATGACTGTAAAAAACTTGTGGATATTTTAATAAATTAACAGTGTTTCCACCGATTGAGAAAAGATTACAGATCAGAGTGTTTTCGTGGTCTTAGACTGAACTGAACTGTGTAATCTGACCTCAACTGGTGGAATCTGGTAAATTGAACGTGCGATCTATGTTACTAGAGACCGTTTCAGATAACTTTGGTTCTGACAGCTCTTTGTTTACATACGTAAAAACTCTGACGCCGCTCGCTGCCTGAATCATTAGAACTTTTTGCCACAAAATAGACCCGGTTAACCATCGTGATTAGTGAATCTTAATATTAAAGCGTAATTGAAGACTTGTTATCGTCCTTCCGCGCATGTAAAGTAAGAGCTGTCAGAACCGAAGCTATCTGAAACAGCCTCTAGGAGCTTCTTATGATAATGAGCGATGAAAGTCTTTCAAAAGGGAAAATCAAACGGACCAAATATACTTACATCTAAAGGGAGAGTTGTGAATTCTTGAGCGGTTATCCTTAAATATGAACGATCTAGAAAGGATGAAAAATGAAAGAAGATGAAAATAAGAGTGAGACAGAATATTGTTTAAAAAAAGCAATTTGTATGAATAAGTAAATAAGTTATAGATTAATCATTCTAAAAGGTATCTTAGCTTTGGCTAGAAATCAGTGATCATAGATTCTGTACTTCATACAATCACTGTGACTAGATCTAGGTTTGTTGAGTGGATAGGGCAAGTTAAAATATTTACTTCCCTGAGAAGAAAAGACGTTATGATTTTTCAACAAGTTTCAAGAGCTAATAACTTCTTTAATTTGAATAAATCATGTAGCCCTCATGCTGTGAACTTGAATGAGGCGGCTCGCTGGCGCACAGCTGAGCAGCCTTGACTACTGCACTGAGGCGGTCTCTTGACTCGCCTTTTGAGCGGGAAACAACGGCAAGGCACATCTTTCCTCGTAACTAACGATCCCATCGCCATCCCCTTATGAAATATTGGTGACAAATAGATATCCAACAATTAATTTTAAATGACCTCCAAAGCTTAGCCAAAACAATAGTGGATAGATGAAAATAGTTCCAGCCGATCACAGTAAGTATTTTGTCGATGAGTGACAGAAAGTACCGTTAATAATGGTCCACCTCGATTTGGTCAACAATTCGTTAGGACAAAATTATAAATCGATTCCTTTGCAAGAATCTTCACATAGAAAAACTGGGTTTTCTGAAAGGTGTAACTAATTCTAAAAGAAGTAGGTAGGTAAGTACTTACGCTGTACCGCTGAGTAAGCAGCATGAAATAAGGATATTATACCAAACGTCAAAAACGTTCTAGCAAACATTACGAAGAGTGAAGTTACTAGAATAATTATTAAATTTTTTTACTGACACCTATGCGCGTGTATTATAGTGATCCCTGATTACTGATTAATTAATTTTTGCAAATTTCATGATCGCACTTTTATCATTCTGACAGTATCACCAAATAATTGTAGGTTATGTTGCTACGCTGAAAACAAAGACTTCTAATACTATCTACGATCTACGATAGAACATTAGAAGTCTTTGGCTGAAAACAGGGTTGTCTAGTATACGGAATATTAAATTCTAAAATCTAAATTTCTTCAAGAGTTTTCCAGTTTCGACATTTTTTTAATTTTCTCTGATACCTCAAAACATTGTAACGAAAGATTTCGGTCGACTAATGAGAGAAATTTCAATGGTTCAAGACTTCCAAAGGAAATACCGAGAAAATCAAAAGTAAACTTGACAACGTATATATTTATTTATTTTCGTATCACTAACCTCTAAAGTAATCAAAACACCAACACTCACAAGAAGAAGGAAGAGAAATCACTTCAGTTGAATTCTCGTGTTTTTTGCATTTAATTAAAGAAGACATTACTGTGTCCAAGTATTTTCGGCGCTCCCATGTAGTAACTTACCACCACATGTACACTTTGTACTGTAAAAGCGCTGAGTTTCGTTTTCTTTTCCCCTCTAATTGTGTAGTGAACATCTGGGTGAACTTTTCTTACAAAGTTGAATGTTCGAAACAACAATCTCAATTATGAGATCACAAGTGTTCTTAACACTCTTATCAGCGTCTTTGATTTTCTAAGGTGAATGCCTTCGTTTTTTCCACTCTTGTTGTCCGTGCATCAACCCTACAATCTGCGCAAGCTTAAGTGATGATCGACGACAAGGACCAGAATCTTTTTCTGGGTGCCCAATCTTTCAAAGATTTTTCGATGGATGAAACTACAGCTTCTAAATACGCCTTGCAAGTGGCTCTACAAACCATGAAAGAGCGATGCCAACAATTGCAAAATCGACTCACTGCGGTCGAAGAAGAAAACCTGAAATTAAAACTAGAGAATCAAAGGTTCGTCTCAAGAAATGAGGAAACGTGCTCTCGTTCGCCACTTGAAGAACAAGTCACACAATTGAATAAACAGAAAGCCTCTTTAACTCATCACATTTTTATGGTTGCCAATGAAAACAAGCAGCTATGGACAAGACTCTCTCAGCTAACTGAGGTCAATGAAACTTTAGGCGATCATTTGAATAAAATTTCTGATACGTTGAACAAGCATACATCTGCTGCTCCGCGGCCAAGCAACTCTCTTAGCCTTGTCTCCAAGTTGGATAAGAAAGTCTCAGGTTTGTTCTGTAATCATTTTTGTAAGTTTTAAATGAGATTCAGCAGTCATTGGAGCTGTTGCAAACTTATGTTAGAGGCTTATTAATAGTTGATCAAGGGGTAAAACCCTATACAAATGACGATAAGCGCACTAAGAAATCACGAAATCCACTCCCAAACTCATGAAACGCTCTCAAACGCAAGATCGTAATGGCGGTGATTACTGCCTAAATTGTATGGCAATTGTATTCCTCTTCTTCTTCTAGTGTGGTGTCGCGAGAACATCTTGTGAGGATGGAGCTGATTGAGATAGGGAAACCCAATGTAACCGCCATTACGGTTTCGCGTTTGAAAGCATTATATGAGTTTGGGAATGGATTTCGTAATTATTAAGTGCGCTTATCGTCATTTATAAAGGGTTTTACCCTCCTATTAATTATTAATATGCCTGTATAGCAAAAGTTTGCAACAGCTCCATTGTTGGATAGAGGCCCTTGAAACTTTGGAAACAGAAGTTAATTCTGAAGAACAACTGAGCAGTGTTCTTAGTTGAAAAATGGTGATCAGGGGCCAACTTGACTGGAGGCTAAATTTCTTAAGGCCAAATACTTACGTTATTATAGAGGCCAAAAATTTTCTAACTTCTTAAGGTGATTCTAGGCGAAACTTTTCCAGATTTTAATTGAGGAGGTAGCTGGAAAAACGGCCTAAGTAGCAAAATCGCGTTCTGAGAAAACGGCTGTTAAAGTTTTTATTTTAGTGCCAATCTAACACAGATGAAGAATCAGGCTTGGGTTGGATCAAAAAAGTTGATCCATACCCTCAGGTTGAAGTTGGTACAACTGAAATATGCTTTGGCTGTATAGGAAAGAAGAAATTGGATAAATACGAAAGGTCTACTAAGGTCGTTTTTCCATAGAACGACCTGTTGCACAGAGACAAGTCCTCACTAAACGCTGAGTATTAACTCCGTTTTTCCAGAGAACGACTTTCTGTATGGAACATGTGTACTATATGATAGATGTAAAAAAAAACCAAAAATCTGCAAAAAAAGAGGTGAATTTATTAGAAAATAAAGAATATAAATTATTCGTCCTCGTATTCACTCTCGCTTTCACTGTTGCCCGAGTCCTCTTCACCATCTTCAATTTTCCCCATTATGGTCATTATAGTCGCCAGCAGAAGTGGCAACCTCTTCTCATATAAACTCCCATATCTCACTCAATTTTTGACGTACGGTCATGAAATTTTGTGGAGATATTATTGAGCCTATGTTCTCTCAGAAAAGTTGTTCTCCGGAAAAACGGCCTTCCGGCTAAGGCCGTTTTTCCAACTAGCTCCTCAATTAGATGTTAGTAAATAGTGCCATTAGTCGCTTTTGGGAAAGGTCTTGGCATTTTAAATTGATAACAAAGAAACAATGCAAACTCCAGAAACTTGAAAGCACCTGTTCAATTTGTTATGGATTTGTTGAGCCGGAAAGGAGCAAAATTGGTTGCGAATTACAGCCGCAATTGATGTAATTCATTTTGCCATAAGCCTTAGTGAGTGCGAGTGATACTATGTCTATCTGCCTCACGTGCTTTCATTGAGGCTCATGGAAATTTTGGTTTTTTAATTAATAATTAATAATTAATAATTAATAATAATTAATAATTTCTGGCTTTATTTTTGAGTGTTTCTACTTGAAACTCTCAGGATATCTTCTTGAAGTATGCTTGCAATTACTGATGTTCCTCAAATTTGTATTTTCAGTGTAAATTTATCAATTTTTGCCAAAAACGGTTGACTTTTTGAGCAGCGCGACATGGTGTCCACGGTTCGAACAAATCGACCCTGAAATCATCTTGAGTTGGAGAAAATAAACCAAACTGTTGATCGAACCTCTTTAATCTAATCAAAATTTCTAATTATAAATTATTTTTCAGGTACAAGAGATGAAAGCTTGGAAGAAATTTCCTTGAAGATTTTGAATAGTTTCAAACAAGAAAAGTCAGATCTGGAGCAGCAATGTAATGAAGTAAGTAAATGCAAATTTTCAATTACAGATTTACACATTAAATTTATAGTTATGTTCTATCAAATTTTTTTAACATGTCTGGCTGTTAACTTTTGCTGCAGACGATTCAAGGGTCTATTCAGAGGTGAAATCCTCAAAAAATAACGATTGTCACACTACAAACTCACAAAATTCACTCCTATACTCATAAAATGCTTAGAAATGCTGGACTGTAATGACCGTGTTGAGCCCTGGAGTCCATGTTTATGAAATTTCAATTTTGACGTACTGAACTGCATTTTTTCAAATCTCTTCGCTATATCTTCTTCCTTTTGCTTTAGCGCTGGGCAAAGTCACAATGAAAATCGCTAACAAGCAGCAACAGTAAACATGTTAAAAATTGGTTTTTCATGCAATAATGAGTCCTTTGAAATTTGCCTCATTCAAAATGCGTAAAAATTATTCAACTGTAAGTAATTGATTTTCATGATTTTCAGGATCAATTGAACATTTTCCTTGCTTTCTAATTTTGAAAGTGCGCATCCATTTTCAGCTTCAAAATTTGGGCAATCATTTTTTTTCATCTTTAAGAAATCTGGGTCATTTTGTTTGTTCTAAAATTATCCGCAAGATTTTTTATTTTTGTTATATATCTAAATTTTATCTTATCCCTAATTCTGTTTTTGTCTATTTTTTAGATGGTTGAGCTTCAGAAAATTCAAGCTGATCTTTCCTCCACTTGTGATTACGATACTCAAATGAGCGAAGTTAGTAGTGACTCAATTTTAGATGAAATGAAAACTTGTAAAAACCAGTTAAATGCTATGGAAAAAACCGTGGTATCTCAGCAGAGACTCTTAGTTGCAGCTTTGGAGAAACTCAAACAGAAAAGTAAGTAAAAATCTCTTTACACAGTAGCTTTCCTTTTTCTCGGGCATATCGATACCTTCTTGGAAGGTACCTTAAGCTCCTTTTAAGGATCATTTTGAGGTTGGAATCCCTGACCCCTCCATATGATATCATGTATTGCAGCACGGAGGGGAAAAATTGAATTACAGTCCTTAATCCTTGTTCTTACTCTCTGATTTTAAAAATTTGGAATGAGCTATTGAAACACATCATTAGATCTTAATGTGATAGAACTCGAAGGTTTCTAAATCAGTTCGACATTTCCCATTCCCATCAAAGTTAGTAACAGGGGTGCAAAATGTGCCCGATCTAGCGATCCGCGGATCGCGTGAAAGTGAGGAAATTTCAGGGAAAGTGAGGAAATTTGTCAATTTTTTTTTTTTTTTTTTTTTTTTTTTTTTTTTTTTAATAATGACAATAAGGATTTCCCAGGAAAATAGTGTAAAACATAGGAAAATATCGGTCATTTTGCGAACATACAGTGTTGAAATGTTAAAATAATAAAAAAAAAGTCATCACTTTCAAATTTTTGTGAGGAAATTTTTTTAAAATCCTGTGAGGAAATAAGTCATGGATCGCGTGAAACTTCCGAAGTTTTGGAACATTTTGCACCCCTGGTTAGTAACATGATGCCGCAATACTTATACCATAAGTCAATAGCAAAACAGTGAATGGAACACTCTTCAAAAATATCCATCACTTGTTAAATTCAGATATTCACTTGAGTTCACACATTTTGAGTATCAAGTTGACGGATTCTGACGTAAGTATCGGTGCCTGCTTCCAAAATGGATCGGCTCTACTTGGCTCTCGACGTGTAAGGAGTCAACGAAAGGTGTTACAGGTGTTTTTCATTATTGTAAAATTTTCATTCCTTGATAATTTTCTGTTCCGTTTTTAGAATCTCGAAAAAAAGAAGATTACAAAACAAGGGAGGAAGACAACGACGTTCAAATCGTAGCAGAATTCAGAAATAGTTCTGGACAGAATTTTATCGACGAATCCGCGAACAGAACTCCAACGGCTCCAATGATGATAGAACCGGGGAACATTCGTTTCTGTCCTTTATGCACGATGGAATTTATCTTAGAGCCGAATGAAGGCAGAGGTTTCGAAGTTTTTCAAGATCACGTTAATGAGCACTTTGTGAAAGACGATGAAAATGAACTGGCCTCCATTCTGCATCATTTTGAAGTGATCGGACCAAATTGATTCACATTTTTATAAGTTACACGAATGAATTCAGTCATGGTGTTCAGCTGTATCCTGTTTCAAATGCGGAAGTCTAATCAATTTATTTGTAATCTTTTACCTACAAAGCTCTTTAAAATGGGTCTGTTGCAAACTTTCGTTACAGTGTTATGGAGGGTGTAAGATCACTTGAAAATAACGTTGAGAGCATCAGAAAGTTCCAAAATCCACTCACAAACTCAATGAGTGCATTTACCAAAATTACAATGTGTTGGAGGGATATGTTGAATATGTTGTTTACAATAGAGGGATAACCTGTGCGTTTGCATTGAAGTTCTATGTCCAAAAAATATCAAAATTTTATCGATGCATCGAAATAAATTTTAACAAGTCAAAAATGAGAAACCACTGTAAATCATGATACTTTTTTATGCTGCTGAGATGGTTCAAGACTTCAAGAGGATAAAATAACACTTAGGCCTGTTTTCAGTCAAAATATCGATAAACAATGAGTTTTGATGCATCAATTGATATCTAAACTAGCATCGAATCCATCCGATAGCAGGAAAACATTGAAACTTTGATCGATGCATCAAATATCGCACAGACCGAATGGGGGAGTCTCATCTAATTGCAGATTTTTCTATTCTTCCTCTATACTTCCTCAGCATGGAAAGCTGCTTGACCGCCTTCTTGTAATTTTGTTAAACATTGAGTTTGAGAGTAGATTTTGGCACTTATTAATGCTTTCAACTTTATTTTCGTGTGATGTTACATAGTAATCAACTCTCTATAATGCTGTAGCAAAAGTTTGCAACAGATCCATTGAGGCCATTTCGGAGAATAGGACCCATAAAACATCGGGTGTGCTCTTTCTGAAAAATCAGCAATGCGATTGCATGGATACTACTGTCTGAAGCATACCTTTCATTTCATGGGTCCTTTTTCCAGAATAAGTCTCAATCATTACTTTATTACTTCAGAGATTACCTCAAAACAGGTGATTTTTTGCTGTATATCTTTATTTCAGAGTGTTTTGAAGGGCAATGATTACTTAACTGTACCATGAGTTACAAGTGGGCCTTAGCTTCTTCTGTGAAACAGGCTTTTTTTTTTTACTTATTCTTTTATTTTTCCAAAAAGGACCAAACTTTTTTAATTTAAGGTGATTCTATGGCAAACTCCTGGAGATTTTAATCCGATAGATGGCGCCACTGGTTGCTGTCTCCGAAAATAGCCATTTTCCGACAGTTTTTGGCTATTTTCTCTGATAAAACGAATAATAGACAAAAAATCAGATTGTCAGCACCTGTGTAAGTGTTTGCCTGATTTTTTAAGCTAAAAATGGGCCATAATGGTTCAGAAATAAAGACAGAATTCACGAAGGAAAAAATGAAGTGTAATTTGGAGTTGTATCAGCACAGATTACGGGTGTCGATTTCACCCGTAATCTTTGCTGATACAGCTCCAAATTACGTTTGATTTTTTCCCCCGGTAAATACGTTTTTATTTCTGAACCAATTTGGCCCGTTTGTAGCTTAAAAAATCAAGCAAAAAATTATGCAGGTGCTGACGATCTGATTTTTTGTCTATTATTCGTCTGTTCAGAGAAAACAGCTGTCTATTATTCGCCTGTTCAGAGGAAACAGCTGAAAACCATCAAAAAACGGCTATTTTCGGAGCCAGCGACTATTAACGCCATCTATTGGATCAAAATCTCCGGGAGTTCGCCATAGAATCACATAAACACTCGTACTTAGGTCAGATGCTTTAAGATTAAGAGAGAAGAAAAGAAGAGAAATATACCATAAGCATCTTAGATCAACCAACATTTCCCAGTAAATCATTTTGGAGGACTATATCAAATTTAGAGTGCCTTTCAGGAGTGAAAGGAAGCTCACCAATAATCTTCAGCGAATTTTTCAATTTTCATTCTTTCAAATTCATGGAAAACTTATCGGAAGCTTTGACGTTGTGATTTTAAAGCGCTCTTCAATCCAAAGCCAAAACTCACCGATTTACTCTTGTTCAGTTACACCATTTTACTTTGAAAAATTCCAAAGATTATTGCTGAGGTTTGCCTTCACCTCTGAAACAAGCCCTATCAAGTTATTTAATTTTATAAGTGGGCTGCTATACTTTTAGTTTTAATTTTATTTTTTGATCTTTACAGTAAGTTTTGCTGTTTTACTTAGTGACTCTGATTGTCAAATCCCATAAATATTGTAATTATTATTTTGGTGCTACCTCAGAGGCTTTTTTCAGGTTGTTTCTTATAATCTCCTTTACTTGATCGAGTGGAACTATTTTCACGGAAGTGTTGTGTGAAAATTCATCCAGAATAATGCAGAAATAAGAAATTGTGGATCTCTTGACTGCTATCCATTTGAGATAAATTTCATTCAACAACTTTCATTTTTAATTATTTTTGAATTTTTCTGGATTAAATTTCACACAAAACTTTCAATAATTCCTATTAAGGTCATAAAGGTTAGATTTGTAGAAAAGTCTCGACTATTTTCTCAATTTTATTACACATTGAGCCGGTGGTAAAATTAAAATGTGGAACTAAACGCTGAGGAGCCACCTCAAACACTAATTAGTAATTACCAATTATTTTTTCATACAGTATTTTCTTTGTAAACATTATTAACTTTAGGAGTAAAGAAAAATGTAGCAATAAAATCTAAAAGATACTTTTGGCACCAAGTATTAAAAACCTGCAAAGTTCATTCTGAAGGATCAAAGTTTTCTTTGAAATTTATGTATGTACTTGCAAAAAAAATAATGGAACAAAGTGTCTAAATGTTAAAGTCAAAAATGACACATTACAGAACATTCCATAGCCATAGATACATGACATGCATTTGTTCCATCATTTAAATAAAATGATAGTTAAATAGTGGAGTCATAAAAGGTGGTTTTTGACGGAAGCAAAATGGCCAAAAATTAATTGAAGCCACTTACTTACTTTTTAATGAATGGCAGAATTTTATTTTAAAGGCCTATTTTTTTAGGAATCATCACTTATATTCATCTAAATTATTCTTAATGTCAAATCTTTCCACCATTATTTTAAAAGAATTTTCTGTGGAATGCCTGGATTTGTAAGACTTATATTTAATATTTTACATTCATTTTTAGTGTCTTCACTTTCGAGAAGCTTGAAAATGTATACAAACGTTGGCTCACTATTAACAATCCAACAATAAGTTCAAAGGGTTGAAATGTAAATACTTTTCCATTATTGAATTCATTAAGGTGGATTTTAAGTCATTGTATGTACTGGTGCGTTTTTTATTCACCGGAATCTGCACCGGTGCTAACCCGGAGCTTTTGAAGCTGCACCGAAGCTGTATGGTGCAACACTGAAAGCTCCGGAGCTCGGTCTTCAACTCCGATGCACTTTAACTTGCACCGCAACTAAAAAACCACTCTGGTGCGAATCTGTGCTGGGGCACCAGAATAAAAAAACATTGCTGTGTAGTTCCACTGCACCGGTGAATAAAAAATACACCGTACCTTGGAGAACTGATCTTTAAAATAATAGTTCAGCAGTTTGGTAAGTTGCCGCAATCTACTACGATAGAATAAGTGTGTGTTCCACATAGTATGGAAACTCCTGCCAGTTTTCGCCGGAGCACGAGTAACGTGTCTGCCACCTAGTTCTTAGGTAATAAAGCACGCCTGCAGCAGCTGTTCAGCGGTGCTTGTTTTATTATCTAGGAACAAGATGGCGGACAGTCAGAGCAAGAGCGAGGTCACTCGAATCCTTCAACATTGATGCCCATCAACAGTTTTAAGACACTGGAGTGGGCTTTGCAGATTTTGATAATGGACAGTGCAGTTTGCATCTAAACAGTTCCAAGATAAATTTTTAGGGTTTTAGAATTTTTTAAATGCAATGAAAATATGCAGCTCGTTAAGGATAGTTCTCTCTGAGTAAATTACTTTTTTGTTGTTTGTTGGTGAAGCAGCCTTTTGTATCAGGTATCACATTGTTAAGCTGAGATATTTTCGGTGTTTTTACAAAGAGGCATGACTTGCAGTGTGCCGCTGAAAATATTTCAGGATGGAGGGGGGGGTAGTTAAATTCCCGGTGGAAATATTCCTGTTTTTTCTTTCTTGTTTCCTGAAATTTTACTAAAAACATGATTAACAAGCTAAAAAATACTAAAATGTATTAACAAGATAAATTTACAGTGTTCATAATGCTGTGACCCTTTCAAGATTTGCCCTAATGCATTATTTGCACGCCCAGAAAAATTAAGTTACAAATAATTTATTTCCTAAAAACTAGGTAAATTCCTGCCCAGGAATAAATCAGTAAATCAAGTTAACGTTTCAAAAGCTTTCATCACAATTTTATTCCTCAGTGGTGATCCAATAACCCAGTCTTCCTGAAATTTGTTTGGAAAATTTTTCTGGTTGCAGGAAAAATAAAGGGGAAAAATCAGGAAAATTTTAAGTTGTTTGCTTTTCATTTAGAAATGCAACAGTAATACAAGATTTTAAGACTTTGTACATTGAGTTACTCCTCTTTGTGAAAACATTGACTGTATGACTCAAACAGGTTGTTTGTCTGTGATATTGAAGCTTTACTTTTTATTTTTTATGCATTGTAGATGCTCTTTGTAAAGGAATGGTCACTTGTCGGTTGTACGACAATCTTGTAATTTATTGGTCTCTTGCAAACTACGTTTACTTTTAATTTTGTAAGCTGTATTTATATTTAGCACCTTCACAGAGCTCCCAAATCTTAATGAATGAGTAACTTAACAGTTGTATCCCATTTGAGCCTACCCTTTCTAAATAAGGTCTTATCCAAAGATTGTTACACAGCCGAATTTTGTGACCAAGTTATTTTTTAGATAGATAAATTTGTTTTTTACTCTCTTTGATGTTTTTTCTTACTTTTAAACCTGGTCAGACTTGCGCCTGAATTCAACATCAAAGTGTTGCTAAAAGTAGACAGATCTCAAAATTTGAAGAGTTTTAGGCCCTGTCAACTTTGATGGTTTACTTTTTCAGCCTGATGGTTTACTTTTTCATTAAACGGGTAGTAAAGGTGATTCTTCAGCGGTTAGTGCCGATTTCTGCCACCTTAGCGCAACCGTTCAATTTATGTTGAATAACAGGCCAAAAGTAATTTATAATTGAGAAAACGGAGTTTGAGTTACTAGATAATCATCCGAAGAACGTCTCTGCAAAATATCTCATCAATAACTTCAAAAATAAGGCTGAAAGTACCAAAAATGAAAGATCGCAAATCATTTCTTGTATCGAAATGCGATAATTCATTTTTTGGTACTTTCAGCCTTATTTTTGAAGTTATTGACAAGATATTTTGCAGAAACGCTCTTCAGATGATTATCTAGTAACTGACGTTCTGTTTTCTCAAATATAAATCATTTCTGGCCTGTGATTTGACGTTAGTCGAACAGTAGCGCTCTGGTGGCAGAAATCGGCTCTAAACGCTGAAGAATCACCTTAATACTGTCTATGAGTGACGCTGTGGGTCCAGTATTGTAGAACTTTGTCGTTGCTATGGTAACCATAGTTAAAAGTCCCAGCCCTTGCAGTACCCATGGGTAGCCTTTATAATACTCCTGGAAAACAAGAACTAAAAGTTCCAGCCCTGGCAGTACCCAAGGGTAGCCTTTATAATACTACTGGAAAACAGGAACGAACAGGACTGTTAGCAGTGGCCACAGCAACGGCCAAGTCTTACAATACTCAACCAATAGCGTCACTCATAGATAGTCTGCTCTTAAATGGTCCTTATTGGCCATATCCCGTCAACAATCATCGGCTCAGCACACTATGGTTTGAGATCGTCAAAAAGTGGCCAAAAATCAGAAAGTGGTTTTATCATTAATTTATTATTTATCAACTTTTAAGATCAATTTTAATCACAGAAAACACTTTTAACGAGTTATTTAAACCTAGGAATATCACTGGAAATTTTTAAATAAGGCTTACAAGGTCGAAAACGATGATTTTTGATGACTTTTTTCCTCTGATTTTTGGCCACTTGCTTTCGATCTCAGACCATAGTGCAGCACGGCGAACATCATCAGAAAATGTCCTCCAAGCAATGAAGATCTTACTGACTTTTACTATGAGCGATTGAATAGTTCATTCTCGCATAAAAACCAGCAAAAAAGACGATGAGTAGACATAAAAATCACAAAATTCACCCGCAGACTCACAAAATGACTTTGAAATTTAATTACCAGAGCTATGCAGGTACCATGAGAGATTCCTATCAAATGCGAGACTTTCTTCTGCGTGTTTCTATAGAGAAAAAGACAAATAAGATAGGAATTTCCGATGACAACTGCAATGCTCCGATATCTTTGGTCTTGAATGGTGGAGCTACGTAGGCAGGGGTGCAAAATGTGCCCGATCTAGCGATCCGCGGATCGCGTGAAAGTGAGGAAATTTCTAGAAAAGTGAGGAAATTTGTCCAAATATTTTTGTTTGTTTTTGTTTTTTTTTTGTTTTTAATAATGGCAATAAGGATTTCCCAGGAAAATAGTGTAAAAAATGAAAAAATATAGGTCATTTTGAGTATACAGGGTGTTGAAATGTTAAAATAACCGAAAAAAAGTCATCATTTTCAAATTTTTGTGAGGAAATTTTTTAAAATCCTGTGAGGAAATAAGTCATAGATCGCGTGAAACTTCCGAAGTTATGGAACATTTTGCACCCCTGTACGTAGGTGTCGTAGGTGTCATGTGGGATTCTCGCCTAATTTGTCACTTTCTCCATAGAAAAACACAGAGGAAAGCCTCAAATTAGATGGAAATCTCCCCTGGTACCTGTGCGTAGCTCTGCCATTACGCCTTGGAATTAAATATAATTTTGTAAGTCTGTGAGTGAATTTTGTAATTTTTTTATTGTGACCATCGTAATTTTTGCTGGATTTTACTCAAGAAATAATTATTTAATCACTTGAAGCAAAAGTTGGCAAGCGCCCCATTCACAAATAAATATGTTCAACTCTATGGAAATCGGTGAAAAAAAAAAAAAAAAAATTAATCATGAAACAAAAAGTGCACACTTGTAATAGCAATGATCAGAGGAAATTTTAATACTCCCAGGAATTCTGTAGGGTCTAGATATAAGTGCTTGATTGTGCCTCTGTATTTGAGAATCGTCGGTGCAATAAGTTTGAAAGGATAGTAATTTTTTAGAGGATCATCAAAAAACGTGCAAGAAGTACTTAGTTGAATAAAGTTTTTTTCTTTTTACTTTATAAAACGATTTTTCATTTTTAAATTAACTAAAATTCAAATAAACAAACAATATTTTTACAATGGAACTTAGAGCTACGTAAAGTAAAAAAACATAGATGGAGTACACTTAGGCCGGACTCACGCCAATTCTGTGGGTTTGACATCAACGCAGTCAGATGTGCCGGCTGTACTTTTCTGCATGAGATTTTTGCTGAACCATGGTGGTCTCTCTTTTTCCATTTCAACTATTCTCTTTCCCTAAACAAAAAGAAAATTATTATTGACAGAGATGTTACTACGAAAGTGAATAAAAACCGTTTATAGGTAAAGGTTGGTTAAAAATAAGAAGGAGCATAGGTCTAAGCTCTTACAAGGTAGGTTTGCCCCCTGTCTACTAGATGAGACTATAAGACCAGAGTGTTCTCAATCAATGCTACTTATAAGAGAGCTGATTCTAACCGAAAATGGCGGCGATTAACATATCAAGAATGTAAACATTAAGCAAGCAATCGCGTTGCGGTCGTGTCGTATGTTGGTAATATTTTTATTGTAGAATTACTCACGATTGTATATTTAAAACGGCAAAATAATTTAACCAACATATTTTGATAGCAGGGAACTCAGGGAAGCGTGCCTCGTATTATTTGAACGGCGCGTCAAAAACCTGCCTTCAATCCGCGCAGTTGATTTTGATAGCCGAAAATGGTGTCGTCGAGAATACTCGGGTCTTATAGTATACTCTACCGTCTACAGGGTAGTTGAACATCATTATTTATTTTTTTTTCTGGTAATTGCGATTAAGGTGATTCCACGGCTGATTAGTTTGAACCTTGAACACCACATGCTGACACGCTGCTCGGAATGTCAACGGTTTTTAGTTGAAATTGATGAATTTATATCCAAAAAATCAAGAAAATCCAAAAAAAATTACACGGGTGCTAAAGTTCTTGGATTTTGTGTTCTTCTTTGTTTTCAATTTAAAATTCTAAAAACATGAATATTCCCAAAAGTGACATGCAGGGGTGCAAAATGTTCCAAAACTTTGAAAGTTTCACGCGATCTAGGACTTATTTCCTCACAGAATTTTAAAAAATTTCCTCACAAAAATTTGAAAGTGATGACTATTTTTTGGTTAATTTAACGTTTCAACACCATATGTTTGCAAAATGACCGATATTTTCCCCTTTTTTACACTATTTTCCTGGGAAATTATTATGGCCATTATTTAAAAAAAAAAATGGACAAATTTCTTCACTTTCCCAGAAATTTCCTCACTTTTACGCGATCCGCGGATCGCTAGATCGGGCACATTTTGCATCCCTGGTGACAAGTGGGCCTATCCATTGGATTGATAAAAGTTTCGCCTGGAATTACCGTAAGCAGGGTAAGGTTAAAAAGACCATCTTAGCCGATAAAATAAATGAACAAGAAATTTATTAATTTTCTTTGGATGCTACGTGATTTATTAGTCAAACATCTTTATAATCACCGATTTGAAGCTAATCTACCTAAAAATTTATGGGAAAGTCTAAAGGAGATACCAGCCAAGATAAACATGCAATTTGTCATGCACATAAAATTGAAGGTAGAAAGATGGGCATCCTGGTAAAAACGGTCCTTGAAAATCCTCGCCCAAATTTCCATGCAATAAGGATTTCCATGAAATCATAAGGATCCTCATGTAATTGTATGGAAATCCTTGTAGGATTGAGGATTTTCACACATTTTCACGGAAATCCTTTTTGCATGGAGATCTGGGCAAGGATTTTCAAGGACCATTTTTAAATAATTACTAGTAATTAGTATCAAGCGGACGCATTAGAAAGGGGTATCTTGTTTAATTTCTCTGAGATTGGGAGTGAAATTTAATTAAATTAAGAGTGCACGTCATTGTTATTGTATCCCATTACATTATAATCAATCCTCAAAACTGCTGAGGCAAGAATTGAGCTAATCAGGGATAAAATCACCTAGAAAAGGTTGAGAACAATACTAACCTGCCAGTGTTCTGGAGGGAGCTGGTCTTTCTCTCCGCGATACAAAACAATGACTTCTTCTTCAATTGGATTCAGACCGAGGGTCGCTTCAATTTTGTCCTGCATCTCTTCTGTTTCTTTTTTAACTTTGGCGTAGCAATGGCCTAGGAGAGAAAAAAGAGAAAATCACAATTTTAAGAGATGAAGGCTTTTATCGTCGAAATTTCAAAATAATTTGTTATGAAGGTATGAATGACAATACTTGTTGTATGATAAGGCATTGGTGGCTTGTGCAAAGTGGCAACAACGGATTCTATCCATTTAAGGTGATTCCATGGCAAACTCCCAAAAATTTTAATCCGATAGATGGCGGTACTTGTTGCTGGCTTCGAAAATAGCCGTTTTTTTACGGTTTTCGGCTGTTTTCTCTGAACAGACAAATAAGAGACAAAAAATCGGAATGTCAGCACCTGCTTAGTTTTTTGCTTGATTTTTTGAGCCATAAACGGGCAAAATTGGTTCGAAAATAAAGGCGTAACCATGCAAAGAAAAAATCATGTGTAATTTGGAGTTGTATCAGTAAAGATTACAGGTTTCTGTTTCACCTGTAATCTTCACTGATACAACTCCAAATTACAAATGATTTTTTCTTTGCATAGGTTACGCCTTTATTTTAGAACCAATTTGGCCCGTTTATGGCTCAAAAAATCAAGCAAAAAATTATGCAGGTGCTGACAGTCCAATTTTTTGTCCACTATTCGTCTGCTCAGTGAAAACAGCCGAAAACCGTCAAAAAACGGCTATTTTCGGAGCTAGCGACAAGTAACGCCATTTATTGGATTAAAATTTTCGGGAGTTTGCTATGAAATCACCGTAAACCAGAGTTGTGCAACCAACTAATGAGAAATAATGAAATGAGACCGGCATCACTGAAAACTGGGTTTGCTACCTGAGCTGAGGAAAAGAAAACACATGTAAGATATAGGTCAATTGTAAAATTATACGTAGATTAATTCGATTGACTCAGCGTTGCGTGACTCACCAAATAATTTCCGAATAACTTTTTGCCCAACTCTGATTTAAACCTATGCAAAATAATCGATCTTCAGTGGATTCACCAAATTTCTGAGAAATTTATTCTTTTGCCTGCGTTCAAATGGCAAGAAGAAATGCAGAGATAGCTTTATTCCGAATTAATTTTAAAAGCCAGTTCAAAAGTTGGCAAGAAATTTTTTGACTTGAGTGCAGAAAAACAGCTACTTATCCTCGAACAATGGTCAATGTCGTAAAATTCAAAACATAACATACTGTTAGAAAGCTGAAAAAATAACACACTCAATCAAATAAATAAGATTCTTCTGGCACCACCAATAGGAGCCTGAGACAAAAAATAGGGAAACTTACTGTTTGTACGTACTCTCGACTGATCGTTTTGACCACAGGAGCTTACTAGATAAGAACATGTGACAAGTACAGGAGACGGGAGTAGTATGGGAAAAACCATTACTAGAGGATGGGGGACTGAGGGGCACTGACTTGAAATGAATTAGTTCAGAGCACATGAAAAGTGCGCAAAACCACTGATTGCAGCATTTTTAATCTTGGGTGCCCATTAATGAATTGTGAAATAAGTTTTACTTACCACAAAGATGCCTCCTTTCATAATTATGACCACAAACATTACAAGGGATAATATCCTTCTTAGGAATCAACATTTTGTAATGTCTTGTAAGGTCGCCAAATCTTCTTTTCATACGTCTCTCAATTGTTCTTCTGCTTTTTGGAACAGCCCATAAAATTGCATCTCCGATTATATCTTTGATAGTGATGCTTCCTCTAACAACAGGATTTACTTCTGCGATAGGTGACTCACTGACTAAGGAAAAGCAGTGATTGTCTGGAAAAAGAAAATGAACGAGAGGTTAAATGGAAACGGTAAAAATGAAGAAAATACAGCCAAAATGAAAAACTTAACTGATTTACCTTACATACATTTCTCCTTATTTTTCACAGACAAATAGAGACGAAGCACTAACGGCTGCAGCAGAGGCACGCTGGCTTCTTGCGGATTCAACAAAACAACAGTCAACGTCGAATGGTGTGGAATGTTGAGCACCCACCTCTACACTTCCCAGCCTATCCCCCGTGTCTACCGAACGTCACCGTTTAACACCATGGGACATCAAAAGGTGTTGACTGTTGTTCAACAAGTTATTTTGTTGAATCCCCAAAAATTCAGTGTGCCTCAAATGTTCCCTGTGTATTTTAGTGTAGTGCTCCGTCTCTATTCGTCTCTGTTATTTTTGAGAAGTATTCAAAGCAAGATCGATGAAGCGACAAATAATTACTACCAGGTGATTTCGCTTAACATGATTTTAAACTCTCATTCCTCTAACCATTAAAATTTATGTAATGGGGCAAGCTTGACATGGTCCCATGTAGGGTCGCACATCCGGCAGCTTTCAAGCGTTGGGTAATTTCTTTAAATCCAGACAAAACAAACCACAATAGAACACTCCCACTTTTTTACTGCCGTTAGCCGTCATGGTTTGAGTGTTCAGTCAAAATGAAACGGAACACTGACCACTCTGACAAGTCCGTCTACCGATCGTGGTTACTTAAGTTCCGCTGAGATGTAAACTTAAACCCATCAATTCCACTCAAATCTTGAGTTCTTTGACCTGCTGATTTGTTTACAGCATAAGTTTTATTTCCAAAACGAATTGGAAGAGCCTCTCCTCAAAAGATGGCACAGCAAATCGGTTAAAAAGGTAAATAAAGAGAGACAGAGGGAACTTGGATGAAGACTGTTAAAGCAAACCGCTCAACAAACTACACTCAATTAAGAGAACCTGTTCCATTGTGTTTTGTGTAGAAAAAGATTAGCCCTCTGAACAAACTTTATTCTATGAATAAATATTCTCCATCTGTATAACTGTGAAATTATTTACCTGCTTCCAGGCAAGGCTTCTCAACCTACGTATTGCTTAAACTGAGTTGGGATGCCTGCAGGATCCCTCAGTTTTCCCTTACCCAAGGTTCAAACTCGCTTCGAGTTGGCAAACTTAGATTGGGATTCCATACAAAAACACTATGAAACTCCAAACCCAAGTTGACAAAGCACCAAATTCACCAAAGCAAAGGAGGTTGAACAAGCAAAAAATGCAGCCATGTTGTTGCAAACTTCTCTGCCATTTTCCTCAACACAACAAGGAAGAAGTAAAAGGAAAATCTTGACCTAAGTTGCTAACAAAGACATTATAGAAGAAAACTGGCCTCTGCTATCTCTTTGAACGGGGGAAAAGTGAAGCCGGTCTTAGCACGGACTGATGGGCAGGGCACTTCCCTATGCGGGGGTATGAACCAATTTAACATTAGCTCTTATGGAGCCTCGCTCTTCAAACCTATTTTAGTCAATTCTTTTTGCGAATAACAAAGACGAGTCTCACATTTGCTGTACAGTGTAGTATAGCGTACATTTAAACCAAAAATTTGGATCAATTTAAGGCGTCCATTCTTTAAAAATCGAAGTTAACGATCGGTCGGTCATTGTTTAGCACCCATAACCTCTCTGCCGTACTTTCTATCGTAAATATCTAGCGGATAAACTGACCAAAACTTTCATTTAATTACATCAATCTCAGCTTTGGGATAAGCTGCATATCATATCTGAGTACTTTTGAAAACTTAAAGTAATTAACATTGTTTTGAAACAGTTTTATGTTTCGGCTCCATAAGCCGCAATGTTAATTTGGTTCATACCCCCGAGCGGGGAAGCCCTGCCTATGACAGTAACCGGCTTCAAATCTCGTCGCTAGGGGCCAGTTTCTTCGATAATGTCTTTGGAGGCTAAATAAACTAAAACTAGGCTGTTTCAGGCTAAGTAGGCAAACCCAGGTCCAGAATACTCGCCTGAACATAGCTATGTTTCTTGGACATAATTTAGGGGCTTTCGAGAATCCTTTGGGGTTTAAAGGCTCCTTTAGATTCAATATAGTTGAAGAATATTTCAGAGTCATCACAGTGGAGACGAGATGCAGGAAAACCTTCGGCAGAACTCTAATGAGCAGAACAGGAGCTTCACTAACCTGGGGGATATTGCCGGTACAGCCCAAAAGTTAATCGAAAATGACGCTCAAAATTACAGAACACCTCTTTCCATCTGTAAATGCTACTGCTACCCATGTTGGAACAACTAGTTACGCTTCAAAGAAAAAGACAATTAGTGATTTAACACATTTTTTATACTTTCAAAAACAGAGATTCAAAAACAACCAACCCTAAATATGAACATAACCTAAAATTGCATGCACACCCGGAGACGGTGGTAAAAAAGATTACTAACCTCTAATCAATGGCACTTTCAGTCTTTGCTCGTGAAAAATTGACGAATCAACATTCAGCATAACGCCGCGGGATTTGAAACTACCGAAAAAAACATTTCCCCGCAACAGCATGCTGTGTATCAACCATCAACCTTATCATTCCGGTGATCCAGACCCTTTCCCTTGTATTAAAAAGAAGCTTAAATTAGGCGCAGGGCTCTAAAACGTCTCCTTTGCTCTTCAGCGGCATCGCAAATGTTATTTTAACGGGAGGATACGATTTCCAAGCAGACCCGTTCATCCAATGGCCGTAGAGGCACCAGATATGAGCAGGACTCTGAAATCCCCCCCCCCCCCTTGCTTGTCCGGGGCATCGCCAATGTTATTTTAAAGTGGAGAAAAGACTTACGAGCAGACCCGTTCATCTTGCGGCTTCCAGAACGCCAAGCAGATGCAGGGCTCTAAAAACGTCCCCTCTGCTCTTCTGGGTCATCGCAATGTAATTATTAAATGGGGGAAATGACTTACGAGCAGACCCGTTCATCTCGCGGCTTTCAAGCGCCAAGCAGAAACAGGGCTCTAAAAACGTCCCCTCTGCTCTTCCGGGGCATCGCCAATGTTATTTTCAATGGGGGAAATGACTTACGAGCAGACCCGTTCATCTCGCGGCCTTTCAAGCGCCAAGCAGAAAAAGGGCTCTAAAATCGTCCCCTCTGCTCTTCCGGGGCATCGCCAATGTTATTTTCAATGGGAGAAATGACTTACGAGCAGACCCGTTCATCTCGCGGCCTTTCAAGCGCCAAGCAGAAACAGGGCTCTAAAAACGTCCCCTCTGCTCTTCCGGGGCATCGTCAATGTTAATTTCAATGGGGGAAATGACTTACGAGCAGACCCGTTCATCTCGCGGCCTTTCAAGCGCCAAGCAGAAACAGGGCTCTAAAAACGTCCCCTCTCCTCTTCCGGGGCATCGCCAATGTTATTTTCAATGGGAGAAATGACTTACGAGCAGACCCGTTCATCTCGCGGCCTTTCAAGCGCCAAGCAGAAACAGGGCTCTAAAAACGCCCCCTCTGCTCTTCCGGGGCATCGCCAATGTTATTTTAAATGGGAGAAATGACTTACGAGCAGACCCGTTCATCTCGCGGCCTTTCAAGCGCCAAGCAGAAACAGGGCTCTAAAAACGCCCCCTCTGCTCTTCCGGGGCATCGCCAATGTTATTTTAAATGGGAGAAATGACTTACGAGCAGACCCGTTCATCTCGCGGCCTTTCAAGCGCCAAGCAGAAACAGGGCTCTAAAAACGTCCCCTCTGCTCTTCCGGGGCATCGCCAATGTTATTTTCAATGGGAGAAATGACTTACGAGCAGACCCGTTCATCTCGCGGCCTTTCAAGCGCCAAGCAGAAACAGGGCTCTAAAAACGTCCCCTCTGCTCTTCCGGGGCATCGCCAATGTTATTTTCAATGGGAGAAATGACTTACGAGCAGACCCGTTCATCTCGCGGCCTTTCAAGCGCCAAGCAGAAACAGGGCTCTAAAAACGTCCCCTCTTCTCTTCCGGGGCATCGCCAATGTTATTTTAAATGGGAGAAATGACTTACGAGCAGACCCGTTCATCTCGCGGCCTTTCAAGCGCCAAGCAGAAACAGGGCTCTAAAAACGTCCCCTCTACTCTTTCGCGACATCGCCAAAGTTATTTTAAATTTGGGGAAGGTTTTACGAGCAGACTGGTTCATCTAGCGGCATACTAATCCGAATGAGGTGCATGGTTCTTACAACATCCCCTCTACTCTTGAGGAGCATCATTTCGACAAACTTTTGGTAATAATAGTCCGTTCTGCTTGAGTGGTCTCTTTCATAAAGTTACAAGTACTACACTTTTCAATCGTTTTTTTTTTAGTTTTCCCTATTTCTTGCATTTCTCACAACCTAATAACCATCATTTCTCTCAGATCATAACTCCATGAATGTGTATATTAACACTAGATTAAAATGTGTAAAAAGCTAAGGAAATTATTAGTATCACATGTAAGAGCTGTTTAGCAGCTGCCGAAGTTTAGTGTTTGGGTGACGTATTAGGCTCAATCTACCTTGCACTTCACTGAAGTGACCCATGGGAAGTAATGTACCCAGATTAAAATAACCGCCCTATCACCTTCCTATCTGCATAGTCCCAAGGAGCCAGAGGGGTCTAGTGGTAGGGAAACACACGCACATATGGCCTGCGTACAACTGTGGGATGTATGTAAGAAGAAAAAATAAATTGATGGCGTTATTGCATTGCCAACTTCATGTAACCTAAATGTTTAAGTGATTCCATACTTTTGATGGGCAGTGTACAACTTGTAGCTAATAGCCGTCTTTTTTTACGTCCAAAACCACTCGCTACGAGTGTGGACCACAATCATCCACATGCTCCGTAGCTCGTGGACGGAAGGGATGCAAAGAGTGCAATCAGCACTCTGATTTCTTGAATGATTTCAACTGGTTGCCAGGAACTACACGACTTTATAGGTGGAGCCCACAATATTTTCACAGTTAGCATTTGCAAAATCGTAGTGGACATAAGAAAAGACGGCTTTTGTATTTATGAGGAAGGTACGGGGTACAGGAAGGGACAGTACTGAGACACCACATTTTCACTCCTTCAAGCCAAAACCATGTACTAAGACTGTCAAAAGAAAGTATCCACGTCAAAATTTACTGTTAAATTTATCCTTTATTTTCAATGAAACTTTCAAGTTTTCATGATGTACTTTAAAAGGGGTGTTCTAATTAGTCCTCAAATTTTTGAAAACCACAAAATCGTTCAAAGATTACCAAGATTTAAAAGAGTAAAATTTCTACCAGGGTACTTTTTTTTTTAAGGTCATAGTACTTAGAGAGATGAAAATCATAACACCAAATAATTGATTGAACAAAAGTTTAATGACTAAGACAAGGGTTCAGAAAATATTTGAAAAAAAAATCACATTATCTCTTAAAACAAATAAGGGCCACAGCAAAGGCATCAAAATCAGATTCGACGCAAAAGCAAAAAAAAAAAAAAAAAAAAAAAATTAAAAAATTATGGAATTACTCCGATCAGCACACATCATTAATTATATGATGCTTCCATCGATTATCTGAACCTGATTCTAACTGGAGAAAAGATACAGTAACAATAGAAGTAGTAAGTCTAGTCGCCCAAACAATAAATTTGTTACGCTTGTAAAAAACAAGAGTTAAACTAGAGGCATGTTGTCATCCTTTTAGAAAACGTAACACCTCGAAAAAAGAGTTTCTCATTGAAAAGCCAGAAACTGAACCGTAACTATATTGGTGCTAGCAAAGAAAAAAACTACAATTTTACAGCATTCAGTGGTTCATATTAGAGGCATAATTTAGTAGCTATGTATTTGTAAGTGTCATGTATGTTGTTTAATCCAAAACCAAACAAAAACAATACATAGATTTGAGCTGATGTTTAATATTTTTCAAGAAGGGTGACAATATTTTCAGGATTTCAGGTAACAATATAATATAGGAGATAAGTGGTAACTTGAAGTAGCCGGAATGGGGTTAAAAGTAGCAGAAAATACTTGTTAAAAAAAACCATTTTGACTGGTATGTATAACTAACTCTCAACATCTGAAGACTTACCTATTCTGACAGAGGCTTCCTGGAGGTTTAATTCCTTCTGCAATTGAAAAAACAAAATCCCAAAAAAGAGCACTTAATATTTTTGGGGGCAGTAAAATATTTGATCAAGTTTGCCGACTCAAAATTAGCCGAAACTACAAAGCTTCAAAAATATTTAAAAAAAAAAAAAAAAGGAAAAACTCTACCTTACTGACTCATTGTACATGCCATGTACAATGACATGGTATTTGGAAAACATATTCAGTCACTAACACATCATTTAAACAAAAGGGAAATTTTAAAAGCATCGATTAAACATTTAGGTAACACACGGACAAGCATTATTTCCCATGCTTACAAAAGGATCACAGTTACCTCGTTGAAAAATTACACATTTTCTAAAAGTGACTGATAAACTTGGTTTTATTACACTTTCATAAAAACAATTAGACTGATAATACCTGATTTAAAATAGAAAAAAAATGCACCATTTTGATGCGTTTTTTTATTCTCCGGAGCGCGCACAGGTGCAGCTCCAGTGCACCGGAGTGTTTTTTTATTCCGGTGCACACCGAAGTGTTTTTTTATTAGCGGTGCGATGCGCCTGGAGCTGCTGCGGTGCAAGCTCCAGTGTATCGGAGTTGAAGACCGATGCACTGGAGCTGGAGCTCCGGAGCTTTTGCACGTGACCGGTGCTGCACCAGCAGACAGCTTCGGAGCAGCTCCAAAAGCTCCGGGTTATTGCACCGGTGCGGATTCCAGAGAATAAAAAACCGCTTCACTCTAATGAAAGTAACAGGAACCGGTTCAAAGAAAATGAAGAAGGAGAAGAAGAAAAAAACAGAAAAATTAAGTTAACTACAGACAAACTAACTTACACAGGTATAAACAATAACTGAGTATCACAGCTTTAGAATTTTTTTTTCGAATTGATTTAATCATTCAATACCAAAAACAAGAAAACCGGAGCTTAGTTAAGATACAGGATGACGATAAAATAATCATAATTGATAATCATTAATTATTTTCACTATCATTAATGAAGGAATTATTCAATAAATAAAGAGTACCTACAAATTTGAAATAAAAAAAAGCGGGAAAAACGAGAGGGAAAAAAGACAGCAAAATAAGTGCCCAAAGAAAGAGAGGGTCAAATTACATCGGTAGTGAAATAAAAAAAACATTGTGTCCGCCAGAGACATAGAGGTAGAAATTAATTGGATAAAAAGACTCTTAGAGGTCAATGGAATGATAAATTTACATTAAACGGAGATGAAAAATCCAGTCCAACATCACTGGGTTAGCTAAAAAAATCACAAAAATGAAACTGAAGACTTCGCTTGGTGAGAAAACGAGTCTTTAGCATACTTTTACTTCAGCCATAAAAAACATGGATTTCCATGGATTTTAGAAAAAAAACAAAAAAAATGGACACTGAGGTCAATAGGGATAATCTCACTAAGATGTCAATGGAAGATGTAATGAACAGAGATAAAAAATCCAGTCGAAGGTTATTAAGTCAGCTAAAAACATCACAAAAATAAAGCTTAGGGCGACCTTCTGCAAATAAACGGATGAATTCTAGAACGCCAACAACAGTGCAGCGTCCAAAGCACTGCTGTGAAGCACCAGTACAATACTGAATGGTTAGCAAATTGGTAATGTCATAATAAGAAAACTTTAAGGCATTTCCTCAGCAACTTGTAGTGACATTAAAATCTGCTAGATCGCATCACTGTAGCGCACTCTCTGAAACCATAGGTTTTCTATCTTTGACCATCATTTGGAGGAGTTAAAGTCAGTTTTTCAAAAATGTTTGAACTGTGCATACAAGATCAAATTTTAAGAAAAATTTTGATACCACTCCTAGCTTTCTATGACCAACTTCCCAGGTCGAAAGTATTGGAAAGAGCTTGTAACTATAATTAAATAAACACCTTTAAACTCATAATTTCATGCCAATACTTTCGACCTAGGAAGTTGGTTGTAGAAAGCTCGGAGCGGTATCAAAATGTTCCTAAAAATTTGATCTTGAACGCACAGTTCAAAAATTTTTGAAAAATTGACTTTAGCTCCCTCAAATGACGGTCAAAGGCAGCAAACCTATGGTTTCAGAGAACATGCGACAGTGGCGCAATCTAGCAGATTTGAATGTCACCGCAGGGCAATGAGGAATCACTTTAAATGAATAAGTCTCCAACATTAGGCAGTATAGAAACTTTTAATTTACATAATTTTTTTTTTTAGTGAAATGGGGCAGTTGCAAGGGTCTGAAATGTTGTGTTTTTTATAGAGAAAATGAAAGTATTTGATGAGCTGAGAACAAAGATGCCTTTGGTTTCTAATAAAAACCCTTTGTTCCAAAGATGAGATTTTGGTCCAAAATACATTATTTTCATTTACATTTACATATTTACATTTTTTTTGTGCGTAGTGATGTCACTACGCACACAATTTTTAATAACTATAGAAGTGTGTTTCTCCAAAACCGGGACACTTCAGAAGAAACCAAAGTCACTATAGTTCTCAGCTCATCAAGTATGTACTATAATTTGCTTTATAAAAAACACACAATTTCAGACCCTCACAACTGCCCCATTCCCTATAAGAACCACTCATTGAATTCATGATGCGTGCTCCATTTTTGTGATGTGTTCAATAGAGAACCCATTGATAAAAAATGAATATTAGAGCATTGAAATTGCATTTCATAACAAAAAACTAATCACTTAGACAAATTTCTTCTTTCATGGTAACATCAACCTGGGTCCTTTGCAACTGCCTTTCCGTAAAATTTGAAATACTTGAGATCATTCCATTCCATTCTGGATAGTATCCAATCTGAAGAGAGAAACAAAAGAGAAGATAGAAAAGACAATTTTTTTTCTTTTTTTAAAATACAATAAAATTTCACATTTATTAATCAATCTGACTTGTTTCAGATGTGGAGGCTAAGTCGACCTGTAATCTTTGGCTCTTTTTCAGATAATTATTCCTTTAAAACACAAAAAAAGTTGTAATGTAGCTGTTGCAAACTATTGCTACAGGCTTGTTAGTAGTTGACTATGGAGTAAACCCTGTCAAAATAACCATTAGCGCACTAAAGAATCACAAAATTCACTCCCAAACTCATAAATTACTTTCAAACACGAGACCGTAATGACAGTCACTTCTGCCTAAATCTTATGGCAATAGAATGCTTCTTTTTCTTCTTGTGTGGTGTCACGTGAAAACCTCGCGAGGATGGAGCTGATTGAGATGGGGAAACCCAATGTAATCGGCAGCAACGGCCGCCATTGCAGTCTCGCGTTTGAAAGCATTTTACGAGTTTGGGAGAGGATTCCGTGATTTTTTTAGTGCAAAAATTGTTACTTTTAAAGGGTTTTACCCCATATTTGACTGTTAATAAGCCTATATCAAAAATTTGCAATAGTTCCATTGAACAAACTTTTTTTTACATTTTTTAAATTCAAAGCATTTTTAACTTCACATTAAAAGCTTCCTTGCCAAGTTGTTTCCTACATCATTTCTTTGAGTCTCCCAAAAAAAAAGTTAGCCAAAGCCGGATGAGCTAGTGCATGGTCTCTAGTATATTGTCCCTGGTGCAACACCAAGCCCTTCTATAGGTAACAATGGGTCTGTTGCAAACTTTTGCTACAACGATTAAGAGTATTTCATCTAATGTAAAATCGCCTGAAAAGTCTATTGGTGGCATCAGTAAGTCATAAAATGCAATAATAAACTCACAAGAGGCGTTTAATGAAATCCAAGATGGCGGAGAAATATTGAGCAATTTGTATGCATGCACCACAAACATCCAAGGATAGCCAACCTCACAATATCGATCACAACCAATCACAATGTAAACAAACACATAACCTCTACCTCCAGTGAGGTCTTCAAAGTTGGCCATCCTTGGATGTTCGTGGTGCATGCATACAAATTGCTTGATATTTCTCAGCCATCTTGGATTTCATTAAACGCCTCTTGTGAGTTTATTAATGCATTTTATGACTTTCTGGTGCCACCAATGGACTTTTCAGGCGATTTTACATTAGATTAAACACTCTTAATCGTTGCAGCAAAAGTTTGCAACAGACCCATTAAAGCCCCTTCCCCCCCCAAAAAAAACGTTAGAGCTGTTACAGTAATCCTTATGTAGATATAAAGCTTTTTGGCAGAACCCTTCAGTTATTACGTAGAGCTGCGTCCTGTTTTGAATTTTTGAGTTCGAACCGAACTTAAACGGAACCTTAAGAAAAGGTTCCCAAACTCAAACTCAAACCCAAAAACCTTTGGCTTTAAAGGAAGGATGAAAGTTTTACCCATAGTTTAATGAAAACTATTCTTTAACGAAAACTTCAAAACTATCGAACAATCGAAACTTTGATTCTTCCTTTCTAACGCTAAAATCGCCGCCATTAAAAAAGTTTTAAAGGTACAAAGTTTAAATTTTACAGACACGGGTCAGCTCGGATAATCAAGTATTTCAAATCTTATTAAATATTTTGGAGTTCATTTAATACCTCATTCATTCATTGACTTTCATAAAAAAAAAAAAAAAAAAACTCAGGAAATACAGAAAAATCGAAAATTTGCCGTAATTTCGGAAAATTTTGAATTATTGGTTTGAAATGTTGGAAGGCACAACAAGGTACTGGAACAATTTTTCCAAGTAACGTAAAATTGCCCGATTTTTCCTGGCTAAAAGTCATGCTTAGAACTAAAATTCATATTAAAAAAAAGAAAAAAAAAAAAAAACCAAAGGTTCGAAAAAGTTTGAACTTTTTTTTTCAGTTAAAAACCAAACCTGAACCTGCACTTAGCTTCAAACCGATTAAAACCTTCAAAGGCACAGCCCTATTACAGAGAAAGTTTGTTGTGTGGAACCTCAGTCCTGCCCCCAAAAAAATTCCATTTTGCGAAAGTTCCACCAAGGAAATTGCCGTCAGAGGAAGGGAGGTTTCACGCAGAGACAATATATAATAGAGACCACGCACTATCTATCTTGCTCACAGGGCTGCAAAATGTTCCGAAATGCCAAAGGTTTCACGTAATCTGGACTTTTTTTTCCTCAAATGATTTACAAAAATTTCCTTAAAATGTTTCATAATTTGCTCCAAGAGAGTGCAAAATCCCAAAAATTTCCTATGATTACCAAAAGTCTCCCCAAATTTCTGAAAAATGTCCTCACTTTCACAAAAATTTCCTCACTTTCATGCGATCCGTGGATCGCTAGATCCGGCATTTTTTGCATCCCTGCTTGCTCATGTTTTTTGCAACTTTTTTTTTCGGGGTCTCAACACCGCAAACATGGTCCATACGTTGACTGATGAGAAATGTCGTTGAGATTTTTGCCCAGTGAAACCGAAGCACCGAAATTGCATCGGTCAACGTATGGACCGTGTTGGATGGTGCACCCTCATGCTCCCTGTGTTAATTTCTGTTCCGAGTCTCGAAAAATAAGTCACCCACCGCACGCACGGCTAGTGCGTGGTCTCTATTATATATTGTTTCTGGTTTCATGGTGCTGAAAAAAAATTCCGTTTGGCGAGACATTCCACGCAACAAACTTTCACTGCATTAAGAGATTGAATAAATGAACATATGTTCATAAACTAAGATTGTTACCATATTTTTTATCCATTTTGATAGACCTTCTACGTTGTGCTTTTTTGAAAATCGGTGATCTATCAAGAGGATGGCTCCCCAATCATTTTTGTGCCGGATGCATCTTCCTAGCGCTTGATTTAAAGCTCTGAAAGAAGGAAAACTTTGATGTAACTAAGTTCAAATGTAGTTCAAGAAAAACAGCATTTGATCACAAAAAATAAAAATGGATGGATAGATAAGGTTATATCACCGTAGCTTTTAGAGGTAGCTCTTCCAAATGCGGAATGCCCATGACTTTCAGGGCTAAAACAGACTTGAGTCCTTATATGCAGAGAGTTAAGACAAGAGGGTAGTCAACTTCTGATTGGTCGATGAGTTTTAGGCTCTACGGACGCCGCCATTGGATGCCATTTTGCACAGTTTACAATCGCAGTTGTTTACCAACGGTATTTTGCTGATAAAGAGTTAATTTTCGACGAATCTGTTACTTTTAATCATAATACGCCTCAAGAATGTCAGTAAATCCCAAAAGAATCTTTCAAAGCGTAAATAGATATGTCGATCCACAAAACCAGTAAAAGATTACATCGTTAGAAACTCAGCGGCACTGTAATCTTTGCAGTGGACGAAGACACAACAACGGCCCTCAGAATGTAAACAAATGTGCAAAATCGCATCCAATGGCGGCGCCCATGGTTTCACTTGTCTTAACTCTCTACATATAGGGACTCTAAAACAGACTTTGAACATGTAAGAAGAGCCATATTTTGATAATTTTTTTGTGTAGATATGTTTTCGTACTTTAATTCTGTTTGCACGCTTGAAAGAAGCTTACTTTGCTTCCATTTCTGGACCACTATGAGCTTTTTAGTCTTTGAAACAGCAATATCAAAAAAATGTTTAAGGTGATTCTATGGCAAACTCCCGAAAATTTTAATCCGATAGATGGCGTTACTTGTCGCTGGCTCCGAAAATAGCCGTTTTTTGACGGTTTTCGGCTGATTTCTCTGCACAGACGAATAAGAGACGAAAAATCGGAATGTCAGCACCTGCTTAATTTTTTGCTTGATTTTTTGAGCCATAAACGGGCCAAATTGGTTCTAAAATAAAGGCGAAAGTATGCAAAGAAAAAATCACGTGTAATTTGGAGTTGTATCAGTAAAGATTACAGGTTTCTGTTTCACCTGTAATCTTTACTGATACAACTCCAAATTACACAGGCTTTTTTCTTTGCATACTTTCACCTTTATTTTAGAACCAATTTGGCCCATTTATGGCTCAAAAAATCAAGCAAAAAATTAAGCAGGTGCTGACATTCCGATTTTTCGTCTCTTATTCGTGTGTTCAGAGAAAACAGCCGAAAACCGTCAAAAAACGGCTCTTTTCGGAGCCAGCGACAAGTGACGCCATCTATCGGATTAAAATTTTCGGGAGTTTGCCATAGAATCACCTTAATAAGCTGCCTCTTAGCAGCAGCAGGAGGTTTTTAGCGGGTGACCTGCAGGGTTTTACTGATCTCATTACTTTTGAACCAATACCTTTTACTCTGTTAAAGAATTTGTTGATAATTATTTTTTTTTTTTCAGTTCATTGTAAGGATTCTGTTCATTGGTTCTTATTCTTCTTCTTTTCTATCTCTATTCAATGCTGATGACTCCAGAGCTATCAGAGAATTTCTGTAGAGATAGGAGGATTTCTATCGGAATGGCACCACCCATAAGATAACACGCACTCGGCCATCGACTCGATAGCATCACAATACGTCATAATCAGTCTCCTGTATCATAGCCCTCTGTATGGATTCTATGTAATAAATTGAAAAACATAAATAAGTAGTAGTAGTAATAGTAAAGTCCAGCCGCCCAAACACGTGGCTCGTTATGCTGATATTTCACAGTGAACGACTGGACTGCATAAAAAAAGAAGGGGTAGGAAAGACAATCAAAGTATTCTCAAAACAAAGCTGATAGGAAAGAGGAGAGTAACGGCGACCTACCAGGAACTCTCAAATTGGGAAGGAAGTACTTAGAGCACTCAAGGAGGTAAAGTGCTCTAAATATATTTTTTCTCTCTCTTTTCTTATGTATATTACTCCACTCTCTGTTTCTGCTTCGTTTCTATCCATTAGTGTAACTCGGTTTTTTTGTTTCTTTTTGCTTCTTTTTTTGTTTGTATTCTCTCTATGCAACTGTGTAACTCTTCCTTTATCTCTTCTCCCTCCACTCTCTTTGTATCTACGTATCTCAACTCTCTTTGTATCTACGTATCTCTACTCTCTATGATTTACTATCAACAATTCACTCTCTTAACTCCAACCTAAGGAACTCATCCATTGAAAAAAAAAAAAAAAAAATAATCCGAATTTCTTGGATGGCAAGTTTTGGTATTTGATGGTCATTGCAGTTTATTATCACCCGAGAAGCCCAACCACGAGGTCAAAACTTTGGGTCACAGTGTTTTTAAGAGAAGTCTATAAAACTAATAATGGGACAGAAATGAAGATTCAACATAACTAGCACTTGGAAATTTACCTGTAAGCTTGAATTTGGTACCATTTATCACCACTTAAAATTTCATTATTCTTCAGCCGGAATTCATTATTGAAAGTTTTCTTTAGTTTCACCAGATTGTCTCTGGCATTAGGGTAAGGAATGCCAACCTGAAGAGAAGAAGAAAGAATGATAGAAAAATATGGAGAATCGAATATTTTATTTTCTAGATAGATAGATCGATAGATAGAAGGTCTACCGCCCTAGCTGTTTGAATATTTTACTTTCTCAGATAAAAAAAAAAGAATGCTTTATTGTGGAATGGAACTCTTGCGAACTTTTGCTACACAGGATTGAAGAGTTGATTCTTGCATAAAAACCTGTAAAAATGACGATGAGTACACTAAAAAATCACAAAATTCACTCTCAGAATCGAGCTTGATGGCGGTTCGACGCAGATATCATGGGAGATTCCTGTCTAAATTGAGACCTGCCTCTGTGTTTCCAAAGAGAAAGTGGCATGTTAGATAGGAATCTCCCATGATACCTGCGTTGAACCACCATTACGATCTTGCCACTTATGTAGTTATGTAGGTTTATTACTGAATTTTAAACTTTCTCAGAGTGATTTTCGTGATTTTTGCTGGTTTTTACATCAGAATGTACTGTTCATTTGCTCACAGCAAAAGTTTGCAAGAGCCCCGTTAGAGCTGAGTTTCAACTATTATAAAAAAAACGTAAGTATTGGCTCAGTTTACAAAAAGTCTTTCTTAGAAGAGGTCATTTCTTCAGCGCACTATGGTCTGAGATCAAAAAAAATGGCCAAAGATCAGTGAAAAAAAGTCATCAAAATTTATCGTTTCCGACCTTTTAAGGTTAATTTAAATTACATTGAACCAGAGTTTTTTTGGATTCAGAGGCCCTTGGACAGCAATCGATACGATATATCGCTCTACTAAAACAGTCTATAAGCCTGTAGCAAAAGTTTGCGACAGCTCCATTGCAGCCTGAATGTATTACCTAATAAATAAATGAATAAATAAATAAATAAAACTCACCGAGATCACACACCGGGCATAGTTATCCGAAAAGTTGATACCTTCACTGACTTTTCCTCTGAAAACAGCTAAAAACAGAGCACCCTTATCCTCGACACATCTATAAAACCTGTCCATTACTTCTGCCAGCTCATCCATTCTTCGAGGCTCACTTAAAATGTGCTTGTGTTCAGAGATTTCATCTGTTAGTCCTGTCGATTCCCACCTGAAATCAATCCGTGACAAATTTATCAAATTGAAACTTTCATGAGACTCGAGTCATGCTCTTAGGATAAAGTAAAACTAAGTACAAAGTAAGAAAATAAGGGCATATCAACATTTTGTGACGTAAATAAGAGCATCTTCTTTTATCTACCGGTTGTTTTTCCACCGGTAAGTCTCGGTTCTATTATATGACGTCATTAACCATGGACCACCGGTGTATAAAAGAACGGGTTAGTTGCAGTTGGTTGTTTGTTCCATTGGGTTTTGTTTTTGTTCAAATGCAACAATAATTAACATATGAAATAACTAATTATTTTCAGTAAAAATTGTCGTATTGTACGGAGAACACACATTACGATTACTGTTGAGACTCAAGATTTACGATTCGATCAATAACAGCTTACCAAATAGAACACACACTTTACATTCATAATCTCGCGGGTGATTCCTGGTTGTCAACTTGGTGGATAAAAAAACGAGTTGGTTGACAAACACGGTTTCTATTATGAAACCGCCGGTGGATAAAAGAACGGGTTGGTTGAATGTTGGTTGAAATAATAGCAAATAATCGAACAACCGGTGGATAAAAGAAGACGCTCTAAGTATGGTAACGATAGTTTGATAGTTTTAGTTAAAGTTTTACAGTAGATTGAATTATTGCTGTATCTCGAAGACCATGCCAGAACTCCAGCTAATATTTTCACGATAGCATTAGATTATCATAAGGTATCATTTGAGACATGTTTTGAAAAGATCGGTGAGTACTCTAAAAGGGACCAACTTTGCCATCAATCCTTCCATTATGATTATGAAACACCAGATTTCTTAATTACTTTTGATCAGAGCAAATAATATTTACCTATTTAAGAGTTTTTCTAGAAGTGTATATGAAGAAAAAAAGCATAATACTCCGTAGGGAACTTTCTCGCACACTCCAAGTATGACACGGCCAAGTTCATCTTGAAAATCATAAGTTGCAGTTTTTTGATAAGTGCTTTCCAGAAAGATTTGTTTGGGACCGCAACTCAAAGCTCCGATCCATACCTATTTTTAGACATAATCGTAATAGACAGTTTAGAACAGCAAACAGATGAAAAAAGTTAGTTATACCACCTTAAAAAAGATGCTAGAATCTTGTAAGAATATTGAGGAAATAATAGAATACAACATTCATTGCTTCCTTTCCAGTATCGGCAGCAAATGACTATTAAGGTGATTCTAGGCGAAACTTTTCTATATTTCAATCCAAAGGATAGCGCCACTAGTCACTTGAGGGAAAGTCATATTTTTGGCATTATAATTTGAAAACAAAAAAGAACCCAAAATCCAAAAACGTCAACGTGTATAATTTTTTTCTGGATTTTTGAGCCCAAAACGAGCAAAATCGGTTGAGAATTAAAGCCGTAACTTGAGAAATTTATTTTGCCATAAGCTAAGTGAGTGTGAGAGATGATACAGTAGAATCCCCTTAACTCGACCTCAGATAACTCGAAAATCGCGTTAGCTCAAATTTTTTGGCGATTCCGTGAAACTTCCATAAGAATCGGCTAACTCGAAAATCGCGTCAACTCGAATTTTTTCGGAGGTCCCTGACGATTCGAGTTAAGGGGATTCTACTGTATGTCTATCTGCCTCTGGGCCGAAAAACTGGGTTTTCTTAATTATGCATCTAGAAATCAGAGCGTGTAGTAAAAATGTCAGATGATTAAGAGAACACAATCCAACACTTCATACTCAAGTAATAACCTTTTGAAATCAGCCTTTTCGAGCACGAGCACACACAATATTTTAACTGCCTTTTCACCAAAGAACTCATCAATATGGGAATTTGCAAGGGTCTAAAATGTTATTTTTTCATAAAGAAAATGAAAGTACTTGATGAGCTGAGAACAAAAAATGCCTTTGGTTTCTAATTATCACTATACACACAAGATTTTTAAGCAACTTACAAGTGTATCTCCAAAACCGGGACACTTACGAAAAAAACCAAAGACACCATTGTTCTCAGCTAATCAAGTGCTATAATTTTCTTTATAAAAACCACAAAATTTCAGACCCTTGCAACTGCCCCATTACACTATCTTGGGACTCCGTTCATGGTTCAAAAATTGAAATTCAGACATGGAAATGAACCTGAGATTTATCGATGACATGAGCAGCTTCTAATTTTATTGGGAACTCTGCTCCCAGTTCTGATTGGAAAGACTCAATTGGCGACAGCGTTCCAGATGTTAAAATCACTGAGCGAAGATTCTCGTTCAAATGTTTGAAGGCAACAGCTGGATGCAGACAGGCAATACTCAGAGAATACTTCCATCCTGCTTTGAAGTTTGATCTACGCTCTGATCTTCCGACCCAACCCGAGGGGCTTCCTTCAGGCTCCTGAGAAAAAAACAAACCAATCAAGAGGAGTAAAATTCTGAAATTCATCGGCTAAAGAAATATTTTTAGCTTCAGACAGAGGAACCAAACAGTAAAATGCATAAAAAAAAAACACTCAACTCAATTTTAAAACAATCGTAAAATGCTGTTAAAAAAGAAAACACAGCTAAAGAAACAGCTAATTGCAACCGATGAGTGCATAGTTGGCTATCCGTTGACTTAATGTTACTCAAGAAGGTCTTAAATCCTTTAAATTATTTTCAGGACTCTTTTACCCATAGTTTTTTTAGTTTCGTTTATTTTTCTATTTTACAAACTTTTGCAAAGCTTTCTTTCGTGCAAAGTCTGGTCGAACATATTTGTCATTCTCGGATTAAAGAACTTTCTCTGTACCGAGAAAGCCTTTTATCATCTTAATGACTTTCTACCGGAAACCAAGTAGATGGTTGGGCAACAGTTCATGATGAATATCTATCTCTCTCTCTATCATTCTATGCACTTACTTCCTATACCATTCGCACCGTATATTTAGTTAAAAATGTATACTTGTAAAACTGGACCTGTACTATAGCTCTGGTTTCAGAGCTCCATGTATCAACTGCTAAAAATAAAAATAAAATAAATTAACTTTTTCATTATTTCAAGTGGACAATGCGTCTGCTGCGCACTTTTGCTATAAAGCCAGAAATACCTCATTCTTAGTAAAATGTTACGAGAAAACCGGCGGAAACAACAGAAACTTGTCAAATTTTCTCCGTAATAGAGAAAAAGTAACAATTAGTTGAGGCTCCCTGTAAAACGAATTTGAAAATGACAGGAATGGCACAGAACACGAAGACATCATAGTATAGATCCGCGCCGGTGTAGCCGATGGAAAAGCTTTTGCATTGTGGCATAAAATAATAGTAACACAGCCTCTTTTTCTTCCATCAGTCATAATTGTAGCGGAAAGTGCAGAGACGCGTCTTCACAAGACGCAATTGGCACGTGAACGGACTACTTCCGGTCACCAGCTGTCCTATACTATGACGTCATCGAGTTTCGCGCCTAAACGAAACCTTTTCAAATCGCTCAAAATTGTTGCAACTTTAACCCATTGACTTGCACTGACGCGCCGGCGCGTCATGGATTATTTCATCCGTGGCGCTATCTGTCGGAATCTAGCAGAGCTACAATGAAATAATCCGTGACGCGCGGGCGCGTCAGTGCAAGTTCTGGCCGTTCGAGTCTGTGGCGCGCTGGCGCTTCATTGCAAGTCAATAGTCGGAAAAAAATGGCAAGTCAATGGGTTAAGAGCGGTTCAGTTCACGATCCAGTGATCAAAAACAATTATAAAAAATACTGTGAGTTCCTTTCATCAAGTACTTCAAGGAAATGAAATAAAAAAAAAGGTGCGGCCCATTGCTTCCGCTTTTTTGAACTGTCACAGCTTCAAAAATGTTGAAAAACCTGCTCATACCATTCCTCAATTTTAAAAATCCGTTGGTCTTCCATGAAAAAGAAGAGACAAAATCGAAACAGCACAGAATTTTTGTGATGTTGCTAAACTCGCATTTAAATGATTTATGCTACCGTAGAAATTTAACAAAACAACTGTAAAAAAAATTAGAAATGGCATGTAACATGTCCAACGTTTCTTCTTTAAACATCATTATCTAACTGACAAGTCAAAAGGCACTAACAAGTTTGAACATAAAGAAGTTAATGGAAAAACCAGGGCCCAATAAATGTACGGTGCACACGGGCTTTAGGTCGTACCTAAAAATGGCGATTCTAACCTCACATTTCTTTAACGGCACATCGGAATGTTGGGTGCGCTCTCAACTTTACGTTACTTGGGGCGGGTCTAGAGCCTCTCTAACCCACCCTAAGTGCTATTTTGAGGTTAGTTTTGTGGTTTCGCCATTTTAAAACGGTCCGATGCGGTCCGTTGGCTGGTGGCCGATGCGATGCTTGTTAAGTACTTAGGGCAGACTTGGGGCCGAGGACCATGTGTACCGTACATTTATTGGGCCCAGCTCTTAAGGTTTGTTCAGAGTGTTCTCGAAGTTAGATGAGATTGCTAGAAAAATTGAGATATTTCGTGAAAAGTACTCAAAAGTGAGGAAAAGACAGAGTAAATGACAAGCGAGAAAGTACTACCTCATATTCTACATTGAAAGTTGAGTCCATTTTTCTATCGAGGAGGACACGGAAAAAGCTACGAGTTTGTTCATTGAAAATGTAAGGTAACGTATCAAGTAGACCATCATAAATTTGTTTGCTTGCAGAAGAAATTGAGATATGGGTTGGGTCTACGTCCTTGGGATCGACAGGTGTGTCAAGTGCTGCAGCATTTTCCTAAAGAAAACAAGAAATGATTAGCATGGAGCAAATCATAAGGCATTGGTTCTTCGCGGAAAGCTTTGTAACCTGACTTGTCTTTTCTTGTCCGTTCGCAGATCGCAGTATTTTACAAGGGGTCTTGTGGAAGACTGAGGACAGTTGTAGGGGGAAAAAAAACAACAAAATTCTGCTTATCGGAGGTCTTCAGGCTCAAATCGGCGAGGAAATTGATTTCAAGCAAAATTTGACTCACAAACATTTTGGCAAAAATCGGCTACAAAGGTCTAAAAGCCTCTGCCTCCGCGTACGTAGACGATAATCGTGATTAATCGCTCGCAGGGAAGGACAAGATTTTGAATGATGTTTGAGGTTTGACAAATTTTTGACTACTGCTGTGTAATGTTCTCACTCTTTGCTTTGATTTTGTATGGGTTTTTGGGTGAAGAATGTAAACTTTTAAACAGTCAACGATTTGAAAAAAAAAGAAAAAAAAAAAATAAGTTAAAATAAACATTACCCCAAATCTTTCCAACTCTTTTGCAGTTATTCCAGCATTTTCAAAACTTGCAAGGATTTCTATTCCTGACCAAACAGCAGAGCCACTGTTGAAATCATCCAGATGCTGCACTTTATCAGTGTTGTCATTGATCCAATCTACCATCAATTTGATAAAATCTCTCTGGATAAAAAAGGAGGAAAAAGAAATTGTAAATTACTTAAAAGAAAGCCAAGAGCAATTTTTTTAAAATACAAAATATTAACAAAAAAAAATGATCCAAAAAGAGTTGAACAAACCTTGCGTAAAAACTAGATGGCCACCATGGCACATGTATCGGCAGTCATCTAGGGTTTCAAAATTTAGGAAAATACATGACAGAAATGGACTCAGAGACCAAATAAAGCCCCCAAAGCCCAAATTTTATACTTACGCATTCATTATTAAGGGAGATATGTATTGATATTCTCTTCAAATGAAGTGACAGCAGAACCCTTTTTTTAGTTATTTTTGAAACTTTTAAACGAAAAGTTTCCCCAGATTGTAGTTTGTGCCATTTGAAAGAGCATAAAATTGAATTTTTTCAGAAAGTTTTTTGTTCAAATTCAAACAGTGCGCAGTTACCAAATTAGATAGATAGATAGATAGAAGGTCTACCACCCTAGCTGCTGGTTTAGCTCTCCCCAAAAACGTATTTTGTAAAACTCTTGAAAGACGGAAAAGTGCTGTAACTCAGGCTATCGATAGAGCAAAATAAATCAAAAAAATCATGGTAAGTTTTTCTGCAATGACTCGAGGAAGCCATCATGACATTTTTATGATTTTTTTATGACTTTTTTTTTTTTTTTTTTTTTTTCCAAAAACTATACTTTGACCCCTATTGTTGATGCTGTCAGCTTTTAAAGAACATTTCCGACTAACTGCCATGAAAATGATCCAAAATACAAAATACAAATAGTAAATCAAATAAAAGGTATTTTTGTTTTCATATGATTGAGCTAAAGAAGAATTAAATTAATTGAGAAATAAAAAAGTTACAAGCAGATAACAATTTTTCCTTTGAAAATTGGCAAACCTGCTTCCTTGAGGACTAAGTAAAAATAAAACGATCTAGATTTAGATGCCGTAAATGGTTTTTTATCCACTCAAAAAATAACTCACGATTCGCTCTCAGAGCCAGAAATTCTGACTTTAAATAAGGTCCTGCTAATCAAATTATTTTGACTTGACTTCAATTGAATTAGCTTGAGGAGAGAAAACAACCGAGCTTATAGGCCTTTGTACACACTCAAAGTACCATCGTCAAATTGGCATCGAATCCACCGCAAACAATTGAATTGCCAACCTGACATTTCTAAAATTCAAAATAACCTTGACCAAAACACCTCCAGAACAGGTTTATTTGCTTTGTTGCACAAAGAAACACAACGAAAGTCAAATTGCACAGTTGTTTGACAACATTTTATCCAACGGAACATCCAACGGTTGGCTCACCTGCCGCTTTGTGGTGGATCTCGGCTTATCGATGCCGCTTTAACAATCCTACTTAGAGCGTTTATGAAGGTCTTATAATAACGACAAGGAGAAGCAGAGCAAAGAGAAGCGCCTGCATAAACAATTCTTGACTTGCCCTCACCATTTCATTGTGTTGTTGACGTAAATTATTACTCATGGCCGCTCTTTCACACTCTTGCATAAAATTAGTCAAATCGTGTAAATTTACAGAATAACTGGAGCTATCGCGGCAAACATCTTCAATGTTGTGAGCTTCATCTAGGATCATGATCTCACCCCGTAAATTGATCTCCATCTGGAACAACGAAAGTTGAACACAAAGATTAGTCGGTGAAATATTAAACTGGAAAAGGAAGGAACTGAAGTAAAAAGGTAGTTTACAGTGGTTCTAATGAAGGAACTTAGATTTCTTTAATTTTTTCATCATTCTAAACAAAGAGGGAAAAGGAGATTATAAATTTATAAACAAATGGTCTACGAAAACCATACCAGGGCTTTTGCTTGAAACGTCCGGGTCATTATTATTGAAATTAGAAAATTAGAGAGGAATTATGCAACCTGAAGTTTTCTAGAGATGGCACGCAGAGTCAAAAGTTGGGACAGAGTGTGTAGTTATCGCACGTATGTGGACAGACTGAGCTCAATTCATTCACAGTTATTTACATTTGATTTTTACAAACAGAAAAAAAAAGCGGAAAAAAAATCCAAAAACCCGGAAAATCCAAAAATGTATGGCGTATAACAAACTCAAACTCTGTAGAAATTGAAAAAAAAATACAGGTAAAGGTTTTGAAATTTAATTTTCACAACAACAAAAAATAAATAAAAAAAAAAATTGAAGAAAAATTGAAAAAAAAAATCGAAAACCCGGAAAATCTAAAAACGTACAGCGTACACCGCCCGCAATGAACAGCCAACTACATTGCAACAAACGCAGTACGTCACCCACACTCTAAGTGTTAAGGCACCATGCTCATTCGGCCCCAGGTTGAAAAGGGGAAAAAAATTAGAAAAAAGAGCTAAAACTTACACTTTTTCTGATGAGCGGATGGATAAGATAATTGTAAGGACAAAAAATAATATCTGCTGTCATTGACAAATCACGAGCAGCAAAGTAAGGGCAGCTTTTGACTCTAGCTCCATGAGAGACAAATTCTTCGATGTCCCAGACTTGTGGATATCCTGATTTCTCCAGCCTTCCATGAGAATTTGTTTTGTCAACATTTGTTTTATACATACATCCTGTACCCTGGAAAAAACAGATGAGAGTGATTGCAGGCACATGTAAGATTAACCAATGACTCTCTTCTCACAAAGAAGTGACAGTGCATTTGTTGCAGCCAATTTACAATTACAACCATTAACCCTTTGTGGTCATGTGTCGCGTCAGGCCTGACACTGTAAAAATCCCATTGCGGTCGCATGCACAGAGAAAAAAGACTGTTATAATTTACCATCATGATAACTGATTTTGACCTTAGCAAAAAATGATGGTAAATTTCACCGGAATGATGGACAAAGTCACCAGAGCTCTAGTGACTTTGTCCATCATTCTGGCGAAATTTACTATCTTTTTTTGCTGAGGTCTAGGGGTGTGCGAATACCACTTTTTTGCACTCGAATCGAATTCGAAAATTTCCTCGAATATCGAATCGAATAATCGAATAGTCGAATAATTTACTTGGTTTTTTCACGATCTATTTTCTACACAAATTTTTCCAAAAAATTCTTTTCAATGTTAAAACCCATGAACTATAGAAACTACCATATTAAATTGTTCTGAAATGAAAGAAGGCGAACAATTTGAGAAAAAGTTGAGCTTTATTACTATATTACTATACTACAAGTAAGTATTTATCCATGTCGATTCGAACAATAAATCGAACAATAAATCGGAACGCCAAAATTAACTTTACCCGCGTGCTGTTATTGTTTTCGCAGGTCTTCGGAGCTATCGATGCGCGGGTGTTCGTTCGCGGGTGTTCATTCGGAACTCCAGGAGAAGCCCAAAAAGGAAACTCTCCTTCGGCCTTCCTCTTTCCCCTATTCGCGATAAGTATCGAGAGAAAGTGCCTTCAAATGCGAGGTTAGGCAACCCTCACGTCCCAGTGGCGCCGCCGCGTCGCGTATTTGCTTGGCGGAATACGCATTTTGCGCTGCGTCAGCGCTGTGTCGGTTCTCGTAAAGACTCCGCGAGTCCCTCTCATCAGCATCACCTCGAGTCTTGGAAGCTACTTTATTCCGTTTGACACCGCAAAGACGCGCGGTCAATGCTCTGCGCGATTGTCTAAGCGCGGAATACCATGTTTAGTTTCGCCGAAAGAACGAGAAAAACGTTTCCAGAATTGGTCATATTCGGCGAACTATTCGAACAAACTATTCGAACTCGAATATTCGGTATTCGAGGAGCGCTATTCGATATTCGGACCCGACCAGTAAACCGGTATTCGAGTTCGAATATCGAATACAATTCGAATATTCGCATACCCCTACTGAGGTCAAAATCAGCTATCATGATGGTAAATTATACCAGTCTTTTTTCTCCGTGCATGCGACCGCAATGGGTTTTTTACAATGTCGGGCCTGACCCGACACACGACCACAAAGGGTTAATGGTTGTAATTGTAAATTGGCTGTAACAAATGCTGGCTCCAGAGTCCAGAAATGATGATCATCATGACTCTCACAAAATGTTGCAATACCCATTAGCAAGATTTCTGCACTTGAAGAAGTTGGATGTTAAAAAGCTCTTGGAATTGGAATCGTTAATTCTGTTCTGTAACTAGTAACAGAATCAAATAGCTCTTTTATTTGATCAAAATTCAACATTCTACAATAATTATAGTTGATAAGATTCAATTGAGTATCTACACTCGGGGAAAGAAAGAATGTGAGACAACTCCTGCAGGCTGATTCTGCTCATTTGGACGAGAATAGACCAGATAGCAAGAAATGATCAATCCCATTGGTTTAAATGGCGTCACGTGACAGATTTGAAGTCATTGAAGACGCTCAACAGCAAGCTCCAAGTCATTTCATTTCAAATTCATGAATCGGAGCTTGCTGTTGCGCGTCTTCAATGACTTCAAATCTGTCACGTGACGCCATTTAAACCAATGGATTGATCGTTTCTTGCTATCTCGTCTCGTCTCGTCCAAATGAGCAAAATCAGCCTGCTGGAGGTAGGCTACCTGCAATACTTACCTTGATGAGTTTATGCATTGCAAGTGGCCTATCTAAGCAAAATCTAAGGAGTCGACCGACATTTTTTCGTCCCCAATTGTACTATGACTTTCAAAAGAAAGTATTCCGCTCGAAATTCTTACTGTTAAATTAGTCTTTTATTTTCAATGAAACTTTCGATTTTTCATGACGTACATTAATAGGGGTGTTCTGATTAGTCCTTAAACACCTGAAAACCGCAAAATTGTTTAAAGATTACCAAGATTTAAAAGAGTAAAAATTTTGACCGGGTTACTTTCTTTTGAAGGTCATAGTACATACAAAAAATCAAAAGTAGAGTATGAATTTTCAACCTATGCTGATCACTGACAAAAGAAAATTAGACAGGTAAAATAAAACTTACCTGTTTTGGATCCAACAATTCTCTGCACATCTCGGTTTTATTTTTGAACCGCTGCGGCTTTTTTTTCCTACCAAAATCGGCAAAAGCTACGTCGGAACCATTTACACAGGTGTGCTCTCGACTTGACAGTATTGTCATCCTGAGGAGAAAATAATTCGAGAGATATTAACCTTTTTAAAAACTAGACCTTCAACAACAAACGAGTTGTGTTGCAGCCTGAAAACTGATTACTTAAGCCAATCAATGGGGCTCTTGCAAACTTTTGCTGTGAGTAAATGAGTAGTCCAATCCGATGTAAAAACCACAGAAAATCATGATAATCACACTGAGATAGTATAAAATTCAGTAATAAACGTACATAACTGCTATAATGGCAAGTTTGTAATGGCGGCTCAATGCAGGTATCATGGAAGATTCTTGTCTAATTTGTCACTTTGTCATGGAACCACAGAGATATGTCTCAATTTAGATAGGAATCTCCCATGATACCTGCGTCTCTCCGCCACTAAGCCTGATTCTGAGAGTGAATTTTTTGATTTTTTAGTGTACTCATCGTCATTTTTACAGGTTTTTATGCAAGGATCAACTCTTCAATCAATCCCCTATAACAAAAGTTTGCAAGAGCCCGATTGTTAAAATAAAATAAAAAACCGTCACATTTAATCAAAAGCCAACAATGAGACAAAAAGGACTAGAATTGATACACAGGAGATGTCCAGTAGAGTGATTTTGAAAGTTCCAGGTCAATTTCGAGGGATTAACTCTGATTGCTTTTGATACAGTCAGTGAGATATTTAACAACTTTTTTCACAAGATAATAAAAATATCTTCCACCTTATGAACTGTTTATTAGGAATTTTCTCTTCTGTCCTTGCAACAAGAATCATTTGTCAGATAAATAAAAAGTGATTAGGATGATCCTTGGGGTGACCCGTTAACCGCTTTTAGGTTGATGGCAGTTTTTCAGCTGAGAAGACAAGCCAAACAACAAATTAATGGTTCCTATTGAATTAAGTGGTGTCAGGTGGTCTATTAGATATAACTAGTGCTGGAAACGACCGGGCAGTTGACTTGACGTATGAAATAGACCACACAAAACCATTTAAACCAATAGGAATAAACAATTTAAACAAATAGATGTTTTAGAATCAAATTCTCATTCCTTTTCTAAAAGCTCACACGCAGTTGTACAAGCAGAGCCATTAGTCCTGCGTCGACGATTCGACGCAACACACACTAGGTACATGAAGCACGAACCTCTCTTGGTCTTGAGAGAACATAAGAAAAGAAAGATAAGAGAGCCTTCATTTTACATGTAGTGCGGGTTGCGTCAAATCGTTGACGCAGGACCAAAGGCTCTGCTTGTACATAACCGCAGACAAATAAGTCATTCAAATAAATATTTTACCTGATATTTTTGGCGTAGGTAGTTTTTTTTAGTTCGTGAATAATTTGTTCAATTTGTTTGTGCGTCCTCGTTCCGAAATAGATTTTTGGTGCCCTGAGGTGGAAACAATAAAGAAAAGATTATAACATCAGCACATAATTCAATCATTATGATTCAAGGTTCAAACCGTAACAAAGGACAGTTTATTAAAAAAAATTGAGACAGTATGATTTGAAAAAAACGGAGAGCATTACATCAGAGGTGAATAATGTTTTATTTATTTATTTATTTTTATTTATTACAAAATTGGTACATCGTGCCACTTGAGGCTATCATACAGGTCATTATATATTAGTATTATACATCAAAATGACAAATATAAAATAAGTATAAAGGTCGATCAGGGCCATTCCAAGCACCAGACCCCGACGAGCAGGGGTGTCCGCGCCCAAACCGCTTCAACACACTTCGGTTTCAAAGTTGAGCTAGTTTCCTCTCTCAACGGGCCAGTTGCATGTGAGGGTCTTTAAAAATTAAAGTTGATGCTGGAATGTTGTAAATTATGATGTAACAAAATTGATGATAAGTGCCAAAGCCATTAAAAATTGTCTGCATTGCCTGGTAACTGAGATAACAGTATCTAAAGTACTGACTAGATAACATCATGTGAGGTCTCGAATTGAGGCCGTTTCCGGAAAGAGGGTCCATAAAGCAAGAGGTGCTCTTCAGGCTAAAGTCTCTATTTTATCACAATGCTGTATTCTCAGAACGATCACACTCGTTGTTTCATCGGCCCTTTATCCGGAAATGGCCTCAATTTCGGGAGCAATTTGTACCCATGCACTCCAAAGGAAAAGCGACTAGAGGTACCGCAATCACAGAGCTATGAATGTATAAACTGAGGAAAAGTGCGAAAAGTAAACAGAAATTTCCACCATTTGCAAATTGCTTCTTGGGGCTTCAGTAAGCGCCAATCAGAAACAGGTTCCGACATGGCGCAACTTTCATAGTATGTATGTAGAGACTCTGGCAGAAGCCAGTTCTGTCATCAATTTCAAAGAACTTTGAAATCCAAATAGGTTGCTCATCTATCTACTTGGCAGCCATATTGGATTTCAAAATTCTTTAAAGTTGATGACAGAATTGGATTCTGCGACCTTTTCAATTTGTTTCCCCATCTATCAGGTTTGGATCCATTACCTCAGAGTCTAATGGGGCTCTGGCAAACTTTTGCTACAGGGGATTGAAGACTTCATTCTTGCATAGAAACCTGTAAAAATGACGATGAGTACACTGAAAAATCACAAAATTCACTCTCAGAATCGGGCTTAATGGCGGAGAGACGCAGGTACCATGGGGGATTCCTATCTAAATTGAGACAAATCTCTGTGTTTTCGTAGAGAAAGTGACATAATAGACAGGAATCTCCCATGATTTTTGTTATATTTGCTGGTTTTAACGTCAGATTGGACAATTTATTTCCTTATAGCAAAAGTTTGCAACAGCCCCATTCCTGATATGCAGCAATCTTCCAATGGGTCTGTTGCAAACTTTTGTTACAATGCATAAGAGTGTTTAGTGTAAAGTAAAATCGCCTGAAAAGTCCATTGGTGGCATCAGAAAGTCATAAAATGCAATAATAAACTCACAAGAGGCGTTTAATGAAATCCAAGAAGGCGGAGAACTATCGAGCAATTTGTATGCATGCACCACAAACATCCAAGGATGGCCAACTTTGACAACCTCACTGGAGGTGGAGGTTATGTGTTTGTTTACGTTGTGATTGGTTGTGATCGATATTGTGAGGTTGGCTATCCTTGGATGTTCGTAGTGCATGCATGCATATTGCTCGATATTTCTCCGCCATCTTGGATTTCATTAAACGCATCTTGTGAGTTTATTATTGCATTTTATGACTTATTGATGCCACCAATGGACTTTTCGGGCGATTTTACATCAGTTTCGACACTCCTAATTGTTGTAGCAAAAGTTTGCAACAGACCCATTGCAAGATCAGGGGCTATGTGCACAGATAAACCAGAAATCAGTTAGACATACCTCAGTCTTTTTGGTTTAGGAACTTGCATATCAGCAATAGCAGCAGTAACAGCAGCTGCGTCTCCTGAATCATTTGTCTTTTTTAGATCATACTGTGCTTGGTCAGCATTCACAGGCATTGGCTGAAAACATAAAAAAGAATAAGAATAAGAACCCATCTATAGCGCATTATGCTTATATTTTCAAAGCAAAAAATGGATCTGTTGCAAAACGAAAAGGAGCATTGGACGAAACCAACTTTTTTTTAAGGACAAAAAAAAATGTGACTAAAATTACAGGACAAAAGACATAGGTACTTTGGATATAAAAATAATTAGACTAAAAACTCATGAACGTTGCAGTCAAGGACGAAAATAATAAAAAGACCAATTGTTCTACAGGGCGAAATTTGATTGGACGAATTGTCAAGGACCAATTTTCAAAGGACAAAAAAAAAGGACGAAAAATCGAGCAGACGAAAAAAACGGGACGAAACGTCTGTTAACCGCTTGTCTGTGATGTTTTTTGGCCATTTAGTTTGTAATTGTTTTAATATTTAAACCAACGTAGAATAATCAATTTTCAGAGGATTCACCGAATCTCTCAGAAATCGACACTTTCGCGTAGGTTCAAATGAAAAATAAACAGGGTTGCCAAATAGCACAAGCCACCACTAAATCCCAGCAAGAGGATAGGATAGGAGAAGTGGAGAATGTTCCGAGCGTTCAAACACTAGCACTAACCAAACCATTGAGCGAAACCATTTTTTTCTTTTTCTTTTGAGGACTTTTAAATACATCTTCGTCATCATCATCATCATATTCCCCTTCAGATCCTAGATCCACAATTTCCACATCGGCTCCACCTGGAAATTGGAAAAATTCAAACAAGTATTTAATAAGCTGAATAGAAAGAAGAACGATCCCTTAACCCCTACCAGTCGAATGAATTTGCACAATCACTTGTATTTAAAGCGGGGGAACTACAGTAAACTCTCGATTTACCGGATTTCAGGGGACCGGCCGAAAAATCCGGTAAATCGCGAAATCCGGTAATCCGAAAACTCGCATTTTTCGCGGCGAAATCGCGGACCGAAAACTCGCATTTTTCGCGGCGAAATCGCGGAATTTTTAGGTATTTTTTCTCCCCCCCCTCCCCCGCAAATTTTCACTGTTTCGACTAACCTGAGCCTGAGGGTTTTATTTACAAAAGCACAAAACACGCGTGGGGGATTAGAACACGATAATTTGGTACTAACCGTTCGTTTGTTGAGTGTTTTTCATTTCTCTTAGCTAAAAATCTCTTTGGAAAAAATCAGCTGACTTTTTCCAAAGAGGTTCAGCCGATATCGCTGTCAGCCAGCGTTGCCAATGTTGGCAAGTTCTTGAAGTGCCAAAGCCATAAACTACGTGCTTCACGCGTGAGCGCGTGGAGCCAACGCACTACGGGCGGCAACGCTGCGCTGCTGTCAACGCGGGAAAGCAGCGAAGCTTCCCTGTCGCTTGACGCATTTTTCAAAACACCGCGACTGATGAGTTTGGAGAGTGACTCATGGTGATTCTTTGGGATCACGGCATCGTGTCACGGGAAAAAACTGCTATATCTGAGCAAAGTCCTGTAAATTGAGAAGAAATTTCTTCTTGGGACCGAGAAAAAATCCGGTAAATCGCGAAATCCGGTAAACCGCGATCCGGTAAATCGAATGAAATTTAACATCGTTCTTATGGGACTTTTGCCGGGACCGGAAAAATTTTCCGGTAAATCGCGAAATCCGGTAAATCGAGAGTTTACTGTAGGTTTAAAAGCAGCGCTGTAGCATGCATTTTGTGCTCTACCGGCAAAAATGCAAACTAGGCATGCACTAGAGGGTCAACATACTAACACTAAGGTGCAAAAGCACTGTAAATATTTGACAAATGTTGCATGGTGCCCAAAAGAAAGATGAAGGAGAGTTTACGGCGGAACGGAATTTATCGAGCACAACCCGTAGAACTCAAGTGCCGAGCAGGACTCGACACACGAGCGATAAGGGTCAACAAGGGTTATTTTTTGAGACAATCAAATTGACAACAAATGATAACATTATTTTTAAAAATTTGATCCAACAAATTTTTTTTGTCACAGTAAATACTATCCAGAATATTATCTTTGCTGCAGCTGTTATTGAGTTGAGATGTGTCAAAGAATGATCCCTAATTTGGAGGGCGCAACAGTTCATGAGTTGTAGTGCTGGCAGTGTTGTCATATTTGGCGGTAAGTTCAAAAATTTTGAATTACGTAATGGGAAAATTTGTATAATTATACGCAAAACGGCAGTCCTGAGAGTTGCTATTTGCTCTGTCAAGGTATTACCACAGAATAATACAATCAGAAGGGAAACTCTAATTCATTTTGAAACATTCTTTACTTCGGGCCGCCATGTTCGAAAGTGAGTATCTTCGGCAATCTGCGGCAGATCTTTGGCAACTGGCCGAGTTGTGATTGGTTGTATAGCCTGAAAAAGCATGTCCGCCATCTTGAGAAGTGAGTAGGCACAGTTACCAGTTTGTGCTGGTAAATTCCAAATCTTGTTTCCATTGGCTCTTATGGGAGTTCCCTTCTGATTGTATTATTCTGTGGTATTACTAGAGTGTTGGTGAGTTTTACCATTAGGAACTTCGGTTGATTCAATGTTCTTGGGGGGCTCACTTTTTGTCTCCGCCTTTGGAGCCCCTTGCCTTTCAAGTTCTTCTCTCCTGGCTTCCATTTCTGCGCAACGTTCATAGTATTCTTTCATAATTTCTTCATTTTGTCTTCCAACATTTTCTGAAAGGAAGAATATGGATCAGTTAAAAGTATTAAAGACACACACACAACAGTTCAAAGATACAAAAAAAAAAAAAAATTGAGAAGATAAGTGGTGTAGCTTACAGAAAAAAGTGTTGAACTATCTACACCATGAGATATACATTCTTAGTTCTAGCTGAACGGTACTTCAGGGCTGCATTAAATTCTTCTTCCGCGAGGAAAATTTCACTTAATTTTAATAGATCTTTAACACACACTAAAACAAGCTTTGGCCTTAAAATTTTTATAAGTGCTTCACAGAATTTCAACTCAAAACAACACACTCACTCAAATATCTGCCGAAAGCGAGATAGATTCAAAGTTGATGACTTTTCTGCTGAACGCTGATTGAAAACAAGGAAGTCCAAACTTTTGCCACACTTTTAGTAGATCAACCATTTTTTGCAAGCCTCAACTACTTCCATGCCAAGAATCAATCATAGGATGTTATTTCAAATATCTTCTTCACTACCTCTTAATATTTATTGAGAGAGCGGCTTACCTTTTTCACGTTTCTGCCATGCTAGAGCCGAACATAGTAAGGCCAAAGTTTTCCCTGAGCCAGTAGGACTTTCTACTAAACAGTTGCGAGAACTATTGCAACCTCGTATGACCTGAAAGATTTAAAAGGTGGAATAGACGTCAGAAACACAAATGATGACTACAAGTGATACTCCATAAAAGCAGGTTTAAAAGGGGACTAAAAGTTAAAAAAAAAAAATATTTCACAGGTGTGTTCTGCAGGTCGAGCTTGGTGCCGATGAAACTTTGTAAGGATAGAATAAAATGCAAACCTTTTTCATTTTAACCCTTTGTATCCTGGCAGTACAAATTTGTACCACCAAATTAACATGGTTTTAAACATATCTTCAAAAAAGTCAGTATGCACATCAAACTAAATGAGAAAAGTTAATTTTATTTCTTGAGATTGATAGAGAATTTGTGAGAAGGGTTTGAAAGAGTGCCGGATTTAAAGGGTTAAATAGCCATGGACCAATAAACGTTCGGTACAGACGGTCCCCGAAAGATGTTGGATGGTGAGCGTTTACGTGTGCTTTTAAATGGCCTCAGATGCACACCAATCATCTGGGTGCAGGACCGTCTGTACCAAACATTTATTGGTCCCAGGTTTTGAATTGGTCAAATTATCTAAAGAGTCGCAGTTTAGGTTAGAATTAATCCCCGGTAGACTCAATCGATACACCGGGTCTTAGTTCCGTTTTAAACGGAAAAATGATGGAACTGATCAGAACAGGGTTAGGGGTAATTAATTTTTTCCTTTGGTAAAAGTACTGTAACAGAATGACTGCTTTTTTCCCAGAGTGGCACACCTGGCAGTGAAACTGCGGACAGAGTGTGAAGCCAATGACACTATCTATTAGAAAAATAATGCGGCTAGCTTTTAAACTCATCGTTCCATTGCTGAGTTACAGGGAGATCCTTACTCTTCTTCAAAAGAAAAAAAAAAAAAAAAAAAAAAATCGTAAAAAAAATAATAGAAAAAAAATATTAAAATAAAAGTAATAGAAAAAAAAGCAATAAAAATAATAAAATAATAGAAAAATTTCTTCCAAGTCCGGACAGATCTGACTTATCTTGAGATGTGAATGGGTTAATGGTGATGTCAGATGACTGAGAATGATCGCTTTTGATTACAAACGATTGTAAGTACAACCGTCTCTATCACTCCCTTGTGACCCCTGTACAGCGCTATCTCTCTCTGAATTCTGAAAAATCATGAATGGAGCAGTTTCAGGAAGAGTTTATTGGTAAAAATGAAATTCTCGAGTTCCTTGGTAGTGCTTTCTGAGAGAAAATGTTATAGAGGATATAACCTCGAATACAAAATTCTACAGTAGAGAGAGATAGCAGTACACGAGGGTCCTAAGAGAGTGACAGGGATGGTTTGAAACCACAATGAGCATTGATGGCAATTGATGAGGGCATCCTTGGCTAACTGGTAACTTCTTTTAGTCATTCTAAAGAAGATGGTTTGAAACCACAATGAGCGTTGATGGCGACTGATGAGGGCATCCTTGGCTAACTGGTAACTTCTTTTACGTCACTCTAAACAAGTCTATGATGGGAACCGGATCATTCAATATGTTCCACCTCATGAGTGGATTGGTCGATTCAGCAATTTGGCAACCATGCATTCTTTACGTTTGAACGTATTAGTTACAATCGATTCTTGAGGGGGCAGTGGCTCTTTTACAAATCGATTGTAATTTCATATGTAATGATCATACATTCAAATGGGAAGAATCCACAGGTGCCAGATTGCTGGATTTGCCTCTGCTTCACCTAAAAAAATATAGGTAATAGAATAAATAAGAAAGAATTAACTTACTTTATCCATTATAGCCATCTGTGCCCCATACGCTTTATGGGGAAATTCGACATAGACACCTCCAATGGTATAGACATGACTGCTCATATCTGAATTCTGTGGATTCTGTGAACAACAGAACAGATTCTGTCTTACTGTCTTACAAGGAATTTGGCTACTTTCAAACTTAGGAAAGCTCTAATGCTCAAAACATTTGCTTGGTGACCTTTCACACTAAAAATGCATGGTATCAAAACATACATTTCATTGATGCCACTTAAAAAAAAAAAGGAGTGAATCCAAGATTTATTATTCCACCCCTTTATTCAACTCATCCCCCCCCCCCCAGTTATTAGTTTGTTTTGTTATTTTAAGTTTATTTTGTTTTTGGAGCCCCTCCGCACAAGTTTTACTTTTGTAGGTGGTGACCCTGAACTATTTTCATTTTTTATTGTACTGTTTGAATTTATTAAATAAATATTCAAATTCAAATTTCAGTTCAAATAAACTGATTTGTCTTACTTAATATAAGAGATGTACTCAGCTTTCACTTGAGTGGTTTGTCCCACCGATGCAGATGAGAAATTCCCAGTTCTGTTTTACAAGCATGGTGTGTTTACAGTCCCTTGTTGAAACAATAATGATTTGATTGCTTTAACATAACCTAGAGTTGGTAAATTCTCTGGATTGGGATTTGACAAAATAGCTCAGATGTGCAGTGGCAAAAGAAACGTTGGTAAAGAGAAATTCTGCAAACTGCTTAAAATCATTGCAGATCAATCACTCAACAATGCATTTTTGGTAAGTCAAGGCTAGAGGTCGTTTCACAAAAGCTGGCCAATGACAGATGGGTTTACTTACCGCGCAGAGACGAGTTTGTGTTTTTGAGCATGTGCAAAAACACAAACACGTCCTTGCACAGCCAGCCGTATGATCCGTCATTGGTCTTCTTTCATGAAACGAGCTCTACTTACTTGTCCCAAGAGCTGAGCTCTTCATTTCTTGTCCATAAAACAAATTGGATCCAAACGCATTGCTTGGAATATTCAAGTCTTTCAATTCAATTGAGACTCAAGGAATCAGTCATAATCACCAGACTAAAATTGAATCCTATTAATTTAGAATTTTTCTTCCTCCTCTTGTGACAGCAAATTTTTCAAACCTTACTCTTATGGGGTTTTTCTGATTGAGGGTGAAAAACTACTCGACAACTTCAACATCATCCTTCACTTAAATGGATGTCCAATTACGATGTCATCTCACAGATGTCTATATATACCGCGCCCCTAGAGATCACAACCAACCACCTTTTGCACTGATTTTCTAACTGTCCGCTTGGAACACTTGCACTCCCCTGCGCGGGTGCTCAACATCATGTTCAGGAGCACAATGCCGTAGGTAAGATTAAATTCAACGGATGCTTGGCACCATCAAAATAAGCCACTCCCATAATCTGTACATAAAGTGAGAAAGATGTCGTTCAAACACCTGTCAAAAAGACAATTTGAACTTTGATTTCGGTTCCTTTCTGATCATACATGCTCAATTCTCCTGTTTTGAACTTTGCTCAATTCTCCTGTTTTGAACTTATCACCCTACTGTGATTTGTATGAAGCATAGGCAAGTTTCTTCTGTAACATGACGTCCCATATCAAACCAAACTACACAGCAGAAACAGACTACAGTTACGAAAATTTTTACATAGACAAACCAGAGGGCAAAAAACATAAATTATCATGACATGTACCACCCAAACTATCGTAGGAGAAAAGATTTAAAGAATGCCATACCTCCATGACCAAGGAAAATTTCTGCCAATCTGTAAATGTTCGGAAAACTTTTGACAGGACAACTGAAAACTAAGATTAAGTTTTGAGGCTTCCAAAAGAGATATTGGAGATTGAGATGGAAGGGACCAAGTGTTTATAACCTGAAGGAAAAGAAGTTAAGTGGTCTTACATTTTGAGAGTCACTTGACCAAAGATTGGAAACTAAAGATTTAAGGTTTCCGAGAAAAGACATGATCAAACTTAAACTCAAAGGATAACTGATAACTTATAAAAAGGCAAGCACAAAGGTGAAATGTCAAAATTCAAAACATAACAGAGTGGTTTCTCAAGTGAGAAAAATGATCAAAACGAACCCGCGAAAATTTCACAAGTTACCACATGTATAAAATTGAACTGTTGTCAGGTCGGAATACTTTGGGAATACTCTCTGAAAATGGCAAATTTTCTCTCAAATTGTTTAATTTCATATAAAAATCATAACGCTATGATATAGAATTATCGTTGATTTTAAGGCTTAAAAAGCACTCAAAACATTTCTAAAATTAAGGAATCTCTTCAATATTTTTATTCAGCATTTTGGCAGCAGTGCTGGTTTTTGAACCGATTGGCGATGTTCGGTGTTTATTCTGATTGATGACAGCGCCTACTCATCGGTGTCTTTTCCACATAAACATCTCATGGTGGAAAGTCGTGCGTGAATTTAGTTGCGGAAGGTAATTTTTTATCCTATTCAATCTAATTATTCTTGGCATTTTATTTATATTTATTATTATTTCTTTATTACTAGTGTAACGATACGCCATTACCATCGTGCATTTTCCAAATTTATGTAACATTTCGCTCGGCAATCTGATCGATGTTATTCACTACATGCCGCCTCTGTCAGAAGCGTGTGGTTTAGGCTGTACTTCCATTATTTAGTTAATGCATGCTCGCGGAATCGCATTATTTTCGAGAGTAACTCTGCTAATCTACTCATTTTGTGATCTCTGAGGTGATGTTACGTATATCGTGACTAGTGTCCTGACTGCTCTCCCCCTTGCTTGTTTCCAAACCCATCTAGTCGACAGTGTACAAGTGTCATAACTTCAGCAGTACTGCCTATCCTGTTGAAACTTCTAGTGCACCTACACTCTGTTCATGACTTTTCCAAAGTTCCTGGAACCTTTCGTTTTCCTTAAGTCCAAACTCAGCAAACGGGTTTACGTAGCACTTACCCCTGTTGAGTGACTAAAAGTTTAGTCGTACTTTCCATGTATCTCCAAATGTATCATTAAGACTGCATGGATTGAAGCCGTGGCCTTTGGCCGTTTCACTTTTGACAACTTGGTCCAGTAATCTATTTCTACTACCTACTCTTCCGCAGTATTTTTCTCGAACTGGTATTTGCTTAAAAACAGCTCTTCAACCAGCAGTGACTTGCCGTCCTCCCTCTTCTCACTTGTAAAAGCAGAGTTTACTGCGTCCTTTTTGCACCTATACCGATACGCTATTAGAAACTATTAGCTTTTGACCATTGACTGGCTCTCTTACAAAATTGCTGCACAAAGGTACTCGCTCCAGATTTCTTTCTGAATGAACTAGGAATAGTGGTACTTCACCGATCAGCAGGCCTCTTATAGTCAGAGTTGCAGCCACTTAGTAAGGGAGTAGAGAGTCTTCCTCGAAAGAGTACTGTGCCACCTGTGATTTTTGTTTTCATTGAGGAGGTGGAACTATGTGAGCTTTCGCAATCAAAGCTTGCCCTTCGTGAACCAATCTAGTCGATGGTTGGCAAGTATTTGCTGACTCCACATGTTTCTATTTGTTTAAGATTTTGAAGTTTCTAATTTGAATTCTATCTTTTCCAGGTTCACGGACCCCTATTTAATCATGGGGGCTTACAAGTATATACAAGAACTTTATAGGAAAAAGCAAAGTGATGTTATGCGATATTTATTACGTGTTCGAGTATGGCAGTATAGGCAGTTATCCAGAGTCCACCGAACGCCTCGCCCAACAAGGCCAGACAAGGCTCGCAATTTAGGATATAGAGCTAAGCAAGGTATGATAAAGTTTCAATTTTATTCATCATTTATGGTGGTATGGTATTAACTTGCCTGATTCACTGAAATCTACAGGTATGTGGGACAAAATCAGTGCACTCGTGATACGAGGCTGCCACTTTAGCAGGGAGAATGATTGAACTTGATATCTGTGCAACATGAATGGAAACATCAGTCGATTACTGCTCCTGACCAATCAGGTTGTGTGGTTGGGGGTTTGAAGTAGAGATGGGTAGTATCCGTTCCTTGGTCGGATCCGTTCCAAACGGATCCGGTCCGCGATCGGATCCGCTCACCGGATTCGTTCCTTCAGGTCCTTTGGGTCCTCTCGCTTGTCTCGGTCCGTCGGATCCGAGGAGCCGGACGGATCCGATCGAGACCGATCCGTCTCCATAATAATAATAATTGATAGATGATTATTTATTTTCATTTGGGTTTAACTTATAGAGGTTACGTAAAGTAAAGTAAAGAAAGTAACAAACACAGCGGAACGGCAACGGCCGGTCCGGACCTCTTTCAGTTTCAGGCTCATCAAGCATCAAGCCAGAGAGAGAGATTACTTCAGAGGTCCGGAACGGATCCGTACTTTCAAGCCATCACGCGAGGGTAGCTATTAATATAGGTACCCTAGCTATCAGGTGATCATGATCGGGTCCTTCAGGTCCTGGACACGTGGAACGGATCGCAGGTCCTTCGGGGCCCGGACACGTGGAACGGAGCGCAGGTACTTCAGGTCCTGGACCCGTGAAACAGATCGTAGGTCCTTCAGGTCCTGGACCCGTGGAACGGACCTGGATCTGTTATGGTGTGGATGCACTGCGAAGTCGTTGCCACATTGGTACCGGGACCATAGACTAGGCTCACGCGACTCCTTCGCTTCCTCCTCTGACTGAGTCCTCTGTCCCAGTTTCGAGTTTTTAGCAATCGTTTTATTTTAGACGTATTTTTAAGGTTGTTTCGTGAAAACAGAGAGAGGTTATTGGAAATTAAATCAGTTAAGAAACAACCCCAAAAATGGCTCCGGACCGAATCTTTTTGCGTCACCGGACCCGTTCCGATCGTTCCTTTGAAGGATCCGTTCCTTCGGACCGAATCGGTCCGGATTTACACACCTCTAGTTTGAAGTTGATGTTTTCATATAAGCTGTAGATCTGTCAAGTCAGATCATTTCTGAGACAATCTGCAAGTGTGTTGTAAAGTTCCTTTCCGCTGCAGCCCATGTAACTACGGAAGTAATGCCAGACTCTTACTTTATTCAGATCATTGGAAGTTTTTGAAGGTAGAGACACAGAATAATACAACCAGAATGGAAACTCCGTCGGATTTTGAAGCAAATTCATTTCACGTCCGCCATGTTGGAATATAGGATGTTTACATCTGGATTCGCGCGCGAAAAAAAATAAAGAACATGATCCGCAAAATTTTCATTCTGAAATGCCATTAGATTAAAAGTAAGGCCAAAAACTTAAGATTTCTCTCCAGAATTTACAGAAGTAAATGAGTTTCAACACAAATCACACTCGTCCGCCATGTTGGGATATAAGACCACAGCGTTGCCTATTGGTGCCGTTAAATTCCAAACTTGCTTCCATTGGCTCTTATGGGAGTTTCTGTTCTGATTGTATTATTCTGTGGTAGAGAGGTGTAGTCTCTGAAGTGCTTGTAACACCGAAAGGTTTTGACAGTTGAGAATGCTCAGGGACAGGGTGTCAACTGTCAGAGCAAACCTGGAAAATCAGGGAATTTGGTTTCAAAACCTGGAAATTACAATTTTCTCTCACAAGCAGTGTTTTTCATGGCAGTTTCAGTGTGTTTTTGGTGTTCACTGCCATTGTACTTGAGGGCTGTATTCTGATGCCTTATTTGTCCTACCAGCCCAAAATAACTGTTTATTGGAATTTTTGATAGGTTTGCAATCCATGCGTTTCTCTGGGAAATAGTCATGAACTGTGTGAAAAAATTGAAGAAATGTCAGGGAATTTGAAAATTCAACTTTGCTAGACATCCTGGGAGAACAAAAGGTCGCTTTGATTACTCAAGGGTTGGCCATGTGTCTCAAATTCTTGACTGACAAAACTCTTGGGTTTGATAGTTCAGTGGGGGAAGAAATGAATCCTGACCGTAAGACATTATACTAAATTGAGTTTATAACAAGTTTTACGAGGCAAACTTGCTGTGTATCATGTGATAATCAAAAATACTCCAGCATTCATTTGCTTGTTCAACAACTGCATCACCATAGGAATTTGTAGCCTTTTCATGGTAATGATCGACGAGAAATTGGTGACATTCAATCGGATGCCACTGTAGTAGTACATGAAAGTCCCTCATCTTTTCTAATTTTTTAGTTGTTTGAAGCTCTTCTGGTTTACTATTTCACTAATGTCAAAGTAATGGTCTCCAAATAGTGTTTCATCTCTCAGATCACGGTTTTTCGAATTCTGGCTAATTGGCTATGACCCCTCTTGATTTTTGTTTTTGTTCGTTTCAGGATTTTTAGTTTACCGTACCAAAGTCCGGCGTGGTAATCGTAGGAAACCAGTACCTAAGGGATGCACCTATGGTAAACCCAAGAACCATGGTGTAAACCAGTTGAAACCTACCCGCAATCTTCAAGCTTTGGCTGAGGTAATTACCATTTTCTTTTATTCTAACTCTGTATCTTGTACTATAACCTAGAAAAGGAAACACCCAGGTCAAAATTTTTACGATTTTGAATCTTGGAAATGTTTTAATATTTTTGTGGCTTTCAATTGTTTAAGGACTAAGCAGGATGCCCTTTTTAAAGTAAGTCATGATATATCTAAAATTCTGTAGCAAATAACGGAAAAATTTAACAATAAGAATTTGGAACGGGTAGCTTTCTTTTGCAGGCCTTAGTTCTTATAATAAACTTAATAAAGAACTTTTACGGAATAAGTCAACACACAGTTTATGGTATCAGGCTGTAGGCACTCATGTAATGAATTCTGTACATCTTCCATACTAGGGCAACACAAACGCTGCAAGCGCTCTCTATTAACAGTTACTTATACAACTATATAATCAGTCTTACAAATATTACAGTTCCCTATTTCATTTAAGGCTTTAGAAAAAGTAGGTGCCCCCAGAATCGTGGTGTCATATTCAATGATTGTAGCAAACAGATCGTAACATATTTACAGTGATGATACAGAAGTTAATGAGTAGAATGATTTTTTACTTTCATGCACCTGTAGCTGAGTCTATTCTAAATTGACCTAAAGATTTTTCCAATTCCTGTTATAATTGCCATGATGATATTCTTATTTGTTTGATTGAAATGATATTTTACTTCATGCACCTGTAGCTGAGTCAGTTATAACAAAAAATAGTTGATACCCTGCTCTATTTCAGTATCTTGGGAGTGAATAATTCAATTTCTTATATTTTGTTGAACTTCAACGTCAATTCCTTCGGAGATCTCTCTCTCTCTTCTTGCGGTGGCAATTTGTATTTGACCATGATGATATTTTCCACCAACTATGATTTTAATGATTTTTAAAACATGCACCTCCAGCTGAGTCAACTACACCTTTGCTGCAGCATTACCTATCTTATGATAATAGCATTTTTTTTTTTTTTTTGGCCTACATTTAGCCCTCATATCTCATATTTTACCTCTTTGTTATGAACCTTAACCTCATTCTCTGAAAATTTCCGACCCACAAGGGTAGGGCCTTTCAATTGGCCAGCTAATACACGACTTGTAAACAGCTCTGGAAGAACTTAAGATCAATGGAAAAAGGGAAAACTTATCCTTTTGCTTTAGCTCCCACTGAAAGTTTAAGTCACCTGTTGAGATATTGTAATGATGAGGATTTTAACTTTCGCGGTTTCCACCAGAGGAAGTTTACTTCTTGTGATGGTATGAACGTCTGAATACTTTCTCAACAGTAATTAGATGATTTTACTCTCTAGCATACTTTTTTCATTATCAGCAAACACCTAACATTATTCCCTGAAAAAATCCTGACACTGAAGGGTAGGGCCTTTCAATCGGCATATACACATCATGGAAAGCACCTTCGAAAGAACTGGAAATCATTGAGATGAAGCAACAATTACTCCCCAAGCTTCACATCTCCTCCGAAATCAGTGTTACTTCATCTTATTCTTGGATTTTTATTAGACCTGCTCCCTTTTGAGAAATTGTAATGATGAGGATTTTAACTTTCGCGGTTTCCACCAGAGGAAGTTTCCTTCTTGTGATGGTATGAATGTCTGAATGCTTTCTCAACTGTAACTAGATGAACTTTCTCAATTGCAAACTTTTCTCACCATCAGTAGTCACCTTTTTTCACTCCATGTCATGAACTATTTGAGTTGTCGCAATGATGAGGATTTTAACTTTCGCGGTTTCCACCAGAGGGAGGAAACTCCTTGTGATGGTTTGAACGTCTGAGCACTTACATTCTAGAAAGTTAGCACTAGGCTTACTGCTTACAGTCGTTACTAATTTTCATAATTCCATTTCCATGTCAAACTATTTGAGTTGTTGCAATGATGAGGATTTTAACTTTCGCGGTTTCCACCAGAGGGAGGAAACTCCTTGTGAAGGTTTGAACGTCTGAGCTCTTACATTCCAAAAGACGCAGTAGGCTTACAGTTGCTTCTTTTTCTGATTCCATTTCCATATCAAAAATTAATTAAGCTGTCGCAATGATGAGGATTTTAACTTTCGCGGTTTCCACCAGAGGGAGGAAACTCCTTGTGATGGTTTGAACGTCTGAGCTCTTACATTCCAAAAAACGCAGTAGATTTACAGTTGTTTCTTCTTTTTCTAATTCCATTTCCATATGAAAAATTAATGAAGCTATCGCAATGATGAGGATTTTAACTTTCGCGGTTTCCACCAGAGGGAGGAAACTCCTTGTGATGGTTTGAACGTCTGAGCACTTGCATCCCCTAAAATTAATGTTAGGCTTACAGTTGTTTCTAATTTTCATAATGCTATTTCCATATCATAAATTATTTGAGCTGTCGCAATGATGAGGATTTTAACTTTCGCGGTTTCCACCAGAGGGAGGTAACTCCTTGTGATGGTTTGAACGTCTGAGCACTTACATTCTAGAAAGTTAGCATTAGGCTTACAGTTGTTTCTAATTTTCATAATTCCATTTCCATGTCAAACTATTTGAGTTGTCGCAATGATGAGGATTTTAACTTTCGCGGTTTCCACCAGAGGGAGGAAACTCCTTGTGATGGTTTGAACGTCTGAGCACTTACATTCTAGAAAGTTAGCATTAGGCTTACAGTTGTTACTAATTTTCATAATTTCATTTCCATGTCAAACCATTTGAGTTGTCGCAATGATGAGGATTTTAACTTTCGCGGTTTCCACCAGAGGGAGGAAACTCCTTGTGATGGTTTGAGCGTCTGAGCACTTACATTCCAAAAGACTCTGTAGGCTTACAGTTGCTCCTTTTTTTTAAATTCCATTTCCATATCAAAAATTAATTAAGCTGTCGCAATGATGAGGATTTTAACTTTCGCGGTTTCCACCAGAGGGAGGAAGCTCCTTGTGATGGTTTGAACGTCTGAGCACTTCCATTCCATAAAATGGACGTTAGATTTCCAGTAATTGTAGCTGTTTCTTCTTTGTATAGTTCCATTTCCATATCACAAATTATTTGAAACATCTCAGTGATGAGAATCTTAACTTTGGCAGTGTCCACGAGACGAAATGTTATTTTCCAGTAATGGTTCTAATGTCAAAGCAGTCTTAAAGCAACACATGGCGGCTATTTTCTGAAAATCTTTGAGTTGACAATGATGATACTTTCCACCAACTATGAAGTGCAATGATTTTTAAAACATGCACCTCCAGCTGAGTCATATTTTGATTATGTAGATTTGTTGATCTCTTATCATTGAAACTATCAAGAGATCAACTTTTGCACTAATTGAAAATATGCCATGCTTAGAAATTTACAATTAAAATAAGCACCAGAAATAGTTTGCTTGAAGATTACACTATGATGAGGATTTTAACTTTCGCGGTTTCCACCAGAGGAGGTCTTTCTTCTTGTGATGGTGTGAGCGTCTGAGTATATCTTGAAGCTGTTAAGTTTCGTCTTTTTGGACGTACTAAATTTATTTGAGGCGGTGACCATCTTTTTATTTTCTTCTTTAAGTTGCGTTTCACTGATGTATAATTAACTGCAATTGTGAGGATTTTGACTTTCGCTGTTTCCACCGGAGGGAATGTTATTTACCAGAGATGGTTTGAACGTATGAGCAGTTTTTAGGCAACAAACACCGTAGCTGCTTTCTTTTTTCTGAAAATAAATTTGTTGACAATGATGATACTTTCCACCAACTATGAAGTGCAATGATTTTCAAAACATGCACCTCCAGCTGAGTCATTATTTTTGATCAAGTAGATTTTTTGCTTTCTTTTCATTTGTAAGAAATAATTACATTTATCACTCTTCAATTTATTTAAAATATCCTGTGGTGAAAATCAACTATTACGATTATCACCGGAAAGTGTCAGCTCGAAGATTGCTATGATGAGGATTTTAACTTTCGCGGTTTCCACCAGAGGGAGGAAACTCCTTGTGATGGTTTGAACGTCTGAGCACTTACATTCTCAAAAGTTAGCATTAGACTTACAGTTGTTACTAATTTTTTTCATAATTTCATTTCCATGTCAAACTATTTGAATTGTCGCAATGATGAGGATTTTAACTTTCGCGGTTTCCACCAGAGGGAGGAAACTCCTTGTGATGGTTTGAACGTCTGAGCACAACTTCAATCAGTAAATCTTGTAGTATTCTACAGCTGTTTTCACAATACACAAAATTGAATCCTTGTGATGATCCACATGCCAGACTAATTTTAAAAGCAGTAATCTCTTAACTGATGTGGGAGTCCAGAAACTTGTTTTTATCCATGGCTCATTAATTTACATCCTCTTCATTTCTTCTTATGAAGAGCTCTTTGCTTGCATTGATTTCAATGATGTTATTTTCCACCAACGATGATTCAAAATGATTTTCAATCACATGCACCTCCAGCTGAGCTAATCTTTGCATTTTATTTCGGTATCAAAGTTTTTAAACTAATCCCTCCCGCACACACATTCGTAGTTCACTAATTTTTCTCCTAGCTGTAATAGAATCATTCGATCGCAGCCTATTCTCAATGAAGGTTTTTATAAGTGTGCTATGGACTACTGCTTTTCCCTTATCTTTAAAACACCTGTTTTCTTGCTTGCATTGACTTCAATGATGTTATTTTCCACCAACGATGATTCGAAATGATTTTCAATCACATGCACCTCCAGCTGAGATCATTACTGCATTTGAAGTTAAACTGTATCTCTGTTTTTACTTTGACACCCCCCCCCCCCCCCCCCCCCCCCCCCTTTCCTAACTGCATTGACTTCAATGATGTTATTTTCCACCAACGATGACTCGAAATGATTTTCAATCACATGCACCTCCAGCTGAGATCATTACTGCATTTGAAGTTAAACTGTATCTCTGTTTTTACTTTGACACCCCCCCCCCCCCCCCCCCCCCCCCCCTTACTAACACAAACGCACACAACCAATTCACTTTTTCACAGGCTGTCTACGCATTTCTCTCCTATTTTTAAGCTTACCACTGATTGCACCGTGCTCTCAATGAAAATATATTAACGTTTTTTCACGAATTTTAACATTTTTTCTCCTGCATTGATTTCAATGATGTTATTTTCCACCAACGATGATTCGAAATGATTTTCAATCACATGCACCTCCAGCTGAGATCATTAAATGCATTTTAAGTTATTTTTATCACTGTTTTTACACTGACATCCCCTCTCCCACCCTCAATCGATCCCTTTTTTTTTCAGAGACGGTCTACATCTTTTTAAAATGCCATGAATTAATACTTTTCGCTTAGTTCTTAACACTGCCTGTTTCATTGCATTTTACTAGAAAAAGTTTTTGATCCATTTAGATCAAATAAGTCTGAATTGTTTGCTGAATCAATAACTCTGAAACTCGAAATTATTTCCTGGTTGTGTATTCATTATTCCAGTCGCTTTTTCAGTTACATCTGAATATTCAATTGCGCAGTAGGTAATGATGATCTCCTTTTTTAAACAACTTCCATGGCCAACTGAATCTACTTCTGTAGCGAAAATTGATCTGAACCTAATGCGCCAGTTTCTAATTGAATTGCAAAACAAACCTAACTTTACTCTAAAGTTCATCAATGATCTAAACATATATTTCAAGAAGATCCTCTGAGTCTCCTTTATATTCCGTCTCTGATTCACTTGCTTGCTCTCAGTTTTTCTGAACAAATTATGTTCTTAGTCAAGAAACCTTGAGCCTTAACCCTTTCATGCTTGCATTTCGGGATTTTACTTTTATTTAGATTTATTTAGACCGTTCAAAAGAAGACAATTTTCCAAGAATTTTGATGGGTCACCAATTTTTTGCAAAATGTCTTTTTAAATTCCATTGAATTCCATGTTACATTAATTGGTACGCATGTGAACAATCTCCATTGAAAGGTCTAAGTCCTAAAAATTATTTTGGCCACTCAAAAGAAACTCTGTCTGTCCGCTTTGTTCATTTTGTCAAAATTCTTGCACTGTAAACACCATGTCCTCCTTCGATTTTTAAACTTTTTGACTTAATTTACATTTACCAGTCCCCTCTCCCCTCCAACAAACAGTGGAGATTTCAATTTTTGCTTTTATAAGTTCATTTCATTGCTCAAAATTTATTAACCTCATTTTTTTAGGGTTAGTTTATGATGACAGATTTTCACAGTCATTGATGAGTATATTTCACCGAGTATATGAAATATGTTTTGATTTATATTTCGCATACATCTGAGACAAGTGAAATCCTTTTTGGTAAAGAACCTGGATCTTTGTCTGATCTTACGGGATACATTTTTCAGACACCATTTCTGAAAGTTTCTGTAACTTGTACAATTCATTTATCTCTTTTATTTTTGGGTAATGTACGACGCAACTACTTTTCACTGTCACTGATGAATTTATTTCACCGAGTATATGAAATATTTGCTGATTCAACTCTTGCATCTATCTGAGACAGGTGAAACCGGTTTTGGTCTAAAGTCTTGATCTTTGTTCGATTTTTTACAGAATTGATTGTTGATTCGTCAGTTTTCTTGCGGGTGTTGCCAGATTCACGACTCTAGGTTTTGTATTTCCTGTTGGAATCCATGAAAAACTTGCAGGTATTGAATTCGAACCAAAATCTTGTCACCCCGACCCACTTATCAGCTTTGATTTTCAGGACCCAAGTCAAATCTTTACTACTGTGACAAGCAAAATATTATGTTTTTAATGTTTCAGGAACGTGTGGGGCGCGTCTGCGGAGGTTTAAGAGTCTTGAACTCATACTGGGTTGGTCAGGACGCGACATACAAATACTACGAAGTTATTCTAATTGATCCTTTCCACAAGGTATGTTAATTTTGTTTTATACATCACTTATAAAATGTAGTGCTTTATCAACTCCATGACGCTAAAAGGCTTCAAGCTATCTCCTAATTATCAGATGATGAATTTTTTTTCATTGGTCTGAAATCCAACTGTTCTGTCGGTGCATAAAGCTCTGTCGGGGAAATAACCAAATATTAATCTTATTCACAGCGTGAGTGAAATATGTAACTGAAATAATTCATGTTATTTGATTGGAACTGTTGCGGTTGGTCAGCTCAGAACAGATTGGACCTGTGGTTTCCATGGCCTCTATAAAAATATCGGCTTTATACGGCCTAAAGCGCCACTAGATCGGTTAGTTGTGGTATGAAGCGGATGTCTTTGTTAAAGCTGTGTGTACCAATTTCCAGTCTAATCTTGACTGTAACTGTATAGGATGTTGTAATTTTTTACATTATCTGGCTAATGGTTGGGCAGATTATGTAGAAGCAGAGCTGCCGTTTTGTGTATAATTAATGATGGTTTTCAATTCACCAATGATTCCACCGGTTGAGAAAAGATGACTGTTCAGTTTGCAGCAGATGACTCTAATGCATAAAAATACTTGCATCTTTAATCTTCTATTAACCGGTGGCGTTGTCGATGACTTTGGAAAATGGGAGGGTATTTTAATAATTTAACTGTGATCTGTACCGCTTGAGAAAAGATTACAAATGCGAGTATTTTTGTGTTTTACAGTCATGCGCTGCAAAGTGAACTGTGCAGTATGTTCTTGACTGGTGGAATCATCGGTGAATTGAAAAATGCCATTAAATATATATACACAAAATGATGGCACTGTGTAAAAGTTAATATTTTCTTGCAAAAAAAAATAGAAGATTAAGATGGATAGTTTCATTTATTTATTCATGCTTTCAATAATGCTAATATTTGTCCAACGTATTCATTGAGTGACCAAATAGCAGTGTTGTAGTTAGTAACAGGATACGCTGCTCCGTACAATTAATTTGAGCTTTGTTTGTTGTCACTTGGACAAGTATCACCTTGATTTTCTGCCCGAAAAATGAATGTAACCTAAACACAGTGTTTTTAATCATTTCTTATAATTCAGTGTTCTCTCAAACTTCCTGCAATGGGGGGGCTCTTGCAAACTTTTGTTACAGGTGATTGAAGAGTTAATTTATGCATAAAAACCTGTAAAAATGACATGAGCACACTAAAAAATCATGAAATTCACTCTCAGAATCGGGCTTAATGGGGGAGAGCCGCAGGTAGCATGGGAGATTCCTATCTAATTTGAGACATATTTCTGTGTTTCCGTAGAGAAAGTGATATAGTAGACAGGAATCTCCCATGATACCTGCGTTGAACCGCCATTACAAACTTGCGGTTTTAGCATTTATGTGTGTTTATTTCTAAATTTTAGACTTTCGTAGTGTGATTTTCGTGATTTTCGTTGGTTTTTACACCAGTTAGGACTCTTCATTTGCTCACAGCGAAAGTTTTCAAGAGCCCTATTACTTTAATAAATCATGTTTAGCTGATTTATTTTTTTCAATTGTTTAGTGCTGCTAATTGGCAGCATTTGTTTTTTTCTGTTTTGTTTTATTGTGTAGAATGATCTCAATTACTCGGAATTTTATTTCTATTTTTGGCAGTATCAGCTGCATACTGGTTGAATTTCACCAGTACTGCCGTTTCCTAACTGCAATATAAACTCGGCACCTAGCTATGGCTTCAAAGTTTTTGATGCTTTTGAAGTCACGCAGTGTCTGAAACATGATTAAATTCTCTTATAACACACTGAAAATACTGATATTTCTACAGTCATTATATCATGAACAGAAAATAGCTTGCTTTTGTCAGTCTCCGGGGTAATTTGGATGGGAAAATATTCAAGTGAAAGTTTTCAACCTCAACTGTTTCTTTCTTCTAGGCTATCCGACGTGATCCCAAAGTCAACTGGATCTGTAACCCTGTCCACAAGCACAGAGAATTGCGTGGATTGACATCTGCTGGCCGCAGCTCAAGAGGTCTCGGAAGAGGACCTCGCTTCGCACACACTATCGGTGGTTCTCGTCGCAAATGCTGGCGCAGACAAAACACACTCCAACTCCGAAGAAAGCGTTAATTTTTTTTGTTTTTGTACATTGCTTTTTACTATTCAAATAAAAATGACAACAGTTTTTAATTTGAGTCGCATCTGTTGATTTGTTAAACTGAAACCCTTTCATTCGAAGTAATCGACTTCTATCGTGTGGCCACTATCAAATGCAAAATTGTGATTTTGTATAGTGAGCTTGATGTAATATCTGGTAGATGTCGCTTCAGTTCAGTTGGTGGCTGGGCCGATTGTTTACTTTTTTGCTAAACTGATGGTTAAGACTGTCTATGAGTGACGCTATTGGTAGATAATTGTAGGACTTCGACGTTGCTATGGTAACCATAGCTTAGAGTCCCATTCCTGGTAGTGCTATAAAGGCTACTCATGGGTTGCCTATAAGATACTACTGGGAACGGGACTTTTAACTATGGTTACCATAGAAACAGCGAAGTCCTATAATGTTCGACCAATTGCGTCACTCATAGACAGTCTTTACTATCGGTTTAACGAAAAAGTAAACAATCATGCGCAGTAGATCACATTAAGTTTTGTACACATCTAATAGACTGCGCGCGTCTATGTCTACTTTGCTCAGGAGCACTGACACTTATCAGATGCCAACTACCTAAATTGAGTTGTTTGCCTTTAGACTGCTAGTAGCCTTAAAGGGTGCAGAATCAGTCAAACTTATTTTTTTTTTAAATACTGAGCTACTATCTTGGTACTGTATCTTTGTGGTGCACTTTAGGCTTCCAAATGCATACCGCTTGAAATTAAAATACTGCTCAGTTTTCTCATGGACTCAGAAAGGAATATATTGACTCTTGCCATCAATAGCTTCACCAAAAAAATAAGGTACTAATTTAACGTCCTGGATGTTAAAAAAAATGTGCAACAACTCGTGAATGCAGATTTAACCCGACCTGATGTTCAGTTTACACCCCAGGATGTTATGATTGTATCATAGGATGTTAAAGTAACATCAGGAGTGTTGAGTCAGCTTTTGAGAAGTGTCGCACATTTTTTTAACTTTCACGATGTCACATTAGCGTCTTCATTTTTTCGGTGTTGAAACCCCCATAGTCAACAATTACCCCCAAGAATCATCAAGTCTTTTCGAAATAACTTATGCATTTCCAGTTCAGATGGTTCATTTGGGGAAAGAGGCAACCGTTATTTGAGACTTCGGAAGATTGAAGAACTTACATCCGTAGTAAATGTTACTATGGAAGACTGGCACTGGTAGATTATATTATTGCACATTGAATTAGTATTCTCTCTCAACCCAATTGGGAGTAAGTGTTCCGCGATCATCCCCCAGGGCTAGGCGAAGGAGGAAAAACGTCTATTCATCATCTTGTTTTGATTCAAGGATTTATTTTAACTACAGTAAATCTTTACAAGGTATAACAAATCTTGCTATAGTTACAGAGTAAGAAAATTGATTGTGCCAAGGCAACATCATTTTGCTGTACAAAAAATATAGACAACAATCCAAGTCCCGTGAAAATTATTATTTTCAAAATACTTAAACACTAGTAAACTCTTTTGTTTATCTTATTTAAAATCCTATTTTGTACTTCAAAATAATCTAATTTTTAAAAAAAAAAAAAAAAAAAAATTAACAAAAAACGAGAAAGTAAAAATAAATTGTTGAATCATGATTCAACAGCTTTTTTGCTGTCTGTGTCGTTGCATTTCGATTCATCAGTGATCTCGAAGACCATGGAAAAAAGTCAACTGCGCTCTCCCACTTTGTAATTTGGCTCTATTGAAAATATGGGGCGGTTACTGTAAGTAACTACCGGGGAATTTCTTCCAAATTATTTTGGATGCACCAACTGAGAGCACTACTTTTTATTTCTTACACACATTCACACACACATGCTCGCATCAAATCGCCCTGGTTTACAAAGTATTTGCGCACAACACCATTCTAAATTCTTGATTTAGGTAGGTACCAATATTAATGCAGGCCTAGGACTGACAAATGTTCGGTACCGATGGTCCTTTGTTCTAGACCCTTAGTAGCGAATCCTCACTCTTGATTGGTGGATGTCTTGACATGTGTCTCATCAGACATCTTCTCTCTGCGGAAACATAAAATCTGCAACTAATGCGGGTCTAGAATGTGGTCGGAATGAACACTGAACAGCCCTTGTTCTTTAATGTTAGGAGGAATCTCAACCAATTAGAAGCGAGGATTCACAACTTGGGGTCAAAAATAAAGGACCATCCACACCCAACGCATGGCTATAGGTACTCACAACACAGTTTTTCTTCTAGGGGCTTTTGAGTTGCAGCTTCACCTGTAATCACATGATTGGGGGGGGGGGGGGGCACATTTCCTACGAATCAGTAAATAAATAGTATTTTTTTGTTTTCTTTAACTCTACGTCGCTGGTGTACTCGTGTTATTGCTCGTCATCACTTTGTTCAACCAGCCTTGGATGGTGCTCAGGTTCTTGGCTCGCCATTCCGTCTTCTCCTTGACTTGATCGATCCCGTCTTGCACTGCATAAGCCACCGCATCCGTCAAGTTTGCTCCGTAAGTTTCTTGAAACTTCAATAGCTGAAGGAAGAACGCAACTTTTATTAATGAAAAAAAAAAAATGTGTGTTGGAGTTAGATTGGCAATTCTGTGAGTCTGTGAGGCGGGGAGATTAGCTCTGCCAGGTGGGCCAGCCTGCTAGCGAGATTCATATGGTTGTCTTCTAAAGTGAGCTCGCAGGCACCCGTTTCGTATTTGTAAAGATCTGAATATATAATGTCAAACCAAACATATTCTTTTCCGTTCTAATTATTAATCACTAGAATATCACCCCCGAAACAATGTGGATGATTACTTTCTATATCGGATGATTTGGGCCATTGAAATTATTCAAAACAGATCTCTTTACAATGGGTTATGTAAAGATTTGAATTACCTAGGTATTAACCCTTTCACGAGAAGAGGTACACATGAGTACAATTTTATGAAACATTGGATTCAATGGACTAAAAATGGTCATTTTACAAACAGTTGTGCGACCCACGAAAGTTCTTAAAAAATTGTCCTTTTTTGAATGGTCTAAAAAAATATCAATAAAACTCAAAACCCAAAATGAGTGTATGAAAGGGTTAACAATGAATATCAACCAGTGTCAATCGCTTGAGGTATTAGAAGTGAAGTAAGCATCAAAAATGACATAATGTGTCCGCGACATTCACCATTCATCAGTGTTAATTTTACTAATTTTTAGTGTTTTAGAATAATTCTACGCCTGTAATTTCACTTCATCATCTCTCTCTTATGTATTTTGAGACGCTGATTTCTAAAATGCTATCAGTTTTCATTAAACTGGCCTAGATTTTATGTAAATTCGAAATTACGTCTCCTTAGCAAAAAATTGGAAATTCTGGAAAAAGTATGAGTTTTTGAGTAAAAACTAAGGCCGAATTTGAAACCAGCGGGTCAAAATACATGGATAATCCTGCGATAGGGGTGAGAAAGAGGTATCTTATGATGACAAAACCTGGTTTTACGTTCAGAACAGCCGGACACACTATGTCGTTAAGGCGTAAAAATCTTAGAAGTGAATGGCGGCTCGTGCTATTTGGCACTCATGCCTTTTTCCATTGAACCTAGGCAAAAGTATCAATTTCTCGGGGATTCAGTGAATCTCCAGAAAAAAGATTATTTTACGTCGCTACTTTTAGATGGTGAGAATCCGTTGTTGCCACATCGCTCGAGCCGCCGCTGGGTTTTAGAGCTACCCAGAATCACGTGAATGAATTTTTATCAAAATGGGCGTTCGGGCTCAAATTTTAGACCCGAATACCAAACGCAGTTGATTGAATCAAAATTACAGATTCTTAGTTCCTATGCAATATAATTACCGCGTATGAGTGTAGGCAGTAGGCACTTTTACGTGCTGGATTTTTGCATTCGGTGAAAAACCCCTTCGAATGAGAGGATATGCACTATGCAACAACTATCAGGGCAATCTGGTAGCAAGTGGACGGTATATTTATACGTATATTCAGATTAATAAGTTTGGATCGAAGTGTGAAACTGAAAAGTTGAATAAATAATTGCTTTTGAATCCCTTTCGATTGTTTTCCCTCATTATCATGAATAACCAACAATATTGAGGAAAAACCACAATTTTCCGCATACTTACATCTCTCAAGTGGAGTTCGCTGTTCAGTCCTTTCGTTACTGATGATATAATAGTTTCCTGCAGTGCATTATCAGTCTTGTTCCTGTAAAAGACGAAAAAAAAAAAAACAAAAAAAAAAATATAGAAGAATCGTAATTTTACGTTGACTGGTAATTAATGAGCAGAGTTTCAATTACAATTAGTTGCGCAAAAACTGACGAGGCAATTAAAAATAATCATGACAAAGTACACATACCAGAGGCATAGCGTGCATTCCGGCAACGTTTCAGTTTGTCCTTTTAAACTCATGAAAAAGATCGAACTATTGGGTGTTTGGTGAACACCTTCACATTCGACCTTTTTCATGGGCTCAAATAGATACATTACAACGTTGCGAAATTGCACGCTCCGCCACTGACACATACGTAGTATGTATGTACCTACTATGACTCACGAAAGAAAATCCCCTCATCGAAATTCTTATTGGTCAATTTTTCCATTGTTTTCAATAGAATGTTCGATTTTTTTTTTCACAACAGTTTAGTTACTCTAATGCATCACTATGTTTAGTCCTTAAACACTGCCCTAGTAGCAAAAATACTTGTATTGAATATTTGTATTTTATACATAAATTTAATACGTATTATAACGTATTTAATACATATTTAATAAATATTAATGCACAATCTATTAATACGTATTCAATATGTATTTAATAGTATTTAATACGTATTTAATTTTAACATATTAATACACGTATTAATACGCATTTAATACGTATTAAACTACGTGTATTAAATCCAATATTTAATATGTATTGTCTATCATATTTAATTGTATTGAATACAAATATTTAATAAGTATTATCTTTCATATTTAATATATATTTTATATGATTCGTCCTTGGTGGATCCAGCCATGCAATAGGGGGGGGGTGCGATCTCCCCCCACCCCCCCCCCCTCGCATCCGCCAGTGGATCATCGCAAAGATCAATTAACTGGAACTTAATCTCGAACATCAAAAAATTTAAAAAAGGATGTATATATCTATCGTATTGATACATATTTAAAGCATGATTTCCCCAAAAAAAATTTGAACTGGAAACATATTTTTACAGTGGGTCTAGTTTGACAGCTTTTACTCAATCGCTCAAGCGGCTAGGTGCAATTGTTACCTTTCCCATTCCATCGCCTCTAAAAAAAAAAAAAATTTTCCACCCCATGATCATCTGGGGGGTAAAAATTGACACATTTCCCCTGGGTCGGTCAATAAATATTGATTTTTTACCCTCCGTAATCTCATCAAACCCCGAGAACTCGCTAACGCCAAATGATCTCATTCTAATGAGGTTTTTCGAGACCGTAGGAGAGTAAAAGTGTTGGAGATGGTTTTAAACCCCCTCATCAGTACTGCTACTACCAACTTTTACCCTTTAAAACGGCCCAAAGACAAGTATCTCTACGATAACCAAATCCCTCTTCAATGCACATCTTTTTGGGTATGCGGCCATTCTTACTTTAAAGGGCAAACATGTAACCCCTCGTTGAAAAGGGGTGCGATAACAGTCCTTACCCAAATAATAATAATATCCTTTCAAATGAAAATTTTTCTTTTATTTAATATGTATTCAGTAGGTATTTAATACGTATTTAGTACATATTTAAATTTTTTATTTGATACGTATTAAATACCATATTAAAAATTTTAAAAACCATATTAAATTACGTCAAAAATTGGGACAAACCCCCCTATAAATACATATTTCAAACATATTTTATACCATATTAAATAGAAGTATTTCTTATGTATTTTTGCTACTAGGGCTGGAGTGCCGCAAAATTGTTTGAAGGTCGCCGAGATTTGAAAGAGTAAAAATTTTGATCAGAGTACCTACTTTCTTTTGAGGGTCATAGTAAGTGCCTACATTACCACAGTAGGCAAAGTATCATGGTTTACACTTTTACAGCTTATGAAAAGATACATTTTCGCATATCTCAATAGTATAGCGAATCCGCTGATCACTTTTGCAAAATCTGTTTCCCCACTTCTTGAATTTTCGGCTGAGAGGATGACAAAGATTTGGCACTTAAGCTGAACTAGGCATTTATTTAAGCTTATATTGTTAGATTCGCCGCAGACATGAGGATAGGATGGGTGAACGTTGCGTATGCTGTGCATCATAAGACCTCTGTTATAGCACCTACTCTAGAAGCGCCGGGAATAAGTGGAGTTGTTTCCAGATAACTGTTCCTACACGACGGTACCGTTTTTGCATAATCTATGAATTGAAGGCGCGTTAACATTATACCTCCAACTGCAACGGAGCGACTTACCGCGAGTCACTGTTTCGCACGACCTTCGCTCACCTCTCGGGACGAGATTAGACCGAATCACCCATACACTTTTGGGAGTATGCTCCCCTCCCCCTGATGATGGGCTCCTCTTTCACGGAAAAAAAGTAACTCGTAGAATTTACCATCTCCATTGATGATTTTGGAGTCAGCTTTCAAGTATGGTAAATTTTACTACATTATGGTAAAATGTACCAACAAGTTACTTAACCCTACGATAAATCAATGCAAGAGCTAGGTGAACCGTGCAATTATTGTCAGGTTAAGGAGTTATACTTACGTCTTTTCAAATATCGTGTCCCACTTCTCTCGAACATAATCGAAGGCAACGTCGACTGTGTGGTATCTAGCCGAGACGGACTCCCACAGTTGTTGCAGCTCCTCTGGTTGTAGAGTTGTATCATTTGAAAACGTCTTATCCAACATACTGGAAACAATCAGATAAATTACTGATACTTTGAAAGTACGTATAAACGGCGATATATTTATGAATGAGACGGAGATAAACCATTTTATCGGGGGGTTTGAATTTCCCTTTGAAAAACCAGCTACGGCATCTGAAGTCTTTAAGCACCAACATTTTGTCAAAATATTGTATTTTATATTTTTTATAGTATTTTGCAAAAAATTCGGTGCTTGATTTCTTCGTCAATCTAGGACCAATATTGTTAAAATTTTGCTTAAAAAATTGAGTAACAATTACGCGGCGCTTAAAACTTGGAGAGGCTCTCTTTTCGATCAATGCTTTTAGAAAAAATAAATAATTAAAAGCTTTTAAAGTCAAATTCTCAATAAGACAAGTACACGGAAAAAAATAACTGGTAGAATCTACCAATCTACCATCTGCATTGCTGATTTTGGAGTCAGTTATCAAGTATGGTAAAAGGTACCAACAAACTAACTTATTTTACCATAATGTTCGTTGCATTTACCATCTACTTGATAGCTGACTCCAAGATGGTAGATTTTACCAGAATGTTTATTCCGTTTATGAAGCTATATATTGAGCCCTAATCTCACTTAGCCAGGTAAAGAATCACCTTCAAATATAATTTGGTGTCAGAAATTACTGATTTCCCCCTTTGGTGCCTTAAAGGTGCAAAATATCTAGATTCCACGAGAATCAAGCTGCGCTATCATACTTACGTTTTAATGATCCGTGGCTCCGGCGTGCACAGAAGATTTTTCAAGACCCTAGCCCGATCTGAGGCCAAGGGACTCTTACGGAAGTAATCCCACAAGAATTTCCAATTGGTCTGTCGCAAGGCGCTGGTAGAACTTCTCAACGCAGTGCAGATTATCGTGTCCAAATAATCAGAGTCTATCCTGAAGCAAAGTGTCAAATAGTTAGAGGTGCGAAAAGTGACGAACAACCCATGCAATCGAATAATTCAAACAATAAATGTTGAGAGTTTTTTTTTTTTTTATATATATATATATAAAAAACTCCCTCAATTAAGGGGGTTTGCAAAATTTTCATCCCCATACATTAATAGTTATCTAACTATCAAAAGTTACCAAAGTAATGAATTAAATTGTATAACAAAGTTATCGATTTTTGTGTTTTGGGCCTCAAACATGTGTGGTAACACGTCCCCAAATCACGCGAAATTGTAAAACCTGCCTCTGATTGGTGATAAAAACACAAGGATCGCTTAAGACTGTCCGCCCCGAATATTTATTGAGCTCTGCAAGGTACCTAGGGTCGGACTGACCCATCAAAACTTGAGCTGCGATCAAGTTTAAGGGCTCCTGGGCCCTCTACATAAATTAAATACAAAAGCAAAGCCCCCCTCCTACCACGATGGGGGGAGGGGGGAAGGCCGGGAGGGGTCCAGCAGCCCTCTCTCAGAAAAGTTTGAAATTTTTCCTTCAAGGTACACATAGTCAAGATATACAATCGATCTACATCAAAGAAGCAGATAGACGACAAAGTTGGCTGGAAGCTTAAGCCCTCTCCCCGGAAAATATTGAAATCTTAAACACTTGGATATGCGCAGTTTTGAGCAGTTTTTGAACGAAAAATGAGAAAAAAATTTAGTTCTGCCCGCTCCGGTCCTCAGGGGTGAGGGACCGGTTCCCCCCAAAAAGGTTTACTTATTGGCTACCCCCCCCCCCCCACTCCATCCACATACTAGCCTAAGCAAACACATTTTGCGATAAACACATTTTAAAATAAAGTGGCAACGTTGAGAGGTAATCGTGAGGGACGAAAATTTTAGGGCATAGTTCGGCATCGTCGGCTTGGAGGAATTCAAAATAAGTTGGTGGTCGTTGTATATTGCGTTGCTCAGCGCGGCGAGTAAAAATCAAATTTTCTGTTGCATTTTGACGGGATAGAAAGGAAGGGAAAGGGAAAGAAAGAGGGAGAAGGATGGAGAGAGAGAGAGAGAGAGAGAGAGAGAGAGAGAGAGAGAGAGAGAGAGAGAGAGAGCCTTGTGTGTATGTCCTCTGAGATTTTTTGGAACACGACTCCGCTTTGTTTCATTTTACATAATTTTATTTTATTTCATGGCATTCTTTCATCAACTCCCCCTCTATCAGTTTCTTTTTTACGCTGGAAAAAAAAAAAAAAAAAAACTGGGCCGGCGCACTAGAGAACAGAATTACGTGGAATCGAGCTTCAGGGAGCATCAGAGAGACGAGGCGAAATGATGAAAAAAACGTTAATTATGGCTAAATTGGCGGCAAAAAATAATACATCCAATGTAATATCAAAGTCGAGTGAATAGAAATTGTTCACGTTTAACCAGACATACATATAGCTGGAAGAAAAAAAAAAAGAAAAAAAAACCGTTGTGTACTTCGTGGAAGGAAATGATGGATCTAATGTGTCTGTTGCAAACTTTTCCTACGCAGCGTTATGGAGGGTTGATCATTCTGCGGTAAATCACTTAAAAATAACGTTGAGAGTAGCAGAAAGTTTCTAACTCCACTCACAAACTCAATAAATGCATTTTACAAAATTACAAGATGGCGTGCAAATAAGCTGGTGACAATATAGGGGACTCCGAGACTCCCGTCCAATTGCAGCTTTCTATGGCGGGAAAAGTGATTCATTATGAGACTAAGATAAATGTGATTCACTAAGTGATACCTACTAACCAATGATTGCTGCTGCATGTTGATAATCCTTCGCGGAAAATACTGTCTATTTTTATGTTTTATCTGTATTTATATTTTATAGATTCTTTAAGTTATGCTTTTGTATATTTGTATCAGAGAACTAAAGTTGGAAAAAAAAAAACAAAAAAACAAAACAAAACAATGCCTCTAACGTGGTTATTTGGTCAACACTGCTTGTAAGTTCTTGTTAAGAAGTACTTAATTTCTGATTCTCGAATTATGTTCCTTTTTTCCGGGGGGGGGGTGGTGGTGGTGCGGACCATCACCACCCCCCAAGGACCATCCCAAGGAAGGTTGGTGAGACCATCTAAGGTTAAGGATGAGCAAAATTTATACTTTAAATGTGGAGCTGTTGTATACTTTTGCGCAACAGGCAACTTAAGGGCTGATTTAGATGTTAAAAACATAAAAAAATAACGATTAGCACTTAAGACTTACGAAATCCACTCGTGAACTCATAAATGCTTTTAAACGCACTCGCGTAATGGCGGCGATGGGCGCTGATGATGAGAAATTCTCATCCAAATTACGCCACTCTTTCTATGATGAGAAGGAAGATTCAGACAGTATCTATGGTATCATGACACGTGAAGACACCGGTGCCGAAGGAAAGTCGTCTCTTATTGGTCACTTCTTGATGGAGTGATAGTATTATTCGATGAGAATCTCATATTATTAATGCCCAACGCCTGCCCATCATGCGCATTTGAAAGCATTTTAGCTAAGGACCGGGTTGGTTCAAAAGAACGCCACTCTTCTGCTTATAAAAAGAAGGTAGTTAACTGTTCGTGCTCGGGGGAGTTGGAATTGCCTACACGCCGAATTGAAGGCGCCCGACGGTATCTTATCTTGCGTACATAATTTCATCGATAAATTCGTGTCCATCCGGCATAAAGACTGAAATAATTGTTATTTTTGAAGGTTTTCATATTAGAAGCGACCCTTAAATCACCTGTAGCAAAAGTGTGCAACAGCCTCATTAGGGTTTAGAACGTACATACCAATCCCCCCCCAGCGCCCCGTATTTTGTGAACAATGTAAGTATCAAAAAACTTGGCATTATTAGGAGGTTATTTATTTAAACGTACTTTGCGTCCTGTTTTAATTTCCGACATTCAACATTTCCGGTGCCTCGTTTCCGGCGTTTCCGTGTGCGGCGGAATTAAAACAAGTGTATCGCGGGAGGCAGCCAGCGCCGTGAAGGCATGCGATGCAACCCGCGATGCAAAATTGAATTTTGAATGTCGCTTTGCATCAAATCGAGGAGTCTGCACAAACGATATACTTTATAGAGAGGGAGAGGGACATCAGGCAGGCGTAGAGAGAAAGAGAGAAAGAGATATGTCACTGTATATTTTCCAGTGGCTGAATATGCTTCCATCGGCACAGCGCGCGCCGCCACTAATGCAATCAACCCTCCTCCTACCCTTCATATTTGCATCGTAAATTAATCTAGTAGGGCTTCCCCGGTTCTTCACTTTCTCTTAGTTAAGCCTATATCCAGGATTTTTATTTTTTATAAATCTATCATCTCAGGGGCCTTTGCTGCGCGTATAAACACTGTACATCATATTTTCGTACTATCGTATTTTGGAAGGGGGTTTGTATACACTCTAAATAAGGGATTCTCTATCACAAGCTGTCTATAGATCAATGCATGTATTTTCGATCGAAAAGCTCAACACTCTTTGATCAATCGAAATCTCAAACTATAAAAGTTTCAGTAGATCGAGACTTTTCAAATTTTTGTTTCATTTTTAAACAAACAAAGAAGATTTGTTATAGCCAAATTTTTGATTGAACAAAATTTGAGTTGTTTACTATCGATCGAAACAAAATTTCTTGATCGGTCGATCGAAAAATTCTAAAATTTTGTTCGATCGAAGGCAACATGACTGTTTTGATAGTTCTAGATTTAGATCGATCTAACAATTTTGAACTTTTTGATCGTAGGCACAAGTCCACGTTAGTAACTGACGAAAATTAAATCGATCCCTTGGATTGTCAGTTCATTCAGGCATGCCAACACATTTATCATTGTCAGTTGGCAACATCTTGCTCTTAAAAATCAGAAAGAAAGAAAAAAAAAAAACTTGCTTATTTTTGCTCGTCACGTTAGATTTGGCTCCGTAGAATCAAGCAAAGCTATTTTGGTGAGGGTTGAAACTTACGGTATGATCGAGTTCTCCGAGTCGTGCGACATGAGCCATCGATTGAACTCATCGAGGCTTTTGTTGACGCAATCGGTGATTTCTAAGAGACACGCCCAATTGGTCAGTTTAGATCGCAACAAAACGTCCGTTTGAGGCAGCTCAGAGTCAGAGAATTTAGCCAACTGAAGATAATTCGGAAGAATTAGTCCCTTCAAATACTCCTGAAAATTAGGAAAATAACACATCACGATCAAAAATTTGGATTTTCTGCATTTGTAAGGGTCATAACAAATTCCTGGCAAAAATAGTCCAAAAGGTCCATAGTTCCAAAAGATTTGTAAAAGATTTGGAAGAGACAAAGGGGCACCAAGAATCGTCATGGTCAGTTTATTAAGGATCACACGCACTGGAAACGCGTGATTGCTTGCTCAAATGCTCAGCCCCCCTCCACCACCCTTAGAAAAATTCCTCGTCCTGTTCAAGAATGAATGGACGATATTTGCCAGGGATTACATATATATTTATACTATTATTGGTTGAAAAAGGCACATTATCCAAAATACTGGGTGTTGCCTAAATGACTGTCTAATTTTTTATAATGCAAATTTTGTTTTACTCTTTAATACTATCGAACAAAAATATAGAATATAAATGAGAAGATGATGATTTAGCCGCAGAGTTGGGCAAATGGTACTCGATTCGAGTACCGAGGTTGAACTGCCAAGTAAGGTCTTGTAAGTATTCTATCTGCCTCTCCGAGTCCATTTTGTACTCAAGAAGAGGAGAGTTTTTTAAACTTCTATTCAAGTGCCGGAATCCCAAACCCCCTCACGGGCTCCCATAACGTTTGCCATTGGAGCCGCTTCAGTCATAGCAACTCATACCTCATCACATGGGCAAAAATGTAATGTCGCCAAAACCCCGCTTGTGACCCCTCTATCGATTCAGTTTGGAAAATGGAGTCGATCGCCCTCAAGGGTTTTCATATCTTTTGCAATAGGGGCCGTTTCAGTTGTTGCAACTCATAGCTCATCACATGGGCAAAAAGGTGATGTCGCGATTCAGCTTGGAAAATGGAGTCGATCGCCCTCAAGGGTTTTCATAAACGCAAAGGAACGTTTGAGAACAGACCAGAATGACGGTAAATCCACTTGTAGAATTCAAACCGATCCACTGATGTCGAACTTATAACCTTCGAATGAGTTCACGCGGTCGACTCCTCTCAAATCCATAAAGCGTCTTGCATACAATATTTCCATCAAAAGACTCAAGGTTACCCTTGATTAGGGGGGGGGGAGCAGCTCCATTGGATCACTAGCTTTAATAACGGGTTGGTTGAAAACTTTCCGAATCTCGATTACAGAGTCAGTTCGAATACTAAGAGTTAGTTCTCTGCAATTCAACGTCGGTACTCGAGTCCCATATATCTACGGAAGTCTGTTAAGCTGTATAGTACCTAATTCAAACCTTTGTTAATGGACTCTTGCAAACTTTTGCTACAGGGGATTGAAGAGTTGATTCTTGTATGAAAACCTGTAAAAATGACGATGAGTACCCTACAAAATCACGAAATTCACTCTCAGAATCGGGCTTAGTGGCGAGAAGAAACAGGTATCATGGGAGATTCCTATCTAAATGGAGACAAATCTCTGTGTTTCCTTAGAAAAAGTGGCAAATTAGACAGGAATATCCCATGATACCTGCGTTTAACCGCCATTACGAACTTGACGTTTTAACAGTTATGTGAGTTTATTAATGAATTTTAGACTTTCTTAGTTCAATTTTCGTGATTTTTGCTGGTTTTACATCAGATTGGACTATTCATTTGCCCACAGCGAAAGTTCACTAGAGTCCAATTTTCAAGAAAACCATTGTTGATTATGGTGCAGTTAACCCTCTAAGAACCGGGTTAGTTTTAAAGAACGCCACTCTTCTGTTTATATGCATAGGAAAGGTAGTTAACTGTTCGTACCCGGGGGAGCTGGAATTGCCTATACGGCAAATTGAAGGCGTTATACCGTAGAATGTATCTATTTCAATCGATAATCGCGTTTATCCGGAATGAAGACTGAAGCAATGTAAAATGACTTGAGGAGAAAAACGAGTAAACTCGGGCTTGGCCCATAACGGGTTAAGAATGTTAACCTTTACCTGGAAAACTTCATAAATTTCAGTATCCTCGATCAACGCTTTGACAAACTTGATGTTCTCGAGGAAAGCCACCCACGCATTATAGTTCCTGTTCTTCGCCATTTTAGGCGTGAGGTCCAAAGCCGCAGTAATATTCAGGAACCCAGCCTGGGCCAAGGCAAATGCGTCATCAATAAGCTGAGCCTGAGTTGTGCCCGGGAAGGAAAGAAAATCGTCCGCCAGTAGTTCCCAATTTTTATCATCGTAATTAACCCTGTAAAATCCTTAAAAAAATGCAGTCAAATAACTGAACTTGTTTCGAAATATTGGTCATCAGGCATAGCTTGTAGAGCTCGTTTCAGAAGTGTAGGCGCACCTAGACCATCATCTTTGGCGACTTTTCAATTTTCCTTTCTTCATAACTAAACAAAACTTGTCTTCTACTTTGAACTTTTAATTTTAAAGTGTTCCTCAAAGAAAAGCCAACGCTCAAATTCATTTCCACTCATTTTCAGTTTGGAACAAGAAAAATAATCACGGAAAAAACAAAGTTTATGTACAGCAGAAGCAGCTTTTTAAAATAGCTTCGCAGAGCAAAAGTTCAAGCTGCACCGAAGAAAGTTGCATGAGTACCAAAGCACAACTTCTTTAGAGTAACAGTCTCTTATCTTGCTTTGGCTCTACCAAAGTAGTGCTTCAGGACAACCACAACTTCCTCTGGTAGAGTTAGGACTTTTGCTCTGCGAAGCTATTTTAAAAAGCTGCTTCGGTTCTACTTAAACTTTGTTTTTTCAGTGATCTTGAAAAATTCTAAAGATTATCGGTCCGGGTGCGCCTACACTTCTAAAACCACCTCTAACAAACTATAACGACTGACGCAGGGCGCCATGTTATGAGCAAGGGCGTATACGGGAGAAGGGCTACACAGAGAGGTCAAGTGATCCCCCAGTCCCTAAAAAATGCCTTAACGATAGGGAAAAGGGCGGAAATTTACATAAAAGTATCAAAAAAAGGGCAAACATTGAACTCACCTCCTCTCCCCTCCCCCCTCCAAGAATTACCTCTGGATATGCCCTTGGTTATAAGTCGTGTCTCAAATAGTGAGACAGCAGAGCTTTCATATTCTCAGTGAATGCACATCAGAATACGCGTTTTAGGGTTGCAATCAGAACAAACGAAACATTGTAAAGACCGAGGCTGCACTTCTGAAAAATAAAGATATTGCCACATATTTTGCATATTTGAATCACAAACCGACAATTGGATATTGTACTCGTGATCATGTGTGGACTGTTGGGAGTTGTGTGTCGTCAACGTTGCTAGCATTGTGAAATTCAGCGTATTGATGTAACTAGTTTTGAAAAAAAAAAAAACAGAAACAAAACTGAAAACCCCGTTTGTAAAATGTCCATTAGAGGTTTTCATCATAGCGGCAACATCAGAATACAATTACCTGTTTGATTCAAGTTGATCAGGAGCCAGGCATCGGAGCTTATATTCAGTCCACTTCGGACTAATTCAGTCTCTCCTTCGTCCAGCCAAAATTTCGGCCGCAGATCATCGAAACTAGGATTTGATTTAGTCGTAAGTGAAATGGGTATGGCCCACGTTTCGCTTCCATTTTCTTGAGGCATGGAAAATTTTTGCTGGAACAACGGAGGGTATTTTGTTACGATAAAAACTACTTATTACTACACGCAGTATCCTCATTTCAGGTCTTTGCAGGGGGTGGGGGTGGGGGGATCTGATGACTTTTTTCTCCCGCTTCTCATTTGCAGTTGGTCCGTGGAACTCTATGACCTTCGAGGTCTCTGATATGACCCTTATGGGCGTAATAACTTACTATCTGGGTAAATTTTGGAAAAAAAAATACATTTTGTTTCCAATTTTTCAAGAAAGGAGGAGTGTCAATAAGGCCGGTTTTTGGCCCCAAAAATGGTCAATATTTAAGATGATCTAAAAGTTCGTGTAAAATGGCCCTACTTACTCTTAAAGGCTTATATTTTTAGGTTTGGGTGGTGTTTTCGGGTTATTCGAACTTTAGAGGCGTATTTTACCACCTCAAAGTGGGTCGGTTTTGTGTTTTTCACGGAAAATGTCCGATTTTGCGTTAAATTATTGAATATTTAGATGTGAGCCGGACATAGTTCGGTTTTCTCCTGTAGATATGTTACTATACCACTATAAATGAGTAACATACTGCAATATAGTCACCGAACTATGTCCGGCTCGTACTTAGATATCAACTTTTCTGATTTCGTAAAAATGGAAAACTTGAACGAATTCTAAAAATTTACGTACAATAATACAACACTGTATCTTTGCAAACTGCAAAACATATTTCATGGTTTGACAGGTGGCCAGGTTACAATATAAGCATTACTACATTGATATTAATCGAATTCGTTCAAGTTTTCCATTTTTACGAAATCAGAAAAGTTGATATCTAAGTACGAGCCGGACATAGTTCGGTGACTATATTGCAGTATGTTACTCATTTATAGTGGTATAATAACATATCTAAAGGAGAAAACCGAACTATGTCCGGCTCACATCTAAATATTCAATAATTTAACGCAAAATCGGACATTTTCCGTGAAAAACACAAAACCGACCCACTTTGAGGTGGTAAAATACTCCTATTAAGTTCGAATAACCCGAAAACACCACCCAAACCTAAAAATATAAGCCTTTAAGAGTAAGTAGAACCATTTTGCACGAACTTTTAGATCATCTTAAATATTGACCATTTTTGGAGCCAAAAACCGGCCTTATTGACACTCCTCCTTTAAAGCTTTATTATAACCTACATTTACTAAATTTGACAACCTATTCTTTTTTCTCCTTAAATTTTCTGTATGAGCCAAAACTTCTTGATGTGCCAAACCACAGGAAGGGGACAACTCCCCCCCCCCCCCCCCCCCCCCCCGGTTGACGCTACTGACTACACAGTTTATATCTTCGTAATGTTTTTTAAAAACTTTTCACCCGAAAAATGCTATGTTATGTTCATTCTTTGATAGATTTCATTGAATCAAAGTGCCTAGTTAGTTATTGGCAATTGCAAGTACCATGACCTAGTAGCGGCTCGTGCAGTCCGGCAACAGCGCTCTTTTGCCATTTAAACCAATGCAAAAGGATCGATTCTAGGTGAGGCACAGTGCCTCACCAAAGAATCGATTATTTTGTATAGATTTAAGTGGGGAGAAACCATTGTTGCCATACTGCACGAGCCGCCACTGCGGCATGACCTTCAAAAGAAAGTCCTCCCAACGAAATTGTTCTTGATAAATTTTTCTATTATTTTCGAAAGAGTTTCAGAGTTTTCAAAGCATACTTTCAAGTGGCAATGCTGTTCGACTCTGGAATACCTGAAAACTGGTTACTTTAAAACTGGTCGAGAAGTGGAAGAATGTAAATTTCTACCA
>VMOF01000388.1:10134436-10190278 GCA_011764245.1 Trialeurodes vaporariorum
AAAACTCAACACATCTTGTTATGTTGTTCAAAACGATGTAATTAATATATTTTTGTCAGATAATATAAAAATTTTTGAAACTAGCCCTTACCACGTATACGTAATATGATATGGCGTCTTTTATTTTTCGTAGTTTTTGCTTGCACCTGCGATACCTTCCATGCCAAGAAGTCGTTTCAGAAGTGTAGGCGCACCTAGATCGATATAATCTTTGGCAAATTTTCAATAGAGCTGTTGCACACTATTGCTTACAGGCTTATTAATAGATGATCATGGGGTAAAACCCTGTGAAAATGACAATAGGCGTACTGAAAAATCCCAAAATCTTTCAAACGCAAGACCGTAATGGCGGCGGATGCCACCGATTATTACATCAGATTTCCCTATCTCAATAAGCTCCATCCTCACGAGGTGTTCTCGCGTCATCTACTGAGAAGAAGAAGAAGAAGAAGCATACTATTCCCATAAGATTTTGGGCATCCGCCGCCATTACGGTCTCGCGTTAGAAAGCATTTTATGAGTTTGGGAGTGGATTTCGTGATTTTTGAGTGCGCTTATAGTAATTTTCACATAGTTTTACCCCTTAATCAACTATTAATAAGCCTATTTAGCTAAAGTTTGCAACAGCTCCATTTTCAATCCTTCAAACCAAAACAAAATTTGCCTGCGACTTCAACTTTTAATTTTAAAGCGTTCCCCAAAGACTAGCCAAAGATCAAAATGCATTCTAATTCCTTTTTACCATGGTTTACTTGAGAAAGAACATCGGAAAATTCCAAAGATTATCGGTGTAGGTGTGCCTACACTTCTGAAACGACCTCCAACAGTTTATTGACTATAGCTCACCGATAAATAATGGTCTCACTAATGCTTTCTATTGCCTTTGCCTTACTGACTTTGATCTCGAGAGTGATCAAGCAGTAATGAATCTAATTTTAGAATCGCCTTCAAATATTGGGTTAGGCAAAAACAGAACAGCCACGTAGGAATAGTTAGCTGCGAGTCCACAGGGGTTGCGGTATTTGATTTTTTTCTCCGAGCGTTCGTTTCTTCGTAAAGAAAGCTGCGCTTTACTTTTTTAATTGCCTGAATTGCTTGTCGTAGTGCTTCGGGTATAATAGCTATCTTTTTTTTTTCAGTGTTGAGTAAAAGATTAAGCTTACCGTTTGAACAGCCAAGTATGGCAAATAATTTGCGATGGCTTCGTTAATCCACGAGTCTGACCACTGTGTCGTTGTGACTAGAGTGCGAACCATTGATGAACTAACTTCTCCGCGAGACTGAATTTCATCTGCTGATGCTTGATCGTTGAGTTTTGCACTTGTTGCGTTGTGTCCCGTTCCCTGTGGGGCTTTATAATTGGCAGCCATAAATATTTAGGAGCCACAAATATCGAATACTTAATTTATCCACATCAGGCTTCAAGCGCATTACAATTATTACAGCACATAGCTATATACTCGTATCAGAAAGAATGTTATGATTCGAACTATATCGATCAGAGCTGCCGTTTTGCGTATAATGGGGCTCTTGCAAACTTTTGCTATAAGCAAATAAATAGTTCAATCTGATGTAAATAAATAATAATAATAATAATAAAAAAAAACATTATTTTTTTTATAAGTATTTTATATTGCCTTTGCTGATCGACATCGATTTACGCTTTCAAAGATTCCTTTATTGTTAGACATTAAAGACATGTTTGAGCTGTATCATGATTAAAATTAACTGTTTTACCGACAGTAAACTCTTTTTCCGTAAAATACCATGGAACCTCCTTGTTTAAAAATAACACGGAAAAAAAGACTGGTAGAATTTACCATCTGTAAAGCTGATTTTGGAGTCTGCTATCAAGTATGGTAAATTTTACCATCACACGGAAAAAAGAATGGTGTAATTTACCATTCGCATAGCTGATTTTGGCCCCTACCGGAGTTAAGATAACCTTGACCAGAGTTATAGAACCTTTGACCAGGAATCAGGCCAATTTCACTTGATACCTGATCAAATGTTCCATAAACTCTGGTCAAGTTTATATTAACTCTGGTAGGGGCCAAATCAGCTATGCGAATGGTAAATTACACCATTCTTTTTTTTCCGTGGCATATGACAAATGCGTAGCTTATGTGGTAAATTAAGACAACTTGTTGGTACATTCCACCACGAGGTACGTTGCATTTACCTTATGATGGTAAAAGTTACCATACTTGATAGCAGACTAAAATCAGCTATGCAGATGGTAAATTCTACCAGTACCCCCCCCCCCCCCCCCCCTGTGAAATGTGCAAAAAGCATCCACTATAGCGATGATAATCATTAGTCGTGCCTTAAAGCCAAAAACCCGTCAATCAATTAGGGGTTTAAATTTAACCTTTTGTCCTAAGTCTCTACACATATTGACTCGAACTTTACGCTTTCCACGGAAGTGGTACATGTGTTCCACTTTATGTAACAAATAGACATTTTGCAATCAGTTTGGTGGCCCATCAAAGCTTTTAGAAAATCGTCCTCTTCTGAGTGGTCTAAAAAATCTCAAAAAAATTCAAAACCTAAATTGCATGGACGAAAGGGTTTCAATCGCAGCTTGATTTGTCACGAAGAATAACTCACGTTAAGACGAGGAGACCCAAATATCAGCATTCATCTCAGGGAATTTCGGGGCTATCACGATATCGATCTTGTTGACTGGACAGGGCATTCCGAGATAATTTTCGAGTGAGGCTAAAATCGTTGCTGCATCATGGATAGTTGTGTTACAGTCAACGCTTCCTCGCGACCAGACGTTGAACTCTTGCTTAGAGCCGGCCGCTGAGTGACAGCTCTGTGAGGGGGAGGCCTCGAAACCACCAGCCCCAGCGAGCTCGTCGACATTTTGGGGCGTCTTGGCGAAATGGTCCCAAACGTAGTCAGCTGTGTCACTGGACAAAAACATAACGGATTTATTAGTTTCTATCAAAGCGGGAGCCGCACGTGCGATGCATCAATTTTCTACCATCTTAAAATTTCCTGCGCAGATAAGAATAATTCTATCAAAAAAACGTGTTTTTTTTTTTTTTTTTTTTTTTTTTTTTTTTTTTATAGAAAATTTTGATCCTAAGTGAAGATGCTCACCGAACACCGAACACTTCAACCCTTTCAAGGGTTTAAATGAACGAACTGTTCAGCGATCGGGCAAATAAGCGCCTGCAATATTTCATGTAAGCAATTCATACGACGTTTGTGCGTTGGAATTGCATATTTAAAAATAACGAAGGCTCTCTTTCTCAAAACACACAAATCGGCAAAAAATTCTAAGACTAATTTTTCCGGTCTCTAATCAATAATCACGCGCAATTGCCCTGTGAACTTCTTTCTAACACAGAAATAAATAATTGTATCCTAAAAATAGATTAAATTTTGATTTTCTATGTAAAAACTTCAAACTTGTTCAAAACTGAAAACTCAAGTTCAAAATTTCATATCGCATGGAAACTTACGAGTCAGTAGTGGAGATAACTTTGGTGTGGAAATGCATCGTTTTTTCTTCGAAGAACTTTCAATTGGAATGTGGATTTGAACTTTGGCTCGTCGAAACATGGAATGGCTAGCCTAGCGTAAATCGGATCAAATCTGGTCGCCAGCATCCACCTGTCAGAGAAATTTTTTAAAGAATTAATATGACCGAAATGGAGAGTTAATATTCTCTTTCTAGCGTTCAATATGGGGCTCTTGAAAACTTTTTCTACAAGCAAATAAATAGTACAATTTGATGTAAAAACCAGCAAAAATCACGAAAACGGCAAGTTCGTGATGGCGGTTCAACGCAGGTATCATGGGAGATTCCTGCCTATTATGTCACTTTCTCTACGAAAACACAGAGAGATACTTCTCAATTTAGATAAGAATCTGACAAAACCCTCTGCGTCTCTCCGCCATTAAGCCCAATTCTGAGAGTGAATTTCGTGATTTTTTAGGGTACTCATCGACATTTTTACAAGTTTTCATGCAAGAATCAACTCTACAATCCCCTGTAGCAAAAGTTTGCAAGAACCCCATTGAATTGGTTATAGAATCATCAGTAAAGGTATACCTCCTGTTAGGCCTGTGCGCGATGTCTAGTTTCGTGCATCAAAGTTCGATGTCCAAAAAACTTCTAAATTTGATCGATGCATCGAAACAAATTTTAACGTGTCAAAACTGAGAAACTACTGAAAATCATGATTATCGATCGATATCATCGATACATCGATAATCATGATCGATCGTAGGTCTGTTTTTAGTCGAAATATTGATATTTAACGAGTTTCGATGCATCGATTGACATAAATATCAGCATCGAATCCATTCAATAGCAAGAAAACATCGAAACTTCGATCGATGCATCAAACATCGCACACTGCTAGTTTCGATGCATCGATTGACATAAACATCGGTATCGAATTCATTCGATAGCAGGAAAACATCGAAACTTCGATCGATGCATCGGACATAGCACAGGCCCACCTCGTATACTAATCATAGCATAACTGCAAGAAATTGTGAGTTTGATACTTTTGATTGGATTCTTAAAAACTTCAAACCCGCAATTTCTTGCCAGTAATTTCAACCGGAATATACTGGTCATAGAAAGATTGGGAAAGGTTCAAAGCGTTTTTCACCGGCCAATATTGTACGCGATTTTTTTTTTTTGTGATCTAAAAAGAAAAGTAATGCTGTTTCCTATAATTTTTAATTTGATTCAAATACCATATTTTTCATTAAAAATGTGCCCCAAAATTAATTTGGAGCAGTATTTAAAAAATATTTTGCACAATCGGTGACTCGTCACCGACTGATGACAATTTCCGCTCTACGGATATCCATCTGGTCAATTCATCTTTCTGTGATGAAAATAGTAGTACAGTGGACCCTCGCTGATTTGAATCTGAGTGGAACGAAAAAATAATTCAATTTAACAGGGTTTCAATTTAACGAGTGTTTCAAATTAAGGAGGTGGAAAAAAATGGGTTATCAAATTAAAGAGGTTCAATTTTTGCAAAGTCTGCCTGAGCTTGAAGATTTGAAAATGCAATGGGTCTAGCTGTTGCAAACTTTTTCTACAACGATTAAGAGTGTTTTTTCTAATGTAAAATTGCCTGAAAAATACATTGGGGCGCATCAAAAATTCATAAAAAACAACAATAAACTCACAAAAGGCGGCGTTTAATGAAATCCAAAAAGGCAGATTAATATCGAGCAATTTGTATTTTATGCATCACGAACATCTGGAAGGATAGCCAACCTCACAATATCGATCACAACCAATCACAACATAGACAAAAACATAATCTCTACCTCCAGTGAGGTTGTCAAAGTTGGCCATCCTTGCATGTTCACGGTGCATGAATACAGATTGCTCGATATTTATCCACCATTTTGGATTTCATTCAACGCCTCTTGTGAGTTTATAATTGCATTTTATGACTTTGAGAGAGAGGGGGGGGGGGTTGGGCAGCGCTCAGCAATTCGGGGCCGATCAAGGCGAGTGAGCGGAGCAGGGCATGGCGGCGTGAGTAAACAAGTATACGAGTTTGCAGATATGGCAGGTTTCAGGCGCAACATATAGAGGTAATTTAAAAGAGTTACGAACAATCTGTTACTGGACACACCTCGGACTCGGACTCCTATCCCAGAATAAAAAATAGAATAATTACCGAGTGACGATTGGTCATTAGAAAAATGCAACCGAAATTATTTGATCCACTTAACGAATGTACTTGTTATTGAATTAAAAATTGAAAGAACAAAATGACCGATGGACGTTGGATAACGGAGCTGTTTTAAAGTTAGTCGAACTATTAGGTAAGAACTAAAGGAAAGGAAAAGGAGAACAGATGCAAAGAAAAATCATTTAAGAATAATATGAAAGTAAAAACTGTGAAAGTTGGAGCTAATGACAGGAGTTCTTATGTTTACTTATCATGAATTTCTGTTCTGCATTTACCTCAGCTGAACATTATCTTACCTTTGGTTTTTACTTTTACCGCCATATTCTTCGATGATTTTTTTGTGCCTTTTGAAAAAAATGAAACAAAAAAAAAAACAAAAAAACGAAAAAAAAAAAACAAAAAAAAAAAAAAAAATCAACGACGAAATCAGGCCAAACCCAAGGAAGATATTTTACTTTCTTTAACAGCATTAATAATTTTAAAGTAATTTCCATTTTTGCTTAAAAAAAAAAAAAAAAAAAAAAACTAACTCAACACATCTTGTTATGTTGTTCAAAACGATGTAATTAATATATTTTTGTCAGATAATATAAAAATTTTTGAAACTAGCCCTTACCACGTATACGTAATATGATATGGCGTCTTTTATTTTTCGTAGTTTTTGCTTGCACCTGCGATACCTTCCATGCCAAGAAGTCGTTTCAGAAGTGTAGGCGCACCTAGATCGATATAATCTTTGGCAAATTTTCAATAGAGCTGTTGCACACTATTGCTTACAGGCTTATTAATAGATGATCATGGGGTAAAACCCTGTGAAAATGACAATAGGCGTACTGAAAAATCCCAAAATCTTTCAAACGCAAGACCGTAATGGCGGCGGATGCCACCGATTACATCAGATTTCCCTATCTCAATAAGCTCCATCCTCACGAGGTGTTCTCGCGTCATCTACTGAGAAGAAGAAGAAGAAGAAGCATACTATTCCCATAAGATTTTGGGCATCCGCCGCCATTACGGTCTCGCGTTAGAAAGCATTTTATGAGTTTGGGAGTGGATTTCGTGATTTTTGAGTGCGCTTATCGTAATTTTCACATAGTTTTACCCCTTAATCAACTATTAATAAGCCTATTTAGCAAAAGTTTGCAACAGCTCCATTTTCAATCCTTCAAACCAAAACAAAATTTTCCTGCGACTTCAACTTTTAATTTTAAAGCGTTCCCCCAAAAACTAGCCAAAGATCAAAATGCATTCTAATTCCTTTTTACCATGGTTTACTTGAGAAATAACATCGGAAAATTCCAAAGATTATCGGTGTAGGTGTGCCTACACTTCTGAAACGACCTCCAACAGTTTATTGACTATAGCTCACCGATAAATAATGGTCTCACTAATGCTTTCTATTGCCTTTGCCTTACTGACTTTGATCTCGAGAGTGATCAAGCAGTAATGAATCTAATTTTAGAATCGCCTTCAAATATTGGGTTAGGCAAAAACAGAACAGCCACGTAGGAATAGTTAGCTGCGAGTCCACAGGGGTTGCGGTATTTGATTTTTTTCTCCGAGCGTTCGTTTCTTCGTAAAGAAAGCTGCGCTTTACTTTTTGAATTGCCTGAATTGCTTGTCGTAGTGCTTCTGGTATAATAGCTATCGTTTTTTTTTCAGTGTTGAGTAAAAGATTAAGCTTACCGTTTGAACAGCCAAGTATGGCAAATAATTTGCGATGGCTTCGTTAATCCACGAGTCTGACCACTGTGTCGTTGTGACTAGAGTGCCGAACCATTGATGAACTAACTTCTCCGCGAGACTGAATTTCATCTGCTGATGCTTGATCGTTGAGTTTTGCACTTGTTGCGTTGTGTCCCGTTCCCTGTGGGGCTTTATAATTGGCAGCCATAAATATTTAGGAGCCACAAATATCGAATACTTAATTTATCCACATCAGGCTTCAAGCGCATTACAATTATTACAGCACATAGCTATATACTCGTATCAGAAAGAATGTTATGATTCGAACTATATCGATCAGAGCTGCCGTTTTGCGTATAATGGGGCTCTTGCAAACTTTTGCTATAAGCAAATAAATAGTTCAATCTGATGTAAATAAATAATAATAATAATAATAAAAAAAAACATTATTGTTTTTATAAGTATTTTATATTGCCTTTGCTGATCGACATCGATTTACGCTTTCAAAGATTCCTTTATTGTTAGACATTAAAGACATGTTTAAGCTGTATCATGATTAAAATTAACTGTTTTACCGACAGTAAACTCTTTTTCCGTAAAATACCATGGAACCTCCTTGTTTAAAAATAACACGGAAAAAAGACTGGTAGAATTTACCATCTGTAAAGCTGATTTTGGAGTCTGCTATCAAGTATGGTAAATTTTACCATCACACGGAAAAAAGAATGGTGTAATTTACCATTCGCATAGCTGATTTTGGCCCCTACCGGAGTTAAGATAACCTTGACCAGAGTTATAGAACCTTTGACCAGGAATCAGGCCAATTTCACTTGATACCTGATCAAATGTTCCATAAACTCTGGTCAAGTTTATATTAACTCTGGTAGGGGCCGAATCAGCTATGCGAATGGTAAATTACACCATTCTTTTTTTCCGTGGCATATGACAAATGCGTAGCTTATGTGGTAAATTAAGAAACTTGTTGGTACATTCCACCACGAGGTACGTTGCATTTACCTTATGATGGTAAAAGTTTCCATACTTGATAGCAGACTAAAATCAGCTATGCAGATGGTAAATTCTACCAGTACCCCCCCCCCCCCCCCCCCCCCCCCCCCCCCCCCCCCCCCGTGAAATGTGCAAAAAAACATCCACTATAGCGATGATAATCATTAGTCGTGCCTTAAAGCCTAAAACCCGTCAATCAATTAGAGGTTAATTTAAACCCTTTTGTCCTAAGTCTCTACACATATTGACTCGAACTTTACGCTTTCCACGGAAGTGGTACATGTGTTCCACTTTATGTAACAAATAGACATTTTGCAATCAGTTTGGTGGCCCATCAAAGCTTTTAGAAAATCGTCCTCTTCTGAGTGGTCTAAAAAATCTCAAAAAAATTCAAAACCTAAATTGCATGGACGAAAGGGTTTCAATCGCAGCTTGATTTGTCACGAAGAATAACTCACGTTAAGACGAGGAGACCCCAAATATCAGCATTCATCTCAGGGAATTTCGGGGCTATCACGATATCGATCTTGTTGACTGGACAGGGCATTCCAAGATAATTTTCGAGTGAGGCTAAAATCGTTGCTGCATCATGGATAGTTGTGTTACAGTCAACGCTTCCTCGCGACCAGACGTTGAACTCTTGCTTAGAGCCGGCAGCTGAGTGACAGCTCTGTGAGGGGGAGGCCTCGAAAACCACCAGCCCCAGCGAGCTCGTCGACATGTTTGGCGTCTTGGCGAAATGGTCCCAAACGTAGTCAGCTGTGTCACTGGACAAAAACATAACGGATTTATTAGTTTCTATCAAAGCAGGAGCCGTACGTGCGATGCATCAATTTTTCTACCATCTTATAATTCCTGTGCAGATAAGAATAATTCTATCAAAATAACGTGTTTTTTTTTTTTTTTTTTTTTTTTTTTTTTTTTTAGAAAATTTTGATCCTTAGTGAAGATGCTCACCGAACACCGATCACTTCGATCCTTTTCAAGGGTTTAAATGAACGAACTTCAACGTGCCAAATCGCACGCTACGCTACTGTTCAGCGATCGGGCAAATAAGCGCCTGCAATATTTCAAGTAAGCAATTCATACGACGTTTGTGCGTTGGAATTGCATACTTAAAATAACGAAGGCTCTCTTTCTTTAAACACACAAATCGGCAAAAAATTCTAAAGACTAATTTTTCCGGTCTCTAATCAATAATCATGCTTAATTGCCCTGTGAATTTCTCTCCAACATAGAAATAAATTATTGTATATTGTAAAAATAGATTAAATTTTGATTTTCAAAGTTTAGTGAAAAAAAAGTTTCATATCGCATGGAAACTTACGAGTCAGTCGTGGAGATAACTTTGGTGTTGGAGATGCATCGTGCGTTTTTCCTTCGAAGAACTTTCAATTGGAATGTGGATTTGAACTTTGGCTCGTCGAAACATGGAATGGCTAGCCTAGCGTAAATCGGGTCAAATCTGGTCGCCAGCATCCACCTGTCAGAGATATTTTTAACGAATTAATACATGATTAAAATATAGAGTTAATATTCTCTTTCTACCGTTCAATGGGGACCTTTCAATTTTTTTTCTATAAGCAAATAAATATAGTACAATCTGATGTAAAAACCAGCGAAAATTACAAAAATCATATTAAGAAAGTCTAAAATTCCGTTGTAAACTCACATAACTGCTATAACGGCCAGTTCGTAAAGGTGGTTCAACGCAGGTATCATGGGAGATTCCTGTCTATTGTGTCACTTTCTCTACGAAAACACAGAGAGATACTTCTCAATTTAAATGAGGATCTGACATAACCCTCTGCGTCTCTCCGCCATTAAGCCCAATTCTGAGAGTGAATTTCGTGATTTTTAAGTGTACTCATCGTCATTTTTACGGGTTTTTATGCAAGAATCGCCTCTTCAATCCCCTACAGCAAAATTTCGCAAGAACCCCATTGAATTGGTTATAGAATCATCAATAAAGGTATACCTCCTGTTAGGCCTGTGCGCGATGTCTAGTTTCGTGCATCAAGGTTCGATGTCCAAAAAACTTCTAAATTTGATCGATGCATCGAAACAAATTTTAACGTGTCAAAACTGAGAAACTACTGAAAATCATGATTATCGATCGATATCATCGATACATCGATAATCATGATCGATCGTAGGTCTGTTTTTAGTCGAAATATTGATATTCAACGAGTTTCGATGCATCGATTGATGTAAACATCAGCATCGAATCCATTCGATAGCAGGGACCAAATAATGTTACGCCCTCACGGTCTCGCACGCAGATGATCGGTGAGCACTTACGCGGGGTATAAACTACACGCAAACATACTTATACTCTGTTCGGGATAAGAAGTCCGATGAGAAGTCAGGTAAAAACGCACTATATTGCAACGCAGCGGTTCCTATGTGCCGTCGATTCTCAGCCACTTCGTTAGTTCGCCGGAGACCAGCCTTTTAGACCCTTTTATTTGAAGAGACAATGCCGTGAACTGACCAATTATACCGTCCTTTGAACGCCCACTCGAAAATTGAACTTTTGCGGCATTCGCGAATTTTGAATAACCGATTTTAAATTTAAATTCTACTCAACGCGCACAGAAAAATGATACCTAATGGCGGTTCAATATGTAATTTTCCAAAGATTTTGGCACTCCTTATGGAGTGATTTCAGAAAGCCAAAATCTTTGGAAAATTACATATTGAACCGCCATTAGGTATCATTTTTCTGTGCGCGTTGAGTAGAATTTAAATTTAAAATCGGTTATTCAAAATTCGCGAATGCCGCAAAAGTTCAATTTTCGAGTGGGCGTTCAAAGGACGGTATAATTGGTCAGTTCACGGCATTGTCTCTTCAAATAAAAGGGTCTAAAAGGCTGGTCTCCGGCGAACTAACGAAGTGGCTGAGAATCGACGGCACATAGGAACCGCTGCGTTGCAATATAGTGCGTTTTTACCTGACTTCTCATCGGACTTCTTATCCCGAACAGAGTATACGTGCGCACCATCCAACGTCTTTCGGAGGACCGTCAAGCCGTAACACTATTTGGTCCCAGGAAAACATCGAAACTTCGATCGATGCATCGAACATCGCACAGACCTACCTCCTATACTAATCATAGCATATAACTGGCAAGAAATTGTGAGTTTCATACTTTTGATTGGATTCTTAAAAACTTCAAACCCGCAATTTCTTGCCAGTAATTTCAACCCGGAATATACTGGTCATAGAAAGATTGGAATGGTTTCAAAGCGTTATTCACCGGCCAATATTGTACGCGATTTTTTTTTTTTTTTTTTTTGTAATCTAAAAAGAAAAGTAATGCTGTTTCCTATAATTTGTAATTTGATTCAACTACCATATTTTTCATTAAAAATGTGCCCCAAAATTAATTTAGGAGCAGTATTTAAAAAGTATTTTTGCACAATCGGTGACTCGTCACCGACTGATGACAATTTCCGCTCTACGGATATCCATCTGGTCAATTCATCTTTCTGTGATGAAAATAGTAGTACAGTGGACCCTCGCTGATTTGAATCTGAGTGGAACGAAAAAATAATTCAATTTAACAGGGTTTCAATTTAACGAGTGTTTCAAATTAAGGAGGTGGAAAAAGATGGGTTATCAAATTAAAGAGGTTCAATTTATGCAAAGTCTGCCTGAGCTTGAAGATTTGAAAATGCAATGGGTCTAGCTGTTGCAAACTTTTGCTACAACGATTAAGAGTGTTTATTCTAATGTAAAATTGCCTGAAAAGTACATTGGTGGCGCATCAAAAATTCATAAAATACAACAATAAACTCACAAAAGGCGGCGTTTAATGAAATCCAAAATGGCAGATTAATATCGAGCAATTTGTATGTATATGCATCACGAACATCTGGAAGGATAGCCAACCTCACAATATCGATCACAACCAATCACAACATAGACAAACACATAATCTCTACCTCCAGTGAGGTTGTCAAAGTTGGCCATCCTTGCATGTTCACGGTGCATGAATACAGATTGCTCGATATTTATCCACCATTTTGGATTTCATTAAACGCCTCTTGTGAGTTTATAATTGCATTTTATGACTTTCTGATGCCACCAATGAACTTTTCAGGCGATTTTATATGATATTAAATACTCTTAATCGTTGTAGCAAAAGTTTGCAACAGACCCATTGCTCGATCAGTACAAAATTAATTTATTTTAATATGAATTTACAAAAAAACAGAAGTTGCTTTACAACTGTGAACGTGTTATGCCATTATTCACCAAAAAAGTCTGTAATGGAGCTCTTGCACGGTTTTGCTATGTAGGCAAATGGAGTATCAATTCCAATGTAAAATTTCGGTAGAAATTCTCGATTAAAACGTCCGGGGTTAAGAGCTAAAGGGGTTTAAATTAGCGGGATTCCACTGTATCAAATACTCAGCTGAGCCCTTGCGTAAAAATCATTTCAAATGGAATCTGATGGCGAAAAACCATTCCACACTCCACAGGCTCGAATTTTGACTCTGTTTTCTCTATGATCACGCTCGCTCAATGAGTCTGTTGCCTACTTTTGCTACATCAATATAACTCATTGTTTCTAACGTAAAACTTGGCGAAAATAACGATGCGCACATTAAAAACTTTCAAAATCCACTCATTAACTCAGAAAATACCTTCCATTTCAAACAACCCGCGCTACACTAGACACTACATCACCGACTTAAAACTACATAGATGGAACCATCTCGTTTATGTAAACATGAACGCAGCACTTACAAACATTTGAATGTTTCGATTAGATGCGTACTTACATTTCTTATATTATTTTGTAATCTTTGATAAACCGAAAAGACCAGACAGAAAATGCAGCCAATAGCTCATGTATTTAGGAGGAAATTCCATCATTTGTAGTTACGATGTTGTTCACTTATGCACGGTGGTTCCGTCTATGTAGTGGTATATCGGTGCAAATGGTGTCTAGTGTAGCGCGGGCTGTTTGAAACTGAAGTGATTTCCTGAGTTAATGAGTGGATTTTGAACGGTTTTAATGTGCGCATCATTATTTTCGCCGAATTGTACATAAGAATCAAGGTTCTATATTGCTGTAGCAAAAGTATGCAACAGACCCATTTTACCGTTTTGAAATGTTGACCCTTGTTGATGAGAATATAGGGAAAAGAAGGAATTTTCGGAGACTTACTTACTTATCTCGTTTGGTGGTGACGTCCGAGTATTTGATTCTGAAGAGTCCACGCGGTAACTCGTTTATCCTCTCCGTGAAAACAATGCTCAGCTCGTACTCTCGGCCGTTCTTCAGACTCGCGTTCAAATGCAAATTGATCATATCCCTCTCAATATTGTGCTCGATAGACTTTAGACCGATGAATTCACTTTCCGCTTCATTTACAGTCACGTTCTGTAGAAATGAAAGCGAGCGTTTTATTACATTTCATGCATGAATATCAGAAGTGAGAGGGAGAGCTATAATGGGGCAGCTGCAAGGGTCTGAAATGTTGTGTTTTTTTATAAAGAAAGTGAAAGTCCTAGAGGAACTGAGAAGAAAGATGCCTTTGGTTTCTAACTAAACCCCATTTTTCCATAGATGAGATTTTGGCCCAAAATACATTGTTTTAAATGGAAATTCCGCGTCGTGACGTCACTACACACACGCTTTTTTACAACTTTACATGTGTGCATCTCCAAAACCGGGACATTTAGGAAAAAACCGAAGGCACCATTATTTTCAGCCCATCGAGTACTATCATTGTCTTTATGAAAAACACCAAAATTCAGACCCTTGCAACTGCCCCATTGATTAGCCTTAGAAAATCAATGGGGCTCTTTCAAACTTCCGCTGTGAGCAAATGAATAGTCTAATATGATGGTAAAAATCGGCAAAACTCAAGAAAATCACTCTGAGAAAGTCTAAAACGGGGCAGTTGCAAGGGTCTGAAATGTTGCGCTTTTTATAAAAAAATTATAGTCCTTGGTGAGCTGAGAACAATGGTGCCTTTGGTTTTTTTTTATAAGTGTCTCGGTTTTAGAGATACACACCTGTAAAGTTGTGAAAAATCGTGTGCGTTGTGACGTCACTACGAGGAATCCCCATTTAAAACAATGTAATTTCGGCCAAAATCTCATTTCCGGAACAATGGGACTTAATTAGAAACCAAAGGCAGCTTTGTTTTCAGCTCATCAAGTACTTTCATTTTCGTTATAAAAAACACACCTATTCAGATCCTTGCAACTGCCCCATTTAGTAATAAACTCACGTAACTGCTATAACCAAAGAACAATTAATACAATCAGAACAGAAACTCCCATAAGAGCCAATGGAAGCAAGTTTGGAATTTAACAGCACCAATAGGCAACGCTGAGGTCCTATAATATCCCAACATGGCGGACGTGGTTGATTTGTATTGAAACTCATTTATTTCTGTAAATTCTGGAAAGAAATCTTAGTTTCCGGCCCTACTTTTATTCTACTGGCAATTTAGAATGAAAATTTCGCGGATCATGTCCTATATTTTTTTTCCACTCGCGAATCTAGATGTAAACATCCTATATTCCAACATGGCGGACGCGGAATGAATTTGCTTCAAAATCTGACAGAGTTTCCGTTCTGATTGTATTATTCTGCGCTATAACGGCAAGTTCGTAATGGCGGCTCAAAGCAGGTATGATGGGAGATTCCTGTCTAGAATGACACTTTCTCTACGGAAACACAGAGATATATCTCAATTTAGATATAGGAATCTCCCATGACACCTGCGTCTCTTCGCCATTAAGCCCGATTCTGAAAGTGACTTTCGTGATGTTTTAGTGTACTCATCGTCATTTTTACAGGCTTTTATGCAAGAATCAACTCTTCAATCTCCTGTAGCAAAAGTTTGCAAGAGCCCCATTTTATTACATTATTGCCAATGTTGAGTGGTGAATATTTGCAAGTATGATTGTTTATGTATCAAAGATGTTTGCCGAAACACAAGGGCACATACACAGCAGGTGTGACGGTGTGTTCTTCCCTTAAAATAACCATATGTAAATGGAATGGAGATTTTAAAAAAAAAAAAAAAAAAAAAAAAAAAAAAAAAAAAAAAAAAAAAATACAGCTGGATAGTTTAAGAGCCAATTTCGAAACCCGATGTCTCGCACAGTCAATTAATAAAAAGTTTAAAAAATCTTTATTAAAAAAAAAAAAAAAAAAAAAAAAAAAAAATCCGAAATGACCATTGTCCAATAGTATTAATAGTAATATTAAAAAAAAAACATCCAATCAAGGTAATCAGGTATAAATATCTCCACCTTATTGAAGTATAAATTCAGAAACTCTTACACTGCTTTTCATATTATCCCAACTACAACTGGCAACTGTTTGAATTAAGAAGCCAATGATTAATAGTTATGATACGTAGAGAGAATACTCCGTGAGCTCCAGAGACACGATGCGGGGACGTGACGAAAACTGCCCAGACACCTGTCCCTAGGAATCCCGGAATTGCTCTCGCGGCTGGAGATGCTCGGCTGCTAGGCGGGAAATCTACCACTCGCGGCGCGGCGTTCGTTTGGACCTTGCCTCTCCTCTCGGTCGGTCGGTCGCTCTCTCGCGAGTCCATCATGCATCACTCCTCCGCCGGTCATCGTCGGCTACAGGACTCATGGGCGGATACAGGGAATTGTCTTTCCCCCTCTCCTACCATTTGAAAAACGTGCGTTAGAAAAGGACAGAAGAGGGGGCCAAAGTCACGTGATGGCCCCCCTCTGCTATCATTTTCTAACACACCAATCTAAATGGAAGGAGAGAGAGAGAAACACAATTCTCTGTATCCTCCAATGACAGGAGACGTATCTCTGCCTTACTCTTTCCATTAATCATCTACGCAAGGGGCTCTCGGCTTTGCGCTTCCATAATTGTCAGATCCTGAGAAAAATCTGCCTACTTCATACACGAAAGGCGGGAAAATAGACGGACTTTACTTCAAACTTGGGCAACCCTGGTCGACTCTGACAATGTGAGTGTCCACTCGACCGTTCCAGTGCATTGCATGAACCTCCCTTCGTTTTGCTCTCCGCGACTCGAGTTGCCGCACACTGGATTCAAACATGGGGTTTTCCGGATATGGAATGTTGAATATTTTTTGTTAAAAAAAAAAAAAAAAAAAAAAAAAAAAAAAAAAAAAAAAATATAGTGTTGATACCATTTTCTATAGACGGTTTTAGTGTGAAGTCAACGGTTAGCCAACAACCACAACAATGCACGCATCTGTTTATCATTTGTGACGACAAATGATAAAATGTCATCATATCAATCGTTATATCCATCTTTGATCTCGATTTTTATAAGGAAGTAAGTTTGGATTAAGAGGTTATGTCCGTTTGTTTGTCACCAGTTGAATGTTCCACCCAAAGAGTAAACAAGAGTCGCAATTGAATGGAAGGCCTGCGTGGTCAGCGTAGATAAGGGATCGGAACGCGGGCTGGCCTCTAATTGGCTGCAACGCGTGTAGTGGTGCAAAAATGTCTTAGGGTATAGGGAAATTAACACGGGGTTTTTGTTCCGGGACGTTTATCTCGAAACCTGTGCAAAATCGTCTCTACGGAATTTATGCGAGTTGATTTAGCAGAATTTTCCGAACAAATTGATAGGTCATAAGTGCCACTTTATTGCAAATTCGAAAAGACTGTTTCAGTTGAAAAGTACGCACAATAGTGTGATTACATGCTTGGCGTGTGTTTGAGCAGTGTTTGAGTAACTCACTATTGTGAGTACTTTTCAACTGAAACAGTCTTTTCGAATTTGCAATAAAGTGGCACTTAATTATGACCTACCAATTTGTTTGGAAAATTCTGCTAAATCGACTCGCATAAATTGCGTAGTGACGGTTTTGCACAGGTTTCGAGATAAACGTCCCGGAACGAAAACCCCGTGTTAATTTCCCTATAACCTAAGACATTTTAGCTCCACGTGTTGCAGCCAATCAGAGGCCAGCCCGCGTTCCGATCCCTTATCTACGTTGACCACGCAAGCCTTCCATTCAATTGCGACTCTTGTTTACTCTTTGGTTCCACCCCCGATTTCGAACAATGGACTCGCCCGTCTGCCTACTCTTGTAGTGTACGCTAAGTTTGCCTCGACCGGCTCAATGATACGATACAGGTTGCACCCCGTCTATATGATATAGTGTCTTTGAATAAAATACACTTTTTAAATTACTTACCTCAGAAGCTGCGGGAAGAATGGGTGTAACGTGAATGCCATCTTGCTTGAAGAATAAATTCTTTGCGTACAATTTAATGTGGTTCACGTCTTCGTTCAATTTGATCAGTATTTTAACCGTGCCGTCTAGAGTGAAATTCAATTTTCCAGGCGTGTCCGACAACAAAATTGGTTTCAGCTCGATCGAGTAATGAATGGGCCACACGGATGAATCCAAATGAGCTGTGGCGGATCGCACGAGGTTGAACTCTTCCATCTCCTTGCGATAGGCTCTGTTCATCAGTCTGGTCGCCTGAAAATGAACAACTCTTGCTTCGGTACTTTCCATTTGGTCTGGTGACAGTGGCGGCTCGTGCGATTTGGCAACCATGCTTTTTTACCATTTAAACCTATGCAAAAGTATCGATATCTTGGGGGTGCATTGCACCTCCTGAAGATCGATTGTTTTACATAGGTTTAAATGGAGGGATTCCACTGTTGCCACATTGCACGAGCCGCCACTGTCTGGTGATGTAATATTAAAAAGTACACACCACGAAAATGCAAGGCTACACTCACAAGGGGAGGCTCAGAAGTCGCCGCTTCCGATTTTGAAAACAATTGCACGAAAATGTAGCTAAAGTAAAACTATTAGACCGGTGTTTCTCACTTTTTGCCAATGGGCCGTCCTAAAGCGCCAGGAATTTGTTGAAAGTTGCCGAAATTCACGTCAAAACCCGAGCGGAGAGCGTTCCGAATATTTACGTGAATTTCGGCAATTTTCAAAAAATTCCTGACGCTTTAGGAAGACCCATTGGCAAAACGTGAGAAACACGGGTCTAATAGTTTTACTTTAGCTACATTTTCGTGCAATTGTTTTCAAAATCGGAGGCGGCGACTTCTGAGCCTCCCCTTGTCAGTGGCGTCTCGTGCAATTTGGTAACAATGTATTTTATCCATTTAAACTTATGTAAAATATCGAATTCAGGGGGTGCACAGTGCACAAGGGAAATTCGATATATTTAATGAGTTTAAATGGAGCAATTGCATTGTTGCCAGATGGCACGCGACGCCACTGGCTACACTCTTCTCCGCAGAGCTGACGCAGAGTTGCCAGATCTTGGGGATTTTTCAATGTGTTCTTATGGGAAAAGCCGCCAGATCTGGCAACACTGAGCTGACGTTTGGCGTATAATGGAGCTGTTGCAAACTTTTGCTACAGGCTTATTAATAGTTGATAATGGGGTAATACACAGTAAAAATAACGACTAGCGCACTAAAAAATCACGAAATCCACTCCTAAACTCACAAAATGCTTTTAAACGCGAGACCGTAATGGCGGCCGGGGCCGCGGTTTTCATGGGGGTTCCCTATCTTCAATCAGCGCCATCTACACGAGGTGTTCTCGCAACACCACACAAAAAGAAGAAGAAGCATACAATTGTCATAAGAAAACCGCGGCCTCGGCCGCCATTACGGTCTCGCATTTAAAAGCATTTTGTGAGTTTAGGAGTGGATTTTGTGATTTTTTAGTGCGCTAATCGTTATTTTTACTGGGTATTATCCCGTAATAAACTATTAATAAGCCTGTAGCAAAAGTTTGCAACAGCTCCACTACTGAGATTTTTCAATTCACCGATGATTCCACCGGTTGAGAAAAGATTACACAGTTAAGATCAGTGTCGCGGCATGGTCCGCTCCCGCCGCGCCGCACTATGTTCGATTTGGCCGAATTAGCTGGACATAAATCAAAAATTTGAAGTTTGGAAAAATCGAGATTTGGCAACACAGGATGATACATTACACTTTAGAGAGTGTGCCTTTAAAATATTTCAATCCTAAGATCACTGATAAGCGAGTGACAAGCATCTATTGTGCAGCGCGCAAGCTCCGTCTTCTGAGGTAGGTTCAACCCGTGTGTTTACAACTGTAAACACTGCATGATTGTGCCACTGTGGTGATAAGTGGCTATTTATTTAACATTCAATGAAGATGATCCCTCGTTTATGAAACTAAGTGACGTACTTTTTCATGGCTATACTTAAAAAAAACCGATTTTTTAGGTGTGATAAGTTTTTTGAAAAAATGCTTTAATTTTACTGAGAATTTGCAAGTTTTCACAAATAAATGTGATCATAAGTCTCGTGTCACGTTGAGTCACGTTCTAATTGTGCCAAAATAGTGTTCCCTAACCTCTCAGTCATCGATTCTTGCATATATCAGCTGCTAGTTTTTGCTAGCCTGCGAGTAATCAATTTTTTTCGATTTCAACATCGTTCTACGAAATACCAATTTTGTGCAAAAAAGGCGAAGTCAGCGATTTAGCCAACATATATTTCGCTTCTTCTCAATATGAAACACGTCGATCCGTGATCGATGAAATATTAATTTTCTTCCTTATGTATCGATTAATTTACATAGCTTTAAATGAGGAAAATCCGTTGTTGCCAAATTGCTATACAAATTAAACCTTTGTTTCCAGTGTCGAAGCGTGCAATTTGGCAACTTGGCATTTTGTCCATTTAAACCCACGTAGATGGTCGAATGTGAAGGTGTTCACCGAAAACCCAGAGCTCGATCTTTCTTGTGGGTTTATATGGACGAACTGCATCGTTGCCAGATTGTACGCTACGCTACTGTTTATATTTCGTATTTCAGATCAGGTTCACGATAATGAATATGCGACGCAGTCAACGATTTAGCCATCCTTTTTTCGCCTCTTATTGATTTTCCTTCACAAGTATAGATTAATTTACATAGCTTTAAATGAGGAAAACCCATTGTTGCCAATTGCTATACAAATTAAACCTTGTTCCCAGTATTGAAGCGTGCAATTTGGCAACGTGGCATTTTGTCCTTTTAAACCTATGTAAAAAGGTCGAATTCTAAGGTGTTCACCGAACACCCAATCGTTCGATACTTTTAATGGGTTTAAATCAGCAAAATGTAATGTTGCCTAATTGCACGCTTTCGAACTGGGCTTTATTTTTGTGATAAAATTGTAAAGAATGAAAAGAAGGCTCGTCATTCATTTACTTCTTTTTTGCCAACAACATTTTTTTTTTTTTTTTTTTTTTAAGAAAAACTGTGACTTATTTTTGTGATATACTATTGTACAGAATGAAAAGAGGCTCCTCATTGCTTTACTTACTTTTTTAGTCGACAACTTATGATTATTTTTTGTTTTGAATTCCTGATTTTTATTATGTTTATTATTAAATTCCTTCCCTTTTGAAGGAATGTTGTATGTTCCCTCTCCTATGCCTTTCGATGTTTTGTTAACCGTTATATAGAAGAATTTAAAATATATATTTTGTTTTATCAACGCTATTTCGCGAACAGGGTAGCCATTTTAGAAAACAGAGTTATCGGTAGTGGCGAACTCCGTAGATTAAGTCTCATTCTAGAGGTGGTTTCAGAAGTGTGGGCGGACCCAGACCAATAATCTTTGGAATTTTTCGACATTATTTCTCTTGCTTCAAAACGAAAATGAATTTGAGCGTTGGCTTTTCATTGAGGAACACTTTAAAATTAAAAGTTCAAAGTCGAAGACAAGTTTTGATTAGTTTTGAAGAAATGAAAATTTAAAAGTCGGCAAAGATTATGGTCTAGGTGCGCCAACACTTCTGAAAGGTGCTCTATGAAACTATCAGTTCATGAGAAACATAATCAATAACGCTGCAATCGCCTTACAAAACTCTTAAAAAATTGGAAAAGTTCTAATGAGCGAGCGCAACGGTCCCTAAAGGCGTCTCCTGCAAAATTTCAAAAGTGCTGCTTGACCCCTTTTTGCTAAACAGCGTCGATATTTTTTATTTGTTTACACCATTCATATGCCTTATTTCACTTTTATTCAGTACGAGTGATTGAGAAGAAAAAAGAAAAAAAAACCCCCCCCAAAAAAAAAATCCATTCAATTAGGATGGAACGCCAGACAGGGTTAAAACCCCCCCCCCCCCCCCCCAACATAATTTTTGTCCCATACTCATCTTTCACGTGCTTCTGCAGACTAGAAAGACTACTTGAGATAAAAACTTGACTTGTTGAACCGCTGGGGGTGGTAATAATCTTCTTTGAAGGTAAAATTTTTGAAAATAGTTGCATTATTAGAGATATTTTAGAATCCGCCATTTTGGATGGAGGAATTTTGAAAAATTAACATCATTTTCAGAACCCTTGACCCAAAAAACATAGGAATACATAGTTTTGGGCATTTTTTCCGATAAATGGATTTATGTCTAGCTAATTCGGCCAAATCGAACATAGTGCGCCGTGCCGCGCTGGCTCGGTCGGATTTCAATAAGTAAGTATCCCCTCTTCTAAAACCCACAAAAATGGACCGATTTTAAAAAATGAGAGCTTAAAATCTTTGTTAGGACATACTAAATCTAAAGCTTTAAACTTTAACTTTAAAAGCAATTGGATAAGATGAAGTCGCACACGGACCGCGGAACCACGCTGCGCTCCCGCCGCGCACAGTGCTTTGAGAAAACGGCTCCAAAATCGCTTCTTGCAGCTTTCCTCGGCAAATCATCGAGTTATTTAAAGACTGAAAAAAACACATTTTTCTTTTAAGGAAAGGAAAGAGATAGCCTTTTTGAATTCTTACTCATCTTAATTTTTTACCAAGTAATACTGCTCCAATGAAATTTTCACAAGAGCGGGATTTCTCGGTAAAAAATTGAGATAAATAAGAATTCAATAAGACTTGAAAGAAAAATGTGGTTTCTTCAGTTTTTAAATAACTAGATAATTTGCCGAGAATAGCTGCAAAAAGCGATTTTAGAGCCATTTTCTTAAAGCACTGTGCGCCGGCTTGGTCGGAGTTTAAGAAGCACAGAATTAGGCAAGCTTTTCTGCTTTTTCACACCGCGGCCCGTGTGCGGCCGCATCTTATCCGATTGCTTTGAAAGTTAAACCGATAGATTCAGTATATTCTAACAAAGATTATAACCTCTCAATTTTTGAAATCGGTCCATTTGTGGATTTTAGGGGGGGGGGGGGGTATACTTACTTATTCTAATCCGACCGAGCCGGCAGGAGCGCAACCATGCCGCAGTGCGGTTCCGCGGCCCGTGTGCGGTCGCATCTTATCCGATTGCTTTAAACTTTAGACCTCTAGATTCGATATATCCTATAACAAAAATTTTAAGCTCTTGTTCTTTAAAATCGGCCCATTTTTGTGAATTTTAGAGAGGGGGATTTTTTCTTATTTAATACTCCTCGTAAAGTTTGCCTGCAATTTAATTTTCATGCAAATCACTCCATCTTGCATGACATATGAGTTTCATGCACGAGGTATAAGCGATATAATTTATTTCTAAGGGGAAAAATACTAAACTTTACGAGAGAAAGACTTAATGAGTCTACCTATTTTCCGGTTTTAGTTTGTATCCAAAGTCTGAATAAGACACAGCGACAAAAAATACATATAGCTATAAACGATAAATATTTCAAACAATATGCTTACCACGCGGCAGTTTTTATTAGCCGAATATCGGCCGATCATTCCAGAAATTAAAGCTATGACTGCGACTAAAGCTATGAGTAAACATATTTCTTGTCTTGTGATGAAAATTCCTCCTTTTCGTTTGTACTTAATTTCTGAGCTGTGCTCCAACCGTTCCACCATAAAATCACTCCTGAATCCGTTCATCATCTTCACCTGCAGCAAAATACGGATGAGAGATCAGCGTGAATTTCTCGCGCCAGAATTCTAAATTTAACGTTTTGACTAAAAAATGTATTACCTTTTTCATTTCTTGAATTTTATACAATAAGATATAATTTTAACTAATGACTTGAAAACCTTGCTTGACCTTACTTCTAGAGACCTGAAAATTTCAAATTTTCAAATTTTCTTTTCGTCAAGTATCGCAGCAGAAAACGCCTTCATTTTTCAAAATATGTAATTTCTTGCACGAATGCATTGCTGCAATTGCATACTCTAAATGATGAAGGCGTTTATACTAAACGATGGCTGCGCGAAGGAAAAGGGGGCATAGCCCCGTAGCCAGGATATTGTCTTTCTCTCTCTTAGCTCATTTAAACGCATGTGTTAGAAAAGGATGGATATAGGGGCTGTCACGTGACTTCAGCCCCTCTTTGTTTCCTTTTCTAACAAATGCATTCAAATGGGCTAAGAGAGAGAGAGAGATAGACAGTATCCTGGCTACGGCTATGAAAAGGGGTAAGAAAAATCGGAATATATGCAGGGCTGCCGTTTTGCGTATAATCAATGCTATTTTTCAATTCACCGATGATTCCACCGGTTGAGAAAAGATTACGCAGTTCAGTTCAATGCATGACTAAAATAAACTAAAATACTCGCATCTGTAACCTTTCTTCAACCGGTGGAGTCATCAATGACTTTAAAAAACTTGCGGTTATTTTAATTAATCAACGGAGTTTCCACCGAACACGGAAAGATTACGTATCGGAGTATTTTCGTGCATTACAGTCATACACTGAACTGAGCCGTGTAATCTCAACCGGTGGAATCATCGGTGAATAGAAAAATAGCATTGATTATACGCAAAACGGCAGCCCTGAATATATGTGTCCCACCTTATTCACCCTTTCAGTCATGAAATATGAAAAAACATTTTTACAAATCTTAGACCTGTCACAGTGAATCGAATGATTTCTCCTCTTATAATTTCATGTCAGCACAAGTCGAATTTTGTGAAATTCCATAAGATATCGTGTTCTTCGTGTTCCAATATGTGGGTATTGTAATATTGTTCAAGGTACTTATATTTAACAGGTATATGCTCGACTCGCTTCCCGCGTCATCCTCAGAGGCGCGCAGTTCAAAATCACTAGAGCAAGATGGCCGACAAAAGAAGAAAACTTATACTATTTTTTCAGAAAACATCGGGCTGTTTTCTGCTTTTCTGGAGAGGGTAGCCCGATGTTTTCTGAAAAAAGAGTAGAAGTTTTCTTCTTTTGTCGGCCATATTGCTCTAGTGATTTTGAACTGCGCGCCACTGAGGATGACGAGAGGAGCTAGTCGAGCATATACCTGTTAAATTTAAGTATCTTGGGTAGCGGTGATAAAAAAGGTTAAATAATGAAGTTTGTTCCAATCAGAGACAAATAGAGACCCAGCGTAAAGTTTGCGACAGGTGCCCAATTCATGAGCTATTTGGTCGGGACTCATCGAAACAGCAGCCAACAGTAACAGTTGCTGAGTCGCATCACACGGAAAAAAAACTACGGTGAAAATAACCATACGGATACCTGATTTTGGCGCCTGCTAGATGTTATGGTAATATTAACCAAAAGTATACTATATTTTGACTAGGTACTAGGTGATGTCACCTGATTGCATGTCAAATTTACTCAAAGTATCGGTAAATGTACCATACTTCTGGTCAAGTTTACCATAACATGTAGCAGGTGCCAAAATCAGGTATCCGTATGGTTATTTTCACTAATCTTTTTTTTCCGTGCATGTTGAGTGACATACGTTAAGTTTTCTTCGTGGTTTCAATCGACGTTTTTCGACAGAATATCTGTTTTTGATCAATTATTTTGAAATTGTACTCCTTTATCAATTAAATTTTTGACTTCAATGTGAAATTTCAGGAAATTTTTACCACTCAACGGTATATGCGACTGTTGGCTGTTGTTTTGTTGAACCTCCGAACAGAAATAAACTCATTTTTACTCGCCTCACTTTTATAACACCGAAAGCATATAAAGCATGTGCGCTGAATCTCTATTTCTCTCAGGTTTCGATTCAACCCGATGCCAGTGGCGGCGTTTGCTATCTGACAACCATGCTTTCTTGCCATATGAAACAATGCAAATGTATCGATTTCTCAGATATTTAGTGAATCTCCTGAAGATCGAATATTTTACGTCGGTTCAAATGGACAGAATCCGTTGTTGCCATATTGCTCTAGCCGCCACTGCCTGATGTCTCGTCAGTGGGTCTGTTGCAAACTTTTGCTACAACGATTGAGAGTGTTTAATCTAATGTAAAATCGCCTGAAAAGTCCAATGGTGGCATCAGAAAGCCACAAAATGAGATAATAAACTCACAAGAAGCTTTCAATGAAATCCAAGATGGCGGCAAAATATCGAGCAATCCGTATGCATGCACCACGAACATTCAAGGATAGCCAACCTCACAACATCGATCACAACCAATCACACCGTAAACAAACACATAACCTCTACCTCCTATGCGGTTGTAAACGTTTGCAATCCTTGATGGATGATCACGGTGCATACATTCAGATTCCTCGATATTTTGCCGCCATCTTGGATTTCAATAAACGCCTCTTGTGAGTTTATTATTGTGTATCATGACTTAATGATGCCACCAATGGACTTTTCAGGCGATTTTACTTTGGAATAATAACTTTTTATCGTTGTAGCAAAAGTTTGCAACAGACCCATTTTACCATCTTTCATGGAAAAAAAAAAGACTGATAGAATTCACCATCTGCATAGCTGATTTTGGAGTCTGCTAACATGCAAGTATGGTAAATGTTTCCATCATATGGTGAATGCAACTTACCATTGCGGTGAAATGTACCAACAGCTAGGTTATATCTTAATTTACCACCAGGTTGCATTTACCATATGATGGTAAAATGTACCATACTTGCTAGCAGAGACTCCAAAATCAGCTATGCAGATGGTAAATTTTATCAGTCTTTTTTCCGTGTATGCGAATGTATCGATTGCTCAGATATTTAGTGAATCTCCTGAAGATCGAATATTTTACGTAGGTTTAAATGGATAGAATCCGTTGTTGCCATATCACTCTAGCCACAACTGCCGTGAGTGCCTGATATCTCGTCAATTTTACCTTCTTCGCTTGCAGAAGTCAAAATCAGTCTTCAAGAATCGAGATGGTGATTTTAACCATGGGTTTTTTTTTATTTTTACTTTCTCACTCTAATGAAATTAGAAAAATTGAGAAAGTATTGCAATGGCGCAGAGATTTTTGATGCATTTTGTTTCGATACTTGGCCCGCTGCGAATAAGTCAACCATGGTAATTATAAAATAATTGGCTCTTATCATGCTTAATACTATCCTAAAGAACATCCATCCATGATATTTCAATATTATTTAACCATATGTGGTAGGGAGGAGTAAATGCACAAAATTTCTGTGGCGTTTGTCTGCGTCTGTCTGTCTGTCCGTCTAGCTGTCTGTCTGTCTGTCTGTCTGAAGTCATGAACGTGAAACCCAGCATAACTTTTGAACTCCTGATCCATATGCATCCAAATTTTGCAGAGATGTTCCTTTTAACATTCTCCAGAGGAGTTTTATTTGTTTTCTTAAAATTTTAATTTTTAGGTTAGTTATGGATGAAAAATGGTTTCTATTAAAATCAACGGGAAAATGGGTCAAAAAAGAGAAAAATTTAAATATTCTAAAGGGGGTCTGGGGGTCTCCCCCAGAATACTAAAGGGGGGTCTGAGACTGGGGGTCTCCCCAGAATATTTAAGGGGGTCTGGGGGTCTCCCCCAGGACACTAAAGGGGGGGTCTGGGGGTCTCCCCCAGGACACTAAAGGGGGGGTCTGGGGGTCCCCCCAGAATATTAAAGGGGGGTCTGGGGGTCCCCCAGAATATTAAAGGGGGTCTGGGGTCCCCCCAGAATTCTTAAGGGGGATCTGGGGGCCCCCCAGATAAAAATGGAGGGAGAAAGTGTTCGTAGGTTGTTCCCTACAGTTTATTTTTTTAATTCCTCGTGGCTTCTCTCTGTTGTACTCACGTGTGACAACGGCCGTAGTGCATTGCGAGCGCCACGCGTGAGAATATCGGAGATTAACGAGGCTTATGCGCAACTTGCGCGCGGCACGCAGCAGAGGGGGGGGGAGGGGGAGGGAGAGGGAAAGGAGACGGAGGAAGGGTTCCAAGCTGAGGCATGTGATACGCATGGGAGCGACTCAAACGATTATTTAAAAGGTATTCAAAATAGAAATTAGCCGCGGACAAGGTCGCGGGTCGGAGTCCACCAACACTTACGCGTATACGTACTCGATTGTAGACGATCGCATCGCAGGATGACACGCGCTCGTCACACAGTTGGTTGAACAACAGATTATAGTTCCAAACATTTCGGTAGACGGCGCACAGTGGATGGATAAATGCGGATTTTTAGGACATGGAAATATATATGTCGACGCAGGCAAATTGCAATCTCAGGCTAATCGCAAGCCGTATATTTATCATCAGAATCAATTCAGATCAAGCGTAATGTTCACTTACAGAATAATTGTAAAACGGGATTTACATTAGCTCTTTTGAAAGCTAATAAGCGGACAAAAATGGTGGTTTCACCAGATTAGGTTTATTTATCGCCTACAATAACCTACAGTAAAATTTAGCTATATTTTATTGTCAATGGGTCTGTTGCATACTTTTGCTACAACAATATAGAACCATGATTCTTATGTAAAATTCGGCGAAAATAACGATGCGCACATTATAAACTTTCAAAATCCACTCATTAACTCAGGAAATCACTTCAATTTCAAACAGCCCGCGCTACACTAGACACTTTTTGCACCGGTATACCACTACATAGACGGAACCACCGTGCCTAAGTAAACAACATCGTAACTACAAAATGATGGAATTCCCTTCTAAATACATTCTAAATTGGCTGCATTTGCTGTCTGGTCTTTTCGGTTTATCAAAGATTACAAAATAATATAAGAAATGTACGCATCTAAACGAAACATTCCAATGTTTGTAAGTTCTGTTCATGTTTACAAAAACGAGATGGTTCCATCTATGTAGTTATAAGTCGGTGATATAGTGTCTAGTGTAGCGCGGGTTGTTTGAAATGGAAGGTATTTTCTGAATTAATGAGTGGACTTTGAAAGTTTTTAATGTGCGCATCGTTATTTTCGCCGAATTTTACGGTAGAAACAATGAGTTATATTGATGTAACAAAAGTACGCAACAGACCCATTGGGCTCTTGCAAACTTTTGCTGTGACCAAATGAATAGTTCAATCTTATGTGAAAACCAGCGAAAATCACGAAAACCACTTTATAGGGAAGTCTAAAATTTTGTGATAAATTCACATAAACTGCTAAAACGGCGAGAAATGGCGGTTCGATGCAGTTATCATGGGAGGTTCCTGTCTAATTTGTCTTTTTCTCAACGAAAACACAGAGATATGTCTCAAATTGGATAGGAGTCTCCCAAGTTACCTGCATCTCTCCGCCATTAAGTCCGATTCTGAGAGTGAATTTCGTGATTTTTTAGAGATTTGGCAGACTTGGAGAACCTCTTGGAGAAGAGAGGACTAAATTCAGAACACAGTGGGCAAATATATTTAGGGGGTCAGGTCAGTACCTAAACAAAATTTTTGGGCAAGATTCATCATATTAAACTTAAAATGATGATTTCGACCCTCAAACCCCCCGAAATATTGATATGTTTTTGGTTAATGTTTCAAAGAAATCGGGAAGAGTTTAATGTCTAGTCTAGAGTGGGCGAGAACATGTTGGGAATGACCACCAGTTAACACAATTTCCCTTAAGGATTCATTTTAATTCCAAAATCCAGATTTTGAAAGTAACATTTTGATGTATCAATCTGTCGGTTCAACTGGTTTTTTCCATCGATTCGTTAAAGTTTTCCTCCTGCGCGAGTACTCTTCTGTCCAACGAGCTATAGCGATAGAGAGCGCAAAGGCGGATCCAGCAATCAGGCAACTGCGCATTCTTCCCATTTGAATGTATGATAAACAATCGATTCTTGAAGGGGCTATAGCCCCGTGACTAATCGATTATTTCTCATGCAATCAGATGGGAAGGATACACTGTTGCCAGGTTGCTGGATCCGCCAATGGTGAAAATGTTCATAAGAGATTTCCATCATGGCTACCTCCTTTAGACGTAGCGTGCAATTCGGCAACGTTGCAATGTGTCCATTTAAACCCACGAAAATTATCGAACTATTGGGTGATCGGTGAACACCTTTATATCCGACTTTTTACATGGATTATAATGGACTCATTCAAACGTTGCCAAATTGCACGCTGCACCACTGTCTGTCCTTATCTTACATAAGAATTTACTGTTTCCGTGTTCAGTCAGGTCCGGCAACAATGGCTTGTTAATGAGGGGTATAAATACTTGTTCCTTTCATACTTCGGTATTTGCATAACACAATGTGCACCAGCAATAACCCTCAACCATATAAATACTGCCTCGAACACTCATGTAATCGTTTGCTTCAAGCACGAATTAACTTTCCCACGATTTTAAATGATCTGGGTAAGTATCCGAAAAAAAAAAAAAAAAAAAAAATCAAGAGAAAATTCTGAACTTAGTGAAGACAAAAGGAGTGTTGCGAGACGGTGGAATATTTTAGCCATCATCTGTTGACATAGCAATTTGCATCCCTAACTATATTCCCCTCTCGGGCATAACTGTATAAGTAAAGAAAGCCCCGCCTAAAATAGTTGAGGACTTTGTTGCGCAAATGTCACCATTTTTCTGAACAACGAGGATGAGTGGCGATTGAATTTCATTAAGTAACCCATGAATGAACGAATAAACAGATTTTATTACGGTACAGATAACAAGCGGAGGAACAAAAGATCCGTGAATGGTGGAGGCGGGGGTGGGGTGGGTGGAGGGGTGGAGAGGGAAAACTGAAATGAAAACTCGCGGTTCTATAGCAGCAACAAATGCGATTTCAGACACGCTATTTCTGCGATGAAATGCGTGATATCTTCATACTTTTCGAGTTAATGAGAATACATAGTCGGAAAGAAAATGCGGTTCGCTCTTGTTTTTCTTTCAGCTTTGTTGCCGATTTTTACAAACATAAAACTGTAGGGAATACCCCACGAACACTTTCTCACATCAAATTTAAGCTCTTATAGGCCAAGCCCGAGTATACTCGTTTTTTCTCCTATAGTCTATTTCAAATTGTTTTTCAATCTTCATTCCAGATAAACGCGATTATCCATGAAAACACTTACAAGATAAGATTTTGTGGGGCGCCTTAAATTCGTCGTATAGGCAATTCCAACTCCCCCGAGTACGAACAGTTAACTATCTTCAAACTATCGATTTTCAGGAATTATGTCGGAGTAAGAACTAAGAAGATACTTTTTAAGGTAGGTACGTGGAATCAAATGGTGTAGTAAAATTTGAGAAAACTGGTTGTTACCTGGCATGAATTTGCATTCGAAAATTTGGATCTGCTTTCTTATGGGTAAATTCACGAGATGGGGCGAGATGGAGCATTTGTTTGGAACCAATTTTGATCGTGACGTCATCACTAAACAGGTCTATCCTTTCACTACCAGCAGGCTGATTATGAACGATCGTATCGTAATGCTATCGAGGTGATGATCGAGTGGGTGTCATTCTTATAGGTCGAGTCATTACGATAAGTTCAATGGGTCTTTTGCACACTTCGGCTACAGCGTTGTAAAGTATCAATTCCCATGTAAAAAGCCGAGAAAATAACAATGGAAGCATCGGAAAACACTAAAATTCAGTATTAAACTCAAAAATTGCGAAAAACACTAGACCCTATTCACCCCTGTATCTTTCCACCACGTGCACGATATTTTGCGAAATTAGCGCGGCACATTCAAATAAACACGGCCGACTGTCATCACAGCTGACTTCATAAACAAACAAACAGTATAAACACTGACGGCGTCTGTTCAAATTCTTACGTTTCAATATCCTCAACTCCTCAGAAAAGGTTGTAAAAGGTACGGAGACCGATATTTGTGTAGAAAACTTATCAAAATGAAACAATAACACACAGGCGAGTTCCAAGCATGATGATCAAAGTTGGAATCATCCAAGTTTTCGACACAAATATCGGTTTCCGTACCTTTTACAACCTTTTCTGAGGAATTGAGGATATTAAAACGTAAGAATTCGAACAGACGCCGTCAGTGTTTACTGTTTTATTTGTTTATGAAGTCAGCTGTGATGACAGTCGGCCGTGTTTATTTGAATGTGCCGCGCTAATTTCGCAAAATATCGTGCACGTGGTGGAAAGATACAGGGGTGAATAGTGTCTAGTGTTTTTCGCAATTTGTGAGTTTAATACTGAATTTTAGTGTTTTCCGATGCTGCCATTGTTATTTTCTCGGCTTTTTACATAGGAATTGATACTTTAAAACGCTCTAGCCGAAGTGTGCAACAGACCCATTCCGATAGAAACCCTCCCATCTCTCCCATCTCGCCTATGACTCGCAAGTTGTGGGAGAATTTTTGCAAATATAGGAGGGTTTCCATCGGAATTAAACCTACATATATCACAACGTTACCATCTAGTATAATATAAAACGTGCACATACCAATCAACTCGGTGCCCTGGAAAAATGGTCCATACACAGCCCTAAGGTCCATTACCGATTCTCTATACAGAGTATGAATCTATATGGATATGTATGGATCCATATGATTCGGTATGGGTCTATAATATGGATATGTATGGATATCGTATGGGCAACCGTTTTGATATCATTACAGATCCATAATATCCATATAATATGGATCCATACACAGCTATACTCTGTTGGGAATTGATTATGGACCTGATGGACCTGTATGGACCATTTTTGCCAGGGTGGCATAAAGATACGATAGTTTGTAATCAGCCTGATGCGGGCTGATTATTGCAATCATTGGATAAGGATGGTATAGACTGGACGGAGAATAAATGATGTGGTGCTATGGGCCCTTCTAAAGTGTTTATCGAAAAGCATAGCTGTTTAACCTAGAGTCCCTGTTTACTATGAGAGTTATGATATAAGCCGTGTCATGTTCTTCTTCTTTAGTTTTGAAGAAGAAGCGGACCATAGAGTGCTAAAGACAGTGGCGGCGTGTGTAATTTGGCACCCCCCCCCCCCCCCCCCTTGGAATCGATACTTTCTATGGGTTTAAATGGACTAAATGAAACGTTACCAGATTGCACGCGCCGCCACTGGCTTAAGTGGTAAAATACAAATGATGCTAGCCTAGGCCACAAGCTGGGTTTGGGCAACATAACATTTTTGCCCATGTTGTTTAGCCATGAGTTACCAGTGAAGTGGCTCCAGTTTCAAAAGATATGAAAACCCTGGAGAGCGATTGACTGCATTTGCAATGCTGAATCGATAGAGGGGTCACAAGCTGGGTTTTGGGGACATCCCCTTTTTGCCCATGTTAGATATATCCATGAGTTGCCAGTGAAGAAGTGAGTCATCGTTTGTTTACATTCTAACCAAAAACGTCATCGGCCATCTTTTGATACTTGTGGTGCAATGGTGCATGCATGCAGGATTGATTTGCTTGTTCGGCCGCCATCTTGGGCTTTCCTTAAAACGTCTTTTGTGAGTTTATCAGTAGATTCTGAGACTTTGTGATGCTTTCAATTTGATTTTTCACGCAATTTTACACCAGAATCAACCCTTAACAAGACTGTAGCAAAAGTATGCTACAGACCCATTTCGAATTTCCCTTAAGGCCATGACCAGGTAGGTCGCGAGAGTACCCGAAACCTTCCGGAAGAAAAAATAATCCCTATTATTGGAAAAATAATATTTCCAATGGAGAAACCTAATTATGTTTGAATACAAACCCTCTCAAACTGATACCACACTAAGCGGGTCTTAAATTATTATTATTACGGCTCTTTTCTTTAAAAAATACACTTTAATTGCAATCTTAATCGGCTGACTGTCCCGGTTCATTTTCAAAAGTAGTTCCTATACTCAGCGCAGCTTTTTAATGCGGACGTGTATACTGCAGAGCGCGTCAGCGGCGCGGCGCGGCGCACCATGGTCCAGAAGTCCGATTTAGGAAGACATTAGTTTGCATTAAAATCGCCCAATATCTTGAAAACGGCTCATCTGACATCAAAAATGGTTATTACAAAAAAGTTAAAACGGTTTACGTTCTATCTTTTTTGTAATAACCAGTTTTGGTGTCAGATGAGCCGTTTTCAAGATATTGGGCGATTTTAATGCAAACTGATGTCTTCCTAAATCGGACTTCTGGACCATAGTGCGGCGTGCTGAGCCGCGTGCGAGTGCAGAGCTGCCGTTTTGCGTACAATCAATGACATCTTTCAATTCACCGATGATTCCACCGGCTGAGAAAAGGTTACACAGTTCAGTTCAGTGTATGACTGTAATGCACGAAAAAACTCGCATCTGTAATCTTTTCTCAACCACAGTGGAGTCGTTGATGACTTATTTAAAGAAAAAATTGCGTACATTTTAATCATTTACGGAGGTGAATGCACGGATTGAGAAAAGATTACAGATCTGAGTAATTTCGTTCATTGCAGTCATACGCTGAACTGAGCTGTATGATCTTTTCTCAACTAGAGTCCCTGTATATCAAAGAGTCTCGACACTTGAAGAAGAAATCGAAGGAGGCGTCCACTCTGATTGGTTCGGTTCACCGAGAAGGCGTGTACGTCTCCTCGTAGGGGTGTTTTAACGGTTCTCTTATGGAGAATAACACAGAACGCCTCCTTGAGCTCCGTGAAAGCCTAAAATCTAGCAGCCAATCAGAATCTATACCCCGTATGGCGAGACTCTTTGATATACAGGGACTCTATTCTCAACCGGTGGCATTTTTCAATTTGCCGAGAAAAGATTACAAAGTTCAGATCAGTGTATGACTGTAATGCAGGAAAATATTCGCATTTGTAATCTTTTCTGAACCGGTGGAGTCGTCCATGACTTAAAAAAAAAAAAAAAAAAAATGCGGTTATATTAAAAATTTACGGAGCGTGATTGCACCGATTGAGAAAAGATTACATGATGCGAGTATTTTCGTGCATTGGAGACAAGAAATGCATAGGCGGCGCGTATAAGGGGCTATTGGGGCTATAGCCCCCCCCCCCCACTTTTTTGGGAACGAGGGGCTAAAAAATTTTTTGAACGAGAAAAAAAGGGAAGAAGGGAAAAGGAAAAAGAAAGAAAAAGAGAAAAAGAAAGAAAAAGGTTATTTGTCCCCCCCCCCGCCAGCGTCAAACGTTTATTGTGAAAAAGGTGAAGAAGAAGAAGGAAAAAAAAAAAGCTGTTGAATTTTAGCCCCCCCACTTTTTGACCCCACGCGCCGCCCATGAAGAAATGAACGGTGTAATCTTTTCTCAACCGGTGGAATCATCATCGGTGAATCGAAAAAATGTCTTTAAATACACACAAACGGCAGCACTGCGCGAGAGTTTACTAAACGCGCGCGCGGGCCCATTCAAAACATGATTGCTTTTTTGTTTCAACGGCATTTGTATCTCTTTTGTGAACTTCTTTGACCCCTGACTCCTCCCCCTGCCTTCACAAAATTGTGGTCGTTTTATTCACTCATCGTGTATAGGATACGCTCTTTCCGAGTTTTCATTTTCTCATTTTCACGTCCTCAGCCAACCCCCCCCCCCCCTCCCGGCCCACAGTGGAGCGCGTCAATGGGAGAGGCTGGACACAGTGGCGTAGCGTGCAATTTGGCAACCTTGTAGTTCGTTCATTTGAATCCATGAAAAAGATCGAAGTATTGGGTGTTCGGTGAACACCTTCGCATTCGATCTTTTACATGGGTTTAAATGGGAAAAATAGAACGTTGCCAAATTGCACGCTACGCCACTGGCTGGACATGGTATACACTGAAAAATAAACAGTAGAGAATATCCCTACGAACACTTTTTCGCATCAAATTTAATCTGGGAGAGACCCCCAAACCCCCTTCAATATTTTGGAAGAGACCTCCAAACCTCCCTTGATATTTTTATCCAGATCCGAAGATCCATTTTTGAAAGATTTAAATTTTTCCTTTTTTCGACCAATTTTCCCTATTTATTTCAATGTAAGCCATTTTTCATCCATCTCTAATCTAAAAATGGAAATTTAAAAAAAACGAAAAAGTCCCACTGAGGAATGTTAAAAGCAACATCTCTATGTAACATTTGGATGCATATGGATCAATAGTTAAAAAGTTATGCTGGGTTTCACGTTCTAAGGCTTTAGACAGACGGACAGACAGACGCCAAAGAAAGTTTGCGCATTTACACCTCCAAACCACTGTTAAATATAATTTAACTATTTTAAGTGGTATAACTAAGAATGTTTAAGTCTTGACCATACTTTCAAGTAAGCAAATACTTACTTAAAGTTAGATTTTTTTTCAGTATATGTAAATTTTAGATGCTTGTATCTTCGTTAATACGAAACTGGAAAGTTTGAATTTAAAATCTTGATTTCTCTTAAAAGTCTCCGAAACCTCCCTTTATAATGCATTTATGACTGTAATCAGTGGTGCCATCCCCCCTGGCAAGTATACGAGTTCCCCCCCTAATTCGTAAAATGTCCCCCCAATTTGGGGCGGCCCACATATTCGACGGGGGTCCGGGGCCTCCCCTGAAAATTTGAAAACTGAGGACCCCAAGCGCAATTCTGAGCACTGTCAGTGACTTTCACTTGCTTATATGGCATTTTTTTTTCGCCTTGTTCCGAGGGCATTCATCATTTATTTTTCATCAACAAGTCTTATTAGAGAGATGTTTTTTTATTTATGATGAAAATTTATAATAGTAAAATAATAGGCATCAGACGTCTAGATTTGAACATGTTCCTTATAATTACAATTACATGAAAAATCACGGGTGTAGGTAAACTACATTTGAACTCATTTTAAAGATAAGAAACGTAGATAAGTATGGGTGCACGACCTCCTTGAGTTTGTTCTCAGTTTAAATACAAATAACTAAGTACCTGGCCTACAATAATAAGTATTTTTGATTTTGGCTTTTTACTTGTTGAGGAGAAGTTTTCAAAATATCGAAGTAAAAGGAAAATTTTTGGGGGAATTTGAGTAAAAAGGGTAAATGACCATCACCGTAGGACGACAAGACGGTCATGGCGTAGCTAGGGGGTCCCGGGGGTTGCCCCCCCCAAAAAATTGCTGACGGGAAAATCCAATAACGCAGATACCCTGGGGGGGCTGCCCCCCCCCCCCAGAAAATTTTTCTAGCTACACCTATGAAGACGGTTCGAAATTCAAAATCGAATGGCCGTGACTATTTTCGTAAAGAGGGGCTTCAATTTAGGGGAAAACTGAGAGGGATACTGAGGAGGGGGAATTAAAGGGGGCCTAAATTTTATGGCCATATAGAAGGCTGATAAATGCAAATCAAAATTTGTGAAATCTTGAGTGATGACACTTAAAATGTCCTTATCGTCTAACCTCATTTCACACCCCCCCCCATTCCAATACCCCTTTGAATTGGAGCTCCCCCCGTTCCAACTACCCAAATTTCAGCCCCCTAATTTACCGCCCTAAGTTTCTACTCCACCTTCATACTCACACAAATTTCAACTCGGCTATAAAGCAGCCCCCCCCCGAATTTCAATCCTCCCCCAAAATGTTGAATTACATAAGGGGGGGGGAGGTCCATTGATAAATATAAGGTTCAAATGTAAAACATGAGTTGGTAAAATCGAGACTATCTTACGAAGGAGGATCTAATTGAGGATTGAAATGATGTTGAGCGACCAAAAAAAAAAAAAAAAAACCCCTTTTCCAAAAAGTTGACGAGTTACTCGTATGAAACCCCGGGCACCAACTACTGTAATAACTAAAATTGTATTTTTATAAATTTCATGTCCGACTTTTCCATTAACTCGATCACGTGCGTCCCATTCCCGCCCGTTGCGTTGCTTCGCTACGGATCTTACATGGGTTTAAATGGAAAAAAAACGTTGCAATAGCATGCTACCCCTATTGACCTCGCTGCCCTTTTGAAAAATCACACGAGGAATTTTATGAACCCTTTAAGCCAAATTATTTGGCAGCCTCCAGTACCCGGGGGGTGGGTTTTCTGAAGGTTCCAAAGATCCCTTGCATTTTTATTCGTTCAATCACTTTTTCCAAAAAAGATTTCCTTATTAGTCCAATTTATTCTTATTATTTAATGTAAGCCATATTTGCCAACGTACAACTTCCACATTAATTTATCCATAAACGAAGAATGGAGGAATGTTAAATTCCATCCTATTAAAATTTGGTTTCAACGAATTAAAGGAAAATACTTTTACTTTTTGGAAGAAATGGACAACTCAATTTCCCAAAAAAGAGACTTTAATTTCCTTTCAACCAATTGAGTTAATTAAAATTGAAACCTCTGATAATATTTATGATAACTATTACCTCTTGGCGAAGGCCGAATAAACTCGTTTTTCTCCTCGAGTCTATTTCACATGGTTTTAGCCTTCATTCCGGATAAACACGACTATCGATGAAAGCACTTACAAGATAATGGTGTAGTCGGGCGCCTTCAATTCGTCGTATAGGCAATTCCAACTCCTCCGAGTACGAATAGTTAACTATCTTCCCTATATAAGCGGAAAAGTGGCGTTCTTTTGAACTAACCTGGTCCTTAGGGGGTTTAGCACGATGAGAGTCAATTATTTTGAAATTATCTTAATTTACTTAGTTGTAGTGGGTCAAGTATCGAAACAAAATACCTTGAAATCTCTCCGCCATTGCAATACTTTCTCTATTTCTAACTTTGTTAGTTGTGAGAAAAGTAAAAAATGCAAACTTTTATTTACTTACTTAAGACTTACGTCAAGACTTGAACAATTAAACATTCTTAGTTTTATCATATTAAATAGCTAAATCTACCCATTACTGCTTTAATTTAACTATTTTAAGTGGTATAACTAAGAATGTTTAAGTCTTGACCATACTTTTAAGTAAGCATTTTTTTTCAGTATATGTAAACTTTAGATGCTTGTATCTTCTTTAATACGAAACTGGAAAGTTTGAATTTAAAATCATTGGTTTTCTCTTAAAATTGTCTACAAGAACCACCCCTTATAATGCATTTTGTGACCGTAATAACATAAAAAAATTGTATTTTTAGTAATACATTTCATGTCCGACTTTTTCCATTAACTCGAACCACCGTGCGTCCCATTCCCGCCCGTTGCGTTGCTTGCCTGCTACGGATCGTGAATATTCATTTGGTTTCAAAAAAACCGCTTGTATGTGAGTGTATGACAGGGCTGCCGTTTTGCGTATAATCAATGCTATTTTTCTATTCACCGATGATTCCACCGGTTGAGAAAAGATTACACAGCTCAGATCAGTGTAATACGGTAATGAACTAAAATACTCGCATCTGTAATCTTTTCTCAACCGGTGGAGTCGTCGATGACTTTAAAAAACTTGCGGATATTTTAATTGATTAACGGAGTTTCCACGGATTAAGGAAAGATTACAGATCAGAGTATTTTCGTGCATCACAGTCAACCATTGAACTGAACTGAGTAATCTTTTCTCAATCAGTGGAATCATCGGTGAATAGAAAAATAGCATTGATTATACGCAAAACGGCAGCCCTGGGGTAAGATGATACTGTATTGACCTCACTGACCTTTGAAAAAGCTCACTCGAGGTTTTTTTTTAACCCTTGTAAGCCCAAGCTATTTGAACAGCGTTCAGCACCCGTGGGGGGGGGGGGTGTTCTGAAAATATCCCAAACGGTTTTTTAGAGACTATAAGTAGTTTTTATTTTTGCACTTAAAGTATTTTTAGTAATTAAGTACTTACATCCTACAGAATGTTTTCAGACCGATTTTTTTATTATAAAATAACCATTTTTTGGATATTTATTAATTTTTTTCGAAAAAAAAAAAAAAAATTGGAAAGCGATTTTTTTTTCATTGTGTCCCCCCCCCCCCCCGTTTTTTGAAATTGTAATACGAAGAATTGAACCAGTCTATAAAAATTTCCAGAGACAAATAGAGACGGAGCACTAACTGGCTGCAGCCGAGGCACTCTGAATTCTCGCGGATTCAACAAAACAACAGTCAACGTCGCATGGTGTTGAATGGTGCGCACCCTCCTCTTCACTTCCCGCCCATCCCCCCCGTGTTTTCCGAATGTCACCGTTCAACACCAGGCGACGTCGCAAGGTGTTGACTGTTGTTTTACATGTTATTTAGTTGAATCCCCGAAAATTCAGAGTGCCTCAAATCTTCCCTATGTATTTTAGCGTAGTGCTCCGTCTCTATTTGTCTCTGAAAATTTCCAATGACATCCCTAGGTTTAATTTACTTCCTAAAAGTGCTTTCTGTGATCGAAATTGGTCCTGAAAGTTTATGAATGATAAAAATCGGAGAGTAATTTCATTTTTTGATTTTCTGCCACTTTTTGACGATTTGGCAACCATGCAATTTTTCCATTTAAACCTATGTAAATCAATCTATCCTTGTTAGTCTCCTGGATAATCGATTGTTTTGTATTCATTCAAATGGAGGAAAAGAACATTGTTGCCAAATTGCACGAGCTGCCTCTGCTTCCAGTGGCGTAGCAGTGTGTGCTATTTGGCAACCCTGCCGCTAGTCCATTTAAACTCATGAAAAATGTCGAAGTATTGAGTGTTCGGTGAACACCTCCGCATTTGAACTTTTACACGGGTTTAATTGGACGAAATACAACGTTGCCAATCTGCGCGCTACGCCACTGACTGATTCCTATGCTCGAACGACCCATCGCGTTTGCACGGTTTCAAAATCTAAGCTTCGCCCAAATCGCCCCCCCACCCCCCGAAATCGTCGCATCAGACAAAATAAGCGACTTTTTGTGGACACTCACGCATTAGTAGTACCTAAATATTCACACAATCATCCATCGTTTTAAAAAAAAAAAATGCAAGTCAAACGATAGAGAGTGAATATACCGGACAGGTATCGCGACCCACTCCGATGATGACAAAACCGGAGCTGCCGATTTGCATAGATATTTTTCAATTCACCGATGATTCCACCGGTTGAGAAAAGATTATATAATTCAATTCAGGGTATGACTGTTACAATGCACGAAAACACTCTGATTTGTAATCTTTTCTCAATCGTTGGAAACTCCGTTCATTAATTAAAATATCCGCAAGTTTTCAAAGTTATCGACGACTCTAATCGGTTGAGGAAAGATAAAAGGCGCTAGTATTTTCGTATGCATTACAATCATACACCGAACCAAAAGCTGTAATCTTTTCTCAACCGGTGGAATCTTCGGTGAATTTCAAAATGCCATGAAATCCACGTAAAATCGGCAGCTCTGGACAAAACCATCCAAGCGTGAACTTTGGACAGTTTTCAGGGTTCTTCCAACTTTTGCACCGATCGCGCGCAGTACTGGTCTGCTGAAAACGAGGCAATACACGACGGGTAGAGGGGCAGGTAGGAGGGAGGGGGGGGAGGAGGTGGGTGGCTGAAATACCATAAAATCGGAGCGCAGAACGGAGAACGGAGTGAATAGGGAAGGAAGTGGCAATTAAAATCCCGCAGAAGCAGGAATTTTTCGCATTTTGCATCTCGTTATTGCCTGCGGACCCACGATATGACATCTGCATCCGTTATCTATAGGGGAGGGGGGGGGGGTCACCGCGAGATAAGTTTTCAACGCAGTCGCGCAGGACTCGCAAAACGCACTATGGCAAACTATTTAAACACGACCGCGGTGACAATCTATTTGACCCGTGACATGCAGTGGCACTATGGGCTGAGATTGTCAAAAAGTAGCCAAAAAAACAGAAATTAGATTTCTCATCAATTTAAGGTGATTCTATGGCAAACTCCCGGAGATTTTAATCAGGTGATAGATGGCGTTACTTGTCACTATGGTCTGAGATCGTCAAAAAGTAGCAAGAAAACAGAAATTAGATTTCTCATCTATTCAAGATGATGGCTATGGCAAACTCCCGGAGATTTTAATCCGATAGATGGTGTTATACTTGTCGCTGGCTCCGAAAATAGCCGTTTTTTGACGGTTTTTGGCTGTTTTCTCTGAACAGATGAATAATACACAACAAATCGGATTGTCAGCACCTGCGTAATTTTTCGCTTGATTTTTTGAGCCATAAACGGGCCGAATTGGTTAAGGAATAAAGACGTATTTATGCGAGGAAAGAATCATATGTAATTTGGAGTTATATCAGTAAAGATTACAGGTGAAACAGAAACCTGAATTCTTTACTGATTCAACTCCAAATTACATATGATTTTTTCCTCGCATAAATACGTCTTTATTTCAGAACCAATTTGGCCCGTTTATGGCTCAAAAAATCAAGCGAAAAATTACGCAGGTGCTGACAATCCGATTTTTCGTCTATTATTAAACCGTAAAAATACGGCTATTTTCGGAGCCAGCGACAAGTAACGCCATCTATCGGATTAAAATCTCCGGGAGTTTGCTATAGAATCATCTTAAGCGAATTTTCGCGATCAAATATCATTCACCGTCGTATGATATTCGATGGATTTGCATTTTATTTTGATGATATTCGATTGTGTCGTTGGTCTCACCGGAAACTGTTGAGTTCCAGCTATTGGTAATTTCGAATTCACCTCCGGAGGTAGATTCGATTTCGAACTGTTGCACCGTTGTCAGAAATCTCATCTTCCCTCCTTTTTGACTCCTTTCGCCTCGATAATTTCGGAAACGACAAACTTTTCGAATATAGTTTATTGTACAGACCATGCGTAGAAGTCATTTTCCTATGAGACAAACATAATTTTAGCCTCGAAAACGCTATTTTTTTTTTAGTTAAAAATGGCCATGTCATTCAGAGCTGATTTAGAGATCATGTTGTGGAATATTAACTTCGCGGTTTTTTTTTTCAAGAGAATATCATTCAGAAGTTCATTCTCGACTCTCATTCGCTAGATTTTTCACCGATCAGCGGCATCAGTTTGCAATCATCAATTCTTAAAGTGAATGATATTCGATCGCTAAAATTTGCTTTTTATCATTTATAAACTGTGTCAAATCCAACTTTAATCGGAGAGAACAGATGAAAGTGATACAAAGAGGGGGGGAGTAAAAAATTTGATCATTTTCTTATTTCAATTCCTTATTTTACTCCTATAGTATACCTTCGTTGCAATATTAGTTAGCAACAAAGTGAAAATGCCACTAAGGTTAGGACCCAAGTGGCGGTTTTAAATCCATTGCTTATTTCAATTAATTCATGACTGACGATAGTGGCGTTGCTGATAGTAGATGCTATAGCTTCCCCCACTCCAAATCAAGAGCATCGATTCAGTCGGCGCGAACAGTACAACGTCAATTTTTTAGGCTCAGCTAATTTTCACGGTAGTAAAAATGGTGTACACCTTTAGCATCAAAATATATGGCCACTTAGTGCATGTTTGTGCGATGTCAAACTCTACTTTTAACGAAAAAATAAAGTAATTTAAAAAATAAATAACATATGGACCAACTTCTATAGTAAATTGGCATATTAGTTTTCTCTATTATCCTCATATGTGCATATTGGCCCCAAGCATAGGTATGGCCACCTTTGGGTCACTTACTAATCTAAAAGCTCTTTGCCTTATATTTTTCAGTGGCGAGGCGTGCAATTCCTCTTTCCCATTAAAACACATTACAAAGGTCGAAATGCCTGGTCATCGCCGATGACTGAAACGTTCGACTTTTTTGGTGAATTTAAATGAAGAAAATACATTGTTGCCAAATTTCACGCTTCGCCACTGTTATTTTTGCCAATATTCTAAAAATAAGTCTTCTTATAGACTGAAGTTTAGACTCTTTTTATGTCTCGAAAATATGAAGCTGATATTCTTTTAGTGTTTTTCCGGATTTCATGTATTATTAATTATTCTGCTTCAGTAATGTGGAGAACATGCTCGTAAGAAGTAGTAATTTTAACTTGGGATTTTTCTCGAAAAATTTTTAAATTACGCTTAAAAGGTCTAAATCGATTATTTTTTATTCAAACATGTTGATACAGTTAGCAGCATTGTATAAAATGAAATAAAGATGAAATAATTTAGCCAATTCAGATTATTCTTTACGTATTTTATTCACTGAATTTTCGCCATCCCCCCCCCCCGCGATTTCAGACCATGGCGTGGCGTCGCAAGTCCTTCCTAGTCCTGATACATAGATATACTTGAAATATGCCCCCCTGAAGCCCTATACTCCTGAAAGGTAGAGAGTGATGACCATTTTTTTGCATTCTCGCTTAAAAAATGATCCCCCGGCCCTCCTCCCTCGAATTCTCGACTTTAAAAACTTTTGCGTTTGATTTTACTATGACCTCCAAAAGAAAGTCCTCTGATAGAAACCACCCTTGATAATTTTGTCAATTATTTTCCAAAGAATTTTAGATTTTTTTAGAGATGCTTTCAAGTGGCAATTCTCTTAGACTCTGAAATACCTGGAAACTGCATTTTTTTTTTTAAAACTGGTCAAATATGGTGGATTGAACATTTCTAAGAAGATACTCTCTTTTGAAAGTCATAGTAAAATGAGAGAGAATTCACAGTATTCAAAGAGAGGACCCGGTTCTTGTATGTACGCGCATCTGTGAATAGAAATGGGTCTGTTGCAGACTTTTGCTACACCGATTAAAAGTGTTTAATTTAATGTAAAATCGCCTGAAAAGTCTATTGGTGACATTAGAAAGTCATAAAATGCTATGATAAACTCACAAGAGGCGTTTAATGAAATCCAAGATGGCGGAGAAATATCGAGCAATCTGTATGCATGCACCGTGAACATCCAAGGATGGCCAACTTTGACAACCTCACTGGAGGTAGAGATTATGAGTTTGTTTACTTTGTGATTGGTTGTGATCGATATTGTGAGGCTGGCTATCCTTGGATGTTCGTGGTGCATGCATACAAATTGCTCGATATTTCTCCGACATCTTGGATTTCATTAAACGCCTCTTGTGAGTTTATTATTGTATTTTATGACTTTCTGATGCCACCAATGGACTTTTCAGGCGATTTTACATTGGATTATACTCTCGTAATCGGTGTAGCAAAAGTTTGCAACAGACCCATTGTACAGACCATTATAACTGCCAAAGGAAAATACATGTGCTCACATAGTTCAAAATACAGGTAAAACATTATGTATGTGTTACTAGCTACACACTCGGATATCTCTTTTATATACTTTCTTCCTATTCTGTTCGTCTTATTTCTCTTTCTTTTATCCTTGATGGTGTCTAGCTGCTTGATAATCCAATTTACCCCTTTTTCCGGTGGCGAGCGGTGCCTCTTAGACACTGGAGCCCCTGGGCGGGGCCAAGGCGCAGCTCCCATCCCTCCCTAGCCGCTACGAGATTTTGATGCAACTGACCCGAAACTATAGTGATGGGCAAAAATCAATTTTTAAACAACCACGACTAATTAACTAAAATTATTCGTATTCTTTTTATGTTCTTCCCATTTGTAAATCGAAGTTTTGATAAAACTATCATATTCACCTGTCACACAAGGCGAATGACTGGTAGTGCTAAAAATTTGATTTACTAATAGGAATAACATGCGAATAATTTTAGTACTTATCCATGGTTATTCAAAATATGATTTTTGTCCATCACTGCCCGAAACAATTGTTCACAGAAAAATTCAAATCAGTACCTTTATCACCTTTATTGTATCAGCTTTGAGATTCGTTAAATGTTCGTACTCGGCTGTGCGGTTTTTGCATATGTTTGAAATTGAAGGAGCTTGGCGAAATTTGCTTGTGTTTATCCAGCCCGGTATTCGTCATCTAGCATCACCTTAAAAGCCCACCAGAACGACTGGTCTGCTCGTAAGTCTGTTTTCTCATTTAAAATAACATTGACGGAATCCCGGACGAGCAGAGGGGACGTTTTGAGAGCCCTGAGCCTTGTCAGCGGATAAAAGCCTATCAAAAAGACAGGTCTGCTCGTAAGTCTGTTTTCCCATTTAAACTAACATTGGCTGTGTCTGGAAGAGCAGAGGGGACGTTTTGAGAGCCCTGCGTCTGGTCAGTGGTTAAAAGCCCACAAGAAAGACAGGTCTGCTCGTAAGTCTGTTTTCCCATTTAAAATAACATTGATGGTGCCCTGGAAGAGCACAGGGGACGTTTTGAGAGTCCTGCGCCTTGTCAGCGGATAACAGCCTAACAGAAAGACAGGTCTGCTCGTAAGTCTGTTTTCCCATTTAAAATATCATTGACGGTGCCCTGAAAGAGCAGAATGGACGTTTTGAGAGCCCCGGGAATTGTCAGTGGTTAAAAGCCCACCAGAAAGACAAGTCTGCTCGTAAGTCTGTTTTCCCATTTAAAAGTACATTGACGATGCCCTGGAAGAGCAGAGGGGACGTTTTGAGAGCCCTGCGCCTGGTCAGTGGTTAAAAGCCCACCAGAAAGACAGGTCTGCTCGTAAGTCTGTTTTCCCATTTGAAATAACATTGGCGATGCCCCGGAAGAACAGAGGAGTCGTTTTGAGAGCCCTGCCCCTTGTCAGCGGTGAAAATCCCACCAAAAAGACAGGTCCGCTCGTAAGTCTGTTTTCCCATTTAAAATAACGTTGGCGGTATCCCGTAAGAGCAAAACCAAGAAGATACAACAGTAAAAAAAATAAAGTATTCAGCCCTCCTTGATAGTTCCAAACTAGTCTTGATTATCTATAATTTACATCCTATGCAGAGCAGCAGAACTGAGTGTTCTCTGGAACAGAGTCCTTCGCATATCCTTAAGGTATAATGGGGCAGTTGCAAGGGTCTAAAATGTTGAGTTTTTTATGAAGAAAATGAAAGTACTAGATGAGCTGAGAACAAAGATGTCTTTGGTTTCTCCTCAAGTCCCATTGTTTCGGAGATGAGATTTTGGCCCGAAATACATTGTTTTAAATGGGAATTCCGCGTAGTGACGTCACTACACACACGATTTTATACAACTTTACTCGTCTGTATCTCCAAAACCGGGACATTTATGAAAAAACCAAAGGCACCATTGTTCTCAGCTTATCAAGTACTATCATTTTCTATATATAAAACACAACATTTCAGACCCTTGCAACTGTCTCATTCCTATCAAATTCCATCGAATGAACTTATTCATTAAAATTTAAAAATTAAATTTTTGGAATAAAAATTAAACAAAACGCTTCTGTCCAGAAAACTGTTGGTTTCTCACTTTGTGCGCCCGCAACAACCCGCGTGTCAATACCGTGAAGTACCGTCTCACGAAGCACTTGTAATTTTCGCAGATTATTTTTAATGCTTTTCCTCGACGAAATCCAAGCTATAATAATTCCTGTCTTCTCCTACAACTTCTAGCTAGCTCAGTGTTGCCAGATCGAGGGTAAGAAGCCGCATCGTCCCCATTTAAATCAAAGTGAAACGTACGCCTTTTTCACCCAAATCTGGCAACACTGAGCTGGCTCGTCGCTCTCTAATATTAGTGTGTTATCATATAGTCAACTTTCCTTGGAAACCGATAGCGCTTGGACTGGGCATAGTGATGGGGAGGGGTTTGAGTTGACCCTGTGGCGTCGAAGTCGAACTCATCTGCGAATATCTCGACAAAAAGATATCATTTTTGCAGGAAACAAGAAGAAAATAGAAAAATACTTGTTCTTAAACCAGATAGGGTGCGTGGGTGCCACAAAACCGAATTAGTCTGTTTATAAAGTCTGATGCAAACTTTTGCTATAGCTATGAGTACTTACAGCGACTCTATTCAGGTCGGTGCTGCCATTTTCCATATAATTAATGATATTGTTTAATTCACCGATGATTCCACTGATTGAGAAAAGATTACACTGTTCACTTCAGTGCATGACTGTATACTGCACAAAAAAACACCAAATCTGTAATCTTTTCTCAACCGGAGGAGTCGTCGATGACTTCAAAAAGACTTGCGGATATTTTAATAATTAGACGCAGAGCCGGATTAATCACAAGGTTGACTAGGCTGGACCCTAGGGGTAAGATTTTTAGGGGCGCAAAATTTTGAGGGACAGCTCTTATTACGGCGAAAAGTACGTGCAGAGAAAAAATAAAGAGAGAAAGAAAGAAAGAAAGAAAGAAAGAAAGAAAGAAACACCAATCGCAATTTCCTTCCATCCACATCAATTTTATCACGATTTCTCGTAATATTTTATCATTTACCCCTCCCCCATTTTTTCGTATTATTTTTATCTGACACGAAGACTTTGCGTACTTGTGCCATTATTCCCTATTTTTTTTTTCATTTTCTCCTCGTTTCAACTTTATGCTAAAATCATCGAATACCTACTGGGCAAATAAAATTTTCGGTATCCAGCATATGTGAATTGAATTGAACATTTTATTCTGAAATAGGATTAAGGGGGGGGAGAAAAGAGCAAAACATTTCTTTCAACCATAATCTTTGCTGCTATGAACGGTCGAATATGGTCTGAGGAGTCGAGGTAGGGTGGGTGATGGATGATCGAGGGGGGGAGGCGACGGGGGGGCGGGGGGGGCGGAGGAGTTGCCCCTTGAACGGGGTGGGCGCACGTAAACGGTTAGCCTAAGGCGCCAGGTAGGGCTAATCAAGCTCTGATTAGACGACGATAACACAGATTGAGAAAAGATTACTGATCAGAGTATTTTCGTGCAGTAGTCATAAGGTAGGTGACCCAAAGGTGGCCCGGCTCTTAAAGTGGCCCACCTCAGCTTATTTCAGTTAATTACACGAATTGACGATAGATGGTGTTAGTGCTGAGTAGCAGGATGCTATCGCTTACCCCACTCCAAAAATCAAGAGCATCGGGCGATTTAGTCGGCGTCCATTTTCGCAGGTCTTCAGCTAATTTTCACGGAAGTAAACAATCGTAAAAGCTAAAGCCCTTAAATTGATTCCACCTTCGACTTTCAATTCATTATAATCATTATAATTTCTGGTGTAACTAGGGTCTAGATACCGTTTTTGAACGATAAAATAGCATTTGAATACATATTAATGAAATTTAAAAGGGGGTGTCCACCTTTTAGGTACATCAAAAATATTAGGGGTGGCCACCACCCTAGGTGCATGTTTTGCGCGATGTCAAAACTCTACTTTTTTCAAACTAGAAAAAAAACCTCAAAAACAAGCAAATTTAAAACAAATGAAATTAACATATGATAGCCAACTGTCTGAATAGTACTTATACGTGCATATTGGCCCCAAGCATAGGTATGGCCACCTTTGGGTCACTTACCTTACACTGAGCTGAACATGTGTAATCTTTTCTCAACCGGTGGAATCATCGATAAATCGAAAATCGTTCTCATCAATTTATCATTTGTACAACTCCTAAGACCACGTTTAATCACACAAAACACTTTTTACTAGTAATTTAAACGTAGGAATGTCACTTGACGAGTTTTAAATTAAGTTTTAACGGTCCAAATGGGACGTTTGCACACTTTTGCTATAAGCGATTTAACAGTCGATTCTGGTGTAAAAACCTCGAAAAATAACAATGGCAGCACTAAAAACTTCCGAAATCCACTCATAAACTCAATAAACGCTTTCATTTGCGAGGGCGTAATGGTGGCCGGGGGCAGTAACAATGGGAGATTCCTATCATAATTTTGTCACTCTTTCCTTGATGACAAGGATGATTCACAGAGTAATTAGTCATCAGAGTGATGATCCACATCCAATGATTGGTACCGCAACATCTAGTGACACCGGTGTCAAATGAAAGTCGTCTCTTATTGGTCACTTCTTGATGAAGTTACAGTATTTTTATAGATGGGAATCTCCCATTATTCCTGAACTCAGCCACCAGTACGCCCGCGCAAATATGTAAAAGCGTTGATCGAGTTTAGGAGTGGATTTCGGAAGTTTTTAGTGCTGCCATCGTTATTTTTTGAGGTTTTTACACCAGAATCGACTAATAAATCGCTTAAAGCAAAAGTGCACAACAGCCCCATTGCTGATTTTTGACGACCCCCCCCCCCACTGATATTTTGGCACTTTTTTTCTATCTTTGACCACCGTGCGGCGTGCGTGGGAGCATCAGATTGTCCAGAATTGTCTCCTAGCTGAATACTCAATAAATGCTCCTTTAAACAAAATTCCAAGATGGCGCCCTGGTAAAAATGTTCCTTGACCAATTTTACATGGAAATAGATTTTCATAGAAACCATGCATAATTACATGGAAATCGATTTCCATGTAAAATTGGTAATGACACATTTTTATCAGGGGCGGTCAAATGAGAGGATATAGCAATAGCGGAATCCGCGTGAAAAGTCCCTTCTAATCGCATCTTGCTATACAGAAAAAAGTAATTGATCGTAAAGAAAAGCTGAAATTAGACGGGGCTTCCTTAAATTGTGACCCGCTCATTGTCAAGATTGGAATTTTGTTTGATGTATTTATTTTTGAGTTTAGGAGTGGATTTTGAGATTTTTCGATGCTTTTTCCACGTGATTTTCAAGCGGGTCTCCATGTGGATAAGCTTCTTCAAAACGCTGTAGCAAAAGTTTGCAATAGACTCAGTTTGACAAAAGGTCGATCGTCACATTTGTTGGATAAGGGGGGGGGGAGAAAATATTTTAAATGACATCAATTTTTTCCAATCCGTGGGTGTCACTTCCTTATTTCAGTTCACACAAACGCCGCGCCGCGCAAGCGAGAGTGTGTCAAATGAGGATCCGATCAAGGTATAAGCCACAGAATACCACGATCAGGATAGAAACACCCGCATAAGGTCGAATGGAAACATAAGGTTTGGAATTTACCAGCTCAAACTGGCAACCGTTCTCTCTAGATTGCTCACATTATGCTTACCTGCTATTCGAAGTTAAATTTTTAATTAAAGGGCAGTGGCGACTCGTGCAATTTGGCAACAACGGATCATCTCCATTTAAACCTATGTAAAATAATCGATGTTTAGAAGGTGCATTGCACCCCCAAGAAATGATACTTTTGTATAGGTTTAAATGACAAAACACATGGTTGCCAAATTGCACGAGCCGCCACTGTTCAAGGGTGGCGCACACTCAACCAATCACAACACCCGGCTAGTTGCCGAAGATTGCCGGAAATGCTCTTTTTCCAACAAGCCCCGGTACCGAAAGAAACCCGAGGTAAAACATGTTTCCATGTGGTTTTAGCTTTCCGTTCTGACTGTAGTAATCTTTGGTATAAGGGTAAACTTTTGCTACATGGGATTGATGAGTTAATTCTTGCATAAAAACCTGTACAAATGACAAAGAGCAGACTTTTAAATCATACAATTTACTCTCAGAATCGGACTTAATGATGGCGGAGCTACTCAGGAACTATGGGAGATTCCTATCTAATTTGAGACATATCTCTGTGTTTCCGCGTAGAAAAAGTGATAAATTAGAGAGGAATCTCATATGATAGCTGCGTAGCTCCGCCATTAAGATTTTGCCGTTACAGCTATTTTCTTGAGTTTAACACTGCATTTTAGACTTTTTTGTGTGATTTTCGTGATTTTCGCTGGTCTTTACATCAGATTTAGCTATCCATTTTCTTGGTAGCAAAAGTTATTGAGCGTAGCTAGAAGATTTTTCTAGGGGGGGGCCAAGTTTGGAAATCCCACTGGGGGGGAATCTTCCCCCGGAAAATTTTGCCAATTTAGCCACCCTATGACGGGATTTCAGGCTTTCTCCACCTCACAGATGATAAGAAGATACACACGAGCGCAAAAAGTAATTTTATGTTCATTTGCCGTAAATAATTAAAACGATCTAATTAGAAAAAAACTTATTTTAGAATTTTATTTTTTGGTACTCGTGAATTCAAATAATAATAACATCGATAGAGAAACGAAAAAAGGGCCTTCTGGACGAATTCTCTTTTCGATGATTTCCGTTTAATTACCAAAATTATAAATACTTCATATTTTACAATTATTTTCTTCTTGTTTCAATTATTATCGCTGCACTTTTTTTTTTTTTCAATATCAGATTTTCTGGAGGGGGGGTGCCCCTCTGGCACCATATAGTAGCTACGCCCATGAAAAAGTTTGCAAGATCCCCCATTGAATAATGCCCGTAGACTTCCTTAGTTACGGCTCAAACAAGCCCCTTTGAATGCTTAAAGTTGTTGTGATACGTATTCAGCAGGGCTGCCGTGTTGCGTATAATCAATGCTATTTTTCTACTCACCGATGGTTCCACCGGTTGAGAAAAGATTACACAGTTCAGTTCAGTGTAAGACTGTAATGCACGAAAATACTCTGATCTGTAATTTTTCCTTAATCGGTGGAAACTCCGTTGATTAATTAAAATATCCGCAAGTTTTTTAAAGTCATCGACGACTTCACCGGTTGAGAAAAGATTACAGATGCGAGTATTTTACTTTATTACAGTCATGCACTGAACTGAACCGTGTAATCTTTTCTCAACCGGTAGAATCATCGGTGAATTAAAAAATAGCATTGATTATACGCAAAACGGCAGCCCTGGTATTCAGTGGCGTAGCGTGCAATTTGGCTACGTTGTATTGTGTCCATTGAAACCCCTGAAAAAGATGGAGCTATTGGGTGTTCGGTGAACACCTTCGCATTCGACCTTTTACGCGGGATTAAATGGACACAATACATCGTTGCCAAATTACTGTACTTATTGCAAGTAGCCTATACCTGAACCAAAATGCAAGGAGTAGGTACTATCCTACTATCATATAATTAAATTCATCCACTGAGCCATTCGGAAAAATATACGCACGAGGCGACACTCACACAAAAATCAGTTTATTTTCAGATGCTATTATATGAATAGGCTTACGGCTGTTGAGTTCTCCTTCAATCCAGGAAGCAGGAAGAATAATCTGGAATTTGAAGTATATCCTAAATCATTACGAGATAAGAAAACACTTTTTAATTTAGTCCACACTCTTATCACTTAATCATTTTACAAAAAAAATTCTTCGAGACAATTTCTCATAAAAAAAGCAGACAACATCAAACTAATCCATTGGTTCTTCCCGTTGCGTCATCGATGGTCTGACTTAACTTCTATCGGTTCAGCTTTTGTGCTGATTCATAGTTTTGATGAATAAACACGTGAAAACACACACAAAAAACTAAAAAAAAAAAAAAAAAAACAAAAAAGTTGGAATTTTAATTATTTTCAAGTTTTAGATGAATAACCGTACTAAAGGAGCGATTACGAGGCAGAGCGTCAACAATCCTTAATAAAAATGCAAAGTCCAGAAAAATGTTATTTCCGTTTAATTTCCTTAAAACCACTTATAGTAATCCTTTTTTTGACAGAGGGATTTGCTTAGTCTCTGAGCTCTCCCAATATCACATCAAAAACCTTTTTAAAAATTAATAACTAGGCGCTTAATGATCCAACTAATTTTTTTTTCAACTTTCAGTCGACAGTAAAACGCTTGAATAATTTGGTTGAGAAAGTTCAAGAATAGGTCCAAAACTTTTGCGCAAAATAATTAACCCGTAAAGCCGTTCCTTTCTTTTTCTTTCGCGTTGGGGAAAAAAATAATCTAAATCACACTTTTGCTTTTAACACCACAATTAGGCCGTGCTGTGTTTAGCGTTCTCCGTCACAACTTTTTTTTTTTTCTTTTTTAAAAATGAAAGTGACCGTCACTCCTGGTCTAATTTTCACGACGAAAAAAGAGGCGAGGTTGTCTTTATTTTGAAGAATTGGGCATGATAAGTAGACAGGCACTTAAAGCAGGTTGAAACTATCAAATAAAAGCGAAGATTCGAACACTCGCGTTTGGTATAAAAAAAAAAAAAAGAAAATGCGGTTCTACATCAACGTTGGGAAAGTTGGGATCATACTGACAGATCCGAATAAACACAACGCAGGGAAAACAAGTGGAAATTAGTTTGTCGTTGATCGTTGGAACCGGTGTCACACCGTTGGGAGGCTGGTGCTGTGTGGCGAATGGGAGGGGGGAAGGGAAAAAATTGGTCGTTCGTTGCTGTCGGTCGGGCTGGCTTCATTCACATTGGGTCGGGGGTCCAGTCAGTGAGTATAGATAGGTGAGGTATTGAGTGACTGACTAGGTAGGGGTGTTCTCTCTCTTTCTAACTGACTGACTAGGTAGGGGTGTTCTCTCTCTTTCTAACCAGCCAGTCACAGCTGTGTGTTAACGACAACTGTTCAAACAAGAACCTCCGTAATGACGGAGCCTTACCGTCGCTTAGCCACCTTTGCCGTGGCACAGTGATCGACTTTTGAAACTTTTGAGGATATCTTTGGATTGGGGTTTGCTTATCTTGTTAATCTATCGAGCTAAGATTCCGATATCAAACCGGTAGATCGATAAAATATAAAAGCTGTCTTTTTTATGTTCGCAGTTGTTCGCACAGAATCTTATGGAGTTTTGCGAACGGCAATAGAACCACTGCGAGCGATTAATTGCGATTATCGTCCATGTACGTGAAGGCTTGAGGCCCTTTGTAGGCCGAATTTTTACCGACATTTTTTCACTGTCACGAATTGCTCGAAATTTATTTTCTCGACGATTTGGACTTAAAAACCCCAAAAAGCAAAAATAAAAAACAAAAAAAAAAACAATTATTTTTTTGCTCATAACAGCTCATAACAACCGTCCACTGTCTTCCACAAGACTCCATGTAAAATACTTTGAACTACGAACGGATAAAAAAAGACGGCTAATGTAGAGTGATCTCTTCCAACATCGGACATTGACTTAAGATTAGCTTCCGGCAAAAATGTTGCTTTGTTATTCGTTTTTCAAATAAATAATAAATACATTTTCAGAGGGTTTTTGTCCATAAAAAGGTCACAGGAGATATTGCAAGTTTTTACTGTAGATTTTGGCGTTGATATAGTATCTACAAGGAGTAACATAAGTGTGGTGCAACCCCCATGACACGTTAAAACAAGTGAGAATAAATCACAAGAATCTGTCATAAGTAGAAAAGATAATGGATATTATTCTTTCCACGGTGCATATACAAACAGATATATTTAAAAACGCGCAAAAATAATTTTGGTGAGGACTTTTTGGCTCAAATCGCAGCCATTTTCAACTCAGATTTTTTTTTTTTTTTTTTATACATATAAAAATAACAAAATAATTAAAAAATAATCAAAAAATGTGGAGAGAGCCACAACCCACAACTCCTGAACACTGTAAGCACAGAAATAAAAACATCTGCGTTTATTTGTTTATTTATCTGTTTATTTTTTTTAATTTTTTTTTTAAATGAAAATGGTTTTGCTTTGATCTAAAACGTCCTCATCAAAATTCTTTCTTTCAAAATTCAAAATTAATTTTTTTTTCTCATCAAAAAATCTTCGAGTGTTTCCAGCATTTACGCATTTACTTACTCTTTATTCTTTTATGTCAAGCCGTCACTGCGGTCTTGTTTCTTCATAGCTATACTGCAACACTGAACAGTGTACACTATATGGATTGAAATTCTTATTGTTAAATTGTTCTGTTGTTTTCAAAAGAATTTTCAATATTCCATGGCGTACTTCAAAGAGTCGTTCTGTTTAGTTCTTATCAACTTAAAAGCCGCAAAATTGTTTAAAGGTTGTCAAGATGTAAAATGGTAAAAATTTTGACCAGGAGGGTCTTTCCTTTTGAAAGTCATAGTACAATCTTTTACGGCCACCCTTGCGGTTCTCCGGTAAACTCCAAAAAGCTATCAGTATGTGGAACCAAGCCTTAACATATTTTCCTGTTACAACGCATTTTCCAGTCTATTGTACGTCTGGCCAATCCAAGTGGACGTCGCGTCATGGTGTATGTTTCTTTAGCGCTTGTTTGGGATCAAACATAGGTCCGGAGTTCGTGACCCTGTTCTATGTATAGTCTGAACGAAAATGAACGAAAAAAAAATTATGATTAATTGCTTCTGAAAATTTTTATTCTCGTTATCGAATCTTTGTAAAATTAGCATGGACGAAATAATGGTATTCCTATATTTTGTGTTCATAGTTGTTCTTTTAGTCCTTGACTTAATTTTTTCTTCAATTTTAATGATATTATTGGCCTTATGATGGGTCTGTTGCACACTTCGGCTACAGCGTTTTAAAGTATTAATTTCTATGTAAAAATGCCTCCCGGCAGGCCGGTAAGACGAAGTAGATTCCATGCTTGGTTAAATCATTTTTTCACAAATTTAAATATAGGTTATAATTTTCGTTGAATTTTTCTCCGAATTTTTCTTTTTTATTTTATCAGCTGCTCAAAATCCAAATATAATTGTGAAAAAGATTATATTACCAACAGAGAAATGTGTAATCTTTACAATGCAAGTGAGAAATAAAAGCTAGGTTATATAAGTTTTTCACAAATTTCAATAAATAGGTTATGTTATGATTTTCTTTGAATTATTCAATTTTCTTTTTTTTTATCAGCTGTTCAACATTTAAATAAAAATGACCATGAGAAAAAGATTATAGTACAAAGATTGAAAAATGTGTAATCTTTGTAACGGTAATGAGGAATAAATCTGAATAAGAGCAGCTGATAAACAAGAAAATAAAAAAATAACGTACCTAAGCAACAGTGTACGTGTAAAACAAAGAAAGAGCAATT
>VMOF01000388.1:10190778-10212318 GCA_011764245.1 Trialeurodes vaporariorum
GCAGCAAAAGTTTGGAACTGCTCCATGTCAGCCTGACGAATAAAGTTGCATTTAAATTGAAATAACGCATTCCATAGTGGAGAGATCAATTTCATATTTAATTTTTTCAGGATCTAGGTGAAAATTTTACTGACCCCCCCCCCCCCCCCACAATCACCGCCCCTCATAGGAGGAAAAATAAAAGAACCACTTTAAATAAGTATCTAATATAATTTATTAATAAAAATTTTCCGTAACATATCAGAATTATAATAAAAAAGATCTCATTTTTTTTTTCATGGTGACATGCATTTCACAGTAACGTCATAAAAAAAGAAAAAAACAAAACGAAACAAAAGTTGAAAATTGAAGACAGTCTCCACGTATTGAGATTGCAGGCAATAGAATGGGTTATTGTCTTTATCACGCTACAATCAAATGAACAGGAAATTCTCAATGATATTGGAACCATGATTATATTCCCTCATGAAAATTTATTTTTCTCTACAGGACAGCAATAGATGGGAAAGTTGAAGTTTCTCCAGCTTTTATAAATAAACAAAGAAAAAAAGAAGAAACAAAATTTATAACAGCTGTGAAAAAAGTTCCAACCTAACTTAACAAATTTCTCATTAGAAGAGAACGCAACCCAAAATTTGTAATATGAGGCATTGTAAAAATCAAAGAGAGATGAGGGAGTGGCAAGATGCACCGATGATTCACCGATGATTCACCGGTGATTCACCTATATTGAACAAAACATCACACATATTGTAGTTCAGAGTATGTCTGTGATGAACGAAAATACTCTAATATCTGTGATATTCTCTCCAGTGGCGGCTCGTGCCATCTGGCAACAATGTCTTCGCTCCATTTGAATCTATGTTTGACAATCGATTGCTGGTGAAGCGCTGCTTCACTTTCGAATCGATTGTTTTACGTACAATCAAATGGAGGGATGACGGTGTTGTCATACTACACGAGCCGCCACTGATTCTCTCCACTCTCTGACCACTCTTTTCTCCGTTTTTCTCCACTAGGCTACGAGTCATTACGAACTTAAAATTTGCGGATATTTTGATAATTTATAGGTGATTTTAGCTAGAGTCCCTATATGTAGAGAGTTAAGACAAGAGAAATCATGGGCGCCGCCATTGGATGCGATTTTGCACATTTGTTTACATTCTGAGGCCGTTGTTGTGTTTTGCTCCACAGCAAAGATTACAGTTCCGCTAAGTTTGAAACGATGTAATCTTTCCCTGCTTTTGTTGATCGACATGTATTAACGCTTTTTAATGATTCTTCTGAGATTTATGGACATTCTTGTGGTGCATTATGATTAAAATTAACAGATTCGTCGCAAATTAACTCTTTTATCTGTAAAAGACCGTTGGTAAACAAAACGAAAGTGCAAAATCGCATCCAATGGCGGCGTCCGTAGAGCCTAAAATTCATCGACCAATCAGAAGTTGACTACCCTCTTGTCTTAACTCTCTACATATAGGGACTCTAATTCTAGCGATTGATAAAAGATTCTAATGAGCTTATTTCCGTGCAATACAGTTATAAACTCAACCAATCATCTTCGGTGAATCAAAGGATGCCATGAACATGTTCATCTCCTTTTAAGGGTACGTGCATTTGTTCTCTAGGGTTGGGTTCTCTTTTCACATGTTTTTGGGTGTTTTTGTTGTTGTTTTGTTTCCATTGAATAGAAAAATAAGGTAAAAAGAAAAACAAATAACAAAGCTCCAACAATAAATTACATTACATACAGAACAGGTAACAAGTGAAGTTGTACACTAAATAGGATCTAAGAATTTATCGCTACTAATTAAAGATTTGATTCTCATTCAGGGAAGAAAACGATTAATTACTCCCGGGTTCAGTTCAAAGGCCTGACTTTAAGGAATGTTTTATTCAAAAGTGACATCTCTTGAGAATGTGTGAATATAATTGCACTGAAAAAAATCAATTCTTAAAGCAACAATTCAAAATTTGCTGATTTAACAAAAATTGAAAGTTGCTAAATCAACCAGGGTTTTCTATTACGTTAAAAAATTTATTTGCTGAGTTTACAAAAATAGTTGTTAAATCAACCATATAATGGTGTTCTTTTAACAAAATAGACATTGTCAATTTAGCAATTTTAAATAGTTAAAAACATACAGAACTTAACCCAATTAGTTGATCTAACAATTCAGCTTGTTATATCAGAAAAATAAATTGCTGATTTTACTTACTAATTGGTTATTCCAGCAGACAAATTGTTATTTTTACTATTTGATTTGCTGGTTGGGCAAATTAGTTGTTAAGCTGACAAAATGAATTGCTGATTTAGCATTTGAGTCGTTAAATTCAATAAAATCATAGGTTAAATTAGGAAATCATTTTGTTCTATACTTTTTTAACTATTTATTTTTGTCAGTGTGGGCATGTCAATCGCTTATTGTTTGCTAGGTAAGCAATTCCTCGATGTTTGGTTCGTTAAAGGGAAACACAAGGAAAAACAGAAAAATTCAAACATGCCGCCAATATGTTTGTGAAAATTAGTGTATGATGGAGCCAAAGGTGGATCCAGAAATCTGGTAACTATGCATTCTTCTCATTTGAATGTATGAGAAAAAATCAATTTGTAAAAGGGCCATGCGCCCCTCAAGAATCGATTCTTTCTCATATGTTCTTATGAGAAGAATACATGGTTGTCAAATTCCTGGATCCGCCCACAGATGGAGCTCGGACAAGAAACAATTCTGAAATTTTTATCACATGGGTTGCATCTTTAGCTCCATAATCGTAAAAAAGAGGGAAAAGTGACTCAGATTTCGGAGCACATTTGTATACGTCACATTTAAAGAATCTAAATAATTTGATATTTGGCTTAAATGAAAGATATTCTCTAAAAATGTGCACGAGGATTTATTGGAAATTTTGCAAACATGTGTTTTCATTTGTTTTTTTCTATAACTGAATATTTTAATGTGGTTTTTACATATACTTTGGGCAGGTATCCTTGTCCTTGCTAATAAGTATAACTTTAGTGGCGTTTCATGCAATTTGGTCACCTTGTAGTTTGTCCATTGAAACCCACGAAAAAGATCGAAATATTGAGTGTTCGGAACACCTTCGCATTCGATCTTTTACATATGTGTTTAAATAGACAAAATTCAAGGTTGGCAAATTGCATACGCTTCGCCGCTGTATATCTTCAGTCCCAATCTCCATCCTTCTCTAACACATGTCTTCAAACCCAAAATGAGAGAGAAAGCAAGACAAATTCCTGATTCCATTGCCCAGTTTCACTCGATGTTGTCCTGTATTATCTAACCCAGGCAGTGGCGTCGCGTGCAATTTGGCAACAATGCGTTCTATCCATTTAAACTCATGTAAAAGATCGAATTCAGGGGGTGCACACTGCACAATGCACAAGGAAAATTCGATTTATTTAATGAGTTTTAATGGAGCAGTTGCATTATTGTCAGATGGCACGCGACGCCATTGATCCAGACCTTCCCTTCCTCTCTTTTCTTTGTGCGGTCCGAAAGACGAGAGGTAAAAACATCTCTTTCTTAGTTTGTCGAGCAGAAAAATATACTTTTTATATTTCTTTCTTCCTTCATGTAAGAGCATCAAACAAAAGACGTTTTAACTGTAAGAGGAAGGCTTTACACGATAGCTTGGAGGGGTTCCTTCCTACTGCAATTAGTTTGAGGTGTTAGTATAGTGGTGATGGTAGTGTGGTGATCAAAAGGGGGGGGGTGGGAGGGGACGTAGATGAAGTGGAAAAGGGGAGATTAGAGGGTGGGTAGGAGCAGTGGGGTGGATAATGGAAATGAAACCTTTTTCGAACTTTGCTTGAGATTCCATTCACGTACTGTATTATTACGCACAAGGGGATGAGAGGGTGAGAAGGAGAGTAGGTGAGGAGGAGGAAGGTAGAGGAGAGAGAGGGAGAGAGAGAGAGGAGAGAGAGAGGAGAGAGAGAGAGAGAGAGAGAGAGAGAGAGAGAGAGAGAGAGAGAGAGAGAGAGAGAGAGAGAGAGAGAGAGAGAGAGACGTCGTCGCAAGTCGCGACCCCAAGGAACTAGGTGAAATGGGGACAGGGGGTTGAGAATTGTGATCAGACTTAGACAAACGTTTTACGATGTTGCCGATTTGATATACGGGCTGAAGCTCATTGCATTGTGAAAGAAACACTTAAAATTATTAGTGCTGACTGCTCTGATGCTGATGCACAAACACGGAGCGCAGCTCAATTTTGCGACTTAACGAACGAAAGAAGCCTTGAAAGCAGTTTAAGATAAAACGATGCATAGAGAAATAGAGATAGCCATCCTGACATACTAAGCGAATTCAAGCAAATTCCACTTTGAAATTCGGGTGAAAATTTGTGAATTTATCATCTCACTCGAAATGTTTGTTCGGCCAAGATGGATGACATCGATGCAGTACCCGAACCTCGGAATTTGTACCCATTCCATAAATTGGGAGCGAAAAGAGTAACTCAGATGGTGAGAGACAACAAAAAACAACGCTTCTAATTGGCTAGAAATGGTTTTGTTGACTTTGACGTACGGTGTCCCCGAAGGACTACCAAAGCGTTTTTCTATTTTTCTGTGTTCCTTAGGTTCCAGTAGTGCCATTGAAATCTGGCAACTCTGCATTTTGTGCATTTAAACCTATGTAAAATATCGATTTGAGGGAGTGTTCGTACTGTGCACTCCTAGTGGCTCGACTGTTGTCATTAGTTCACATAAGCGGAATCCGATGTTGCAAAATTGCACATGACACCACCCCGAGAAAAATTTCCGATTGTTTCAATGAATGTTCCGATAGTATAATCCCGCGCTTAATTTCCCATATCGACAATCGGAATTCGAGTAGATTCAAACGTCCAAACTGTTGCAACGATAGGTCTTATGATTGAAATAAGGGAGGAAACAACTTTGGTTCTATTCTTAGTTTTAACAGCAGCTTTTTTCTCACAATCAGTGCACTGCCCTGCACCCTTAATTCTAATGACGAATTTCAAGGGCTCCTCTTGTTGCGATAGCTGGTGACGCTGTTTTACATTTGTAAAAGTTGTAAGTTTCAATTCTCCACTCTCGACTCCGACATCCTACTTTCCTTTCCTCACTCTCCTCACTCTCCTCTCTCTCTCCTCTCTCCTCTCTCCTCTCTCCTCTCTCCTCTCTCCTCCTCTCCTCTCTCCTCTCTCTCTCCTCTCTCCTCTCTCCTCTCTCCTCGCTCCTCTCTCCTCTATCCTTTCCTCTCTCCTCTCTCCTCTGTCCTCTGTCCTCTTTCCTCTCTACCACTCCCACCCCTCTCTCCTATCTCCTCTCTCCTATCTCCTCTCTCTCTCCTCACTCCTGTCTCTCACCTCACTCTCTCTCTCTCTCTCTCCTCACTCTCTCTCTCTCACTCTCTCTCTCCCACTCCCTCTCCCTCTCTCCTCTCTCCTCTCTCCTCTCTCCTCTGTCCTCTGTCCGCTGTCCTCCCTCCTCTCTACCACTCCCACCCCTCTCTCCTCTCTCCTCTCTCCTCTCTCTCTTCACTCTCTCTCTCTCTCTCTCTCTCTCCCTCTCTCTCTCCCACTCCCACTCCCTCTCCCTCTCCCTCTCTCCTCTCTCCTCTCTCCTCTCTCCTCTCTCTCTCTCCTCGCTCCTCTCTCTTCTCTCTCCTCTGTCCTCTGTCCTCTACCACTCCCTCTCTCTCCCCCTCTCTCTCTCTCTCTCTCTCTCTCTCTCTCTCTCTCTCTCTCTCTCGCACTCTCTCTCTCTCTCTCACACTCTCTCTCTCCCACTCCCACTCCCTCTCCCTCTTTCCTCTCTCCTCTCTCCTCTCTACCACTTCACTCCCACTCCCACTCCCACTCCCACTCCCACTCCCACTCCCACTCCCAATCCCACCTCTCTCTCTCTCTCTCTCTCCCACTCCTACTCCCACTCTCTCTCTCTCTCTCTCTCTCTCTTCTCTCCTCTCCTCTCCTCTCCTCTCCTCTCCTCTCCTCTCCTCTCCTCTCCTCTCCTCTCCTCTCCTCTCATCTCCTCTCATCTCAGCTCCCTCCTTTCGCCACTCTTCTCTCTCACCCTTGCCCTATACTTCCTACCTCCTTCCTCGTTAACAGCGTAATTAGTCAAGCTCGAACGGTTAATTGTTGAGTAAACTTTGTTAACGCCGCTGTTGCAGAGATCGTAGATCGGCGTCATTGCTAATTCCACGCCCATTATCACATTTTAATTGATCCATCCAGTATAAGTAGACACGTTTGCTATCCATGGAGTCAAACCCGAGGGATTGATCATACACGCGATTTTGAGAGAGAACTTGAAAAAATAATAATAATAATAATAATAATAATAATAATAATAATACAAATAAAAATAAGTGAATAAACTTAGGAATTAGCAAAAAGAAAAAGAAAGACAGGATGTTTCAGACCACGTAGTTTATCTGTGCGCTGAGAGTACAGACAAATGAAACCGCGGAACCCGCCATTGGATGCGTTTTTGCACATACCTTTACAAATCTTCAGGCGGTTGTTTTATCTTGGTTCAATGCAAAGATTACAGTGACGTAAATTTTCTAGAAATCTTTCACTGCCTTTGCTGATCGACAGTTATTTACGTTTTTTTTTTTAGATGTTTTTGGGCACTTTAGACATTCTTCAGATGCGCCATGATTTAAATTAACAGGTTCATCGACAGTTAAATCTTTTATCCATAAAACATCGTGGAACCTCTTTCACGATGAGGTTTCACCTCTCCGTTAAAGCCGAAAACTGATGATCAATCAGAGGTTGAATACCCTATGGGGCAGTTGCAAGGGTCTGAAATGTTGTGTTTTTTATAAGAAAAATTATAGTACTTTAATGAGCTGAGAACAATGGTGCCTTTGGTTTTTTCCTAAGTGTCTCGGTTTTGGAGATACCCACATGTAAAGTTGCAAAAAATCGTGGGCGTAGTGACGTCACTACGCGGAATTTCCATTTAAAACAATGTAATTTGGGCCAAAATCCCAACTCCGGAACAATGGAACTTAATGAGAAACCAAAGGCATCTTTGTTCTCAGCTCATCAAGTACTTTCATTTTCTTTATAAAAAACACAACATTTCAGACCCTTGCAACTGCCCCATTGTTTTAACTCTTTACGTACAAAGACTGTGAGACCACTCGGTAACTGTGTAGTGAAAAACGAGCCAAAATTAGCAAATTCTGAACAAACTTTTAAAAAGTTAATCGGCTCCCAAAGACTACGTATTGATTAAAAGTGAAAAAAAAAGACAACCCGCAATTTAAATAAACACGTTTTAGTAATCGTTTGCACCGATGAGCTTTACGTTTACCCTTACAGGCAATGTGATAAGTGACTTATATGACCAACTGAAAAGATTGTTAGGTTTGGCTTTACAGTCGTAATTTTCCATATGATTTCCCATGTAATTTGGAAGTCTTTCGTTATCGTCGTTTAAAAAACGGAACTGAAATACATGAGCAAAAATAGGGAAAATTATAAAAATTATACCTTAACCCCTAACCTAAAAATTTTTCATACCAATTACGCGGGCAGTGTTGTCAGATTTGTCTAAAGATATGAAAATCTTTTAATTGCTGTTTAAATAAAAATCCACAACAAAATTCCTTCCCAAAGCTTTAAACACATTTTTTCAAAAAGGCCATCGGACGTGAAATGGCACTATTCTGAGCGGTTTAAAAACAAACAAATCATTTTATAGAATATCAGATCTCATCAAAGTGTTCTGATTTAAAGAAAAAAAATCCAAGTATCATTTGATGTATCAATCCTGTGATGACATTCAAAGGTTCTTGCCCTAAATTCAGTGGCGTTGCGTACAATTTGGCAACATCGTATTTCGCGCATTTAAACACGTGATGGAGGTTGAATTATTGGCGGTGCATAAAGCAGTTTCACTCCCTCGAATCGATATTTAAACGGACGAAAATCTGCGTTTCCAGATTGCACGCTACGCTACGTCACTGTCTAAATTGTCGTAGAGATGTAGAATAGAATTGTAAGTTTGCGTAATGATGCAGTCTACCTTTGAACTAACCTTACAAGCAGTGGCGTCGCGTGCAATTTGGCATCAATGTATTCTATCCATTTAAATTCATGTAAAATATCGAATTCAGGGGGTGCACAGTGCACAAGGAAAATTCGATATATTTATTTAAATTGAGCAGTTGCATTGTTGCTAGATGGCACTCGACGCCACTGCTTACAAGGCGCGCTTCTGCAGGTGCGCTAATCTAATTTGCAAAAATACGTTATATAATCTGTCGTCACTTTATATTTGGAGAAAATATTGAACCAAAATATTTACAGTTCATATTCTAGAACTTCTGTTGGACTGATTTTACGATTAGTTTGTGCAAAAGTTATGCTCAAGAGTAAACCTTGTTTTATCAAAATGTGCACGCACTGAATATAAATCGAAATGTCTTAAAATTTAAAAGTAGCCACACTCCACATTTACTTTATCTTTTGAAAACAATAAACGCCATAAAATACTGGTATAGCACTTGCTTTAATGGCCTAATGGGCTGTTCGAAAGCAATCTTTAACTAAGTACTTTGACTAGGATTCTTACGAACTGGGGTTGGGAGCACGGACCAATAACCATTTTAATGGCGACCCATTCGCCATAAATATTAGATAGGTACAATTTTATCGTGAGAATGTAGAAAGCGTTACACAAAAATCGTATATAGATTACTCCAGTTTACCTATGCTTGCTGAGAACAAAGTTCTAATAAAAAGTCATCTCTGTATAGTTCGGTTAAATCGTCACGCTCTGGGAAATCTCGGTGCGATAAAATTTAAGAACAAAATGTTGCCGTGTAGGATTAGGTGATTTATGCTCACTCCCAAGTGAAACTACTTTTAGAAACTTACTTTTTCACGGCGATTTACCCTCGTGGTTAGAGTAAGTTCAAGCTTTACGGGATCACAGATTGCTCACGGAATTATTTCTGGTAATTCAAGAAGGTACAAATCCTGTACAAACACAAGAGTGCGTAAAAAAATAACTCAAGTTTTACGGAGCTTAATTTATTAGATTTAGGCTTATAAGCTTCCCGAGAAAATACCGCAGCATCGTTTGTTTTAAGAGAGTTTCTGAAAAAGTAGGAACGTAGGGAAGGACGACTACTAAGCATAGCCGTAGCCAGGATATTGTTTTCCTTTCTCTTAGCCCATGTAAACACATGTGTTAGAAAAGGACAGAAACAGGGGCTGAAGTCACGTGACAGCCCCTAAATCTATCCTTTTCTAACACATGTGTTTAAATGGGATAAGAGAGAGAAAGACAGTATCCTGGCTACGGCTATGCTACTATGTATGGTCTCACGCTATAAGTAAGCACTTGTACTCTCAAAAAAAGTGAGAAGGGCAGAACTTAGATTTTCTCATGCTCCTGACCAAAGTTATGACAGAAACATTGAACTTTTTCTTTCTTCTTTCAAATCCTATCAGGTCAGAGTCTTGCAGAAAATCTTTAATAAATCCTCGTGTGAATGCTTATGGCAATTTTTTGCCGAAATACTAATTTCAAAATATTTCTGACGCAGAATTTAAAAACTTTTCTTTTTTTTAAAAAAAAAAAAAAAAAAATTAATGAACAACTATTTTTGCAAATATTTTTCGAATTTTTCTGAAATTTTTTCTGAAACATCTTGTTTTTAACCTTTTTTAAAATATCATTTTTGAATATGTTAAACATCTTTCTGAAGAAGTCTTTTGCCGAATATTTTATTAGCTAGATTTTGAAAAGGTTGGCAAGATTTTGGCAAGATTACACATATTTTTAGAATGTTACCGAAGTTTTGCTTCATATCTATTTGGGGAAGCTCTGGTTTATTCTAATCAAATTCTGCAATTAATTTCAACAGTAAGAAAACCCGTTTGCTTTATATCTTGTTTCAGATTATTTTATACCATAACGCATATTTTGATTTTAACCTCATTGATTCTTTTTATTTAGGCTTATGCAATGTCCATTTTTCAGCAGCGGATTAAAAATCAGTTCCAAACTTTACAACATTTCAATGAACTTTTCAAAACTGCAAAATTGTAAACATTATAATGTGTCACTAGAAATCAGTCCGGTATTGCGGTATTGGCTCGATTAAATTAACCTTTATGTGGGTCATTGTTTATCGGAATTCAAATAAAATCTGTAAGGATCCAAACTATCGACTTTATATCGAATCGATCTGATTACGATTCGAACATTCACAGTCACCCAACAAGGCGAAATCAAGTAGGTTTCGTTTTAAAGCATTTTTAAAAATGAACAAGGGGTCGAGAGAGAATAAGGGTGATGACCAGATCCCCCCCCCCCCCCCCCCCCCCCCCCCGCCACGCCCCTTTCAGTCGATGACGCAACCTCGCGCGCTACGACCAACCTACGTGCCGGGATAGTATCATCAGTAGGCTGAGTCAGTGTCGCCAGACGTGTCACTTCAGATTATATTATCCAGTGTTCCCATTCATGGCAGAAATCGTCCAAATTTTACATTAGCAGGATTCTTTGTTTGAAGGTTAAGAGGTTTAATTCCGTTCAGAGCTGTCGGCGAAATTATGAAAAAATAAAGAAAATATAACTCAGGAGGTAAAGGGGCTGAACACACTGAAGTGGACTTTTCTCCAACTTGATTTGGCTTCAGGCATCCCTCCCATATTTATTTTTGGCAGAAACGGCATTTATTGCAGAAATTTTCCATATTCTACATTAGCAGGATTTATTTTTTGGGAGGTTAAGAGGTTTAATTCATTCAGGGCTGTCGATGAAATTATGAAAAATAAAGAAAAATTAAACCAGGAGGTAAAGGGGCTCATCATACTTCAGTTGGACTTATCTCCAACTTGGTTTGGCTTTTGACATCCCTTCCATATTTTTAATGGAAGTTTGAAGGGAAGCTTCTGGAGTCAAATCAAGTTAGATTCCGACAAAAGAGTACCAACTTCCTATTCCTCACGAAAGGACCCTACACTTATCATCTGTGAGATTAACTGTTCATAGTTGTCTGTTCTTTCAAGAAGAAGGGTTGATTATACCGCAATTTTATGAACTCAAACAAAATCAGAGGTTTGTCACACTTTATAATTTAGTCCTTAGTTAGCATAATTTTTTAATCGATTATTTCTTGTAGTACTCTGAAAGTGAGAAAATTAAAGTCAGTACTAAGTCCTAAAGTAGGAAAATTAGATAAGCTCGTTCACTGTAAGCAATCGAAGTTGCTAAAATTTGAGGTAAACGCATCAATCAAAGAGGGGGAACAAAGCTACACCAATAGAAAATCTGTAAAAAACAAGTTTAGATTTTGAATGAAAATATTTTTTTGAAATACACCAAGTTGTAGTTATCGTAAGTTCTTCCCTTTTCAGAAAGTTTCTATCAAAGAGTCACGTTTTTAAGCAATAAAAATGTCGATATTGACAGTGGCCCTTTGAGACTTAGCTTGAACATCATGATAATCAGAAGAAAGTTTAATGTTAATTATTTTCTTTACTTCCTCTGTTACCTAATAATTGGTCTTGATATTTTTTTCGTCAGAATTATTCCTCACAACTTTAAAAATCTAATACTTTCCCCAAATTTCACAAAAAATGAAATAACATAGTCCCTAAAAGTTTGGAGTCTCTTAAAATTCCTTTGTATTCGATCCAAAATACGAAAAGGTAAAAATAAGAATCATGGTGAGCATTGAACACAGAAAAGTAAAAGAATGAGAAATGGAAAGACCATAAAAAAGTGGGTGAGTCTTCAAAAATTTGAGGAACATTATTAAAACCAGACGCTCCATTGAAATTCTAACTGTCTGATGGAGAGAGATTTTTGTCAGGATCATACTTTTAATTAAGTCGGAACTTTTGATCTATTGGTCGGTTCTATGAGAATTAAAAGAGCTACTGAAGGAGAGGAGTTTTTCCATGGACCAGGAAGAGAAGGGGCTCATGATCAACATCAATTACGACAATTTACGATTAAACTAGCTTCGGAATGATTTCGGATTCTATCTTACACTACGTCATGTGAAAATCACCTTTAAGAAGTCTTGTAAATGTTTTTTTAAACTGATTATTGGCTAGGGCGTAACAAAACGGGTTCATAGGACTATTTGCGTAACATAAAAAATATGAAAACATGAATAAATGCTCATTGACACAATAAGGGTCCGAGCAAAACCCTTTGACTAAAGCTAACACATGATAGGGAGTCCAACAAACAACAAAAGCACCTAAAATGAAAGATATTGTCCTAAAGGCTTTCCGCGCCCGATTTTCCGACTTCGATTTCTGTCGGGCCATGTTTCGCTTCCGTTTAGATTTCAACTTTTTGCCTAGTGAGCGAACGAAATCGGATTTTCGATTATTTTTATCGTCTAACTCTGATGATACCAAAGTAGATGGCCGTTGCGGTTCGATGGGTGCAGATTTTGCCGTTTCAGCACCACCTGGAAGAGCGGGTAAATTTTTTGCCTCTGGGATAGGAGTTGTTATAACGGTTGGACCTCCCGCAGACGTTGATGCAACAGAATATATAGTTACCGGAGTGCCAACTTGTTTACCGCTCCCCTCAATTTCTTCTACAGAGACAACGGAAGTGATAGCTTTGATCTCATCTAGATCAACGGAGACCGCTGTGTCCACTTTTGAAACCGCAGGTGGTGGAGCTTGCTTCGCTTGAGCCGACGCGGCCCTTAGCAAAGCTGCTTGAAGCAGGGAAGTTGTACTGGTTGCCGCGTGTATAGGAGTTAGCGGCTCCTCCGTGGCAGGGAAGCTCAATGAACTGGGAGGACTTTCAACCCCCGGCGACGCGACAATAATAGAACTTTCATCCATGAACCTCAGGTCGGAGTTATCTAATCCAACAAGGACATCGTATGTGGCACTACCTTGTGAGTTAATGATCAAGCTCTTTGGCCTTGAACTTCGGCTTTTTAGTGAAGTTGTTGGGGAAGCGTAACTGTTATTATTAGAGAGAGCCGGAGAATTTTGAAACGCGGATGGTGGTGGTAAGATAATTGAATATGATCGATGCGATCGAATTGATAGTGGAATTGATGAGACTTCTGAGATGGACCTCTCGCTCGGTGGATCTGAATGAGCGTTGATATTAATTTTTGATACTTTAGGGGTGAGTGTTTTGCTAGAAATTCCTCCTAAAGATTCGTTATCGTCACCTAGTTCGTTAATTTTCTCCGGATCGGAGTTCATGTCTATCAGATTGTGTTCCTCACCCTCTGGTTTCGAATCTTTTGTTTGCATCGAGCTGATTTGAACTAGGCTCTTAGACTTGTTCAAAGATTCCTTACTTCCGATTGATGTTGGCGATAAAGTACTAATTATTTGCGAAGAAGTCTTGAAAACATTACTAATACTCTCTACGACATTGTTATTCCTAACGTTTAAACTATTTCTATCATTATTACTAGTGATTTTTTGATTGGCATCATTACTATCCGTAACTTTGAAACCATTCGTTTTCTGACCCAAAGTTTGAGCATTTTGCATGTATTGACTCGACAAGGCAGTTTGCGCCATCAAACCCATTATGGTAGATTTCTTACGATCTATACTAGATTTAGATTGAGCTCTAACGACGTTCGAGACACTCTCTTCATCTGACTCGAACGTTGGACTCGAGGAACGTTCTTTGTCAACCTTTTCACCGTTACATTTGACTGTCTTTTGCCTCAATTCGTTCGAGTATGTTCCGGTGGTTCCGGTGGTGTTCTTTGATGAGGTGTTCCTGTGGCTCGAATTAGAATCCCCACCACCGGGTGTCAAACTAGACTGAGCCAGCCTGTTTTGAGCCGCAGCTACCGCCTGAGCTTTATTATCGATACCTATACCAGCAGCTCTGCCGGCCATACCGGACATGGCGCCAGCAGAGAGCGCCACCATAGATTGCATCTTTCGCTGTTTTGCTTCGCTTTTTTTCTGCATATCGTACGCTACTTTGTATATACCGCCATACAAAACGAAGAGGACTATGAGCGTCGTCCAGAAGTAACCTATTATGAGAGCAGTGTTGAAGACTGGATCCTTGAGGAATTGAACTAGACACTCGCCAGGGAGTAGATCACGGTAGCCGACGAAATGCTCCCAACCAAAGATACTGATGAAAAAAAGGAGGGCAGGAATGACCCACGTGATAGCTACCATCCATATGACTTTGTTTTTGGTTCTCCAACTGCGGTACCTTGCGGCGATTTTAACTGAACAAAACCTGTCTATAGTAATTAGTAGAACGGTGTACTGAGATACCAGGCAGACGGTGTAGTCAACAGATAGCCACAAGTCGCATAGAAGTGGCCCCAAGTCCCAGTATCCCATAAGCAAGTAAATGGAGAAGAAAGGCATAGAAACAGTCCCTGAAACATAGAATCATACCCAGAAAATTAGAAAATCGACCACTGTAGGTATCCTCACTGCTAAATTGAGACTTTAATCACGACTACAGGTTCAAAATATTTACAAACAGATCCTCGATCAGGATCAACTCTGTTGGCCATTTATCGCATGGTGGTGAAACTTGGAAGCCATATGATTTCCAAATAAATTTTAGTTGGACTATTGAAGACAAACCAATTTTGATGTGGTTCAACCCGAAGAGGCACCATTACAACTTCTTAACCTATTTCCACCTAGCACAATTTTTACCTACGCTATAGAATTTAACGATGTCATAATGAAACGTTACGGGTTAAATTTTTCAAATTTTGTTTGATCGGGGTTTCTGAATGAGCGTGCTAATATTGTATAGATGCGGTTTAATTGATAATGTTATCCCGTGAAAAAATTTGATGATCATTTCATACTCTCTCTCTCCTTCTCTCTCTTTCTCTCTCTCTCCCCCTCGCACTCTCTCGTGACTCCTATGTACTGTTCTCTCACTCATTTAATCACTAAAATCGTATATACAGATATATATATTTTTTTTTGGCAGAAATGAATTTTACGAGCCAGCTTGATGGAGTATTGAAAAAAAAAAATAAGGTTTCGTCCACAAAATCTGACTCTTTAAAGAGGTGCCAATGCATAAGGGTCGTGCAAGAAACAGAGAGTTAGTCATCAGATGTTGCTGCAATCACAGCTGATTGTTACCGATGAGTGCATTGTTGGATAACCGTTGACTTCTGTGATGCCTACTCGGAACCAGTAATACTGCCGAAAAGTGAAGTCACACGGGGATTAATGCGTTAAATTAATGTCCCAGATGTTAACAGAATGTGTAAAAACCCTTTAAATGCTAAATTTACATCCTAGGACGTAGAAATAACAACCCGGGCAAATATTTTTACATCTTAGGTTGTAAAGTTAGCAAATCACTGGTCGTCGAACATTTCGGGGTGTGAATTTAACACTTCTTTTTTAGCGCACGGTTATCTTTGGCAGTTTTGAGTCACCACGAAACATATTTAAGGTGATTTCATGTCACGTGACCAGCGGGCCGATCATTTACTTCATCGCTAAACCGATCGTTAAGACTATGTATGAGTGATTCTATTGGTCGTACATTGTAAAAATTAGCCGTTGCTATGGTAACCATCGTTATGGTGTCCGTTGTTTGAAGGTTACTCATGAATAGCCTTTATAAAACGAGACTCTTAACGATGGTTACCATAGCAGCAGCCAAGTTTTACAATTTTCGACCAATAGCATCACCCGTAGACAGTTTTAACGATCGGTTTAACGATCAAGTAAATGATCGGCCCGCAGGATGATCAATTAGTCGATCGATTAATGGTCATTTACCAGATGTTATGGAGTTTTTTAATAATACAAGGATCGTCGGCACTTGTGGGTAGATCTAACGAAGATATTTGAAAAAAAATTGGAAGCTCGAATCCGCAAAATAAGGACGTAATTATAGGAAGTTGCACTATCGTAGTGCGATGTAAGAGATCGAGTAGTAATTGTGCGAATTTCCATAATTACGAACTTATATTGCGGATTCGACTATCCAAATTTAGCAGATATCTTCGTTAGATCTACCTTCAGGTGCTGACGATCCTCGTTTTACAAAAAAACACCATAAAATCCTGCAAATGACAAATAATCGATCGACTAATTGATCACCTTGGTTACGTGACATGGAATCTCCTTTATAAACCTCGAACCCTTTAATTTTTGTATCTTTTTCTAGAATATAATGGAGAAACCGATCATGCTGTCTTCCTATTTTCTCTGAATCATATTTCGTGGAAGTGCATTTATATTTACCCGGATCCGAAGGCACAAAATGATTCGAAACCATCACTTCATCACAACGCGCGCGATAGCGGAGACCTCGCATTCACACATCACACATCCACCTAGTCACGCGAGTTTTACGTCGCATTGCCGTCCGTAAACGAGTAATTTTATTAATTAATATATAGACACTGCGCGGAGCGGCATGATGCATAGACGGCGTGGTATGACGCACCGTTTCGGCCGTATATTTCGCCCTACATCCTTGCACTCATCACAGGCTCGATAACCTTATTAAAAAGCGAAAGATTTTGGAAGGGGAATGGATTGATACTCACGCCATCCCATCATCTGGCATATCTGACTCCTCATCCGCACACTTCATTACATGTGCAATTGATGGCGAACTTGATTAAACTGGTGCCGTATGGTGTGGTCCCACTTTCAAAGTTACCTAGATCGATTTTCTCAATTCAAGCATTATACAGGGTGTTGAAAAACTGTTTCCGAATATTTCAGGAGCGGATTCTACAGGTCAAATAATACTTTTTTTCCCTATAAGCATGGGTCCGAAATTGCAGTCTTTTCGAGTTGCAGTGTTGCAAAGTTTCCGAAAAACAAATTGAAAAATTCTCATAACTCCCTCGTGAATTTTTCTTAATGCTCGTAAATAGGTACTCTGGTGCAATTTTAGGCGTTCTTGCCAATTTTGGCCGTGAAAATGCTGTATATAAAAATTTGAGGGGGGTTATGGGGGTTTTTCTTGATTTTTCTCACTTTTTTTGGCCACATTATGTGAAAACATGCTTTCAGATTCATTGAACCCAAAAACGATTAGCAATACTCAAAAGTTCATAAAAAAGTATGCATTTTTAGTCCTTACAAGTTTTTCCAATTCGTAAACCATTTCCGAGAAAATCGTCCCTGAAGTTGGTGAAGTCGGCCAATAATCGCCTTTTCTTTGATTCTGTCAATTCGTAACAGGTATGCTCGACTTGCTTCCCGCGTCATCCTCAGAGGCGCGCATTTCAAAATCACTAGAGCAAGATGGCCGACAAAAGAAGAAAACTTATACTCTTTTTTCAGAAAACATCGGGCTGTTTTCTGCTTTCCTGGAGAGGGAAGCCAAATGTTTTCTGGAAAGAGTATAAGTTTTCTTCTTTTGTCGGCCATTTTGGCTATAGTGATTTGAAATGCGCGCCACTGAGGATGACGCGAGAAGCGAGTCGAGAGTACCTGTTAAATATAAGTACCTTGGAAAAAAATTACTGTTGCGTCTGTTTTTAGTCAGGATATCGATAAATAACGAATTTCGATACATCGATTGACATCATGATATAGGTATCGAATCCATTCGATGGCAGGAAAACATCGAAACTTCGATCGATGCATTGAACATAGCACACTGAGAGAAATCACTTTTTTTTTTTAAAAACAAGGAAACACGTTTACTTGTGACAGTTTTCCTTGCGCGAAGTAATGTTCTGTTGCATGAAAGAGCGAGTCACTGCCACAGCAAGGAAACTTTTACTTGTAGCAGCAGACATTTTCTTTGGGTTAAAGGAATTTCCCCTAAGTCAATACTTCACTGCGCAGTTTCTTTAACACAAACTAAACACATCTTGGATTAAAAAACTAATTCTCTCAGTGCATAGGCTTAGTTTAAGTGGACAAATCGCAGTGGTGTCAAATATGGCAAGCAACGCTGCTGATCGTCGATACATTTGGCAACACCCTCCCCCTCACGCTTACGGCGGCGGCTCGCGGCTGCTACTGGATGTGTTTATTTCGCGGTTTCGCTTGCAGCAGCTAAACGACTCCATGCCACGCCGCGCGCGCCACACATAGAGGAGGAGAGCATGAGGCATGAACATCGCCAGGGACTCGAGTTCAATCTCACTCTAGCGTTGTCTTCGTCCTGCACATAACAATGCATTTCAATGCCAGTCGCGCGGAGGGAGGGAGGGAGGAGAGAGAGAGAGAGAGAGAGAGAGAGAGAGAGAGAGAGAGAGAGAGAGAGAGAGAGAGAGAGAGAGAGAGAATCAGGCACATAGACACGGAACCAGGTTCAAAAACTCTCGCACTCACTGACTATAGCACGCGTCAAATCACTCTCGGCACACAGTGCATCGAATCATCGGACTCGTGGAAGTTCGGCCCATTTAAACCCACCCGAACTAATCGAGTGTTCTGTGAAAATCTTCGCATTCGACCTTTTACATGGTTTTAAATGAACTCAAAACAACGTTGCCAAATTACACGCTACGCCACATTCTGACTCTTGTGGGTGAGAAAAAATAAAATAAACAGTAGGGAATACCTAACGAACACTTTCTCACACCTAGTTTAGTCTGGGGGGACCCCTATTTTTCTGGAGGAAACCCCCAGACTAGACCGTCTTACATTATACTCTGGGGGATATTCCCGGACCTTCTTCAATATTCTGGGGGGGGACTCCCAGGACCGCCCTCCCATACCGCCTTTTACAATGGATTTCCCTATCTCAGTAAGTTTCATCCTCACGAGTTTCTCTCGTGACACCACACAAGAAGGAGAAGAATCATACAATGGGTCTTTTGCGTACTTTTGCTACATTAATATAACTCATTGTTTCTAACGTAAAACTCGCCGAAAATAACGATGCACACATTAAAAACTTTCAAAATCCAGTCATTAACTCAGAAAATACCTTCCATTTCAAACAACCCGCGCTACACTAGGCACTATATCACCGACTTATAACTACATAGATGGAACCATCTCGTTTATGTAAACATGAACAAAACTTACAAAAATTGGAATGTTTCGTTTAGATGCGTACATTTCTTATATTATTTTGTAATCTTTGATAAACCGAAAAGTCCAGAAAGCAGATGCAGCCAACAGTTCATGTATTTAGAAGGGAATTCCATCATTTTGCTGTTACGATGTTGTTCACTTATGCACGGTGGTTCCGTCTATGTAGTAGTATATCGGTGCAAATAGTGTCTAGTATAACGCGGGCTGTTTGAAATTGAAGTGATTTCCTGAGTTAATGAGTGGATTTTGAACGTTTTTAATGTGCGCATCGTTATTTGTGCCGAATTTTACATAAGAATCAAGGTTCTATATGGTTGTAGCAAAAGTATGCAACAGACCCATTGCCATAAGATTTAGGCGGTTATCACCGCAATTTACGGTCTCGCGTTTGAAAGCATATTATGAGTTTGGGAGTGGTTTTAGTGATTTTTAGTGCGCTTATCGTAATTTATACAAGGCCTTGCCCCATAATTAACTGTTACCAAGCCTATAACAGAAGTTTGAATCAGCTCCATTAATTGTGTCTGGAATCTCCATAACACTTGTCTCACTGTGCGGTGAGCGCCGTCTTTTTTTGGCGTTTAAATGACGTTTTGCTCGTGTGTACTTCCGTCACCCCTCTCTCCTACTAACCTCTTCTTCCCTCTCTCTAGTTCTCTTTCGTTATTTCGGCTCCTGTTTTTTTTTTTTTTTTTTTTTTTTTTTTTTTTTTTTTTTTTTTTTATAATGAAGTCCGCGCTTGATTAAAAGTTCCCTTCTCACTGTCAACTTTTGTTGCGCTGCTCAACTTTGAACTCTGGGGGTGGTTAGAACTGGGAGACGGACGGAGGGTAGGTCCTCTTTCGCAGTTGATTCGCTCTCCCTCCCCCATCGTTTATGCGTTTACCTTCACCAACAGCGCAACTTTTTACATTTTCACCCTGATCGTGTTATTTTATTTTAATATCGAATCTTTCTTTGTAATTTGATTTTTGTAAATTTTTTTGGGGACGAAATTCAGTCCACAATAGATGGAGAACAGCAGGCCGATCCTTGAAATTCACGACTTTTGGGTAGACTGGATAAGAATGGAAAACGGTGATTGGTGGAGACGAGTCACGTGGTTGTCCAGTCTAATCAAAGTATGGAATGGATTAGATAATTTATTGGGCAGTCTTGGAGTACCCGATAAATTATCTAATCCATTCCGTATTTTGATTAGACTGGGCAACCACGTGACTCGTCTCCACCAATCACCGTTTTCCATTCTTATCCAGTCTACCCAAAAGTCGTGAATTTCAAGGATCGGCCCGCTGGTATGGACAACAGTTGAGGAACAGCCGAGTCGATGCAAAGATGACCGTGAATATATAAAACTAGAGGCCGGTGGCCGCTTCGCGGCCAAGCGTTCCGTTTCGCGTCTTGCGCGTGATTTTGTTTATTCGAGCTAAGACTTTGACTTGATATCCACTCCCTAACTCCGTTTGCTATTCGCCCATCTAATCCTGCTCCGAAGGACGAAATCTAAAAACTTACTTTATTATTCCTGCAATACTAAAGTGGTATTTTCTCATGTACACCAAATGTTTAGAAAACAGGAGTCATTATTTGGAAGCTAGGGGCATAAATAGCATAACCCCCCGTCCCCCCCACCCCCTTGCATGAAACTTAACCATTTTAGGGGTGGTCGTTCTCAAGAGGGCCCGATCCAAAACCGTCAATTTTTTTTGCCGCTCATGGAGCCGCCGAAACCCTTAGAATCGGCGCATTTGGATGCACCGTATTAGCGCATGTGGATTATACGATTTAGAACAGTACAGAGAAAAGAAGGGAAGGAGAGAAAGAGATAGCGAGAGTGAAAAACCATGCTTTCACAATAAAATGAGAAGTTCGGGGTAAGCAAACAAATACGCATGACCGAGATCGCACACCTACGATAACCTTTCGTTGAACTGACATGACAATAAGACATTGCGTTTTAGTAGGTAAATCAAAAATCTGTATAAAAATGGAAAAGAAACTTTGCGCGGGAAAAGTATGCCTTTTTCAAACAGCCCTTTTTAACGACAATAATTTGTTAAAATAGGTTGGCTCGGAAATTCAAGCAAACTTCATTTAACATTTTAATTTTTTAAGCTTTTTGGACGTGAGGTCATTTACAACCCCTATTATTTGGGGTCATTCTTTCAGCGCTTTTTGACAATTGATGCTCAATGCTCAAAAGATGTCTCTCCATAAGTTTTTTGAAATTAGAGTGAGATAGCAGTACATGCGGGGGTTACGTGAGACCAAGAGAGACAAACTGTCTCTCTTTGGAACGCTCATCACCAAGTCAGCACTAAATCAGTCTATTTCGAAATAGAAAAAAAAAACGCCTTCATTTAATTTGACACACTTTGACTCCACAGATTAAAAAATAACAGGTGTATACAATCAAATGAATCGTTAAAAACTACAAAAAAACCCAAGAAATCTAACGATTTTTTTTTTTTTTTTTTTTTTTTTTTTTTTTTTTTTTAAAATTTTAAAAAACAGACCTTATAAAAACATCATAACCTCACC
>VMOF01000388.1:10212818-10481906 GCA_011764245.1 Trialeurodes vaporariorum
CAATCGATCTTCAGGAGGTGCAATTGCACCCCCAAGATATCGATACTTTTGCATAGGTTTAAATGGCAAAAAACCATGGTTGCCAAACTGCACGAGCCACCATTGGGGAGAAGATATCATGAGAGGGGAGGAGTGGGGCAAAGGGAATGGGGAATCACTATTATAGCATACATACAGCAGGCCTATAGATATATGCGCGGTAATTGTGTACGATTTAATGTGTAACGTCTTTTTATTAGGGATCGAATGAACAAAATTATGGCAAAAGACAAATAATCCCCCTTCATTTGCCTGAATAGGCACCAAATTGCTTGAAACGAACAAGAAATTTCTTACAATTTGTCTCAAAAGCTTATAGTTCCGAATGACTCTTTGATCAATAACATATAAAATAACATTCTACGCTTTAAAGAACTGTTCCAATTTTGAGACGCTGGGCGTTTTAGGTAAGAGCGAAAGTTCGGGCGTTCTAGTGTTAATCGCATAAAGCGCAGCCTCTCAAAACGTCCACTCTGCGCTCACCCGGGGCACCACCAATGTAATTTTAAATGGGAAAACAGACTTACGAGCAGACCTGCCTTTCTGGGGGGCTTTTAATCGCTGACAAGGCGCAGGGCTCTCAAAATGTCCCCTCTGCTCTTCCTGGGCACCGCCAATGTAATTTTAAATGGGAAAACAGACTTACGAGCAGACCTGCCTTTCTGGAGGGCTTTTAATCGCTGACAAGGTGCAGGGCTCTCAAAATGTCCCCTCTGCTCTTCCGGGGCACCGCCAATGTAATTTTAAATGGGAAAACAGACTTACGAGCAGACCTGCCTTTCTGGAGGGCTTTTAATCGCTGACAAGGCGCAGGGCTCTCAAAATGTCCCCTCTGTTCTTCCGGGGATCCGCCAATGTTATTTTAAATGGGAAAACAGACTTACGAGCAGACCTGCCTTTCTGGAGGGCTTTTAATCGCTGACAAGGCGCAGGGCTCTCAAAATGTCCCCTATGCTCTTCCTGGGCACAGCCAATGTAATTTTAAATGGTAAAACGGACTTACGAGCAGACCTGCCTTTCTGGAGGGCTTTTAATCGCTGACAAGGCGCAGGGCTTTCAAAATGTCCCCTCTGCTCTCCCGGGGCTCCGCCAATGTTAATTTAAGTGAGAAAACAGACTTACGAGCAGACCTCTCTTTCTGGTGGGCTTTTAATCGCGGACAAGGCTTAGGGCTCTCAAAATGTCCCCTTTGCTCTTCTGGGGCTCCGCCAATGTTATTTTAAATGGGAAAACAGACTTAATGGTGCCCCGGAAGAGCAGAGGGGACATTCTGAGAGCACCGTGCCTTATCAGCGATTAGAAGCTTACCAGAAAGACAGGTCTGCTCGAAGCTCGTAAGTCTGTTTTCCCATTTAAAATAACATTGGCGTTGCCCCGGAAGAACAGAGGGGACGTTTTGAGAGCCCTGCGTCTTGTAAGCGATTAAACACATTGATTAAGTTCGTGGTGGGGTTAGGAATTTTCCGATACTATTGGCTTTTTTGTTTTTTGTTTTGTTTTGTTTTTGTTTTGTTTTGTTTTTGTTTTGTTTTGTTTTTGGTTTTTGTTTTTTCAAAAGATTTTGCAAAGAAATCGACCCGATCTACTGCTACAGCTGAAGTTTGCAAAATACCGATTATACACGATCGGGGCGTAACGCATACACCAATGATCCATCTGAAGTTTGAGCTTTGTTTTCTCGGGTGCGTGTGGTGAGCAGACAAGTGGACAACCATAGCTCCGTGCGATGGGCGGACGCACGCAAAATGACTCTATGTGCGGTGAGCGTCCACGAGAACGTAAGCTCACTTAAGAATTATTATTGCGATTTTCGCAATTTCTTATTGCTGTTTACGGCACTAAAAAGATTCTACGCTGATTTTAGAGTGAGGCTAAAGTTACACATTGGTAGAAAAAAGTCCTAACATATTTTATTTTCTGACGCGCCTCAAGCAAGAGGCAATAGAAATCAACTTCTTTAAGGCCCTTTGCTTACAATGCGGCTTGCCCATAATGCGAAAAGAAACCTCACAACAACTTGGCAATAGAATTAACGATAGCCCACAAGAATTTTTCGACACTTATTTACCAAGATGTCTAAAACAACTGTCATTTGTCCACTAATTTGACTAATTACTTCTTATCAAACTTAATTGATTTATTATTTTTTTACGTTCACGGTTTTCACGCATATTTTTTAATCTGATTTGAACACACGTTAAAGAAAAAAATAAAAAAATAAAAAAAAAATAAAAAGAAAATTGCATAATTATTTTGAAACTTTTAAACATGCTCTAGCTTCCTTAGACTCATGGAAGAAGCCAGTCATAAGTCTAAAAAAAGTGTACAGAAAAGTGTCATCGTCTGAATTATGAATATTTTGCGCCAATCTGTAGCTTACGAAATTGCTTACATTTTTACGTATGGGACATTTAGCGGGGACGTTTCCACTCAGCGCACGGTAGATTTTGGGTTTCTGCGGAATTTATCCTATCACAGCACGGAGCCGTTTCTTCTGCTAGGAGTGAGTTTTAGATTTTTTAACCCTTCACTGCATGGGATTTTTTTTTTTCAACCGAAATGGATTTTTCAGTTTACTAGGTGGTCACATACATGGGAAAAATAGCAAAAAAATAATTGGACTGTTTTTCGGTAAAAATTCTTATTTTTCTACTTTTCACTCCTTTTTTAAACGTGCTATAACACCATAAGAAATGGCAGGAAAAGAAAACAAGAAAGTCAAAATTTTGAAAAAAAAGAGAAAAAAATACTTTGAATGGATTTTTCAAAAATCAAGTGCCAAAATCTTGGTAAAAAATAATGAAATTAAGGTTAAATTGGATATGGGGGCAAATGTTTAACCACCATATGATTACCATTATTAAATGCATTATAATGAGTGCTGCTAGTCTTTTAAAAAAGAGTTAAGTCCGTTTTTATGTTTTCTCATAATGTGACACTGGTGATTAAGTCAGAATATAGGATACAATGTCTGCACGGAAAAAAAAGATTAGTGAAAATAATCATACGGATACCTGATTTTGGCACCTGCTAGATGTTATGGTAAACTTGACCACAAGTATGGTACATTTACCGATATTTTGAGTAAATTCGACATGCAATCAGGTAACATCATCTAGCACCTAACTAAAACATAGTATACTTCTGGTTAACATTACCATAACATCTAGCAGGTGTCAAAATCAGGTATCCGTATGGTTATTTTCACAGTAGTTTTATTCCGTGTGATGTTGGGCTTTTTACATGATGTGACACCAGTGTCACACTATGCAGCGAAGGGTTAAAAAAAGGTCTCATCATTATTTTTGCTGAATTTTACATCAGAGCTGATAGTCAATTTGCCTGCTGCGAAGCCTCGCGAGAGTTCCATTACATGCACTGAAAGAATCGCGGTTCTGAATGGATGAACAGACGATATAGAAACTGAGATGTGAAAAGATTACAGACCTATGAATATATCAGTGGCTGCGAGCGAGGCAATGAAGTAATTACTTGGTTGTCTTATTGTCCTGTCCACGATGAATGCGAGAAGGACCAGAATATTTCCGCCGACTGTTAGAACGATGCAGATGCCGATGATAAGGGCAATCAGAACACTCTGCCAGAGAGCAAATGGAGGAAGCACGGGGGCCAGACCAATGTCGTCCGTTTGATTCAGGTAACCTGCCGATCAACAAAATATCACATACTACAATATTAACAAAAGAAATTTTTTTTAAAAAGCTTTCTGGCGAAAGTTGGGGATCTTTCGATCCGCTGGATGAAATAATCGTCGTCTATTTGACGCTTAGGCGTAGGTCAAATCCAACGTTTCATGATCATCTTTTACGTTCCCTTCACTGCATAGTGTGACACCCGGTGGCGTTACTACTCTTTTGCTCTGGGGGGAGATCAGATCTCACGATGTTAAAAAAAAAAACGATGACTTCCATTTTTTACCTTAGAATCCCCCCCCCCTCTTCTGGTCACCTTAAGAACCAATAATTTTTTAAGCGTGCCGTATATATACGGTACGCTTTTTGTTTTCATTTTCATATCTAATATATAGGTTGCATGCTTTGCTTATGGCAAAACCTTGGCGGGAAAGGTTTGAAAAATTAAAAACGTGTTTTCATAAAACTGGTTTCATTAATTGTTAATTTATTGCTGCAATCCAGAAGGTCTCGGCGTCTATTTTCTTAAAATTGTAAAAGTTTTGGTATTCCTGTTAATTTCAATAAGTTATTAAGCGTCAAAGTCGAATTCCTTTGAACGAGAATTCCATACAGGTCCAGCAACCTAAGTCATTTGTGCCAACCTATGAGTCAAAATTCAAAGGCAGGAGGGGGGTGGAAACATCTCCCGCAGGAACCCTCTTTGCCCCTCGCCTTTGGGCTCCACCGGTCACAAGATTTCTTCACGGTGCATTAAGCGGTCGTAAATGTGTCAAAATCTGTTTGACGAGGGTTTCGGAAAGAAGTGACGGCAAGGTATTGATAAAGAGCGGGCGGGGAATAGAAAAGAGAGGGACTCGTTCATATCCTTAAGTAGACCTGTTTAGTGATGACGTCACGATCAGAATTGGTTCCAAACAAATGCTCTATCTCTCACTCTCGTTGATTTACCTATAAGAAATCAGATCCAAATTTTCGAACGCAAATTCATGCTAGTTAAAGAACAGTTTTCTCAAATTTTATTGCACCATTAGATTCCACGTATTTTAAAGTATCTTTTCACTCTAACATAATTCCTAAAAGATCACAAGCGAATTTACAATCACAGCTATACCGAAAGATGTTCTACCTTTTGTCCCCGTCTTACTCACGGTCTCTTATGGGAGTATCACCGCCATGACACTCAATCAATCCAACTTCTCTTCGTATCGAAGCTATTGTTCGAGGTATAACACATGTCGTGATGGTGCTGATGAGCCTATATCCTAGAATTTTGTGCTCATAAGAAACTGTGAGTGTGACAAGGACAAAACATGGGACTTTCTTCGATATAACTGTGATTGTGCATTGATGCGCGATATTTCAAAAAGTTTGTAATATAGCGGGCTCATATTTTATCACTGAGAAAAAAGTGGCTGTTAAAACTGTAAGAATAGAGCCATAGATGATTTCGCCTTATTTCAATCATGAAACCTATCGTTGCTATAGTCAGCGCGCTTGAATCTACACGAATTCCGATTGTCTCTATGGAATTTCGATTATTTCTATGGGAAAAAAGCGCGGGAATATATATCTTATCGGAAAATTCATTGAAACAATCGGAAATTTTTATAAGGGACGTGGAACCCAATGGTGTGATAAACACAACTGGTGCAAAGAACATGTTGTTTACTAGCACTTGTATTTGAAAATTCGGATCGTGTTTCATATGGGAAAACCCACGAGAGCGTGAGTGAGGCGGAGCCTTTTTTTGGAACCAATTTTTTTCATGACGTCTCACTAAACAGGTCTTGGTCATTGGAAACATTTGAAATTCTGGGGGATCGGCAAATTGAAAACCCCTTTATGAGCGTCTATGCAATCAAGGGATTTTTGAGGAAATTTTGGGCGTTTTGTTGCGAAAAAAAGGTTTTTAAAATCCAGAACAAAGGGACGGGGGTAAAATTCGCATTAATAGCTCTAAAAAGTGAGAGGGGCTGTCACGTGTCTTCCACCCCTGGACAGCCTCCTTGCTGCGGCTATGGAATTGACTCTGGAATAACTTATTTACCTATCCTAAAAAGTTTCTCGCGTGTACAGTATTTTTTACTGGAAGCTTCTTCAAATTTTGGAAATTATAGGTCCATATGGAACTTTGCTTCTCCAACACGAAAAATGATATCGACCGATGGCAACAGAAAAAAAAATAATATTACAATGAGTTGTAATGAATAATGGCTTAGTTTTGACTGTAAACTTTCGATACTTTTCAACAAAATAAATGGGGGAGGGGGAATGGGTCTGTTGCAGACTTTTGCTCCAGCGCTATAGAGTGTTCTGTATCATGTAAAATCGCGTGAAAAGTCCATTGGTGGCATCAGAAAGTCATGAAATGCTATAATAAACTCACAAGAGACGTTTAATGAACTCCAAGTTGGCGGTAAAATATCGAGCAACCTGTATGTATGCACCACGAACATCCAAGGATAGCCAACCTCACAATATCGATCACACCCAATCACAATGTAAATAAAACACATAACCTCTGACGCTTTGAGGTTGTCAACGTTGGCAATTCTTGGATGTTAAAGGTGCATGCATACGGACTGCTCGATACTTTACCGCCATCTTGCATTTCATTAAACATATCTTGTGAGTTTATTATCGCATTTCATGACTTTCTGATGCCACCCATGGACTTTTCACGCGATTTTACCTACGATGAAACACTATTTATCGTTGTAGCAAAAGTTTGTAACAGACCCATTAAAATCCACAAACGCCTTAAACCTCCACACCTACTAATCTATACCCCTAGAATGCTTGACGTGTAAAGGGCACCTGAAATGGTTAGTTCTGTATATTAAAGGATTATTTTTTCATGAATTCGCAAGTGTTCCATTTATGTATCTTACATATCTACATCGTGACAATCGCAATAAGTGCTGACAGCACCTAAAATGGAAAAAAAGAAGAAGAAAAAAAACTGTTTATTATTTAGAATCACGGCTTTTCCGAAAATGACGCTTTTTGACTTCAAAAGAACGCAACCTCTTTTTTGATCCCTGAACAAGCCGTTTAAAAGGTGGAGGGATTTAGAAATATCTATTGTCTATACTTTATGTGGGTAAAAAAGATCGAGCCTTATCAAATAATTTTCTTTTTTCAGCTTTCAATAGGTTTGTTGCAAACTTTTGCTACAGCGCTATAGAGTTTTGATTTTTATGTAAAATCGCCTGAAAATTACATTGGCGGCATCAAATAGTCATAAAAGCCATTCATAAACCCACAAAACGCATTATAAAGAAAGCCAAAATGGCAGTCGTAAAGCCGAACAATCTGTGCACGCGCATACGACGAACATCAAAGACAGGCGATCCATTTTCCCCTTTTTCGTTAGAAGGGGGGGGGGGAAGAAAATATCTCTACAGTCAAACTGTGATTTTAAAAATTTGCATGGTCAAGATGTTGTGTTCTGTGAAGGGTGGCGGGGAGCAAAATATCAAGAATATAGGGTGTTGCAAAACTTAAGTGCCAAACTTATGGAGTGTATTTTTGGGGTGAACATGTACCTATATAAGGCTTTATTTTTCTACATGAATATGTGCTACAGATGTTTCTCTTCTGAGCTAAAGCCCTCCAAAGTTTTGAAACCAAAAAACAAAAAACAAACATAAAAAAACAACGCCTTTGACTCATCTCCTTATAGATACATCTGATCTAAATTTATTTTTTTCATAATTTCTCACCAAACAAGCTCAATTGGACAGCACTTCTCACAAAAGAACTGAGTGACATTTTTGATAAAATTGAGTTATTGATTGATAGACCTAGCAATACTGAATCTCGAAGCAACAAGTGCTTCTTCTAGTAACAACTATTTCCCGTCAAAATTCCAGGTAAAAGTGAGCTGGTGAGCCTCATTGAAGTCATTGTCCATATGATGAAATTAAATGAGAACTTGGTTCCTTTTTCTTAAACCTTAATCCGAGTCACGTAAGGAACCAACTCCGACTTGGTTCCTTTTATAGAATTGGGAACGGACTTAAGTCCGGATTAACGGATTTTAAAATATCAACAGTGTAAACCAACTCTGCCGTTTGGTTTCTCTTAGAGATTCGGTTTTCGTGATTATGCCAAACAAAAAGAAGAAAGGAACCAAGTCACTTTAAACGCTAAAAATTAAGTAGGTACCTTTCCTGCATAGGAAATTCCTTTTTTCCGGTGTTGAAATGCAAAAACATAACACGGTAGTTGAATGAAATCAAAACGTAAGTAATTCCGAGTTTTTTGTTTAAATGCTAGCTCTTCAACTTTGGACTCAATTTTCTCGAGATCAGCTCCATGTCAAGTGGTTCCTCTTTGATGAATTATCATTGCTAGCAAAAGCATTAAAGCTGTTCAGACTTTAGTGGCACGCTTTTCCAACACCTACGTGTTGGAATTTTCCCTGCTTGTTTTTTTTTTTTTTTTTTTTTTTTTTTGTTTTTTTTTTTTTGTTTTTTTTTTTTTTTTATGAGGCTTGTCCCCGTAAGAAATAACGTGCCGTATCGTTTTAACTATAAGTAACGTAAATATTTTACCGAATGAATTTTAGAAAATGCCGCTGAGTTGCCAATATTTATCAAAAATTGTTTATTATCTTATTGTTCTGTAAAAATAAATTTCCTGTCCCTTTCAAAATTTACTCTCCTTTCTATTTCTTGACTCTTTTTTATGATATTTCCATATACTATTGGGCTCTGGGGGGGGATTGATCCCCCTGATCCCCCCTAAATACGCCACCGGTGACACCGGTGTCACATGATGTAAAAAGCCCTATATCAGACATTGTAATGTATATTTTGACTTATTTCAAATTGTATCGCCAGTGTCACATTATAAGAAAACATCAAAAGGGGCTCAAACATTTTTCAAAAGACCACCAGCACTCATTATAGTGCATTAAAAAAAGAAATCATGGTTGGGGGAAAATTTGCCCTCGTATCGGTTGGGGGAAAATTTGCCCCCGTATCCAATTCAACCCCAATTTCATTATTTTTACTAAGCTTCTGGCATTTGCTCTTTGAAAAATTCAATTAAAGTAAAAAATTCTTATGTTTTTGAACATTTTGAACAATAAGAGTTTTTTTTTTTTTCCCGCCATTTCTTATGGTGTTATAGCACATGTAAAAAACGAGACAAAAAAGGAAAAATGAGAATTTTCCCCGAAAAACTGTCTAATTATTTTTTTTTGCTATTTTTCCCATATATGTGACCACCTAGTGAATCGAAAAATCCAGTTTTGGTTGAAAAAAAAAATCCCATGCAGTGAAGGGTTAAATTTTTCGAAGGACAATGCACGAACGAATAACAATCTTTGAATATTTTCCCCTTTATTCTTAACCTTATAAAGGCCAGGTTATTTCAAAAGAATGCCACTCTTCCGTTTACGTAGGGGAGGTAGTTAACTGTTCGTACTCGGGGGAGTTGGAATTGCCTATACGGCGAATTGAAGGCGCTTGATGACACCTCATTTTGTAAGTGTTTATATCGAGAATCGCGTTTATTCGGAATTATGAGCCTGGAAAAATGTGAAATAGACTTGAAGAGAAAAACGAAAATACTCGGGCTTGGATCATAAGGGATTAATGAGTCATAGAATCAGAGAAAAATATTAATTGAAGTAATAGACTAATTGATCACGGTTGAAAAAATGTAAATAAGCTTGGCAATTTTAAAACGTTGGATTCGACTTACACCTATGCGTGCGATGGATGACGATATGGTGCCAAGGTTAGATGGAGAACACATATGGACAAAAACACTCTAAGGTCGGCTCTGATTGGTTCGCCAAAACAGCGACTGCGCCGCCATTTTTCTTACCGCGCAATTCAAAGTGAGAATTTGCACGAAAGTGGAAGTGGCGGTAAAACTAACACAATCTCCATCACAAAATTTCGATCAGTCATCTCTAATTCGAATTATAATCCCTAACCGAGAGATGAAAAGACACTCTTGCTCCCAGTGGCGGCTCGCGCAATTTGGCAACCATGCTTATTTACCATTTAAACCTATGCAAAAGTATCGATATCTTGAGGGTGCAATTGCACCTCCTGAAGATCGATTGTTTTACATTGGTTTAAATGGAGAAAATACGTTGTTGCCACATTGTACTAGCCGCTACTGCTCGCGTCCTTCATTCAAAATTATACATAATCACCAATAGCTACAAGCTACAATAACTTTAGGAAACTTAATAAGTCGCAAGATCAAGGTAGTCACTTGCATTATGGTATCAACTTTACAATTTTCTTATTTAAATCCATGCAAAATATTGATTCGGGGGAGTGCACTGTGCACCTCCAATGGTTCGACCTTTTTCATGCGTTTAAATTGACAGAATTCTCCGTTGCCATAATGCAGGCGACGCCACTGCATAGGCTAGCTACTTCAGTCGATTCATTAAAGATGGGTCACCGAAAAACGCAATTTATCAAAAAAAGTTTCCACATATTTTGATTGCTCGCTTAGTGAAGCAAGTCGGTTCACGACACCCTATCCGCCATATTTTTATGCATCTATAAAGAATCGATTATTTTATATAGTTTCAAATGGAGGGACTCCAGTGTTTCTGCATTGCAGCTACAAATAACAGTTCTTGTACAATGTTATTCGATCTGACCTTGGTCGAGTTCATACTCATTATCATTTCGCTTATATATAGATAGATTGAAACACTCTCTTTAAAACTGCTAAGATTAATACTGATTTAATACTGAGATCCTGAAAAAAAAATATGCATGTATTTCTTGAGTCTTTATACTTTGAAGTATTTTGCTCGATCCAGACGCGCGTAAAACTTCTCCAAGTGAAAAGTGCGATTATCAAAGGCTTTTCAAAAAAGATTTGCTCAGCGGTTAGACAGACAATGCTCCGAGGGATCTCATTTGAGTTTTAATTTTTTTTTCTCCTTTTTTTCCCCTCTTCTCATCCAGAAAACATTTTTTCCATCCTGCTTTCAACGCCATATATACATTATGAATGACACTTTTCCCACCATCAAAAGCTCCGGAACGCTCTCTTTTGTTGCAAACCAAGGCCGGCTTCAGCTCCGCGATTAAAAATGAAATCTGTGTTTGCAACCAAAAGAGGAATGTTTATTTCTACTTCATTTTTTTATCTATTTACATTTTTTTTATTTTTTATTTTATTTTTTATCCTCTTGTTTCTTCCAGAGGCAAAATCTGACCTGGGAATTTTTCAATGCTGTTGTGACGGGGAGGAGAAATATAATCACGTTATTGTTGCAAAGTGTACAATGAAAAGCTGTTTCTCTATTTCCCATCTCTGAAATGTATATGCGTTTCTCATCTGAATGTTCTTGTGATTATGCTGCCGAAATTAACTTCCCAAAACTTCTAGTTTGCTGACGGATGAAACAAAAACATTGCGAATGTTTTTGCATTTTCTGAGAATAGGAAGAACGGATTAAACTGTAGGAAGGAAGACAAGATGAAATAACCAGGGACGTCACGACGGAAAATCCTTATTTCAGGAGAAAACTTTGTTGGTGGCGTACCGATTGCTAATTATTAGTTTTCACTTTTGAGGCAAGAAATATAGGCATGATTCTAGTGAAATGTCACCAAATTTAACGAGCTAATTTTATTATGTCGAGGTTTGGGTGAAAATTTGAGGTTCGGAACTTTTCGCGGGACACCGAAAGCCGAAGTCAACAAAACGCTTTCCAGCCAATCAGGAGCGTTTTTTATTGTTGTTTCTCACCGTAGAGTTACTCTTTTCGTCCCCACCCCACGGATCGGGTACAAATGCCAAGGTTGGTTTGGGTACAGCATCTGTGTCACTCATCGTTGCCGAACAAAACAGTTCAGGTGAGATAATAAAATGCACAACCGTTGGTTTTTTCCCCCGAACCTCATAATAACAAGCGAATTTTCGCGATCGAATATGATTATTAATTCTTGTAAACAATTTTTTAGAGAGATTATTCTAAAATACTTTAGAACGACTGAAAAAAAAAAAAAAAAACATTAAAGAAAAATAAAAAAAAAAACAAAAATAAACGCAAGCATTATGCACGTGAAACGGGTGTCCTTTTAGCAATGCCCCAAGGTTTTTTGATGGAGCAAATTTATTCGAGTTAACTATGAGAAATTTCTTCTCTTCCTATAAACCAAGAGCACGGATTAGCCGCATACAAGCGAAGGACGCAGCACTCCGCTAATGATACCGCTGTTGCCGAACTGTCGCAAGGCGAGTTAAGCATTTAAAGGGTTTAGCTAGAATCAACGATTGATAATGTTAATCTTAATCTGTCTGAAGTAATACGATTCTGGCTCAATAGATAGAGCCACTAAAGAGTCTCGGTTTTGACATTTTACTTAGAAAGCTTATAGTTTTTTTTTTTAAAGCGTTAGTCGAAAATGGCATCTCCGACTGCGTAATTTTTTACTCATAATAATCACCCGTGGACGAATAACGAAAATGCGCTGTTAAAGGTTTTTGATAAATATTATTTCGAAAAAGAAGTTAATTCTAATATTATACCCTACTTAATTGAAAATTCAAGCCATCCAGCTTTCAAAACTTTGGAAATCCAGAAGTACTTCGTTTCTTGGTCAATCGAAATCTTTTTCAAAGATCTTTCGAGATGTCGATATTTTAAGACATTTCTTTACGATCCTAAGCCATCAAAAATATCGAACTTAAAGCAAAATCACGATATAGATCACGGAGCTGTATGAAAGTGAACTTAACAGCTATGATCATTAGGCACGGCCAAAATATAAGTAGCCAGGTTTTTTTTTTTTTTTTTTTTTTTTTTTTTTTTTGCGTGGAGGAGGCTGCAGGTGTTTTTCCCTCTCTATTCCCACTCTTTTCCCTTCTTCTTCTTATCATTTTCCTTGCTCACTTTTTTTTAGCATCAGCCCAGCAGCAGCCCCCTCCCCCTCCCTTGCTAACAAAATTTCACCATAAATCAGACTCACAATTCTCAATAAATCTTATTTTTTTGGACCGTTTATATTTACAATTGTATTACAGCGTGAACTTCTGCACGCCAAATCCAAATTTTGTCTCTGCTTTACATTAAGACTCAATTTTAATTCATAGAACAGAAGTTATCTGCACCTAACCTCAAATTGAGCATTTATAGTGAAAGATGAGAAAATTGTGGGAGAACCATTGAAGCTGGAGGAAAATTGATTAGAAATGTGGATGCTTCTGCTCAAAATTCCCTTGTTGAGCCACAATTATGTATAGAAGTAGTTTCAAAACCATAGGCGCATCTACACTGATAATCTTTAGAATTTGTCAACATTATTTCTGATACTACTCGATGAAAATGAATAAAAATGAAATTGAGAGTTCTTTTTACACACTTTAAACACTTTAAACGTAAAAGAATAAAGTCAGAGGCAAGTTCGGTTTTGATCTAAAGGAATTAAAGTTAAAAATAAATTCGCCAAAGATTATGGTTTAGGTGCGCCTTTACTTCTAAAATGAGCGACAGAATGCAGTGATGGATAGTTTGTCAAACCTAATCCATTAGAATCCATTAGATTTTTTCTTAGCAAACGTTTTATCCATAAGCAGAGTCCGTTAGCAAATGTCTGCAGTCCGTAAAAATCCCCCGGATTCGGTCATGCGATGTGAAATACTAAGAACAGATACAAAACCTCGTGTTCTAATTCTGATGTAATGCAATCGAGGCAAACATTGGGGAGTAGATAGGTTGGGATTTTTCTAGGTAAAAAGCGAGCAAAGCAAGAGGTAGAGAGAGCAAGCAGATTTATTAGACTTGGAATTAGAATTAGAACAAAACAAAATAAGATGTAAAACGGTGTGAATAGATGAAGAATGACGGTGGCCCTGGCCGGGCGTCCCGAAACAAGTGTATTTTCATTATTATTCAGGGATTGTGAAATGCGACTAGCTTTTCTCGCAGTGCACGCTTTAATGACAGCGTGGTAGATTTATGGAACCAAACGGGACGGGGATTTTTCTCTTTCGTCTCGCCCTCTCTCTCTCTCTCTCGTGAGTCAGGACCCCCGTCACCCCCTGCCGACCAGAACTTTGTTTACGGATCCTTGCAAACGGCGTGGAACTGTATAGAATAAACGAAACTTCACTTCGCAATCTCTTGATTAGAAAAGAAAAAAAAAAAAAAAAAAAGAAAAAAAAAAACCACTAGGCCTGTTTTATTTTTGTGATATTCAGTGTTTATTAATCGTTTGAATTTACAGTATTGTACACCGGAAAAATAATTCCCAAATTCTAGTATTACTACCAGAGGCACAACAATATATGAATCGCGAAGAGCCTAGTACTTTTACCAGAAAATTTTTGTGTTATTGTCAGCATATAGATACAGTACCAGAATTTCCTCAAAATTTGCAAGAACTATGGTAGGTACAAACATTAGAATTATGGTAACAGTATCATCACTTACCTTGCCTTGGCTCAAATATTATTGTACTTTTATTGGACTCTCTGTTATTGGACACCAGAAAAATAATTCCTAAATTCTACGTAGTAATATGACCAGAAGCACAACGGTACATTAACAACGAAGAGTCTAGTACTCCCACCACAAAATGTTGGTGTTAGTGACAGAATATGGTCACAGCGCAGTGCCAGCATTTCCGCAAAAGCGAGAACTATGGTTCAAACATTAGCATTATGGTAACGGTACCCACCCTTACCTTGAGTCACATATTATGTAACTTCTGGTGCTTTATATTTTTTCAGTGTAAAATTAATAGGAGTTTTTACGCTGCAGTTTAGCGAGAGAAATCACATCACCTGCACTTTTGTGAGAAAAGTGGATTGATTGAAAAATGGTGAAGTTTTTAATCGTTCTGTGATCTCGTAGTATCAAAATTTGAGGAAGTTAACCCTTTCAATACCACGCCCGAGTAAATTCATTTTTGTCAATGTTTATAGATCTGCTTCACAATATTTAATATTTTTACTGACAGAAGCTACTCAAAGTTGTTGAATTTTGCAGAAAAATGCTTCGTAGAGCGCCTTCAATTCGGTGGATAGGCAAAATTAAAACCGCGGAGTAGGAATATTCATCTACCTGTTTAATTTAAGCAAGCAATCAGACATTTACCTTTGTAAACTGGTAGTGAAAGGGTTAACAAAGTTTTACGATCAATCGAGATTTTAAAAATTTCAATTGATCTAACTCCAAAGGACGCGCATGTAAAACACTATGTAACCCGTAGTACATGCATATAAATAGCACCCAGAATTGGTGCTCTGACAATATCACGTCAGATGTTCTTTTATTGATTAATAGAAAACGTAGAGCTTTTTGATCAAAGAGTAAACAAGAGTTGCAATTGAATGGAAGGCCTGCGTGGTCAACGCAGATAAGGGATCGGAAACGCGGGCTGGCCTCTGATTGGCTGAACGCGTGGAGCAAAAATGACTCGGGGTATAGGGAAAATAACACGGGATTTTCGTTCCGGAGCGTTTATCTCGAAACCTAAGCAAAATCGTATGTAAACAATTTATACGAGTCGATTCAGCAGATTTTTCCAAACAATTTGATAGGTCATAAGTGCCACTTTATTGCAAATTCGAAAAGACCGTTTCAGTTTAAAAGTACGCACAATAGTGTGTTTACATGCTTGGCGTGTGTTTGAGTAACTCACTATTGTGAGTACTTTTCAACTAAAACAGTATTTTCGAATTTGCAATAAAGTGGCACTTATGACCTATCAAATTGTTTGGAAAAATCTGCTGAATCGACTCGTATAAATTGTTTGGATACTATTTTGCTTAGGTTTCGAGATAAACGCCCCGGAACGAAAATCCCGTGTTATTTTCCCTATATCCCGAGTCATTTTTGCCCCACGCGTTGCAGCCAATCAGAGGCCAGCCCGCGTTCCGACCTTATCTATGTTGACCACGCAGGCCTTCCATTCAATTGCGACTCTTGTTTACTCTTTCTTTTTGATTAGCTTCAACCGTTTTCCTCACGACAAAATCTGCTAGATCCAAGCATCGAAAAAATTAGGTTTTCAATGGACCGTGCTATTGACTCGTTTGACGTTATTCGTCTTTGTCTTGGACCAATGCATAGGTTTAATTATGATGTAAGTAGCTACAATCTAAATATGTCTATGTGCTCCAAACAAACTGAGCCCGTGTAAAATGTCCATCTAAGAGACTTACGTCATGGCTGTCTCCGTGGTGACTTCAAAATGACGTCCCAAGAAAGCCCCTCTTAAGGTTATAGCTCGTTCAGCAGTAGCGTAGACAGGAATTTGTCTTCCTCTCTCTTTCCCTATTTTAACACGTAGGTAGGGAAAGGACAGAAACAGGGGCTCGAACGTGTCTTCAGCCCCTATCTCCTTCCTTTTCTAGAACATATACTCAAACGGGAAAAGAGCGAGAGAGGAAATAGTGTTCCTGCGTACGCCATTGGCTCGTTGGTTTGCACCATGGTTTGAAATCATCAAAAATTGGCCAAAAGTCAGAAAGTAAATTTTTCATAAATTCGTCACGTATAAACTTTCAGCTTCAATTTTATCCACAGAGAACACTTTGAACACGTAATTTAAACTTAGAAATGACATAGACAGGTTTTAAGAGTAAGCGTAAAAACTAGAAAAAGATTATTTTTGATGCCTTTTTTTTTCACCGAGTTTTCGCCACTTTTTTCTGATCTCAGACCATAGTGGTTTGGAGCGATAAGGCTGTCGCAGAGTATATAGTAATGGCACGCGATGTGGCAACAATGTTTATTGACATACACACGGTTCGGCTCATGAATTGGCCGGCTATTTGTGCAGATTAGCGAGTACGAACAATTAAAGTTTCCCACACGGGCAGGGGGGGGGGGGGGGGGGAGGCGGCTGGCAGCAGGAGCGCAAAGCGCCAGCGCGAGAAGAGAGTGAGCGCATATCTGGTATCTCGGTGGCCGGAAATGGAAGATTTTAGGAACGATGTAAATATAGACCTATTTCGCCTCCTTTTTTCCGGTCTCCTCCACGCATATACATTTGGAATAGCAGTGGTATCTGAAGTAAATACCTACTTCCATAAAACCTCAAGTGCATGGGGAATGGGTAATTTGGAAAAGGGCTTATCGATCTAGTTTAACATGAGGCGCACTGGTGGATCCAGGCATTTGTCCGTCTGTCTCATTATCTCTCTCTCTCTTTCTCCTCTCTCTCTTTCTCTCTCTCTCTCTCTCTCTCCCTCTCTCTCTCTCTCTCTCTGTTTCTTAGATCATTTATTCACTTTATCCATTCATTAACATTATTATTAGTAAAAATGTATTTATTATTTTAGTTTCTGTAAAAAGCTGGCGTCAAGGTAAAAAGGAGCCTTGGTCCTATTGGCACCAGCCTAAATCAAATCAAATCAAATAAAGTCAAGTCAAGTCGAGTCGAGATGATTCGAGTCGAGTCCACTCAAGTCAAGTCAAGTCAAGTCAAGTTAATTCAAGTCAAATCCCCCCCCCCCCTCTCTCTCATGTAAGTAGATAAACTTATTACAAATGTATAAACAAGATTTATCTATTATGAATTATTTCCGTTTACATTTATTCATATTTTATTTACTTCGTAGCATGCAATTTGCACAGGAATAAAAACAAATAAATCTGACAACTGATGAGCTGGTTTTTGGATAGTTCATCTAACGCTTTCTGTTTTAAGTAATTTCGTCCAAAATTTTAATGACCTTTTACACAATTTTGTATATTTAATACTGTCCAAAAACCTTTAAAAGGCACAATCAAAATTATGGCAAAAAAAAAGAATATAAGTTCAAAGTAAATAAGAGCACGTTCATAGAACCTATACTTAAAATTGGCCCTTGGTACTATTTATCCAAAAAGCAATTTTCGATCGCTTATTGGGTTAAGCATTAGAAACTTCGAGAAATTGTCAAGAATTTATTTCAAGTAAAACGCAGTTACCGAGTAAATTGATGGAATCATGTATGCTTTAATCTCTTATTAAGAAAAAATAAAATTTTGGAGGGAAATTGAGCGAACCTTACCGACATTCGGAACTTTCCATAGTATTGGAAAAAATTTATCAATAGATCCAAGAGTAGGATTGGACTAAAAAACCACCGGACAGAAATCGTTTCCCAGCAGTTTCTTTTAAAACAAATTCATCGACTGCATGAACCCGCAAGTCGCTTTGGACGTAAAACATTGGACAAACTGTCCTATAACCACTGAGCTCAATGAACTTACTTGAGCTATTATCGAAAGACGAATTTTCATTTGGTGAAATTGTTGACGATAGTTGATAGATGCTAACCACTCTCTGATCATAATCAGCAAGGACCGAGTCTTCGTTGCTCCAAGACGCGTACCTGCAAAACAAACAGAAACAGGGACTCAGTTGACATTTTGGGAGGACCAAAATCAAAAATCACTCATCCGGAATGCTGAATTGAGTACAACAGCACATAGTTGAATGATCTAGAATTGGTATACAATCTATTTACGGTCTGAGATCGCCAAAGGGAGAGACCGAAAATCGATAAAGCCAGGAGTGACGACTGGTGTTCAGTGGCGGCTCGTTCAATTTGACAACAATGGATCCTCTTCATTTAAACCTATGTAAAATAATCGATTTTTAGGAGGTGCATTGATCTCCCAAGAAATCGATATATTTGCATATGTTTAAATGGCAAAACACATGGTTGCCAAACTGCACGAGCCGCCGCTGCTGCTGTTACTTGGTGACAATATATTCTTTCTATATAAACCAAAGACATTATAGAAGAAGACTGGCCTCTGCTATCTCTTTGCACGGGGGAAAAGTGAAGCCGATCATGGCACGGGCTGATAGGCAGGGCACTACCCCGAGCGGGGGTATGAACCAATTTAACCCTTAACTGCAGATGAACCCAGATCTGGAACAATTACTATGAAGCCTTATCTAAAAGTAGGGGACTTGAGTTGTACTGTCGCTGCATGGTGGGTCACATGTGGAACAGATACTAAACGAGTAAGAATTGTCAATTTTGTCTTACAGCGCGCAGAACAGGATAGAGAACGTGCAGAGTGGTTGAAAATAGCTCACTAAAAAAGTGATAGACATTTTCCGATTTTCATTGTTATTTTTGGGAGTAACACAGGGGTACCATATACAAAAAAAAACAACTATTGGAATTTACTAACTTATTTTTTACTACTTTAATTTTTTTTTTTTTTTTTTTTTTTAGCCTGAAAACTTTATTTTCAGTTGCATGGATACCTAAATGTGGGTAAGGCCATATTTGGAACAATTAATATTCAGGCTCTTTACCATTGAAATATAATGGAAATAATTTTTCACTATTTTTCCCTGTCTCAAAGATCAAAATTGTACTGAAAAAAAATTATTTTATTGAAAAAAAAAAAAAATCATGCAGTAAAGGGTTAACATTAGCTTTTCTGGAGCCTCGCTCTTCAAACCTATTTTAGTTAAATTATTTTTGCGAATAACAGTGTCGAGTCTCACATATGTTGTACAGTATAGTAAAATATACATTTAAATCGAACATTTGGATCAATTTAGGGCTTCGGTTCTATAAAAATCGAAGTTAACGATCGGTCATTGTTTACTTTAGTACCCATAACCTCTCAGCCGTCTTTTCTATCGTAAATATCTAGCAAATAAATTGACCAAAACTTTCGTTGAAGTTCATCAATTTTAACTTATCATATCTGAGAACTTTTGAAAACTAAAAGTAACCAGCGTTCTTTTGAAACAGTTCTAGTTCTTAGCTCCATAAGCCACAATGTTAATTTGGTTCATACCCCCGAGCGGGGAAGCCCATCCTATAACAGTAACCGGCTTCAAATCTCGATGCTATGGGCCAGTCTTCATCAGAATGTATTTGATAAAAACCTATATAAAATATTTGTTTTTTAGGGGAGGGGGTTACCGGTAATCCACCTATCTTTCCTGGAATCAATTTTTTCAACACAGGAGGTTAGACCCCTTATGGTTCAAGCCCGAGTATACTCATTTAGTCTATTTTACATTTTCCAGTCTCTTGATTTCGAACAAACGCGATTCTAGATGTAGACACAAACAAGCTAGGGTTCCGTCTGGTGCCTTCAATTCATCGTATAGGCAAATCCAACTCCCCTGAGTGTGAACAGTTAACTACTTTACCTGTGCCGGGCTTTTGAATAAACCTCGTCTTCGAAGGGCAAAAAAGCAAAACATGTGATTGCCAAATCGAACGAGCGTTGAGCCATCGATGAAGCAAACGAGTAATATTTGAAAGGATTAAACATCAAGCAGGAATAAATATTAAAGAAGTTCAACATCTTTTGGATCAACCTTCATATTCATTGCAACCAAATACTTCTGTGACAGTTCTCACGCCCTCTTTACCGCGGTTGGATTATCCGACCAGTGTTGCCAGATTGAGGGTAAAAAGCCGTATTGTCCCTATTTAAATCAATGTAAAACGTACGGCTTTTTCACCCCAATCTGGCGACACTGTATTCGATATTTTAAGCGGCAGCTTATCCTTCATCCAAATGATAAATTATGTGAAAAAAATACGTGGCTACGTAGTAAGTACGTATACGTACACGTACAGAGCGAAGGAAGTCTCCTTAGGTTGGAGTGCGAAAGCAGAGCTGCCAATTTGCATAGATTTAATGGCATTTCGAAATTCAACGAAGATTCTCACCGGTTGAGAAAAGATTACAAGATTCAATTCAGTGTATGACTGTTTGTAATGCACGAAAATAGCTTGATCTGTAATCTTTTCTCAATCGATAGAAAACGCCATTAATTAATTAAAATATATACAAGTTGAGAAAAGATAAAAGACGCTATTCTTTCGTGCATTACAGTCATACACTGAACTAGCTCTGTAATCTTTTCTTAACCGGTGGAATCTTCGGTGAATTTCAACGAGCTATAACTTTATAGGGGCACTACCGAATTGGCTCCCAAATGGCCGAATGGGCTCCGGTCAAAAAGAGGTCAAATTGGCTCCGATCGTCAAAGTAGATTTTTTGATGGGGGTTGAAATGGCTCTCACAAAATTTTTAAAAGAGGCAACGCTGCGACAAAAAAATTGCAAACAACAAGAGAATTGCCACCTGATTTGAAACAACAGAAAATAGAATTGTATCTACGTAATGTGATGAATTAATGAATATATGAAGACATTGAAATTGATCTTTTGAAGTTTAAAGAGACTAGCAATTCTTTTAAATATATTAAACCAGTTTTTGAATTTATGCTTTGTTTGTTTTTGCTTCTTTGTTTCTTTTTTTTTTACCCTTGCGCTTTTCTTTAAAGTTATTCAATCGCGTTCATTCAAACCAATTCATTTTTTTCACTCACCTATAAGTTCTAAAAGAATTTGGAAAAGAAAAAATCAAGGAAATTGAGTTTAAAAATATCATTAATTTACCATGTATCGGAAAAAAGGCAACCATATGCCTATTATTCTTGTTGATAGTCCTAAGCGTATGTAAACTGGGACGAAAAAGGTTTTTTTTTTCTTTAGAAATCTTTCGATTTTAACGATCGGAGCCAATTCGACCGACCTTTGACTGGAGCCAATTCGACCCGGAGCCAACTCGACCGGAGCCAATTCGGATGTACCCCTTTAGAGTGGCAAATCAAGGAGCGTTCCGCTAGATCACTGTTGTAACCTAGGGCGCCGCCATTTTGCCATAAAAATCGATTTTGAGGTTTAATTTTGTAGGTCGTTTCGTAAACAAACGCGGGCCAATGAGCTATAACTTTAGAGTGGCACATCAAGGAACGTTCCGCTGGTTCATTGTTGTCACCTAGGGCGCCGCCATCTTGCCGTAAAAATCGATTTTGAGGTTAAATTTTGTAGGTCTTTTCGTAAACAAACTCGGGCATCGCCGGAAACGGCCTACAAAATTTAACCTCAAACCTTGAAATTCAAAATTCCGCTTTTTCCCGGGATTCCTTCTACCCTGTTGCACAAGGTGGACCAATCCACTGCCACTCTAAAGTTATCGCTCGTTGGTGAATTTCATAATGTCATTAAATCCACGCAAATCGGCAGCTCTGTGTGAAAGAGCGGTTGACGATACTGCTCTTGGTGGAACGGCCGCGGCGCAGAGCAGCGCAGCGCAAGGGTGTAAGGGCTGAGCGGGCGGTTTGGTCTAGTCTCAGGTTGGGCGCCATGCAATGCCTTGCCACGGGCCTGCAACAGGCATAATGATCGCCCGCCGTGCCGCGTGGTCTCAGAAATGAATGTGGAAATGTTGAAATGTGGAAATGTAGGTATTTCTGTATTCATCCGCTCAATTTATTGAACCGTTAACAACACTCATCCCTGAGACCCTGGAGCCAGCGAGTCGTATACTCTGTCAGCGTAGATTAAGTCACTCCTAGGTTGCCATATTCATCTATAATATTTTGAGGACGGTACGCAACAGAGTTATCGTCCATGCACAATTGCACAACGGAGGACCTCAAACGGAGACCTGCAAATTTCGCGTTTTCAAATTTTCTCCCCCGCAAAGTTCGTAACAAAAAACGCCTCCGTTTCTTGAAGTATGCAATTTAATCGCATGAGCGAATTGCTGACTGTACACACTCTAAATTGAAGGCGTTTACACTAAATGACGGCTACACGGGAGAAGGTGGGATATGGTAACGCGAAATAACCATGCCCTCGAAATATGTACTTTGTATAGAGCGGAGGCCGTAGATGTAGCAATTCAAGACCTATTTTGTATCCGTATCAGGGCTGCCGTTTTGCGTATAATCAATGCTATTTTTCTATTCACCGATGATTCCACCGGTTGAGAAAAGATTACATAGTTCAGTTCAGTGTATGACTGTAATGCACGAAAATACTCGCATCTGTAATCTTTACTCAATCGCTGGAAACGCCGTGAATTAATTAAAATATCCGCTAGTTTTTCAAAGTCATCGACGACTCCACCGGTCGAGAAAAGATTACAGATGCGAGTATTTTAGTTCATTAAAGTCATACACTGAACTGAACTGTGTAATCTTTTCTCAACCGGTGGAATCATCGGTGATCAGAAAAATAGCATTGATTATACGCAAAACGGCAGCCCTGATCCGTATCCCCACGGGAAAGCACAATAAAAGTGGTTTGTCCTTTTTCAACTTAGGTGAAATTAAAACTTGTGACGGTTTTATTTTTTTATCTGAATTCGGTTTAAAATGAGGTTAGGTTTAAAATGTATTTCCATGACCGTGTTAGTAGTGATGCTGAGTACGGTTCCCAGATGATGATTCGCCCGAAACCAATACGTCCGAAACAAATGTTAGTCCAATAACACACGTAGTGTCCATCACATTCTTGGCCAAAGCACTTGTAAGTCTAATTTTTTAAACGCTCAAAAATGGAAATCCAATATCTTTGCATTTTCAAAGGTGTTAGCATAGAATGACCAATGTCCAATTTCCAATCTGCTATAGGTGCATAGGAAAAAAAATGCTATACCTAGTTTTTGCAGCCTTATCTAGTATATCAATTATTTGAGCCTAGTACTAACCTTATAATAGAACTCTTTAAACATGCAGACGTCAAGAAGTCAAAGTCCTGTACAGACCACACGGAAAAAAAAGATTAGTGAAAATAACCATACGGATACCTGCTTTTGGCACCTGCTAGATGTTATGGTAAACTTGACCAGAAGTATGGTACATTTACCGACACTTTGAGTAAATTCGACATGCAATCAGATAACATCACCTAGTATCTACTCAAAACATAGTACACTTCTGGTTAACATTACCACAACATCTAGCAGGTGCCAAAATCAGGTATCCGTATCGTTATTTTCACCGTATAGTTTTTTCCCATGCAATAGGATGTTGCCCCCCGGAACGAGACAGTCCCCGCTCTCCTAAAATTGTAGGCAAATTTCCACACAGACATCCGATCAATCTCGTGACCCAAGTAACCACGATCTCCTCTACATTTCTTTCTATATAGGTTCAAATGGGACTAATAAATGTAGAGAAATAGAGGGTTTTAGTAATGGCGACTGCCGGTGATGAGCGTTCCAAACAAAGACAGTTTGTCTCTCTCGCTCTCACGTGACCCTCATGAACTGCCATCTCACTCTAATTTCAAAAATCGTATATACAGACATATTTTGTGAAATTTTATGGCAGGAATGAATTTCTCGAGGCATTTCAATGCGATTTCGATAAAAATATGTCGTAAAACAAGACCCTGTATACGAATTTCGAAACTAGAAAGAGATGGGTATACATGGGGGTCACGGGAAAGTGAGTGAGATAGTTTGGAACGCTACGCGAGTTTTAGCACAACCGATTGCGACCGATGAGAGCATTGTTGTGGTTGTTGGCTAACCGATGACTTCGCACTAAAACCGTCTATAGTAGGTAATCGATTTTTCTCAAACTGCCACTGATGCACATACGTCATACAGGGTGACTTTTGAAGAAGGATCCATTAAGAGTTTCTCTAATTAAAAAAATACAATTTTCATGGCGACAAATTGCGAGTAAACCACGACTGATTTTTTTCTCTTAAAAACTGGTTACAATGGGTCTGTTGCATACTTTTGCTACAGCAATATAGAACCTTGATTCTTATGTAAAATTCGGCGAAAATAACGATGCGCACATTAAAAACGTTCAAAATACACTCATTAATTCAGGAAATCACTTCAATTTCAAACAGCCCGCGCTACACTTGACACTATTTATGTACCGGTATACTACTACATAGACGGAACCACCGTGCATAAGTGAACAACATCGTAACTACAAAATGGTGATATTCCCTTCTAAATGCATGAATTATTGGCTGCATTTGCTGTCTGGTCTTTTCGGTTTATCAAAGATTACAAAATAATATAAGAAATGTACGCATCTAAACGAAACATTCCAATGTTTGTACGTTCTGTTCATGTTTACATAAACGAGATGGTTCCATCTATGTAGTTATGAGTCGGTGACATAGTGTCTAGTGTAGCGCAGGTTATTTGAAATGGAAAGTTTTTTCTGAAATAATGAGTGGATTTTGAAAGTTTTTGATGTGCGCATCGTTATTTTCGCCGAATTGTGCGTTAGAAACAATGAGTTATATTGATGTAGAAAAAGTACGCAACAGACCCATTCGACACTTTTAGGTTTTAAGAAAAATATGTAGGTTGTTGGATTATAAAATTACGAATTTTTGAAACTGACTTTAGCTCTTTAAGTGAGTCTTTTTTATGGTCAACCTGTATATATACAGAGTGTTGCCGCAAAGGGAGCCCTGGGGGGCCTGAGGAGGGACCAGGGACCTGCATCAGAGGCTAATTTGCTCGGAAAGCGAGAGAATCTAATTACTGAATCATTCCCATTAATTATTTCTTTTTGCTTCCGTATTCTTTAATTCAAACTCGTTTTCTTCTTAGTTTTACGTGCACCTGGTGCCTCTTTTCCGAACAGAGAACAAAGGTTCACTCTCCTTAGCTCATTGGAAAATAATAGTTACATACAGTTCATTGCCTTTGCATAACTTGAATTATCTCTTCACGGAAAAAAAAACCACGCTGAAAATAACCATACGGATACCTGATTTTGGCACCTGCAAGATGTTATGGTAATGTTAACCAGAAGTATACTATGTTTTGACTAGGTACTAGGTGATGTTACCTGATTGAATGTCGAATTTACTCAAAGTATCGGTAAATGTACCATACTTCTGGTCAAGTTTACCATAACATGTAGCAGGTGAATCAGGTATCCGTATGGTTATTTTCACCAATCTTTTTTTTCCGTGTTCTATAAGGATTTCCACCTCTTGATCGAGCATTGTAAGTATAATATCTGAAAGCGCCTTCATTTTTGGAGTAGACAAAAAGCAATACCGATGCGTCTGAGCAGACGGTTTTAGTCCGAAGTCAACGATTAGCCAACAATCACAACAATGCGCTCACTCATCGGTCGCAATCGGTTGTGATAAAACTCGCGTAGCGTTCCAAACTATCTCACTCACTCTCCTGTGACCCCCATGTATACCCATCTCTTTCTAGTTTTAAAATTCGTATTCAGGGTCTTGTTTTACGACATATTATCATCAAAATCGCGTTAAAATGCATTGAGGAATTCATTTAAGCCAAAAAATTTCACGAAAGTTATCTCTATATACGATTTTTGAAATTAGAGTGATAAGATGGCAGTACATGGGGGTTACGTGAGAGTGAGAGAGACAGACTGTCTTTGTTTGGAACAACACAAAGAGGCTTATTCAAAATCAGCAAAATTTCCCTCTCCCAAAAATGAATTTCTAACTATACAGCGTAATTGAGTGTTCCAAGGACCACCAATCCCCAAATTTTTTAATGCTAAACAAATAATGGGTCTGTTGCAAACTTTTGTTACAGCGCTATAGAGTGATAATCAATCTCATGTAAAATTGCATGATAAATCAATTAGTGGCATCAGAAAGTCATAAAATACAATATTAAACTCACTAGAGGCGTTTTACTGAAACCCAAGATGGCGGTAAAATATCGAGCAACCTGTATGCAATCACCGTGTACACTGTACATCAATGATGACCAACGTTAACAACCTCACAGCATCGGAGGTTATGAGTTTGTTTGCGTTGTGATTGGCTGTAATCAATGTTGTGAGGTTGGCCATCTTGGATGTTCATGGTGCTTGCATTTATTGCATACAGGCTGCTCGATATTTTACCGCCATCTTGGGTTTTAGTTAAACGACTCTTGTGAGTTAAATACTGCATTTTGTAACTTTCTGATACCACCAATGGACTTTTCAAGTAATTTGACATTGGATCAAGTTCTCTTAATCGTTGTTGCAAAAGTTTGCACTTGGCGGCACACAGAGGGCAGCCAAAGTGCCGATTTGAACAACACTCAAAATATCGATAAATAGAACAAATAAAAAAGATATCGATACCTCGCAACTTTAAAAAACTCGCGATATAACGCGAAGTTTCCTTGAAAAAAAAAAAAAAAAAAAAAAAAAAAAAAAAAAAAAAAAAAAAAAAAAAAAACCGTAAGAAAATGTTCTTTGAGCCAATGAGAGATATAAGGACCCAAAGGAGCTTCCTCAACTTTTCTTCGAATTATTTCAATGTTACTTATTTTTCGGTGTACAAAAATTTCACTAAAACTGAGATTTCTCAAAATCCGGTTCTTTGGTTTTAACAAAAATGGATGTGTTATTCTCCTATAAATTACCTATCGTATCTTTCACACCGCAAGTTAAAGAAACTTCTCGTTTCTGAGATATGAACGTTCAAAGTTGGCGCGGAACTAAATTTTGCAGGAAAATGCAGTGGCGGCTCGTGCATTTTGGCAACAATGTTTTCCCTCCGTTTGAATACATGAAAAACAATCGATTGCAGGCGAAGCGCTGCTTCACTATCGAATCGATTACTTTGCATTGAATCAAATGGAGGAAAAACATTGTTGCCAAAATGCACGAGCAGCCACTGGGAAAATGACTGCGCGCCACGGCTACGTTCGACTCATTTTATGAAATTCTGAACTTCCTCAAAAATGGTCAAAAATAAAAAATAGGGGTTGAAAATTATCTCCTAAACCAGCACCGTTTTCGTCCTTCTTTTCAGTTCGTTTAAAAGCATCAGTGGCGTATAGCGTGCAGTTGGGCAACATTGCAGTTTGTCCATTTAAATCCATGAAAAAGATCGAACTATTGGGGGTGTTCGGCGAACACCTTTGCATTCGATCTTTTGTATAGATTTGAATGGACACGAACGTTGCCAAATTACACGCTACGCCACTGAAACACATGTGTTAACAAATATAGAAACAGAGGTCATCACGTGTCTTCAGTCTCTCCCTTTGTCCTTCTCTAACGCCTATACGTTCAAATGGGAGGAGACAAAGGTGAAAGAGGGAGTAGGGAAAAGCATTAAAATTCCCGTGTATTCCAAAATAATTGTTCTAATTCGTAGGCAGTGGCGTACCGGAAACTTTGGGGGCCCCCCGCGAACCTTCAGTCGGGGCCTCTACATTTTTACACAGTGAATGGAGGGTATATAAAAACACCCCCCCCCCATCTAGAGGGGGCTCGGGGATCCTTCTCTGAAATTTTTTGAAAATTGAGTGCTCTCGAGACGTTTTTTCACGCAGTTTTAGCTGTAAAATTCCGTTTCTCTCCCAAAAAAGAAAAGAGCTGAATTTCTGTATCTGACAGCCTTAATATCCATTTAATACCACGGAAAATGCATGGCCAATTCACCACATCTAACGGAGGAACGAAGCAGCTCTTTTTACTTTAATATTACACTTATTTATTTCTTCCTCCACCTTTATCTTCATTCTTTCAAATGTTATATTTTGTTAAATACACGGGTCAGATGTAACCATGGGGCCCTAATTGGGGGCCCCTTGGGTCGGGGGCCCCCCCGCGCCGCGGTGTCAGCGGGGGCCTCCGGTACGCTACCGTTTCTATTCGTAGGGAAGGATATGAGCCGGAGTAAGTCCCTGAGACGGAAGCTGATTTAATCGTATCTTTCATGGAGTTGTTATAGGAAGACTTTATATAAAGGGACTTGGAGATTTGAGATAACTTAGGGCTCTTGCAAGAGCAGAAATTATTCATGGGTTTTAAAATCCAGTATTCTCTTTCAAGGAGTCGATACAGAGTGGCGCGTCCGAATTAATAGGAAGTGAAATTCGAAGGAGGATAAATCGTGTTCAACCGCTTTATATCGCAATTCGGTTTGAACTCCTGCCGCTTATGCAATATGCACTACGACGCTTGCGGCGCGGTGAGCTGAGACTAGAGTGAGAGTGGTCATAGCCGCAGCCAGGATATTGTCTTTCTCTCTCTTAGCCCATTTAAATGCATGTGTTAGAAAAGGACAGAAAGAGGGGCTGAAGTCACGTGGCAGCCCCTATGGCCTATATCCATCCTTTTCTAATGCGTTCAAATGGGCTAAAAGAGAGAAAGACAATATCCTGGCTAAGGCTCTGAGAGTGGTCCTCAAACAGTTTCCTCCGACCCTTGAATTAGACAAGATCGAATGAAAGGGATTTTAATCTATCGATTGGTCGTTTGATTTCACCAAGGAGAGGTTAGGCATTACAACTTTACTTGTTCAAATATATTTTTATTGTTTATTTATTTTATTTATCTTTTATTAGTCGCTATTAACACTATGTTATTCTGTATACAATGTTATGAGAAAATTACGTCATTTAAAATCATCACATGGTTGTAGTACTCTCCATTAATTAAGAGTATTACTTTTTTTCATAGATGCACACATTGTGCAGGTTCAATGTTTTTACGAGGGTGGATTTTAAAGTAAGTTTACCTATTTTTTTTCTCGGGAACTACTGATGTTAGAAAAAAAACAAACCCAGCGTTGAAACGTACGTACTCTCAGCTTTTTAACGAGTTACAGTTTTTCAAATTTGGATTACGCGTTGCGGAGATATTGTGGATTTTCCACACCCGCCTCTCCTTCAAAGGAGCCCACTTTTTACTTTCTCACTCTAATGACATTAGAAAAATTGAGAAAGTATTGCAATGGCGCAGAGATTTTTGATGCATTTTGTTTCAATACTTGGCCCGCTGCGACTAAGTCAATCATGATAATTATGAAATAATTGGCTCTCATCATGCCTAATACTATCCTAAAGAACATCTATCCATGACATTTTAATATTTCTTAATTATATGTGGTTTGGAGAGGTAAATGCTTAACATTTTTGTGGCGTCCGTGAGGCGTGATCTGTGCGTCCGTCTGTATCCCAGCATAACTTTTGCACAATAAGTCCAAATGAATTCAAATTTTGCAGAAAGGTTGCTTTTAACATTCCCCAGAGGGACTTTTTTTGTTTTTTTGAAATTTTAATTTTTAGGTTAGTTATGGATGAAAAATGGTTTCCATTAAAATCAATGGTAAAATGGGTAAAAAAGAGAAAAATTGAGATAATTCAAGTATGACTTGACTAATATTGATGAATATTGGCAGAAAAAATCTACAGATAGCCTTTAAAAAAATAAACTACTTATCGTTGTACTATTAAACCCTTAAGACCCTTTTAAAAATCAAAATAGGTGTGATCAAACCAAAAAAGAGAATGAACGTGAAAAAGTAAGATTAAATAATAAAAAGTAGAGTCGATCGATATTGGTTCAATGAACTTTCATGAAACTTTGTACACACAATAAATTACCAAAGAACTCAAATATTTTCTTGATATAGTCACCATAAACTACCATTGAGACCGTTTCAAAAGGCAGTATGAGTGCTATTCAGTAAATTATGAAGAATCGAGTAAATAAAAGTATGAACATAATATTCATAATAATTCAAGTATGACTGGAGTAATTTTGATGAATACTGGCATAAAAAATTTACAGATAGCATATAAAAAACCCTTAAGACCCTTTTAAAAATCAAAATAGGTGCGATTAAACCAGAATAAAAGTGAAAAAGTTGAAAATAAAAAGTGGAGTCAATCACTATTGGCTGGATGACTTTTGAAGGAACTTGGCATACATAATCTACAACCAAAGTAAGTTTTTGAAGAAAAGCTTGATCCACATTAAGCTGAAAAATTCTTTTATAGGTCCACATTCTAAAGGAGGAAACCAAATATTGTTATGAGTGAAGGATTGCTCCAAGCAGTCCAAGCCATAAAAACTGAAGGGAAAATTAAACTACTAAAACAAATAGAATGGTTGTAACTGAAAGAAGAAAAAACGATTACATTCTAATCCAAAATAGCTGGAAAGCTGGTTGAGAACAACTTGAGAATTGAAGTCAGGGGTCTCAAGTGGTCTTCAAATTTTCAAGTAGACAACTATACCTACAGCTGCGTTACAAAATTGCATATACTCCGGATTGAAGGCTTTCTGATGTCAACAGGTGAACTTTGAATATCAGGACTCGTTCCTTCCTATTTCATCTTTCTTTGTTCATAGAATGGAAAGGAAACGTGAAGGCGGTTTGGGGGTCTCCCCCAGAATATTGAAGGAGGGGGGTGTCTGGGGTCTAACGGGGGAAAATAGTGACGTAACTATAATAACTTCCAACCGAATAGAAAATGTGCCGGGTAACTGCAGTGGTGATTCCTGGATTCGGGCGCCAGTCTTCCATTGAAGACAAAAAAAAAAGGTTCCAAAGGATGTCGAAGTATATACAATCAAACTATTAGTCAAAACGCAACTTTAATATTACCCAGAATGCGACTCAACGCGTGCACCCACCTGGCAATACGAAAGTTGGGGACCGTAGTAAATACTTCCCGACAACCAGGCATGAAACAACTAAGTAAAATCGTCTCCACGAGACAAAAAGTTTAAACTCAAAGTTTCAGGGCTTCAAACACAAAAAAAATCTATGTATTTAAACAAAATCAAAATACTATAAAACTGTACTACAACCCGAATACAAAATATCGTCTGACACAAAAGGCGCTACTTCACAAAAACAGGTACAAAATCGCATCGCAATGGCGAATAAACGAACTGTCCAATCAATGGGACAAATCACAAAATCCAATCAAACTAATGACAAACAATCGAGTTGATACACAATCTGTATCGAACTCGAACAATATACACTATCGATTCGAAACTAACAATGAAATGTATCGAACTTTCTCAGTAAAATAAGTAATCGAAACTCGCTCTTTAAAACTCATCAAAGGAGGGGGGGGGGGGGTCAACCTGAAAAGAAAGAAAAGAGTATTCATCAGGAAATGCGACTCAACGCGTGCACCTCAACTGATAATAACTCGTGCGATTATCGATAAACGAAATTCGCCCAAAAATATTCGAGGCGGCAAGTGTAAGAACCGACTTCGGATCATTTGTCCTAGCGCGGATGCGACTCAACGCGTGCTCCCGCTAACTAGGACGCGATCCGAAGCAGTTGCTCCGTGATTTGCGCCTGGCTGTCAAGCAACTTAAAAATGTACACGGTAAAGGGGCATACAAACGGAAAATGTTAAAAACAACGAGATTTCAGTTTTCAACAATGAAAAAACAATAGCTATATACAATTAAAAGAGACAAAACCTACATCACTAAAAAGGGGCTAAATTCTCCCAGATGGTGAGCATAATCAAAAACTATAACAAATATTTAAATTACAATAATATTCAAAATGGGGAACTTTCGGGAGCAATAAATAAGAATAGACGGTGGAGCGATCTAACGGGAAAAGGGGGAACCTCTATGCGTCGCTGAGCGTGCGCTCCCCGCACACACACTCTCAACTCAATTTAATTATCTTTCTCATTTAACAAAATAAACAAACAAAATGAAACTTCCCATCGGTCTAAACTACGGCTACATGTGTGATTTAAATCGATTACAATCAATTAAGTAATTTGTATTTTATATGGGGGGGGGATTAAATGAACAAAAGAGATCTAAAACTACAGATTAAGATGCGTTATTTACAACTAGGATAACTTAAAACGGAGATTTTTGTTCACCAAAAATCTTCGTTACATGGGGGTCTCCCACAGAATATGAAGCGGGGTCTGGGGTTTTCCCCCTAATTTTTAAGGGGAGTCTGGGGGTTTCCCCCAGAATATTTAAGGGGGGTCTGGGGGTTTCCCCCAGAATATTTAAGGGGATCTGGGGGTTTCCCCCAGAATATTTAAGGGGAGTCTGGGGGTTTCCCCCAGAATATTTAAGGGGGGTCTGGGGGTTTCCCCCAGAATATTTAAGGGGATCTGGGGGTTTCCCCCAGAATATTTAAGGGGGTCTGGGGGTTTCCCCCAGATTAAATTTGATGTGAGAAAGTGTTCGTAGGGTATTCCCTACAGTTTATTTTTAGCAGAAAACATGAGTTTAAGACTTTGAAAAAGTAAAATACAGGTATTATTTGATTTAAACAAGTTATAACATTGTTGTGAGGCATCTCACCTCATTTTTTGACATAGTCACCTGCTAGGTTCTTGATTTTTTTTATATCGGTGCAACAATTTCTGTGTACAGCCGTCGTAAAATTCTTTCCCCATAATCCTGAACCAGGTTTTGACGCAAGCTGTTAATCCAGTTTCAATTCATGATGATTGCACTTTCAGTACTGACCTAAATTTTGAAGATCGATACAAATTGGATCATTTCATCAGTAGAAGAGTAGTCTATTTAGTAAAAAACATGCATTCAGGTGTTTTTGAGATGTCTGATCCGGAGATAAGCGCATCGCTTGCCGAAACTCGCAGTTTTCTATAGCGCGTGAAAAGGTGGGCACGTTTGAAGGAGAGACGGGTGGGGAAAATCAACGATATCTCCGCAACGCGTTGGCCTTTGAAAAACTAAAGCTCGTTAGAAAGCTAGAAGTACGTACGTTTCAACGCTGGGTTGGTTTTTTTTCGAGCATTGATAGTTTCTGAGAAAAAATAAGTAAACTTACTTTAAAATCCACTCTCGTATTTATTTTTTTCCTCTCTTAATCATAAAGTTATTTGAATCCTAACGGCATGTCCAGGGGATTAATCGAAATAATAATTGTGCGATATTCCATTTTTTGGTACTTCCAGCCTTATTTTTGAAGTTATTGACGCATTCTTTTGCAGAGGCGTTCTCCAGAAGATTACGTAGTAACTGACTTTCCGTTTCCTCAAATATAAATTACGTTCCGCATGTAATGGGGCTCTTGCAAACTTTTGCTGTTTGCAAATAAATAGTTCAAGCTGATGTATAGACTAGCAGAATTCATGAAAATTACACTAAGAAAGTCTAAAATTCAGTAATAAACTCACATACACGGAAAAAAAAGATCTGTGAAAATAACCATACGGATACCTGATTTTGGCACCTGCTAGATGTTATGGTAAACTTGGCCAGAAGTATACTATGTTTTGACTAGGTACTAGGTGATGTTACCTGATTGCATGTCGAATTTACTCAAAGTATCGGTAAATGTACCATACTTCTGGTCAAGTTTACCATAACATCTAGCAGGTGCCAAAATCAGGTATCCGTATGGTTACTTTCACTGATCTTTTTTTTTCCGTGTAAATGCTTTAAAGGCAAGTTCGTAATGGCGGTTCAACGCAGGTATCATGAGAGATTCCTGTCTATTATGTCACTTACTCTACGGAAACACATAGAGATATGTCTCAATTTAGATAGGAATATCCCATGATACCTGCGTATTTCCGCCATTAAGCCCGATTCTGAGAGTGAAGTTCATGAGTGTACTCATTGTAATTTTTACAGGCTTTTACTCAAGAATCATCTCTTCAATCCCCTGTAGCAAAAGTTTTCAATACCCCCATTTGACATAAATAGAATGGTAGCGCTCTGGTGACGGCCCTAAACACTGAAGAGTCACCTTGCTTTTATTAAGGTAAGTGACCCAAAGGTGGTCATACCTATACTTGGGGCCAATATGCACGTAAAAGTCATGAGATATAAAAAAAAAAAAAAAAAAAAAAAAAAAAAAAAAAAAAAATTAATTTTTTCAATTTACTATTCAGACAGTTGGCTATCATTGTTAATTTCATTTTTTTAAAATTTGCTTGTTTTTGAGGTTTTTTTTTGCGTTTGAAAAAGTAGAGTTTTGACATCGCGCAAAACATGCACCTAAGGTGGCCACTCCCTTTTAAATTTCATTAACAAGTATTCAAATGCTATTTTATCGTTCAAAAACGGAATCTAGACCCTAATTACACCAGAAATTATAATGATTATGGTGAATTGAAAGTCAAAGGTGGAATCAATTTATTTGGAATTTTAGGTGGCTTAGCTTTTACGATTGTTTACTTCCGTGAAAATTAGTTGAAGACCTGCGAAAATGGACGTTGCACTGTTCCCTGCCGACTGAATCAAGGTAGATGGAGGAACAGGTATGGTCAATGGGCGGAGCCAGCTAGATTGAGCTGCCGCGCGGCAGGCGGCAGGTGAAGGAAACTCCACCATCAGTCCTGCCGTACGAGCAATCTCGACCAAGTCTCCTATGATTTTCGGCGGTCAGTTTGAACTAAACGCTGTGAAGAACGCTATTGGTTAGGTGACGCTCAGGTGAAGAACGCCATTGGTTAGGTGACGCTTACGACACGAGCGGTGGGCACTCACACCCTCACACCGACTCTCACTGTCAGGCTACTCATACACTCTCATCAGGCTCCGCCCATTGACCATACCTGTTCCTCCATATACCTTGGACTGAATCGCCCGATGGTCTTGATTTTTGGAGTGAAGGAAGCGATAGCATCCTGCTACTCAGCACTAACGCCATCTATCGTCAATTCGTGTAATTAACTGAAATAAGCTGGGGTGGGCCACCTTAAGATGATTCCAGGGTCGATTAGTTCCAACTTTGGACACCACGTCGCGCTGCTCGAAAAGTCAACAGTTTTTGGCTAAAATTGACGAATTCACGCTAAAAACACGAATTTCAGGAACGTCAGCACCTGCGAGCATACTCCAAGAAGATACCCTGAAAGTTTCAGGCTGAAACACTCAAAAATAAGGCCGAAAATTATGAAAAACGAAACTTCCCGTAAGCCGCAATGAGTGCGAGTGAGGCAGATAGACGTATCATCACTCGAGCTCACTCTCACTCACTAAGCTTATGGTGAAACGAATTTCATAATTTGCGGCTTTAATTTTGAACCAATTTTGCTCATTTTGGGCTCAAAAAATCCATAAAAAAATTTTGCAGGTGCTGACGTTATTGGATTTTGCGTTTTATCGATGGTTTCAGTTTAAAACGCTAAAAACACGACTTTTCCAAAAAGCGACTAGTGGCGCTATCCATCGGATTGAAATCTGGAAAAGTTTCGCCTGGAATCACCTTAAGAGCCGGGCCACCTTTGGGTCACCTACCTTACAATCATTACAATTATCTCCTTACCTTATGAAAAGTCTTCGGATATTTTTCTAACCTATTTTTATATTTTTTACTAGTAGATATAATGTGTAGGTTCTGGCTCACTCTGATAAACTTGACTTGAAATTAATCCCTGATCAAACTTGACTTGAAATCAATCCCTGATCAAACTTGACTTGAAATCAATCCCTGATCAAACTTGACTTTAAAATAATACCTGATCAAACTTGACTTGAAATCAATCCCTGATCAAACTTGACTTGACATTAATCCCTGATCAAACTTGACTTGAAATCAATCCCTGATCAAACTTGACTTGAAATCGATCCCTGATCAAACTTGACTTTAAAATAATGCCTGATCAAACTTGACTTAAAGAATAAGTTTTATAAATTTTAGCAATATGGGGTTCTCGGACCCATATGAGCACACTTCAATCCCACTCATATTGTACTTTTATCATATTGCCGAGAACCCCTGAATGGGATTGAAGTGTACTCTGAGCTTTTTTTTTCTTTTTTTTTCTTTTGTAGCTGTTCACGGTATCCGTCAACTCAACTGTGTGCACCCAATTGAGTTGACGGTTATACGGTGTGCTTTTTTTACGTTAACTGTACAGTATGCGATGTACCAAATGACAGAGAAGCTGTCGTGTACCAAGCCGTGCAGTGACTGTTACTTTCGAACACAATCAGGATTATATACTGCTCGTTGAAACACGTTTAAGTAATCAAACCACAGTACATACAACCAATGTGTGCAGTATCGGAACAGCCTGCTTTACAGCCGATAGCTAACCAATGACTTCCACACAAGGGTCTGATTGTGCTCGAAATTTTAGACCACGGAGTATTGCATTCCACGTTGTCGGGCCCGAACAACGTGAAATACATACGCCCGACCAAGGATTGAACCTGGGATCGCACGACTATGAGTCAACGACGTTGTCCCATGAGCCACAGCGACGGTTACAACGAGAAGGAACATTTCTAGTATATAAGCGTTGGAATAGAGCATTGCACACACAGCTTTTGCATAGTTCCACATTTTACAAACAGATAGCGTTCTATACGGCTTGCATTCGTAATCAGGCGATAGACCGCCTTTCAATGTCACGAGCCAAGCGCGCGCCGCGTCGCGTCGCAATCAGCCGTTCGCTGTTCACTCTCCGCTTCCTCATCTCGACCGCGCGTCGTGTCGCGTTGCAATCAGCCGTACACGCCTCGCGCCTTGGCAACGCCCAGTGACTAACTTCCATCATATAGCGTCTGTATGTATTTAATATTATATGTATATTCAAGTCACAATGACTTGAACATTAATTGAAACATCGGTGTTTACAGAGGATTGGCTTGGTAACCATTTATTCGAGCTTCTTTGACATATTTTTCACGAGGGAAAAAATTAAAATTATTGTTCAGCTCTTGTTCTCTGATGTTGATTTCTATTTCAGAGAGAGATTTAGCTCTATACTGATGTAGAAATTGTCTATAAAATTTGTAAGCATGTTTATACTCTTCAACTCTCTCAGAGATTTTCAAGGATTTTTCTAAAATTTCTAAACAACCAGTTATTAAAGTTAGCAATGTGAGAGGAAAGAAAAAATAACCCGATAAACTTAACACACTGAACGCAGATTTCAACAATGAAAGTGAAATTCCTATTCTAAAATAGAAGTTATAACTTTGTCTAAAAATTAACAATTGCTTTTGCAAATACTGTTCCATTTATTATTCAAACCATTTTGATTTGAATACTTAACAAACGAACCTCTTAGGGCTAATTATCCACATTGGGACGATTATTTTTTACAAAATCTGATGAAACATTTTGATAGTTTTCAATATAGTTCCAATCAACACGGTGTTTATATTTTATTATGAATTCTGGGGACATTGTTTGATATCGTGAGACAAGCCTCCAATTCAGCAGATCTGCAAATTCGGTCATGGCATTTTCATCGAGGGTTTGATACCGAGAAATTTCATCCCAACATTTATTGAATGCGGCCAGATGATTTCTGATGAAGTTCAAAGTTAGATATTTATTGAACCTGCTCACATATTTCCATTCCAGAAACGGATAACAAAGTTCTAGAAATTCCTCGGTCAGATCAGGATACTTAGAGAATTTATCCCATTCTATAAATCGACTCAACTGTAAAATATGCTCCCTGTTTAATTTAACATTATCGACGAGTTGAGATAGATAATACTCAGGCATGTGTTGCCAACGAATGTAAGATCGTAAAGTTTTGAATTCCATTGTTTATAATATACATATATATTTTTTAATTTTATTTGCTTGCTGGGACGATTCAAAATTTTAAACCGAGTCCAAATTTTCTCTTTAATTTCATACCATTTGTTGTTAACCAAGCGACAGATTTTTCTTTTAAATTAGCATCAGGAGCTAAAACTCTTTCCCACGCTTTATTTTCCAAAACTTCATCAGCCTTGTGTCTGTCATTAGTCGATTTATGATGTTTATAGAAAATATCATGATCTAAAGCAGCAGCATCTAATTTATTAATAGGTTTATCACCTCTCTCAAGTCTCTCATCTAAGCGTGTACCAGGACCAAGAAAATTATAACTGGGGACATGTAACTCGAAAGGTAAGCTATTTAAAATCTTGTTAAAAATCCCAGAGCCTTCATTCAGAACACTTTTGGGTAGAATAGACACAAATCTAATCAAATATTCAGTTCCTTTAGGTGAGTCAATGATATTTTCCAACTCACTCGTAAAAAAGCGAACAATACCGAGTTTTTCATTATGGAAATTGTTGTTTCCAGCTTCCTCTTGGCTACGCATATAGCACAGTCGGTTCATCAACTCATTTAAGTTCCTTACGTATTTATATTCAACTTGATTGTCACTATAATGGATAAGCCCGCTTCCCGTTCTGATGTTGCGACTATTCCAAATATTTGATACCAAAGACAGCCATTTGTCTCCTTTGCTTGATTTTGGTTTATTTTTTGTTTTGTCATTGTTCTGATACATAGCATCGGTCTTATTTAAAACGTCAACATAATTATTGAGATCTTCTTTAGTGTAAAGTTCTGGGTTTGGAGCTTCATTGTATGTTATCAACCGCCAAAATCCTGGTGTTCCTTTATATCTTTTATTCATAATAATTATATCATCATCCCTAATGTCTACTTCCTCTTTACCGATTTTGTGAGTTTTCGTAACAGGATCATAATAAACACCAAAAACTGGATCAAGCAAACGGGCAACATATTTTTTAGCTATCGGTCCTATGTTTATTGTTTTTGGTGTTTGAGTATCCGAATCAACTAGTGCTTTCACGATCATGGAAGGTTCAAGGGCTAAATTTTGTTTTTTTTCAACCACTTTGTTCATATCTTCATCAACTTTTTTAACCGCGGACTCAACCTTAATCAAAGCATCAGTGATGGGTTTATATAATTTCTTTTGTAAATCAATCTTATTAATTTCATCGACTCGTTCTTGTTTAAACTTATTTTTCAACTCGTCTTTACTATTCTGAATTGTCTGAACGTCTTCAAACGATAGTTTGGTTTTCTTTGAATCAATCGCTTCTTTATCAAAACCATCGACATTTTCAGCAACCAGCTTTTTTGAAAGCTCCTTTACTTTTTCATTGTTTTCGTGCATTTCACGCTTTACAGCGTCTTGAAATTTCTTTTTTAAATTCAATCTAATAGTTGTGCCATCCATTTATATTAGGGATTATTTTTTTTCAATCACCTCTTCAAACATGATTTTATATCGACCTTCGTTCATTTTTCTTGATAGATCGATCGTTAGGAATCCATAATCACGTTTCCAGCAACGATGACACAACGTTCTGAAAACGTTCAACGTCATATCGCTGCCGACAATGTTATCGTAAATCGATTTTATGTAACATTCATTCTGTTTGAAAATACACAAATAATTCAAATTGTTTCTTATTGTTTTCAAATCAACCAAACTGAAACATTGACTGATGTACATGCAAGAAATATTTTTATGTCTTCCTCTGACGAAATATTCCTTAATTGGAGATTGAGATTCTAGAATACAATCATCAAAAATAATCAGACTGTTCGATTCACAATCATCTACTGAAACAATGTCTTCACATTTATCATAAAAGTATGCTATTTGTTCATCTTCTTGAATATCATCATAATAATGACTTAATTTATCATATATTGGTTGATCAATAGATTTACTAAAAACGTATAGTTTTTTGTATGGCAACCAATTTTTAGTAATTATATTCCAAAGTAGAGTTGTTTTACCACAACCACTGCTTCCAACAATCAGAGACCTTAGAGGCATTGGGAATAGCGTGTTTTCGGTTTTCTTTAAAGACTTCATGGGAATGGGAGTTATTTTAAATTTAGCCATTTATAATAGATATCATTAGATTTAGGTTTGGCTTCTAGGGTTTCTTTGTATTTTTCAGTTCAGTCTTGAGTGCGTGTATTTTTGTTTCGAGTACAGATGTTTTTGTTTCGACTGCACTGATTTTCTTATCCAATTCGGTCTTGAGTACTTTTATTTTCTTATCCAATTCAGTCTTGAGTTCGGTTAGTTTCTCGAATACCTCATTTTTACAATTTTGTTCAGATCGTTGTATTAAAGACATCAGTTCTTTTTCTTCCATTTTGAAAGGAGAGCGTTTCCCAAAGGTATCCATTTATATTAAAAAAAATATATTTATAATTAATAAAAGCAAAGATGATAATCAAATTGACAGGTAATCATTCTATATTGAAACATCACTTTCAACACAATTTTTTAAATGAAAATTTTCATGTTACATTACTTTCATTTTACTCTACCAATTTAATTCCAAACGTAACAGATAAAAATAATATATTTTATTTCGGTGCTAATCAAATACTGATCCCAAAGGGATACTATGATATCTTTGATATTGAAACTTTCATCAAAAATAATTGTCAAATAACGCTTAGAGTAAATGAAATAAAAAATCAGGTCTATTTTGAAAATAATTCTGATAAACCTATTAATTATGAGAGAAAAATAACATTTGTAAATTATTAGGCTATCCAAATTCTTACCCTAATTTTTTACCTGTTGATACAATTAATGTTCATTGCAACCTTGCTAATGGCCAAAGTGTGATCGATGGAGAAACCGACATCATAACAACCTTCAAAATGAATGCTCATTTTAGAGAACCAATAATTTACGAAAGCCTTAAACCTATCTATTTTCCAGTTCAACATAATAAAATTAAGGATATAGAAGTGAAAATCACCAACGAAAGAAATGAATTAATTGATTTTGGTGGTGCTAAGATCACAATCATTTTAGAAATAAAAAACTTTTGAAAATTGTACTATTATAAAATGGACCGTAATCGTAAAGTAAATAGAACGAAACAACCTGGGACAAATCGCCAAAAACAAAGTCATTCAGGAGGATTTTTACCTCTGGTGTTTGCTGGGCTAGCTGCATTAGGCAGTTTAGTGGGAGGAGGAGCTGCTGTCGTAAAAGCAATAGATGAAGATAAAAATAAACGGAAGGAAATAGAAGAGATAAAAAGACATAACCGAGCAATGGAACTGAAAAAAGGTAGTGGTTTAAAAAAACCTAAAACTGGGACAGGCTCAAACAAAAAGAAAGTAGGAACGGGATTAAAAAAAAAGTCGAACCGTTAAGTAATTTTGATATTCTTGGCATTGCCTCAAACTTAAAAATTAAACATTTTCGTGGGATTTTCATGAAAGATGAGCTACCTGGAATTCCGCTTAGAATTGAGTGTGGGATTATTAATTTGGAAAATTCATATCAAACCGGCTCACACTGGACCTGTTATTTTAAACGAGATAACACAAAATTTTACTTTGATTCTTTTGGAAATGCTCGACCTCCGAAAGAATTGGTGGAATACTTAAAAAAAGACAATTTACAATATAATGAAGATAGAATCCAAAATTATAACGATCCACCAATTTGTGGACATTTATGTTTGGCAGTTTTGAAATATCTGTCAGATGGTCTTGATTTCCATGAGATTGTAAATTATCGTGTTCGAGAATTTAAAAAAAAAATATTTCTGCTATTATAAATGACAGAACAGCTGTTCAAAAATTTTGATGACTCGGTTATTCGAGCAGAATTTAAACATTTTTCACCTTTATCAAAAATGAACTTTAATGTTCCAAACAAAAAAACTACATTTCTAATTGAATACAATGAAAATTTCGCATCGAAGAATTTCGAGTTCTACATTTCTGGAGAATATAAAAAAGCTACTAACTCTGACTACACTGCCAATTCAACCGTTAAATTAATAGACAATTTTATTCCACACTTGTTCAGCTTTGTTGAAGTGAAAAAACATAACAAAATTATTGATGAGGTTGACTATCCTGGTATTACAAGCACCATGAAACATTACGTCACTTATACTAAAGATCACAATAGTGCAGCAGAAGCCGCAGGATCTTTATCAAATTATAGTGGTGGAGGAAAATTTTATACTTTGGGAAAGCTAGCCGATTTCGGACTAGGGTTTTTTGAAGATTTAAATATTCCTATTTTTAAAGGTGGCTTTGAAATAAATTTCACGAGAAATACTGATAATGATGCTTTATATAGATGGAAGTCAGACTCTACACAAACAATACCAGATGAAGGCAAAATCATTATCACCAACTTCTACATCAGAGTACCAATAATTGAGTATGAAGATAATGCAAAAATTCAACTATTAAAGTCTTTGGGTGATTCCAATGCCTATGATTTTGAATATAAAACTTGGCAATGCGTCCAACATAAAAATGTTTCTGGAAAAACCTTAAACTTTGACATCACTAACGTTTACAGAAATTTCAACTCGCCCGTTTTCGCTATGATAACATTCCAAACTGATAAGTCTAATAATCAACTAGCAAACCCTTCAGAATTTGATCACAAGTTTGTTAGAAATATTTACGTGGAGGTCAACGGTAAAAGATATCCCGAAGAGCTGACAGATTTAGATTTTGAAAATGACGATTATTTGATAGCCTTCAACATGTTCAGAGACTATAGAAGAGTATTTAAAAGAGACGATTATAATTTACTTACACCGCGTGAATTTAAAGCTCACAAATCTATTTTCGTGATTGATTTAAGTAAGCAACCAGACAGTATCTCCAACTCTAAGAGTAATATTGTACTGCATGTTGATTTTAGCAAGAATGTTGACAGTTCTACTGGAACTTCGGAAGGTACTGTTTGCTATGTTAATATTGTGTCTTACAAACGCTTGCGGTATGATATGTTCAGGAATCTTCTGAACGACATTTAACTCAACAACCATAGGCAGACCGTATCGGCCTTTGGAATTTGATTTTCAAGGATAACAATCCATGAAAATAACAATAATAATATTTCATGTTAAATAAATGGATTTCTGTAGAAATTGTAAGATGCAAACTAGGAGTTTTGGAGAACCAAAATTTGTACAGAAAAAGAACAGGTGGAGGAGAATTTCTCTTTGCAGACTTTGCAATTTAGAGAAGAATAATGTATCAAAATCACCTGAAACTATTGAATTGGCTGAACTGTTTAAACCATACAGAGTCCGGTTTCCTACGAGACAATTCATTCAAAAAGGAATGTTTGATACTTTGCAAGCTGATATATACACTTTTTATAGACCAAAAAGTGAGGTGAAAGACCCCAATTATAATTTTAGGAATGTAAGGAAAGAGATTAAAGAAAACGACTATAGGAAGCTTCTAAGGTTAAATAATGGGTACAAGTATATTTTAAATATAATCGATACTTTTTCAAAGTACGCCTGGGCTGTTCCTCTAAAATCAAAATCTGGTGCTGAAGTAGCTGTAGCGCTGGAAAAAGTTATGGAAAGTTTACCAATCAAACCAAATAAATTTCATGTCGACGAAGGCAAGGAATTCTACAATAAACAAGTGAGAAATGTTTTAGGAAAATATGACATTGAAATGTACAGTACAGGAACTGTAAACAAGGCTTCCATTGTAGAGAGATTTAATAGAACTCTTGGAGATAAGTTAAAACCCATAGTATATAGTAATTTAAAATGGGTTGATGCACTACCGAAAATAATAACAAAATATAATAACACATTTCACCGAACGATTAAAATGAAACCAAGCCAAGTGAACAAACAAAATGAGAAGGAATTGCTCTCAACTGTTTATAATTTTAAAATATCGAAATCAAAACCCAACTTTGAAATTGGAGATCGAGTGAGGCTTTCCACTCATGTGTATATTTTCAAAAATAAATTTAAAACTAACTGGACTAAAGAAATTTTTACCGTTTCAAACGTTTTAAGATCCAATGTAGTATATTATAATTTAGAAGATATTACTGATGGTGTTTATGAAGAGGAATTGCAATTGACAAAATTATAAGAATATACCCGATATTTATCGGTTTGAAATAATATGAAAGACTCTTATTGACTTAAACGAAGCAAAATAAATTCAGAATTTGACTTTCTTTGGGATTCAAATTTGATAAGTTTCAGGTATATTAGTTTTATGATGTTTCCAAGTCATTTTGTAATGCATTTTTTAGAAATTCGTCTTTAGGTTTATTGATTTCATAGTGTCCGTGAGCCAAACAATCGATCCCATTTGGTAAAATGTATCTCTTATCGTCAAGTGCGCAAAGTGCCTTTTTATTTTGTTCAATGGTATAAATTTCATGTTGTCTGATTTTAAACAGTTTTTGTTTTTTGTAGACAGGTATTTTAGTCTCCAAACATTTTTTGAGATCTTCAAAACGTATCTCATTTTTCGTGACATTTTTCTTAACACCTTTGACTCTTTTAATTTCTTCATCACTTTCAAATATTTTCAAAGCATATAGCTTCGATCTCAAACCAACGAACTGTTCTATTATATCTCCTTTTAATTCATCCTTAAACTTCCCTAAAACTTTCTTGTTCACTAAAGGTATCTGATACACGTTATCTTTGGGATAGTCGGAAGTATCAAAGTGGTCAATCATACCTTTTAGATCCTCATAAAAGTCTTCGGTTTTAATCTCTAAGATGAGAGAATCTGTATCCGTGAATAACAGTTTGACTTTATCCTCATATTTCTTTTTAATTGTATCATAAAAAAAATCATAAATACATAATTTTGAATTGTCCAAAATACTCATGCCAATATAAATCGGTTTGTTAAAACAGAGTTTCGTGCGCTTCATATGAATGGCAGCTAAATTCTCTGTGAAAATTGTGGCTCTCTCGAAGTTGGGTTTTGCTATCATATTTTCAACTTGCTTCACATTCGAGCACAGTTTAATGTTTACTCGATTTCTTATATTTTCCATAGTTTTTCCAAACACCGAATTAACCATTAATTTGTAGAAGTCCTTTTCAAAATCATTAGTAGCCGCTTGTCGCAATTTAGTATTGAAATCAATGTATGGCTTTAACCATTCGGACTGATCGAATTCTAATACTCTATGTATGTTTGTCAACTTCATTCCTAATCGCAAGTAATCTTTAAGATTCCTATAGTGGACAACATAATTTTCCTTATCATATAAAGTCGTGAATAATTTCGGCAATTTCACAGTTCCAATCCTTCCTTCTGGGGCTAAAGGGAAATCTGAATGCAAATTATGCAGATCCTTTGGGTAAATTAGATCAACTTCCAAAATATATCCTTTGGGTGAGTTATCAGGAATTTTTAAAACATCAATATTTTTATCAACCCATTTAAAACCACCGTAAGGTAAACATTTACTCATAGCCCAACCATAAAGATTGTTTGCATCCACATATTCAATAAAAATTGATTCCTCGTGTTTCTTAAATTTATCGCCCATGTATTTATTGTTTGCTTTTGAATACCTGTTACTACATTGCGAAATTCCACCTCTAATTCCAGCTTCGATCATTAAACTCATATCATAATCTGTCAACAATTCGAATTTTTGGTCTGTCATTTTGAGCATACAATCCCAAGCAAATCCGGGCGTTGTATAGTACCAAGCAGGATCTAGCTTGTATGTTTTCAGAGCAACATTTCTAAAGTTTTCAATTACATCTGCAAGTAACATGACATCAATTTTGTTGTAAAGTAGAGTAAACTCTCTTAAATTTTTTATATTAAATATTTTCCAAATTTCTTTCGCATTTTCATAGTCAGTTTTCTTAACATCTTCACCTGTCAAAGCACTGTAAAATTTGTCAATAGAAGGCAATTCACACTCGTCATATTTTTTAGTCGAATCCATATATTCATACGGATAAGCCAATTTTCTAGTTATAGAATCCAAATGTTCTTTTGAGAAACATCTCCTTGTCTCCATAAATTGTTCTCTGTCCAAGTTTTTAGTTAGTTTGTCCAAAGAACAAGATAGAAACTTAAATGAGTCAATAAATCTCAACTCAATTTTGTTGTAAAATGGCTGTCCCTTTTCATTCACTTCACCAGAATTGTATTTTAAAACCTTTGAAAAAGAGATATAATTTTCCTCAGTATTTGGAATTAACTTTATTTCCCCATCATCTGTACCAAATTCTTTAATAAATAAATGAGCATCGTATCCTGCTAAGTTGTGGAAATATATTGGGATGAATCGAGGATTCTGGTAGCCTAAATTGCAAATTGAATGAGCTGGACCTCTGTATTGACCTGATAGATGAGAATGATCTCTGACTTTTTGGGAATTTGATTCTATTTTAGCAACAAGTGATTTTAGTTCGTTTTCACATTCTTTAATTTGATATTCATGTGTCCATTTAGTCAACTCGAAATCATATCGATTCTGTTGACAAAACAACTTTAGCTTTCTTTCTAATAATTCTTTTTTCTGTTCTATCACAGGTGGTAATGAACCATCAAAACTCCTTTCACAAATATGACACTGTTTGGCTGTTTCATAGCTTATTCGTTCTTCTGATGTTAGAGGTTTCATTGGTTTAATTTTATCATAGTATTCTTGTGCTATCATTAAAGCATCTGCTTTTATTTTCTCATAAAAAACTTTAGGAGCGTCAGGACCAAAATATTCCTCTAATCTGAAATTTTTACTATCAACATCTTTCAAGTAATAGGCAAAACTCACTGGCTCATGTTTTTCAGTATCATTCAAATAAGACTTCTCAGGATTCGGGTGACAGGTTGAAATCTTTTGCAACATGCATTCGAAATCGGCGTAAATAGCCCATGGAACTTTCAATGAGTTCTGATAATTTTTAAATTGTAACACATTATCATATTTCTTAGGCATTTCGATTTTGGTTGCTCCATGAACACTGCAATATATTTTATGGTCTTTTAATTTCTCTTCAGAGTAAAAACTATTCAAACACATTTTACACAGAAATCGTTTGCTTTCGTGTTTTGTAATTTGTCTACCTACTAACCTCCATAAGTTTTTGATCCAACAATAATGGTCCTTACCACTTTCCTTGAGGTATAACAAATCTATATGCTTTTCTTTTTCATCTTTCGTTACTTGCAAAGGAGCAATGTTATAATTTTCATAGAAATAAACATTAATAGACATGTTTGTTCTTTTCTCAAATTTATTGATGTCAGTTAGTTTTACAGGAAAGTTTATACCTTCTAGCTCTTTATCAAACTCATGTTCCCATTCATTATAACTTGTCACCCTTTCAGCATTTTTGGTTTTAGGATGTAATGCTGAAAGAATAGACCATAGGAAACATTTGTTGTCCGAATTTTTAACATTGATTATTGCCTTTTTATTTGCTAAGCACTCAGGCAAAGCTATATAAGAAGCGCCTTTTAGTGGATTGTATTTGTTTAACCTCAACTCTAAGCTTAAAATTTTATTCAGAACCCATTGCGAACCTTTGCTTTCAAATACTTCCATCTCATTTAAAATTGTCTGTTTTACCCTAGAGTAAAACGCAGCAAGATCTGAGGATTTTGTCAAAACTTCGTTTTGAGTTTTGAGGTTAGTTTCACAATATACCATATTTTTCTGATCCGTGCCTCTTTTGTATTCAGCGAGCACAAAAATATTTACTTTCAGTTCTTGATGGTTCAGTTCTTTATTTATGAGTCCAAATACCAATCTTTCTATATTTTCTAAAAATTTATTCATATCCTTAAAATGATGTCTATTTTCTACTAAGTAGGTCTGTAATCGGTTTTTAAACGATTTCGCTTCAGTTTTGACAATGGTTCTAACTTTTTCTTTTTCAAATATTTTGTTGCTGAAGTTAAAAACTTTGTGTAGTTTTCGAGGTTTATAAAATATGTTTGCTGGTTTTCTAATTCTTGTTGATTTGATAGTTTCGGTTGGATCATTTCTTAAATGACGTTTAGATTTTAGATGTCTAGCCCAGTTTTTGTAAGTGATTTTATGATCACATTTCTCACAATACCTATCTGGATAACATCTTTTTGACGCTTGGAACTTTTTGGGTTCCAAACTATTGTCGTTTATTAACATTCTTTATTTATATATATATATTTATTATAAATCAACCAATCCTTTAATATAAGATTGATTTCGATCACTTTTCATGAATTTATTTTAAAGTAACTTTTACTTTAAAAAATATTTATATTATAAATCAATCCTTTAATATAGGATTGTTTCCATCATTTTGTAATGGTCTATTGCGTTTTATGTGATATCCACCTTTTAGATGTGTAGCCCAGTTTTTGTAAGTGATTTTACGATCACATGCTTCACAGTATTTGTCATCATATTTATGAACCACAGGGTCCACAGGCTTATCTCTTAGGTGACGTTGAGATTTCAAGTGTTTAGTCCAGTTTGAATAGGTGATTTTACGATCGCATTTCTCACAATACCTATCAGGATAATTTTTCTTTGTTTTAGTGCATTTTTTATTCTCACACATTCTTTATTTATATGTTTATATTTATTATAAATCAATCAATCCTTTAATATAAGATTGCTAAAATTTATAAAACTTATTTTTTTAAGTCAGTTTGATCAGGGATTAATGTCAAGTCAAGTTTGATCAGGCATTATTTTAAAGTCAAGTTTGATCAGGGATCGATTTCAAGTCAAGTTTGATCAGGGATTGATTTCAAGTCAAGTTTGATCAGGGATTAATGTCAAGTCAAGTTTATCAGAGTGAGCCAGAACCTACACATTATATCTACTTTTACTAACTTTACTAACTTTACTTTTCTTCACTAATCGTTTTGATATTTAAGAGGCCCTCTCGTATCTTCTGATTGGTAACAAACCCTGCAGGCTGATTATGAACGGTCGTATCGTAATGCTATCGAGTCGATGATCGAGTGCATGTTATCTTATGAATGGTGCCATTACGAAAGGGTTCATTCCGATAGAAACCCTCCCATCTCTACGGAAATTCTCCGATGACTCCTGAGCTATCGGAGAATTTCCGCAGAGATGGGAGGGTTTCTATCGGAATGAAACCTTTCAGAATGGCACCACCCATAAGATAACACGCACTCGATCATCGACTTGATAGCATTACGATACGAACGTTCATAATCAGCCTGCTGTATTATTAACAATCGTTTTGAGAATGTCAACAAGATTAGGGAAATTTTAGGATAGAAATCAATCTAGGTGTCATCTGAAAGTTGGTCTTGAGGGATCTGGAGTTATTACCGATTCTTTCTAGACCATTCTGACGCCAAAATCCGACTCCCGATATGATTTTTTGATGATGTGTATCGCACGCATTTTCAAAACAAAATGGTAATACCGTCCGTCGGCAGTCTGTATATTTTACCTTTGCTTCGGGGAGCTTTCACTTTTGAGGTATCAAAATAGATGCAAAGGATAAGGATGACGTTAGAAAGCTCAGGAGAGAGAGTTCGCTCTTTGAGCTAGACATATTGCAGACGTTCTGGGTTGCAGGGGCAAAGGACAGGAGCAGGAGTTAAGAAACTTTTTTCACCAATAATAATACGGAAATCTACAAGTTAATTTTAAACTCTCTTGCTCCCTTCCTCCCTTGCTCACTTCTTTCTCTCCCCATCTCTCTCTTTCTCTTTCTCTCTCTCCTTTACTTAAAAAAATTATTTATTTATTTACGTATTTGTTTTTACCTAATTATTATGTTAAATCAATTTATTCATTTATTTATTTATTTATTTATTTATTTATTTATTTATTTATTTATTTATTTATTTATTTATTTAATAATCTCCTATTTTCTTATCTTAATTTATGTCCATGTTCTGCTCATTTTCTTGGATCTTTGGTTCTAGTTTACGAGAGTCAATAAGAAGCTGAATAAAAGAGAAAATTGATCAGTCTTCATTCTGCCTCTTTGACGCAAATGCTCATTGTTTTTCTACTCTTTCAATTCATTTGTATAGTTTATTATTAGGTACTTTGTTATTATCATTATTAGATTGATTGTATTTGAGTCATACATAAAATTGTCTCTCTCTCTCTCTCTCTCTCTCTCTCTCTCTCTCTCTCTCTCTCTCTCTCTCTCTCTCTCTCTCTCTCTTTCTTTCTTTTTCTCTCTTTTTCTCTCTTTTTCTCTCTTTTTCTCTCTTTCTCTCTCTCCCCCTCTATTATCCCCCCTATATTCTCCCCCTTCTCGCTTCCTCTCTCATTCTCTATCTTTTGCCTCCTTTTAATTTCGTTCCTTTAATTTTCCTAATTTATTTAATAAATCGAATCTTCGCCATCACAATTTCTCTCTCTCTCTCCCTCTCTCTCCCTCGCCCTCCCTCCCCCCCTCTCTCTCTCTCTCCATCTCTCCTACACACAGCATCCCTCTATCTCTTGCCTCTCTTTGATTTCGTTCTTTTAATTTTGTTAATTTGTGAAATAAATCGAATCATCATCATCATCCCCCTCTCCCTCTCCCTCTCCCTCTCTCCCTCTCTCTCCCTCTCACTCCCTCTCTCTCCCTCTCTCCCCCTCTCTCCTACACAGCCTCCCTATAACTCCCTCTCACTCCCTCTCACTCCCTTTCACTCCCCTTTTCTCCCTCCCTTACTCTCTCTCCATCTCTCTCCACCCCTCTCTGCCTTTCTCTCTCTCTCTCTCTCTTTCTCCCTATCCTCTCCCTCCCTCCCCTCCCCTTCGATCAACTTGTTTTTCGGAATCTGTTGTCAACGTCGCGGTGTCGGTCGTGGTGGTGTGGCTCAATTGATGACATTTTAATTGGCCACTGCTCTCTCCGCCCGACCCTGTGTCCCTGGTCTCACTCTGAGCTGTTGTTCCGCAAAATTAGCATTGTTCACTATACTCCACCCGCTCCTCTTTCGGGCTCCCCCCCCCTCACAACCATCCCCTCCCCTATTTGTCTCCCTTTGATCGGGTCTACTTGATGTATGGTGAATATATGCACGAACTGACAGGTACCTCTGTCATCTGCTACCTATACAACCTCGCGACAAGCTAAGACCAAAGGCCCCAGTCATTGAAATTAGTTCGTGTAAATCTCTTGCTCGAAAATGCAATTTGTGGATCTGGGTCGCTGATCGTGTGGACTAGGCAGGCAGCGCCGGATTTGATTTGAGCGCAATTGGCCTTTGTCAACAGCCAGCAGGTTTGACAGTTTTGTGACCGTCAGAATGACAAGGTTTTACGCACCAATATCTCTACAGGCGGTCGCGCCGAAGGTAGTTACAGAAGTGTAGACGCCTAGCGCACCTACACCGATGATTTTTGGATTTTTCCAAGGTTTTTTTTCTCAAATTACATTGTAATAAATGAATGAATGAATTTGAATTTTTCCTGAGGAACGCTGTTAACATCAAAAGTTTAAAGTCACAGGCAAGTTGTGTTTTGATGCGAACGAATGACAATTGAAAATTTGCCAAAGATTATCGGTCTAGGTGCGTCTAAACTTCTGAAATGAACTCAAGCATGCAATCTTACGTTTTTACGTTTGGTTCGCTTAAACCCATGAAAAATATTGAACTATACAGTGAGCGGTAAACGCACTTCTAACTTAGACATTTTTCATACATTGAAATGGACTAAGTGTAACACTTTTTTTGCTCATCAGCATAGTTTTGAAGCCATAGAGCCGGCTTGAAGGGGGGGGGGGGGGCAAAAATCCGATGACTTTTTTTCTTTTTGTTTTTTGCTCATCAATATAATTAATTCCCGTTTTTGAGCCAGACTTCAAATTCTTGGGGTAGGGCAATTGCCCACCCTGTCCCCCTGAAATGACGCCACTGTTCAATCCTTCTAACACGTACCTTCAAAGCACTCGGAGGGGGTGCGTTTTTTTTAACCCCAATGAACGAGTATATTAATGTGATTTTTGGCCAATGGTACACACGCAGAAAAATATTATTTTTTAAAAATGAACTACAAAGACAATTATTTTAAACTCACTGGAATTCTCAATAATTCTTACAATTGGAAAATAAATTCCTTCAAGAACTACCAGAATGGATACAATAGAAAGTTTTGATGTAATTCACCAAAAAGAGTTGTTAAATATCATTAAGAATTCTGGTATTTTTAATAATACGTTCTGTAATTTTAAAAAAGAAAATGTTTCTCCGTGATATCAGTATATTTCCCAAAAGAATCAATAAAAAATAGACGACTTTTATTAACCTCAAATCTCGAAGCAACACAGATGAACACCCATAGAAAATAACCTCAAGGTTGTATTGGCCTAGAAATTTTTTACATGGAAAAAACGATGGTTAGTTATACTGTCTCCAAGTTTCTATAACGAATCTTTCCTCATTCTACTCTCATATACAACGTCGATGTTTTTCGTCGTGGAAATCGGGACAGGAAATGGGCATTATTCACAAAATAAGGCACCCGAATTAACAAGGTGTAGGCAATCAAGCATGGCGGAGTAGACGAACTGGCTGGTCGGAGGGGTTTATTAGGGGCTTTCATTTTAATGAAACCCTTGAGCGTTTAATCCAAGAATGAAGCCAAGTGTGGATGAATGACTCCACCGGACCTTAACTGGACCGACTCGCGAATCGCGGTGAGCTTTGAACTCGAATTCCTCCCTATCTTCCTCTCTTCCTCTCTTCCTCTCTTCCTCTCTTCCTCACTCCCTCTTTCTCTCTCTCTCTTTCTCTCCTTATCTCCCTCTCTCCCTCTCTCCCTCACTTTCTCTTTCTAGCTCTTCCTTTCACCCTTACTCACTCACTCACTCACTCACTCACTCACTCACTCACTCACTCACTCACTCACTCACTCACTCACTCACTCTCTCTCTCTCTCTCTCTCTCTCTCTCTCTCTCTTTTCTCTCTCTCTCTCTCTCCCTCTCTCTCTCTCTGACTCACTTTTTCTTTCTACCTCTTGCCTCTCTCCCTCCCTCCCTCCCTCCCTCCCTCCCTCCCTCCCTCCCTCCCTCCCTCTCACCCTCTCTCCCTCTCTCCCTCTCTCCCTCTCCCCCCCCTCTCTCTCCCCCTTTCTCTCACTTTCTCTTTCTAGCTCTTCCTTTCACCCTTACTCACTCACTCACTCACTCACTCACTCACTCACTCACTCTCTCTCTCTCTCTCTCTCTCTCTCTCTCTCTCTCTCCTCTCTCTCTCTCTCTCTCTCTCTTTCTGTCTATCTCTATCTCTCCGACTCACTTTTTCTTTCTATCTCTTCCCTCTGTCTCTCTCTCTCTCTCCCTCCTTCCCCCAGCAACTCACTCACACAAACATCCACCCAACCACAGAGACTCTCAGAACTGGTACATACAAGCGTTTAAAGTTCAGCGTGAATATATGTATACACTGCTTATGTACCACGATTAGCCACACAAAATGCATAGGCCTGTACTATCGCGACAAACTATAGGAAAGATTTAATCACCAGTTGTTCCCGAGCTTACGTCTGCTCGCTGCGCCGTGATTATTCGCTCACAGAGAGTGTAGGCAACCTGCAATCCACCTCAGTGTCGCTTCTTGTGGGCTCGGCTACGGTTCTTCAACTGTTTTTTTTTTTTTTTTTTTTTTTTAAATATATTTTTTCACTCTCCCAGAAGTTTCCGAGTTAGTTTGCTTTCAGTTTATAAATATTTGTTTTCATTATATAACCCTCATTAGCCCGGCGAAACGAAGTAAGAGAAAGAAAATAGGAGGGAGAGAATTCAGTGTGTTTGTCATTTTATTTTCTTCCCTTGTTTTTAAGGTGAGCGGTTTAGTTGGGTTTATTGCTTTCGATAGGATTAAAGGTAGATTCAAGATAAGCGCTTAGGAATAAAAGAGTGCAAACAAAAGAGAAAAAAGCCTTTTTTTTTATCGCGAGCATACAAAACAAAATAATCTGTTTGTAAAAATTATGTAGACAAATAGAATAAAGCTATAGTCTCTTTGAGCAGAGCTATAGGCAGCTTACAGCTTTAAATGGAATAAACAAGTTGAGATTTCTAACGCTATTGTGTTCGAATTCATTGTTAAATAGAAGCAACCTGAATTCACCAGACTTCATTCAAAACAACCCCTCAACTGGAACTTCTTATATACGAATATGATTTAATATTTCTCGCAGTTACCCTTTAATTTTAAATTCACGCAGTTTGACAACACGAACTTATAGGCTTTAAAGGGATTCGGCAGAGATGAACAGATATATAGATCTTACCAAAAAAAAGCTTGCAAGTGTATTGTCGTGGCAACAGGCACCCCCGAGTTTACGGAGATCAGTATAGTATTGGAAAGTCAGATTTTTCGATTGGAAAGTTCAGTTTTTAGATATCTTAATTGACCATGCGAATTTTTCTGTGGCGATGCTCATAAATACTTTTTGCTCGCAACGAATTTGCCCATGAAAAGGGACATTAAAAAAAAAATTAATTGACATAATTTTGAAATAATTAATCAGAACTTGTTTTTCTATCTAAAAAAACGCCGATTGAAACCATGGAGAAAATCTAACTTGTGTCTATCACCCAACTGTAGGCGACTGTTGGGTGTTGTTTCGACAAGTCCCGACCAAAAGGGAGCTAGGAAATTTTGGACTCAACTCACAAAAGTTTTGCGCTAGTTAGCCACTTTTAAACATTTGCACTTTCCTTTAAAATCACTTTTCCACTGAATTAATTTCAATTTTCAATGGGTCCGTTGCAAACTTTTGCTACAGCAATTAAGAGTGTATAATCTAATGTAAAATCGCCTGAAAAGTCTATTGGTGGCATCAGAAAGTCATAAAATGCAATAACAAACTCACAAGAGGTGTTTAATCAAATCCAAGATGGCGGAGAAATATCGAGCAGTTTGTATGCATGCACCATAAACATCCAAGGATAGCCAACCTCACAATATCGATCACAACCAATCACAACGTAAACAAACAAATAAACTCTACCTCCAGTGAGGTTGTCAAAGTTGCTCATCCTTGAATGTTCATGGTGCTTGCATGCATACAGGTTGCTCGATATTTCTCCGCCATATTGGATTTCATTAAACGCCTCTTGTGAGTTTATTATTGCATTCTATGACTTTCTGATGCCACCAATGGACTTTTTTCAGGCGATTTTACATTGAATTAAACACTCTTAATCGTTGTAGCAAAAGTTTGGAACAGACCCATTTAAGATGAAAAAATGTGAAGCAAACAAACCAGAATCAGATCGTTTATGCTGCCTCACTTTGACACAGGACCAGTGGCGTCGCGTGCCATCTGGCAACAATGCAACTGCTCCATTTAAACTAATTAAATATATCGAATTTTCCTTGTGCACTGTGCACCCCCTGAATTCGATATTTTACATGCGTTTAAATGGATAGAATACATTGTTGCCAAATTGCACGCGACGCCACTGCATCGGACTTATAACATGTATGAACCCCTCTATCGCTACAGCTCGCTGATTCTAAATCGTCTCGATTTTAGTAATTTATTAGCAACATTGGCTTTTCTTTTGAGGTCGCATTGGATTTTGAACTGACCCAAATGCTAATCCCGACTTCGGTACTTGAAATAATAAACTGTAGGGAACACCCTACGAATACTTTCTCCCTCCATTTTTATCTGGGGGGGGAACCCCAGACCTCCCTTAAGAATTCTGGGGGAGACCCCCACGCCCTAAATTGATTTTTTAAACGGTCTGAAGGGTTATTTTGCTGAACCATGACGGGTTACTTTTACTGTGGGCTGGTTGTCGAATGTTTTTATGAATTTTCTTCCAAATCCAAAGATATAATATTGAAATATTTAAATTTTTCTCTTTTTTGACCCATTTTCCCCATTGATTTTAATGGAAACCATTTTTCATCCATAACTAACCTAAAAATTAAAATTTTAAAAAAACAAAAAAAGTCTCTCTGGGGAATGTTAAAAGCAACATCTCTGCAAATTTTGGATGCATATCCATCAATCGGATCAATAGTTCAAAAGTTATGTTGGGTTTCACGTTCATGACTACAGACAGACAGACGCCACAGAAATTGTGTGCATTTACTCCTCTCTACCGCATATGGCTAATAAATATTGAAATATCATGGATGGATGTTATTTAGGATAGTATTAGCTGCACGATAAGAGCCAATTATTTTATAATTATCATGATTGACTTAGTCGCCGTGGGCCAAGTAATGAAACTAAATGCATCAAAAATCTCTGCGCCATTGCAATACTTTCTCAATTTTTCTAATGTCATTAGAGTGAGAAAGTAAAAAGTAAGACAGGGAAAATGTGAATCCATGCGCCTTCTTTTCTATGTGTATGCATTTCTGCGAATTTCCTTTGGTAAGCATCGGGGGGGGGGGGGGGGAGATTGAACATCGTCCAACGATCGGCGGACATTAAATTGGATGAAATTGGTTGGCGGTCGCTCGGCGCAAAGGTCTAGTGATGGGTGGTGAGCAGGGCTGGTGGGATCCAAGCCGTAACTTGTTATCGTCAAGCGGCTTGGCTTCCCCTTGCCTTGCCTCGTTTCAAATAACCACTTTTCGTTACCTACCGCGTAATTTTCCAATATCTTCATGCCTGGATGAAATAGCCCAGTTGTCAAGTTTGAGTTTACAAGATAATTTTTTTTTTTTTTTTTTTTTTTTTTTTTTTTTTTTTTTTTTTTTTTTATACATACAAGGTGACAAATTGCACGGAAAAAAAGATTCGTGAAAATAACCATAAAGGATACCTGATTTTGGCACCTGCTAGATGTTATGGTAAACTTAACCAGAAGTATGGTACATTTACCGATACTTTCAATAAATTCGACATGCAATCAGGTAACCCTAGATTCTAGTCAAAACATAGTATACCTCTGGTTATTGCCATAACATCTAGCCGGTGCCAAAATCAGGTATCCGTATGGTTATTTTTACCGTAGTTTTTTTTTTCCGTGTGTCGCCCATCTGACAAATTGGCGTTAGTCGGTTCTTGGAAAAAATGTCGGCTAAAAAATGTCCAAGACCAAAAATGTTCAAATAAATGTATCCAAAGCCTTAAAGTCCAAAAAATTTACTCCAGCTACAAAAATGTCCATGTGCCACAGAGAAATTTGGACGTGCTCCAGACACAAACTTTCCATGTTCTAGACACGAATGTACACACCAGTACGGGAACGAGTTCTGAGCGCAATCTATTTAGGTTGAGTTTGCGTCTGAAACGCATCCTGTCGTGTCCAGAACCTGAAATGTTTGTGCTTTGAGCACGTTACGTGCTGGTGTGTATATAGATCGTGTCTGGAGCACGCATCCTTTTCTTTCTTAGTGTGAAAAAAATTCCAGCGCACTTTTTGTGCAATGAAATAAAAGTTCCAAATCAGTTTTCGTCCAATACAGTTTTTTTCAAGATAAAAAAAAGAACAACAATGGGTCTGTTGTTTGCTATTTGTATTTTGCTATAGTGTTATGGAGGGTTATTCGGGTGTAAAGTCGCGTGAAAATCACATTGAGAGCATCAAATGGTTTCAAAATCTACTCATAAACCCACAAATCACACAATGGGGGGGGGGGGGTACCCAAAGAATCTTTTCGGAAAATTTTGTTATGCTGGTTGCATACTTGCCATTTCGAATGCTAATAAGCACACTCTGCACATCATGACTTGGGTTTATTTTGCGTGGGTTTTATTTGATCTTTGCTGTAATTGAAGATGAGGATGTGTCCTCTAATATCTGACTATGCTGAGAGAATTTTTTTTCTAATCCAATAAGGTGTATTTCGTTTGTGTTAAAGAAACTGCAGAGCGAAATATTAAGTACGGGGGAATTCCTTTAACCCAAGGAAAATGTCTGCTGCTACAAGTAAAAGATTCCTTGTTGTGACAGTGATTCTCCTTCATTGCAATCAGAAATTCAAACTTCACTTCGCGCAAGGAAAACTGTCACAAGTTAAACGTGTTTCCTTGTTTTTAACCCTTTAATGACCAGGTTAGTTCAAGAGAACACCACTCCTCCGTTTATACGCAATGAGCTGTAACTTTAGAGTGGCACATCAAGGAAAGTTCCGCTGGTTCATTGTTGTCACCTAGGGCGCCACCATCTTGCTGTAAAAATCGATTTTGAGGTTAAGTTTTGTAGGTTGTTTCCGGTTGTTTCGTAAACAAACTCGGGCATCGCCGGAAACGGCCTTCAAAATTTAACCTCAAACCTTGGAATCTGCCGTCCAAATTTCCGCCAAATTCCGAACGACCTACAAAATTTAACCTCAAACCTTGGAATCTGCCGTCCGAATTCCGCTTTTTCCCGGGATTCCTTCTACCCTGTGTGGCACAAGGTGGACCAGCCCGCTTTTACTCTAAAGTTATAGCTCATTGTTTATACGGGGAAGGTAGTTAGTTAACTGTTTTCGTACTCGGTAGTGTTGGAATTGCCTATCCCACGAATTGAAGGCTCCTGATGAGACCTTATCTTGTAGTGTTTTGATCTATATTTACGTTTATTCGGAATGAGGACTGGAACAATGCGTAATAGACAAGAGGAGGAAACCCGAGTATACTCGGGCCTGGTCCATAAGGGGTTAAAGAAGTTATTTCTCTCAGTGTAAAACAACCTGATTTAACTCTTTAATTAACTACATCAGTTATAGGTACGAACCCGTTGTAATTTTCCCACGCTGAGTTGGCATCGGATATGTTATAGTATGATTGACATTGCTCCGTAAACAATCTCTGAAATACAAAGCGGCACAGCCTCTCTCTCTCCTTCTTCAACTTCCTGAAACATGGGTAAGGGAGATTGCAAATCAAGTCAACTATTTCAGTTAGAAAGTTTCATTTGGTTATTTTTGCATATAAAAGAAACAAAGTTGGTAGAATGACAAAACGTGTTTTGCAGCAATATTTTTCCTCCATTTAAAAATATGTACATAGAGGCAAAGATATTATATACTAAATAGATACCGAATGCCTTGGAAAAAAACGGTCCCGATTTCTGTAAGTATGCAACCTATAGGCAAACATTTCCAAACAGTGATGAACAATGGACGTCTCCATGAGGAGAGAGAGAGAGAAAGAGAGAGAGAGAGAGAGAGAGAGAGAGAGAGAGAGAGAGAGAGAGAGAGAGAGAGAGAGAGAGAGAGAGTTGCCTAAGCGCAAAACACGCTGCCTACGTGGCCGGCGAATCTTCCAATTTGTGTACCCCCTAGCAGGTCCATTTTCCCCGCCTGAAGTAGGGCCTCATTCAGTATCTATATTTATATAGTATATAATATCTTTGCATAGAGGAGCCGATTTTTGAGGAAGCTCTGATCCATCATAGAATCGATTGCGCTTTCGATATATCGTATTAACCTCAAAGTTAGTTCGTGTTTCAAACACTATTCTACACTGCGGCAGCGCTCGGCACGCAGCACACAACACAAGCATAGCCAGAGTGTCAAAAGTGGGGGGGGGGCTTTCGAAAAGCGCTGATCCTTTTATTTTTATTTTTTTTTGGTGGCTTATTCTTATTTAAAAAGGGGACAGATGCAAGTGTCTGAAATTTCGTGTTTTTTTATGAAGAAAATGAAAGTACTGGATGAGCAGAGAACAAATATGCCTTTGGTTTCTAATTAAGTTCCATTGTTTCGGAGATGAGATTTTGGCCCATAATACATTGTTTCAAAAGGGGATTCCGCGAAGTCAAGTCACTACGCTCACGATTTTTTACAACTTTACACGTGTGTGTCTCTAAAACCGGGACACTTTGGAAAAAATCAAAGACGCCATTGTTCTCAGCTCATCAAGTACTATCATTTTCTTTATAAAAACACACCATTTAAGACCCTTGCAACTGCCTCATTCAACCAAAAAATTTAGACATACTTAGAGCCGATTTTCTTCTGTTGATTTCCGTAGTTTGTGGCTAGGAATGACACGTTTTTTAGTTGGTAGCAACCATATGAGGAAACATTAATTGAAGCCACTGTTGCCATAACTGTTTTTTACAGAAAAAATGTGGAGGGATTTCGAGGCTTAGAAAAAGTGGGGGGATTCAGCTCCCCAAAAGCCTCATAAATGCTACGCCCATGGCAGACAAACAAATTCTTTAAACAGTGCTGTCGGATGTACGTGACATAAAATATTCTCATTTTTCAGATAATTTGCTCTAAAGTTTGTATTTTTTTTTTTATACCAAATTTGGCAGCACTGATCTAAGCGCCACGAAACTTTTGGGTCACGGTTTCCTCTAGGCAATTTTGCTTTCACTTTTCTAAAATCTGTATTCTAAAGTCATGCAGACTGCAGACAACCCCATCAGGCATTCACTTGAACTTTTTACTTTTTTTATTTTGTAACTTGGGAAACACTATCGTCCACGTCAGTGAAAAGTTTTTTCCCTCTCTCTTTCTTCCTTCCTTCCTTCCTTCCTTCTTCTCTCTTATCTCTTTATCTCTCTCTCTCTCCCTCTCTCTCTCTCTCTCCCTCCCTCTCTCTCTCCCCCTTTCCGTTAAGCTGCGCGGTTGTTTTCGCCTATTGAAGGAAAGACTCGATCCCATCCAGGGGAATCTGTTGCGCACGAAGCTGCCTTTCAACATTAAGATGAATCAGGGATCATGTTCTCATCAATCAATTTGCGAGTTCGAAATTCCCGCTTTTAAGAATACATGGTACCGATAACCGACTCCATTATTCGAGCAAAAGAAAGGGTAAAAGAGGTGACTTCTTTGAACTCAGCGAAGAGAGTCGGAGACCTTTTAGAGCTTCAAAAGATTAACTTCCATCGGTAGAAAGAGCGTATTCCACGGGCTTTCAGAGAAAACTTGTTGAGTTTATTGTTAATGTATGCCGCAACAAAATTCCAGAGGTTCTTTTAACTCTCTTTCCAAACTCTAAATATCTCCTTTGAAAATATCCTCTTTGTGTGAGCTTATTCAAGATGGAATCCACCTCGAACTTCCCTTGAAAATTTGCCAAGATATTTCATAATTTTCTAGACGATTTTTGCAACTCTTTAGTTTGATGTAAAACTTCTACAAACTCTGGAATTAAAGTGAAACCATCTAAATAGTCATTGACTTGTGTCGCCTCTTTTAAACAGTGTCTATTGTACTAAGTTGTATAACCGTTGGGAATAAAGGAATCTAAATTTGGAGTAAAATAATCTATTTTGAAGCCAAATAAAAAAATTAAAATAAAAGCATTTAGCATACAGCATACTTTTATGGATAGTTTCATCGCTGATATGGTGACGTAATGTTCTTTATGTAACAGAAGAAAATTCAGCGTGGACAGGGGTGTGCCGAGGGGGGGGGGGCATGTGGGTACCCTTGCCCCGGGCGGCCTGCTCCGAGGGCAGCAAATTCAGTGTTTAACAAGCAAACAAACAAAAAAAAAAAAAAAAAAAAAAAAAAAAAAAAAAAAAAGGTCGCCAAATTTACAATTTTGTTCGCGGAGGGCGGCATTGCAATCATTACATTCTTGCCCCCCCTTTTTGGAAACCACGGCACGCCTCTGAGCGTTGGCTTCCTTGCTCTGTCAAAACACCATAAAATAAATGTTCAACATCTTATCAAATGCATAAAAAGTAAAATTTTAGAGAGAAAAAACACATTCTCTAAAGCAGTAGTAAAAGTTTGCAATAGACCCTTTATAACTAGAAATGTGTGTTTTCGCTTTGATTTCCTTGCAATAGGGTTCTTGCAAACTTTTGCTTTAGGGGATTGAAGAGTTGATTCTTGCATAAAAACCTGTTAAGCCCGTGCCACACCTGAGCGAACGCGAACGCTGGTTCGCGTTCGCGTTCGCTCTCGTGTGGAGTAACTTTCGACGCGACGCTACGTATCCTGCACGGAACATCTTCCCTCTTTTGTCCATTTTTAATCCATGTAGTTTATGTTATTTTTTCCCCAAAAACGTGACCATTTTATAGTCAAAGCTATTAGAAACCTATCCTCTTATTTCTTCTGATATTTATAATGTCATAGATTTCTAAATAAAGAAAGTGGAGCGTCACTTGGTTTATTATGTTAATTATGGTTCTGAATTATTACAAAAAATACAAAAAAATAGTTTTTTAGCAGCCTAAACGATGGACGAACATTCATTGGTTAATATCTACCCATTGCATCAGTAAAAGTCACCTATCAATGATTAAACACCTTGAATCCCTTGCGAAATGTCGAAACGTTCGCGAACGCGTTCGCCTGCGAATCCGTTACGAACGTTCGCGTTCGTGTTCGCTCTAGTGTGGCCACTTGCATTGAAATACATGACGCGGATTTTTTTCGTAGCGTTCACGTTCACGTTCGTGTTCGCGTTCGCGTTCGCGTTCGCGTTCGCTTAGGTGTGGCACGGGCTTAAAAATGACGATGAGTCTAGGACACTAAAAAATCACAAAATTCATTATCAGAATCGGGCTTAGTGGCGGAGAGACGCAGTTATCATGGGAGATTCCTGTCTAAATTGAGACATATCTCTACGCGTTTCCGTAGAGAAAGTGACATAATAGACAGGAATCTCCCATGTTACGTGCGTTCAGCCACCATTAAACTTGCCGTTATAGCAGTTACGAGAGTCTATTACTGAATTTTAGACTTCCTCTGTCTGATTTTTGTGATTTTCGCTGGTTTTTACATCACATTGGACTATTAATTTGCTCACAGCAAAAGTTTGCAAGAGCCCCCCTTCGGACTCGGCATGTCTTTTTTAATTTTATATATTTTCAGAAACGCAATATAGTTTCTCAAATCTTCTCTTTATTCTGCGCAAAACTCTTAAGAACGCTCATATTATAGGTCTTTCGTTGGGCAATAAAATATCATGAATATTAAAGTAAATCCTTCAAAATAAGAGTTCATTGGGTACAAGGGAGAGGAATAAAAAGGGGATATGGTAACTTGCAAGATGAGCAGACAGAAAGGAAGATGAGAGAGGAGTGAGAGAAAAGAGCGTGAATTGAGGAAAGGGGGGGGGGGTATTCTGTAGGTTGCCAGGGTAGATAGGCAACATGCAATAGAGAGGTGTGTGGCGAGGAACCGCTCGGGAATTGTCAATCTTATGATACCGCATCTGAATAAAACATTAGACTCGGCGGCCCGCCGCAAAATAGGACGATCCTTTTAAAACAGTTGGACCATTATAGTTTGATATTCTCATTATAGTACGACAGAAAACGCCGGTCCCGTGAGAAAATCTCCACATTTCGAAATAAATCAATGGTATTTGTTCATCTTTGGTAATTCGAATTTTTTATCGGCTTACCGTCGCTGATCACCTCCATACGATTTGTTTTGTGGCCATGCGTAAAAACACAAAAATGTTCTATCGTTCGAAATTTAGGGTTGAATTTTTACGGTCTCTACAAGTGGAAAATTAGTGACGTTCAGTGGCATCGCGTGCCATCTGGCAACAATACAACTGCTCCATTTAAACTCATTAAATATATCGAAATTTCCTTGTGCACTGTGAACCCTCTGAATTCGATATTTTACATGAGTTTAAATGGATTGAATACATTGTTTCCGAATTGCACGCGACTCCACTATGGTGACGTTAGAAGTCCATAATTCGAACATGCAGTCTCTATACTTGAGTTCCGGAATCAGCAGTGGCGTCGCGTGCCATCTGGCAACAATGCAACTGCTCCATTTAAACTCATTAAATATATCGAAATTTCATTGTGCACTGTGAACCCTCTGAATTCGATATTTTACATGAGTTTAAATGGATAGAATACATTGTTGCCAAATTGCACGCGACGCCACTGGGAATCAGGGAAAGAATATGTGATGACGGTCGCTCGGTGGAACTCACTCGAGCTCAAACTAATACCAAGCAGCCTTCTTTGGTGAATAAAACCAAGATAATGGTAAAAAGGTCGCATTAAAGTCTCTTGATGAAATTGTACAGGAAGAGTACAGACACGAGCTCAACGAGTTCTAATTCGTCGTTGGTTTTAGGCTTTCACGGATGGCCGGACGCAAGCAGGAGTTGACGACACCGAAAACTCCACAAAAAAGAGTCGATGAGTCGAGGAATGTATTGGGAATGGATCGGAATGCCGGCAAATCCGCCTGTCTACCATTGGTCCGCTGTCGAACTTAACCTTCGAATGCGTTCACGCGGTAGACTTCTCTCAAATGCATAAAGCGTCGTGTCGGTACTATGCTCCCCTTATAAAATTTTCATCCAGGAACTCTAGGTCGCATATGTCTCACGATCAGGGGGTGTAGCCAGAAATTTTTCGAGGGGGTCTACTGTCTAGAAGTAGTCAAGGAGGCTCTTGGGTTCTAGGGTCAAAAATCTGTCACGATTTCCTAGAAAACGAGAGGAATCCCCCTTTTTCAAAAAAAGTAGCTGCACGGAGAAGCTGGTCAAGTCAATTTTTTGACATTAGCTGCAAATCGTATCTGAGTACTTTTGAAAACTAAAAGTAATTAGCATTCTTTTGAAACAGTTTTATGTCTCGGCTCCATAAGCCGCAATGTTAATTTGGTTCATACCCTCAAGGGGGGAAGCCCAGCCAATGACAGTAACCGGCTTCAAATCTCGCCGCTAGGGGCCAGTCTTCTTACTCTATAATGTCTTTGCTCGGGACCAAACATTTTTTGGTCCCTGGCCTCTCTTTCTTTGTAAGAGTTCAACGCTGAATGATATTCATTCCTCTCCTCTGTGCGCCTGGAAGTACCGCCACCCGCCACACAGTCATCCATTTCTGTGTCCGACCCGCGACGTACCCTGTACGACCCCTCTATCCCCCGTCTCTCCTACTATCCCCCTTGCGCTCTATCTTCCTGCTCTTCTTTCATTTTAATTCTGCATGATTCTCTGAATCTGCACTTATATATCCCCCGACCGACATCGCAGCATCACCTTATGTATATATACACATACAAAAAGAGAGGGAATAGTGAAAAGAGGATAGGTTAGGGGGATAAGGGCTCGGGGAAAAAAAAGATAGCCTTTGATGAAGATTGTTCGTTTATGTTTCGAGGAAAAGTCTATTACCCGGAGAAGGCGTGAGAGAGAATAGGTACACAGGACGACGTCACATTTCACATCCAGCGCTGAGATTCCATAACATTTCTCCACGTTTCTCTCCGGTTGGTTACTTGATGAAAAGAAAAAAAAATCGTCGTATTTGTGTGTGTGTGTGTGTTTGTTTGAGGTTACATACGCTAGTGTGCGTCTGTTCACTTTATTCAAGCCTCGTCGTCATGTCTGAGTGTTCTTTGTAGTTGTCCTGTGTGAGTATAGTAAAAAAAAGAAGATTCGAAAATACCCTTAGTTCACTCATCAACAAAGACTACGAATGAGTAAACCAACCATAGTGGCGTGCACAAGAGGAAGGAAAAGGAGGCATGGCAATGTGGCAACTATGCTATATCCCCATTTGAATGTAAAAAAGTGAATTTTCGCGACGAATGTATCCAACGAAATTATACAAAATAATTGCCAACCTATGCGTGACAACAGTGGATGACACGAAACTGGTTTGTGTTTTTTGAACTTTTTCGGTGTTTTCAGTCATCGATGGCATCAATTCGATTTTGAAGTCAAGCCTGGAGGTGGTTTCAAAATCGAATTGATGCCATCGATGCCCCGAAAACACATCTAAAAACACAATTGAGCTTCCTCGAATATGTAGGTTAGGTTGATATTGTAAATCATATTCGATCGCGAAAATTCGCTTAGAGAAACAATCGATTCTTGCGAGGGGCGAAGTCCTATTATACTGATCGATTGTTTCTTATAATTAAAATGAGAAGAATAACCATTTGTTTTCCAGGTTGCTGGATCCACCTTTGAGGGGGGGGGGGGCTCAGGGGGCTCGAGCCTCCACCAGACCACCGATTTTTTTTTTTTTTTTTGGGGCAGTGTGAAGGGAAAGCATTTTCAGTTGAACGCTCTTCTGCAAAAAGTCCTCTTAGCATACCAAAAATCCTGCGTACGCCACTAAAAAGTTTGTACAAAGTTGATTTGTGAATGTCTGCATTTCGGTGTGTTCCTCGCCGTTTATCCGGAAACGGGCGACTATTGCACACTTTTGCTGCACGCGATTTAATTGTCGATTCTGGGGTAAAAACCTCAAAATATAACGATGGTAGCACTATAAAAACTAGCAAAATCCACTCCTAAACTCAATAAACGCTTTTATTTGCGTGCGTGTAATGGTGGCAGGCATAGGGCAGTAATAATGAGATTCCTATCTTAATTTCGTCATTCTCTCTCTATGCTGACAGCAGAGGCGGACTGGTTCCGAGATTCGGACCGGGACACACACTTTTGAATCGGCCGCGATGTAGGGGGTATATTGACCGTACCGTACCGTTTTAGTATACCTTCAGAATTGAAGGCGCATGTATGAAAGAAAGACATGGTTTCACAATCGAAATGCGGGGTCTTCCGGGAGGAGCGTTTTTATCGGATATCTGCTGGTGCTGTGCTTCGACAATCGACATTATTACGTATGGTCATCGTATGTAGTAAGTACATAGTAGGTACAGTCGTACCCTCTCCTTATTTTTCCCCTCTCTGATCGAAACACACGACCTGGGAATCCTGGGATCTAATAAAGCTGGTCTGTTCTATGAGGTCGTTCATTTCTCTCTTTACTCCTCCATTTTTTATAATATTTGTCTTTCTCAATTATTTCCTCTTTATCTTTCCTCCCTTTCTTTATCTTTCATTCGTATCACGGCCCGGCCGACTCAAATTGGGCCGCAGCCCACCGGGAAATTTTCCGGTTTCCCGGTAGGCCAGTCCGCCTCTGGCTGACAGGGCTGATTCACAGAGTATAATTAATCATCAGAAAAGTGATCCACATCCGATTAATGGTACTGAAACACCTGGTGACACTGGTGTCACTTGAAAGTCGTCTCTTATTGATCCATTTTTCGTAAGAACGGCACCACTGACAGACACCCAAAATTTCTAAATTTTTTTGCTACAAATGCTCAATTTGTCGAACTTAGGAGGCATATTGCAATGCTTATAACATCGAAATAACAGAACTTGGCAGTAATTTTAAGTCCAAACTAACTTACTTTCTCTTTTCAGATCAGGGCATCAGCCTAGAGGGGTGTCTGTCACTGGTGCCATTCTTAGGGGTTGTCCGTAACTGGTGTTTTCACCTTACTGCCCTAAGCCACCATTACGCTCGCGCAAAGAAAAGCGTTTATTGAGTTTAGGGGTGGATTTTGGAAGTTTTTATTGCTGTCATCGTTAACCCTTTATGGGCTAAGCCCGAGTATACTCGTTTTTCTACTCTAGTCTATTTCACATTGATTCGGTCTTCATTTCAGATAAACGGAAATCTAGATGAAAACATTACAATAGATAAGGTTTCGTCAGGCGCCTTAAATTCATCGTATAGGCAGTTCCAACTCCATCAAGTACGAACAGTTAACTGCCTTCCCCGTAGAAACGGAGGAGCGGTGTTCTCTTGAACTAACCTGTTTCTTAAAGGGTTAATTTTGGAGGTTTTTACACAAGAATCGACTATTAAATCGCTCCTTGCACAGGTGTGCAACAGTCTCATTCGGTAGCTTTCGTACTTCACTAGCTTGTGGTCGTTATGGTATGCGCGGCTCAGATTATTTAAAGTTGCGATGTAGGTATTATTGCGCTTGAAAAATTGAAGACTCGCAACTCCAGCCGCGTTGGGGAAGCTCATAAAAGACTTGTGAATAAAGACTGCATTTTTAAAACGGAAAAGCCACGAGCATAGCTCTTCCCCCTGCAGTCTGCAGCCCGTCTCCATTTTGGTTGAGGAGTTGGTTTTGAGTCAGCCGGAGAGAAATACCCCTTCCCCCTTTTTTCAGAGCCTTTCTCTGCCTCAAGCATACATTTAATACAATACAATGTACATAACCGCACTTCGTTAGAAGAAGAAGAAGAAGAAAACAAGTGATAGTGAATAAATAAAACCTTCATCCTATAGAAGAGGTCGTTTCAGAAGTGTAGGAGAACCTAGACCGATAATAATCTTTGGAATTGTTCACCATTTATTTATCATGTTACAAAATAAAACTGAATGAAAATGAATTTAAGCGTTGGCTTTTCATTTATAAGAAAGCTTTAAAATCAAAAGTTGAAAGGCGGAGGCAAGTTTTATGTTGATTTGAAGCAGTGGCGGCTCGTGTAATTTGGCAATCGTGCTTATTTGACATTTAAACCTATGTAAAAGTATCTATATTTTGGGGGGTGCACTGAAGGTTCTGAAGAACGATTGTTTTTCATAGGTTTAAATGGAAAGGATACGTTGTTGCCACATTGCACGAGCCGCCACTGATTTGAAGGAATTGAAATTGGAAATTCGCCAAAGATTATGGTCTAGGAGCGCCTACACTTCAAATACGAGCTCTATTGGAACCAAAGTTGCTTGCTGGCTTTAAGGTATTCCAGACTTTGCTCATCTTGGATACTTTTCTGGCTGGTCGATCGTGTAATTTATCGTTAAATCGAATTTTGAGACTGTCTATGGTTGACGTTATAGGTATTGGCCGAGCATTATAAGACTTGGTTGTTGCTACATAGTAAACGTCGTTAAAGTCGTTAATTATGCCAGCGATCCAATGTGTAGCCGTCACGATATGAGAATCTTTGCGATGGTTACTACAGCAACAGGCTTCCTAATGAGAAAGAATCGATTCTTGAAGAGGCCATGACCCTTTTACAAATCGATTGTTTCTCATGCGTTCAAACAGGAAGAATGCACAATTGTCAGATTGCTAGATCCATCCATGTCGTAGACGATCTGAGCGTGAAAGTATGTGTAATTGACCAGCTTGCAAGTCTTGAGGACTGCATAAGTTTCAGTAGTAATCTTCTTCATGACGACTCAAAAGGTGATATACTTAAATAAAATGTATATACTTTTTATAACTTTCCTTTTTCGTTTTACATCTATCATCAGGTTATTTTCAAGATGCTCGGCTCTCCAAAAAATCAAAAATTGACGGATGACTGTTGACAAGTGAATGATTCCTAGGTATAATTCCAAGAAAATTACGATGATCACATTTTATTAGCGATTGCGCAAAGGTTTTGCGTAGAATTGGGAACGATCCCATCTGTTCGCGTGTATTTCAACTTTTTAGCGTTGCGTCCTTGCGTAGCTTTGCGTCTCATTGGAAACCAGGCTTTAGTTTGGAGGAAATATTGTCAACTTTGGGGAAATTTGTACCAAAACATTGTGGGAATATTCGTCTAATTTAAAATCTTTTTCAACGTTCAGTCAGAATTTCCTCAAAGTTGACGTAATATTTCCCCAATTATATTATCTTTGAAATCAGACGCAAACTTTGGGGAAACAGTCTCAACTTATGTTATCTTTTTCCATGTGCATGGCTTTGATCAAACTTCAAAAGTGTTGAAGTCATGAGAGACAAGTAAACAGCTCATGGCCCCGATGTCAAGTTACTCATGCATCCTACTTTGATAGTATCAAACAAGAATGCTGCCTGAGAAAGTATCAATTTCCTGGCGAAGTCGTTATATTAACACACTTTCTTTAAGTGTATTGAAAAATTTATGAACTTTCGACAGCATAACATTTTTTCTATCTGAAGAGCAAATGTTTCCTCTGATTAAAAATTCCTGTCGACGTACGACAAATTGCAATTATTAAACCCCCCCCCTCCCAAATAGGTAACACCCATGATTCATTGTTCCATACTTCTCATTATTCTTCGGACTCAAGGAGTGAGTTTCCTATCATAAACTCTAAAATAAAATGATAGAAATTATACCATGCGCCAAACTTTGTTAAGCGTAATCTCGACTTTTATATCCGGCTGTCAAGTGATCAGTGATCAAAGACCTTTGCGCTGGCCATTGCCGCGCATATCTTAACTGTAATCTTAGTTCTTGAGTTGAGATCTTTTTATACACCACTTGAAGACTCAACATGGATCGCATGCGCTAAGTTTTAACCACACAAAATCTTACCTCTAGAGTCGAGATTTTGTTTATCCCACTTGTTGAAACTGACAAGACAATAACATGGTCACTATGACTAATGGCTCAAGTGGAATACTCAATTATGCGTTAGTCAATAAGAGTTGCTCCCGCATAAATAGAGTTTATTTTAATGTTAGCGGTCTCAGTTCTTATTCGAGGCAGCTCGAAAGTAAACTTGGTGTTTTCTCTCGGGTTTTTTTTCACTCATTCTAAATTTTATAAAAAACTCCCGAAAGCCGCATTATCTGGTCCGCTACCCACTGGAGCATGTTCTACTAGGAAAAAAGGTTGGTTAATTTTAAAACTTAAAATAAGTATCACTATTTTGAATTGGTATCATTAAAATTTATCGTTCAAAAGTTTTATTCCGCAATCAAAATACTTTTAAGATTTAAAAAAAAAAAAAAAAAAAAAAAAAAAAAAAAAAAAAAAAAAACTTTTAAATTATATGTATATTCCTGTTAATCCTTAAGTATCAAGTTTATTTCGTCAACTCGGCACAGGCTCGTTCCTGCTCGGCTGCATTCGTTTTTGCCTATATCATAAATCGAAGGCGCTGAAAATGGCATATCCTGTTGGGAATGGATGTCCTCTTTTCAACGCTCTTTTATTTTCGACGTGATGAATCAGTAGCTTAACGAGGAATTCTGTATCTCGCTCTTTTCACAATTGAAACACGTATGTTAGAAAAGGCTATAGATAAGGGAATGAAACCTACTCTTTCTATCCTTTTTCTACTTATACATCTAAAGGGAAACTGAGAGAGATAAAAGAGATTATCACCTTTACATCGGGTTTCCCTATCTCAATAAACTCCATCCTCACGAGGTGTTCTAGCGACACCACACAAAAAGGAGAAGTAGCATCCAATCGCGCCGTAAGATTTAGGCGGTATTGATCGCCATTACGGTCTTCTCACGTTTAAAATGTTGAAATTTTATGAGTATAGTAGTTGATTTCGTGACTTTTTAGTGCGCTTATGGTCATATTTTTATAGGGTTTTACCCTATAAGTAACTATAAATAAGCGCGGAGCAAAAGTTTTCAACAGCTTCATTGAGACCGACGAAAGTCACTGGAAAATTTTAAAATAAAACCTAAAAAAGGCCGAAATCTTTGATTTTTTGATGACTTTTTTCCGCCACTGTTTTTTGACCACCTTTATTCGATCTCACACAGTGGCGTCACGTGCAGTATGGCAACGCTGCATTAAAAAAAAAATCGAACTATTGGAGATGCACAATGCTCTCCCTCAAGTCGATATTTTATATGAATTTAAATGAAAAAATTGCAACGCTGCCATACTGCATGTGACGCCCTGATCTCACAATCAGACCATAATATACAGATGGAAGGTGGAATCATATTTATCATTCACGGAAAAAAAAGATTAGTGAAAATAACCATACGGATACCTGATTTTGGCACCTGCTAGATGTTATGGTAAACTTGACCAGAGGTATGGTACATTTACCGATACTTTGAGTAAATTCGACATGCAATCAGGTAAAATCACCTAGTACCTCGTCAAAACATAGTATACTTTTGGTTAACATTACCATAACATCTAGCCGGTGGCAAAATCAGGTACCCGTATGGTTGTTTTCACCGTAGTTTTTTTTCCTTGTTTATTTTGTTCAAATGTGGTTTCTTTTCCTATGCATAAGTGTAGATGAGCAATTTATTTTGTTTTTCTATGCCTAGGTGCTAGTTTAAGACATATTAAACAAACAAAAAGCTGACAAAATGGGTTGCAGCATTTTATTTGTGGCTGTCCTGATGCTGTCGGGATGTTTTTCCGCCTTGGCAGCCGGGACTGCAAAGAAATGGTGGCAAAATGCCATTATCTATGAAATCTATCCTCAATCATTCTATGATAAAGACGGAGATGGACTCGGAGATCTAGCAGGTAATTCACATCCTGCCATAATCTTATATTAACCCTTTACAGTTCAGGTTTGATCAAAAGAACGCCACTCTTCCACTAATATAGGGAGGGTAGTTAACTGTTCGTACTCGGGGGAGTTGGAATTGCCTATACGATGAATTGAAGGCACCCGAACAAAACCTTATCTTGTAAGTGTCTACATCCAAAATCGCGTTTATTCTGAATCATCGTATTGCGTTAATATAGGGAGCGTAGTTAACTGCTCGTACTCGGGTGAGTTGGAATTGCCTATACGATGAATTGAAGGCGCCCGAATCGAAGCCTTATCTTGTGTCTACATCCAGAACCGCGTTTATTTTGAATCATGATACTGGAGCAATGTGAAATAGACAAACAGGAGAAAAACGAGTAAACTCGGGCTTGGCCCATAAGAGGTCAAAACCAAAAGTGAGTGTATTGAAGGGTATCAGGTCGTTTGGTCAATACACGGCAATAACGTCTAATATTTTTTTTGGTCTACTTAACTTTTATTTCGTCCACAACCATTTCGTCTAATGTGCCATTCCGTCCACTAGCACTTTAAGTCTTCCGATTCCTCATTTATCATGTCTATAGGCTGTCTCAAGAATGATTGGACATGACAACAGTAGGTTTGAATGAAAATATCAGCTTCTTACTGCTCCTTATAACCAATCAGGTTGCCCTATCTGAGAATGGAAGCTGATGTTTTTATAAAAACCATAGAAGTGTCAAATCCAATCTTTTCTGGGATAAGCTATAATAATTATGTCTACTTACAAATAAGAAGGTCTAATTTCAAAATAGGTTTACATTATTCTTAAGCCTACTAACAAAAAACGTCTACGCTTAAAATGTCATTGATCGCGTAAACTGAGGGTCTTGACTGACTGAAGATTGTCTTTATTTTTTCTACGTTTATTTTACCAAGAAGTAAATTAACAATTCTTTGTCTCGTATTATTAAATCCATTCTTGTATTTATAAATGGGGCTTCACCGCGAAACAATTTTTCCAATGCAGTTCGTATGATACTGACCTCTAACCTACAAAGAGAGAGGAGCGAGAAGAACTTCTATTTTCGAAAATCAAGTGACAAGTCTCAAATTCTTCTAAAGCCAAAATACCTCGGATTGTGTTTCCTATAGATGTTTTATTAACTGCGGACCGATAACGTAAGGTCTCCAGTTTGCAGAAGATCCTTCGGTGGAAAAGAAAAAAAAAAAAAAAAAAAAAAAAAAAAAAAAAAACCTCAATTGACTTTTGTTTGGCTAAAAATTCTCTTTTTGCGCCGATCGAGCAATTAAAAACTACTTATTCATAAGCTACTTTTATCCGAAAAAAATCTCAAAGCCCTCAAGATTTCATCTCTAGAGCCAGAAAGGCTCGCTAAACTTGAATCTGAATCGTCAAATAAGCAGGAAAAGCTGAACAATTGTTCTATTAAATAAATAGATATCCACTCAGGAGCGGAAAAGATAATGATACAACAAAGTAAACGAATTAATCAAGCATTGTCGTATAAATCTTTGATTCTATAAATTTAGTGTTTGCTGTCACAGTAGTACTCCATACCTGCAAATTTGGAGGGAAATTCGTTACATTATTACAATAATTTAAATGCCTAGGATATGTAGCGATTTATTGCCGTCATCTGGAAACACCATATTCACTCATCATAGCGGAGCTATATACGCAGTTACCATGGGAGATTTTTGTCTAATTTTCCTTTCTGTCTACACACACACACAAAAAAAACACAAAAAAACACACACACACACAAAAAAAACAAACAAACAAAAAACCACAGAGAAAAACTGCAAATTAGATAGTATTCTCTCACAGTAGTAGTGGCGTTGCCAGAAATTTTTCTAGGGGGGGGGGGGGCCGGGGTCCGAAAATTGTCAAGAGGGAGGGAGGTCCAAAGATACTAATTTCGTAAAATTTGTCTGAAAACTCAAAAAATGACATTTTTTAGGACAAATTTTGGTGTCAAGCCCCTCCCCCCCCCCCTGGCTACGTCACTGCACAGTAGTCTGTATAGCTCCACCTTTACGCCGTAAACTTTAAAGCTATTTCGTGAGTCTCTGAGTGAATTCCGTAATTTTTTAATATGCTCATCGTAATTTTCGGATCCATCAATTTGGCAACCATGAATTCATGCCATTTGAACGTAAGAGAAACAATCGATTTTTGAGGGGGCCATGGCCCTCTTATACCAATCGATTGTTTCTCACTCATTCAAATGGAAATAACACGCAGTTGCCAGATTGCTGGATCAGCCTTTTTTCCCTCCGCAGATCGTTTCAATAATCGACAGTTTCTTTCCGAACAGGTATTCAAGATAAAGCGACCTATTTGCAAGACATTGGAGTCAACGCTATTTGGATTGCCCCGTTTTTCAAATCACCCGGAAAAGACAATGGCTATGACGTCAGCGATTATAAAGATATCGATCCTCGATACGGAAAAATGTTCAATTTTGAACAAATGGTTAAAACTTACAACCAACTGTGTAAGCCGTTTATTTCAATCTTCATGAACGAAAACTAAGTTTGAATTCAAATGCGAGCTCCGATGATTAAATAAACTGTAGGAAATACCAGTGGCGACGCGTGCAATTTGGCAACAATGTGTTCTATCCATTTAAACTCATGTAAAAGATCGAATTCAGGGGGTGCACAGTGCACAAGGAAAATTCGATGTATTTAATGAGTTTTAATAGAGCAGTTGCATGTTGTCAGATGGCACGCGACGCGCGACGACACTGGGAAAAACCCCACGAAAACTTTTTCACATCAAAACTATTTTGGGGTCCTTATGAACATTGCTGACCGTGACCGTAAACATAGTTTTGTATTGACCGTAGCGTGCAATTTGGCAACATTGTAATTTGTTAATTTAAACCCATCGAAAACATCGAACGATTGGATGTTCAGTAAACACCATCAAATTCGACCGGTAACATGGGTTTAAATTTAAGTAAAGTAGCCAAATCGAACACTACGCCACTGACCGAAAAAAATTCTTTTTAAATGTTCTGTACAGAGACAAGTATTAGAGACGGAGCACTAACTAGCTACAGCAGAGGCACACTGCATTCTCGCGGATTCAACAAAACAACAGTCAACACCCTTCTGATGTTGCATACTGTTGAACGGTGAGCACCCTCCTCTACACTTCCCAGCCTATCCCAGAGTTGGGCAAAAATTTATTCGGAAATTATTCGGTGTGTCCGGCAACGCCGAGTCAATCGAATTATTCGACGAATAATTCTACAATTGACCTATACCTTCCGTGTGTTTCCCTCTCCTCAACGCAGGTAGCAAACCCAGTTTTCAGTGTTGCCGGAGTCATTTCATCATTTCTGATTATTCGGTTGCCCAACTCTGGCCTATCCCCCTGTTTCTACCGAACGGTCCGAATGTCATCGTTCAACACCATGGAACATCAAAAGGTTGTTGACTGTTGTTTTACATGTTATTTTGTCGAGTCCCCGAAAATTCAGCGTGCCTCAAATCTTCTCCATGTATTTTAGCATAGCTCCGTCTCTATGTTTCTCTGGTTCTGTACAATAATTAATTACCAACTTACTTCGAACACTTGGAAAGTAGCAAACTGAATTGTTTTATGTTCATTTTTAAACTTTTGACGTTTAGAGCACCAGTTCCACTTTATTAAGCTTTGACTAATATTAAAAATAACAGTTCGAGCTCACTTATTTAATCACACGATGAAGACGGTTTGTTTTTGAATTTTCAGCGATGGAGGTTATTTTGGATTTTGTGCCTAACCATTCAAGTGATCAGCATGAATGGTTCCGTAAGTCTATCCAAAAAATTGAACCCTACACAGACTATTACATTTGGAAAGATCCAAAAAAATGGGTTGATGATGAGCCAGTCCCTCCGAACAATTGGGTAAGGATCCAAAATGTTAACCCACGAGTGTTCGCGTGGATGACATACGTCATCTAGCTACTTGTTTTTGCGTGTATTTTCGCGAATTTTGAATTTTCAAAGCTGAGATTTTCAGTAGCTGTCTTTCTTGGATGGGACAAGAGGGCTCCGAAGTTTTTTTTTTCCCTTTCAAAACCTGGAAGTTACTAAACGTCAAAGTGGGTTTGTCATCCACGCGACGCTTTCAAGACGCGTTTTTTTTTCAAGTTTCAAAAATTCTGAAATTTGAACTTGAATATACATCCCACGAGAGCCCTTTTCCCGGAGACGGTCTCGTTTGTCTGCAAGGACTGCGAAGAATGATTTCATATGGCATCTTTAGTGCCCTAAAGTGAGTATAGAAGTTGAAATCTCTAATTGACGAATATTGCTGATTTTCACTGTAAACTGATTGATACGATCGATCCGAAGAGGACCGCCAGTATCAAGATCTATTAATACGACGTCACACGTAGGAGTATTTACCCCAAAAACCTGGCCAAAAATATTTGCTTGTTCTTGAATATTTGAAAATCGATTTTGGTTAATTTTCCAATTTAAGCTCAAAACTCCTATTGCACGGTGTATGGTTGGAAAAGGCGTAAAAAATTAAGAATTTTGGCTCAAACCAAAGGTCGATAGCTCATTCTTTTGCCGAGTTATTGACACTTATTTCATAAAAAAGGCTTGACTTCAACATGTTTTTTAAAAAAAGGGGCAATTTATTGCAATTTTTGACTGTTGGAGCAGTTGCTTAAAAGGGTCTACTCTAACCCCCTTGTTTTGGTTGTGCCCGGTTTTGCCCGGAACGTATTCAAAATTGCCTATTTTTAAAAAGATAGAGCCTAAAGTTGGAGATTTTTTTCATGTCCATTTTAAATTAGATGTAAAAGAGTCAAAAATGCACGAAAAAAGAAATTGTTGCCACCAAAATGAAGCACATACCATCTAAAACAACTTCCACAATCGCTGAAATGTTTGGATGCCCCAACGCTTGTCCTCGATGGAAAATGTTGACTGATTATTAACAGCGCTTCGAGCGGTGAACAACCGCAGCACTATGGGCCAGATTGAATTCTTAGGGGGTCATAAATCATAACTTGGCTATTATTCAATATTTTCCATTGAAAATTGGTGGACAGGGGTTTTGTGGGTCGCTCTTTCCGTTTTTGAAGTCAAAAATCATGAAAAGAAAATTCCAAGTTAATTTTGTTAAGTCAAACGTAAATGACAGTATTTGTACTTTACACTGGACTGATGAAGGCGCCTTGTCAACGGCTTCTTATTGCTCTGTCAAGTAAAAAACGGTGTAAAATTTAGGGAATACTTGCAAATTCTCATTTGCAGTAAAAATTGTTCTTTAACTCCGAAAATCTGTCCAGCACTAAAACATTATCATTTTTTTTTTTTTTTTTTTTTTTTTTTTTTTTTTTAAATTATTATTATTTTTTATTTTATAGAGAAATTACTGTTAAAACATAATATCGAACATTATGTTTTAAATGAACCAACATTTTGATAATACAATTTTTCGAATCATGATTTTCCCCTTTCTCTTCTCCCTCTTCTCCTTCTTTTCCCTATCGCCCTATTTCTTACGAGAAGTACTCGAAGTGCATGTAATATTTATTCGTCTGAAAAATGAGGCGCGAAGGGGAAATATAGCTGTTTGATTAATGAAAAATGTCCAAAGTCAGGAAAAATATGTGTCTGTGGTCAGCATCGAACCCAAAACCTTCCGATGGATAAGCGACCTCGCTACCGACTGCACCGTCTCTGAGCTACGTGAAGGGGGTCGAATTCACCTCTACTCACTCGTTGATGCGTTGGTGTGGTGCGGTCGACGAGCGAGCGTGCTGACCGTGCTAGCAGTGCTATGAAGATGCCGAGAAATTAGCGTTTCAAAACACGGAGATACCACTCTTAAAAAAATGATTCTGAACGCGCTACGTGCTTGTACGTATTGAAACTTGGAGAGAGTAAACCTGAAGATATATAGAATCGAATTATCAAATAATTTTTTTGTCCTAAGTTGACCTTTTTTTTTCCGGGTCCAAAGAAATTTTGATAAGTGGTGAAATTTCGCTCGGTTTTTTCACTTCACTTAAATAGCTATAAATCGGTTTAAAATTCAAGTTAGATCAAAAATAAGTAGTGATAAATAATCTCCTTGTTTCAGAGATGCCATATCAGGTTTCCAATCACGAGTTTTTTACGTTCGAAACAAGCTAAAACATTGAAAAGTGTTGAGCTCGCGCACCGAGATTTGCTTACTGGCGCGGGCTCTGTCATGGACCGTCAATGTTTTCATCAACTTTCCGACTTTTAATAACAAAAATGATATCAAAGTATACATTTTTGAGGTCCCCAGACCCTCCTGAGTCAAATGACATCAATGTTTTTCATTTTTAAGATGGCCGAAAAAATGATTTTTGGCCCCCTACAAAATCGATCTGGCCCATAGTGCGCAGGTGCGTCGAGCGCTCAGTTCCATGTTGTCCTCTAAACAGTAGATAAACGTAGATGTTCCGACACATCTATTACGCAATAGAGCGGTTACTTACCTCTCAAAAACCATCAATAGTTTGTTTTTTGGACGACTTTTAAATTTTCCGTTTTTGGCCAGGTTTTCGGGTCAAATACTCCTACGTGCGTCAGTCCATTTTAACGTTTACCCTACTATTCCGCACAACAGTTGTTGATTCCGCCGAGTGAATCACACACCGGGGAAGATGATGCGTTGATGATCCCCAGCAGACCGGGGAGACGTTGTGGAACGGAATGCGTTAGCCCTGCCTGCTCTCTACTTGACTCACCTCACCTGACTGACCGGTTTTAATAGATCTTGGTAGGTATTGATTTTAGATCTATATGCTCGCTCTATTTCAGTGCTGTTAGATTTGAGGTTATAAAAGTCGCATATTGATTCTTACGAGAAATGATATCTGGAAACACTGCTCTGTTTCGTTCCTGATCTTTATATTATTAACATACTTTTCAAATATGGTTGTTTGCGTCAGAGAATTCTCAATTTTCCCAACTATTCATACACTTAAAATTTAATATAATTTAAAAAAAAGGTGTGAAAAACTGTTCACCATTTATTTTATTATGATTTTTTCAGGCATCTATGTTCAAATCTGATAAACCTGGATCTGCTTGGAAATGGAATGAGGAAAGGCAGCAATATTACTATCACACGTTTATGGTTGAGCAACCTGATCTCAATTTGAGGAATCCGAAAGTCGTGCAAGAGTTGAAGGTAAGGTACAAAATTATAAGTGGCGATAGCCACCCCGGTCAAGTTTAAAACCCCAGAAGCAGTTGGCTAGCGGGACCACTTATATTTTTTACGAACATCGCGAAAAAGGCTCTGAGCAGGATTTCTCGCATGTTCGGTTAAATACCGCTTATACCGTCGCTCAAAACCCCATAACCCCCTATATGGCCAGAACGGGCCCAAAAAGATCTATCAGATGGTATGAATTGATTTTTGATTCATGGTTCAAGCAAAAATAAATCTTTAGAAAACCGTCTTTTTTACGGTTCAATTTTGAATCGACCGCCAAAACCAATTATTCAATAAGTCACTCCACAGAGTAAACGCCTACACAAAACCCTAGATAACCATATATTGATAGATTCAGAATGACTGGGAGATGATACTTCCGAAGAGTTTAACTTATTTCATTCACTTGTAAGGAAATAAACTCGAAAATAAGCATGGGCCAATCAGACCACACTTCAGTGTTGCCACAGACCGAAGCCTGAAACAAGTCCACACCATCACCGCTTGACACCAGGGACAAATCAAATCACATAACACTGCAATCACTGCATAACATCAACAACCCGGCTATCTTTATTCTGACATTTGACCCACGGTTTTCGTTCGAGTTTTAACAATTAATGACTGTCAAACGGGCCGAAGTAACTTAAATGGCTAAAACAGTAGCAAGAAATTGTTCAATTGTGTTATTTCTGTGATGACGGTGCTTTCAGTTTCAAGCCGTGAAATTCGAGTTCGAAGCTCAAGACCTAACCCAATTCATCACCCTAGAGGGGGCAAAAGTTAATAGTAGTTGTTTCCAGTTGATTTGCATTTTAAACTTGTTCTCTTGCTTTTGTCATTTTCTTGTGCCAATTTGATGGTGTGTGAGAGTGCGATACTATTTCATCAGTTCATCCGAGTCCCACCTGAATCATATAGGCTTATATGAAATCTAAGATAATTCAGTGCAGTCCCACCCCCACGTAGCCTACGAGTCCCATCATTTCTGCGCCAGAATTTCTAGCCTGATTGAGTTATCTCTCATGTCCCTGTGTTGTGTAGGTACTTTGATTTACTTCAATTCCTTGTTACACTTCAATGATTGCGGAAGAAAACCGCGTACAATCACTGTGTACTCTGTCTCCACACCGGTAGTGTACACATTCCAGTTTGAGAGGAAACATGTAGGCAAGTACATAGCTCTTGGTTTGCTGGTGTAACATCCAGCTAGTGTCCTATTTTGAAACCTGATTTGCAGTAAATGGTGGTTTTGATTTATAGAGTATCATTTGCTGAACTCAGTTCCAAAGCTAAATCATCGATGGAACTCAGAGCTGCGGAAACTTTTTTCGGAAATTTGCAAGCTCCCAGTGCGGGTATGGTGAGCATCTTGTAGTGATTTAAAATTTACTTATAGTTGTTCCTTTGCAAGATGCAACTCCTTATTTTCATGAAGCAGTAGATGTGTTCAAGCTGTATCTAGCTTACAGCGTCAATTACTGCGGTAAGTCATCAATCTGATCTAAATGTTGACATTTCATGCAACAACTTTAGTAAAAAGTACAAATTACAGTTGGAGAGCAAGAATGTAGGTATTTATCTCTTGATGCTCGAGTGAAACAGCCAACTTATGTTCTACTTTGAAACTTGATTTGCAGTAAATGGTGGTTTTGAGTCTATCATTCGCGAAACTCAGTTTTAACGTTAATTCATTGATGGAACTCAGAACAGTGAAAACTATTTTTTGGAATTGCAAACTTTAACTGTTGGTAGGTATGTACCCTGTGGTGAATAAGTACTGATAAAAAATTGCTCACTTTTGAAACCTGATTTGGAGTGTAATCAATCCAAAAAACTACAGAGGTATTGTTTGCGGTTTGCACACACATTGTTCTCAGCAACCAGCAACACCAATTTCTCATGCCAGTTTCTTCATTGGTGATAAAGTTATTTTATGCTGGACTGGAAAAGGTTGTCTTAGCCTCAAGAGTGGGTCAAGGCTTGCATTCCACTAAAAATCAAACTCAAGCTGCGTGGAAATTGGATTGCGCAGATATTACTCATGAATTTCATGCGCAGATTTTTTGTCAGGCGTAGTTGAAATAATGTCAGTGGCTATGGACCCATTCTCACTGTTATTAAGTTTAGATGAATGGCTTTCAAAGCCAGTGGACCCTTCATCTACTAACCTTGCCAGTAACAATGCTAAAATGCCTTTTCACCTGACACGGCGTAGTGAAATAAGTTAGCTACAAACAAAGACTTTCCATTCTGTGTTGAGTGCTTGTCGCACTGTGTCTGTACTCTTTAGAATAGCAGTGCGTACCTACAGGCAATTAGGAAGTTCAAGTACAACAATAAGAAAGTTAAAATTTACCACAAGGCTCATACCTACCAACAGTAAAAGTTTGCATTTCCAAAAAGTAGTTTTAGTCTTAGGCTAGATAGTCTTGGAATCAAAACCACATTTTACTGCAAATCAGGTTTCAAAAGAGAACATTAGTTGTTTGTTACACTAGCAAACCAAAGAGACAAGTATTTGTTTTCTCTCCAACTGCAATCTATTCACTACGCATGGAGAGACGGAGTCCGCTTTGAATGTACACAGTATCCTTTACTCTAATCGGAGTGCAACAAGAGATGGAAGTGAATCAAGTACCTATTTAAGCAAAACAATGACCTTAAACTTGGAGGATAACTCAATCAGGCTAGCAATTTTGGCATAGAAATGATAGGACTTCACACAATCATTTTAGACTTTCGATGAACCTGTGATTCATGCAGGACTCAAATGCACTCTTATTAATAAGTACCTATCTATCTTTAAATAAAATACAATAGTAATAATACAGCACACCATTATTGTTTGGACTGTATGAGCCATTATTATGCCAACCTCTAAAATTTTGTTTATAATCATAATAAAAATAATAATGTTGTTGTTGCTTTTGAATATTGGCACGTGACTTGATATAAGTTCACGATCTGGCTCATAGAGTGAGCCACAAATCACACGCTTCTACAGTGACTCTATAAGATTCACACTTTTGGAGTTTTTAGCTGTTGTCCATTTTGCCTGCCTCACAAATCACAAAACTATGGTATTGTGAGGTATTTCAGGACGTGCTTTTGAGGCACCACGGGGGCATTGCAGTGGTGCGCCAAGGGGGGGGGGGTGTTCCCTTTCTTCGGGCGGCAAAATTAGGGTGAACAAGTAAAAAAAAATGAAAAAAAGGGTTACCTCTAGCAATGTACTTCCCAAAGGCAGCAAAATCAGTGGGTATTTACAAGCGAAAAAAAATATTCAATTTCATAATTTTGAAGGGCGGTCAAATTGCAATCTTGTCTCCCCCCTCCGGAAACCTCGGCACGCCCGTAGGAGGCAGCCATGATTTTATTGATGAAAATTTCATACGGGCAAGTTTGTTTGCCTCGTTTTTTTTAACATAAAAAGCTAAAAAAAAAAAAAAAAAAAAAAAAAAAAAAAAAAAAAAAAGATGCACCTGAAATTGGTTTTAAACGAAAGTGCTAGTGTTTCAGAGTGGCTCTGTAGGCACAGAATTCTGTGTAACTGTTTCTTCAAGGATTTTACGCCATTAAGAAACGGACACATGACAGAAACAAGCGAAATTTACTCACCTGGACAGTTGTACTAGAATTATGTGTCCAGATAACCACTCTGAAACACTTGCTTTTTTGTTTAAACCAATTTCCTCTGAATTAATCATAATTTTGGATGTGAGGGTGAAACAAACGAGGGCAAGCAAGCTAGAATCAATCTAATGGTTTGTTTATTTTCTTACCTATCAGTACATTTTATTTTGCATGCGCGCTGGCAGAAAAGGGGCAGACCGGGACCCCCCACCCCCCGAAGAATTTGGAAAATTCAATGGACAGACATAACCAGGACAGAGTGTCCTAGAAAGAAAGAAAGGGTTGAACTGACATTGCTGTGTAGAGGGATGATTACTTTGTCACTCATTCGTAATTTGTTGCATATTCATAATATAATAATAATAAATAAATAAATTTACATTCGAGCTATTGTCAGCTTCAAAATACGCACAGCGAATAAACGGCAAAGATAAGGTCCAACTACTATGCAAATGTAGGAGGCTGCCCTCAAAGGAGAACACTGCTAATTGAAAGCACGTGAAAAAAGAATCTATTAGAGCACTGAACACATTGGTTTCTGTTTCTGCATACCTTTACTTTCACATTCAGCATACCTATATTTTATTTCCTTCTCATAATGAGACATCGTAAATTATTATCATATTCATTGGTTTCTCTCTGGGAATTATGAGATTAGACCAGCAGTACTGAAAGTAGCGATTTTCTAAGAGCAGAAATCAGTCACTTTGCGCTCACTTCAGAGGCGGCTTTTGCAATCTGGCAACACTTCATTCACTCCCTTTAAAGTCATGAAAAGGGTAGAAATATAGGGGCTGCACAGCGCTCTCTCTCAAATCAATATTTCACAAGGGGTTAAATTAAGGAAATGCATCGATGCATCGATGCCAAGTTGCACGCGCCGCCTCTGACTCTGTCGTTGCTCAAAGAATGCCATGAAAAAAAAAAACAAAAAAAAAAAACCTTTGACTACAAAATCAGCTTGATATGTCACAAAAAAATCCAAAACCCTCTGGGTTTAAAAAAAAAAAAGCCGGTCTCGTTTAAAAGAACTTTTTCTTAGGGATTGATACAAAAAAAAAACTAAAAAAACTAAAAAACAAAAATCTGCTCCTAAATCTGATTTAAAAAAAAAAAAAAAAAAAAAAAAAATGCTAATGATATGTGCTGCGATCAAGTCTCAGGTTCTGTTTCATCTTTCTTCAAGGTTTCTTGTGACCACAGGTGTCATTTTGGGCTTTACATTGCGTTTTACCGTCCAAACATTGAAGATCGGTCGTGTGTGTGGGGGGGGGAGGGGGTCTGCCAATATTAATCGCTGAAATACGTTTGATATCCGATGCGATCAAGTCCCAAGTACACTCTCTTCCTACACTTTAATCTAAGGTGCCCTTTAATAATGGGAGAAAAAAAAACTTGAGCCGGCAATTTTTTTACTTCCTTCGTCTATCCCGTTTCAATTTCACATCGTATCTTCGACCCGTGATTCATTAAATGAAAAGGTGGACAAAGATTTTACCAGTCTACTCTACAATTTGTAATAACTGTAACATATTATGGCTTTAAAGAAAACGAGTGGAAGATGGCCTACCTATACTAAACCGTTGATGAACAAGGGATATGCTATCCCCAGTATAAATGGTCCATACTGGTCCATAACCAATTCTTCAAGTAGTATGGATGTATTCGCTATATCGGAGTGACGCTTACTGGAGTATTGGTTATAGACCATTTAAACATCACGGTTATGACTCAAATGGTACAATGAATATCCTTGAGTACTATAAATTCTTGTAATAAACTTAATTAAGAGCACCTTGAACCAAAAAAGGCAAAAATGAACATTTTGATACCCTAAAGGGTCCTACTTCTCTCGTGAACAGAAAAATGTTATATGGTCAACGATCATACTTAGCATTCACTTGAATCACTTTTACTTAATTTGCATCGGGAAAACGCAGTTTAACAGACCTCCGTAGATCAGCGCTGGTATCAGCAAAGGAATAGGTGCAAAAAAATTGCCGGCTCAAGTTTTTTTTTCTCCCATTATTAAAGGGCACCTTAGATTAAAGTGTAGGAAGAGAGTGTACTTGGGACTTGATCGCATCGGATATCAAACGTATTTCAGCGATTAATATTGGCAGACCCCCCCCCCCCCCCCCCCCCCCCCCCCACACACACGACCGATCTTCAATGTTTGGACGGTAAAACGCAATGTAAAGCCCAAAATGACACCTGTGGTCACAAGAAACCTTGAAGAAAGATGAAACAGAACCTGAGACTTGATCGCAGCACATATCATTAGCATTTTTTTTTTTTTTTTTTTTTTTTTTAAATCAGATTTAGGAGCAGATTTTTGTTTTTTAGTTTTTTTAGTTTTTTTTTGTATCAATCCCTAAGAAAAAGTTCTTTTAAACGAGACCGGCTTTTTTTTTTTTAAACCCAGAGGGTTTTGGATTTTTTTTATACTCTGTTCAGGATAAGATGAGACTTGGTGAGTCAGGTAGAAACGCATTACTTTGCAACGCGGCCTTTTGAGTTGTATGGCCATTGTACTCACTCGGGCTCTTTTCGACTGGACCCTTCTTCGGGAAGAGGCAATACCGAGAATCGGCTGACTATGAATGTTATCTGTGCAAAAGTCAAACTAGACACGGTCACAGATACGACGAAATGGATGAAATTTATGCCCAAAGGGCCATAACTCGTCAAAATTAGTCGAATTTGACTCCTCGATATCCTCAGACACTAATTTTTTTTAAACAATTCAATTGAGGTACACTCATAAATGGAATTCTCAATAAATAAATCTCCGAATATGATGAGGTGTCAAATTCGACTAATTTTGACGAGTTATGGCCCGTTGGGTATAAATTTCATCCATTTTGTCGTATCTGTGACCGTTTCTAATTTGACTTTTGCACAGATAACATTCATAGTCAGCCGATTCACAGTATTGCCACTTCCCGGAGAAGGGTCCAGTCGAAAGGTAGGAACCCAAAAGCGCACACACCCGAATGCGCACAATCCAAAAGCGCACAATTTTATGTGCGATTTTGGGTCTTTCTTGTTTCGGGCAGTTTGCGCTTTTATAGGTTGCATGAAGTATGATATTAGATGCATATGGCTCGGAGGCTGCGACTTGACATCAATGTGAGAAATTGCGCGGGTACTTGTCGCGAGATGCGGCAACACTAAGTCACAGAAGATGTGCCCGTAAATGAGGGTGATCAGAATAGGGGTCATTATTTTGTAACGGGTGGGACATTCAGACGACTTTGGAGTAATTTTTTCCACTTTTTAATCATATATATGAAAAAACCATCCCTCCAACAGAAAGGTCTTAACTTCTAGATGGTGATAGAATTTTCAAAATTTTAAAAGATTCTATCAAAAGATGAGAAAAGAGCAAAATAAGGGTGTAACGGGTGGGACTGAAAATGGCCAAGGTTTTCGAATCACTTCAGAAAAAGTTTAAACTCTCTGAGCTTTGAGGAGATAAAAATTTGGAAAAATATGTGTTAAAGGTAAGGGTACAAGCTTTGATCCTAGATAAAGTTTTTTTCTTTTACTAAATTATTTTTCTCTAAAAAACTTAAAAAGCGTAACTGGTGGGACAGGTTTTGTTACGGGTGGGACGCGTATGATTTGGTCACTGAAAATGCACATCAAACCTGTTGTAACATCAAAGGCTTTGACCTTATTAGATATTCTAGATAATATTTTTGTCTCCGGTTGCATTTTAATGCCAAACAAGACTACTAAGCACTAATATTGGTGATTTTCTTTCATTTTAGTAGCATAATTTTATATTTATACGGAAAATATCTTTTGACTTTTAAATCTTGGATTATAAACACCCATCCTTGACAACGAATGAGAAAGAACTAACCTAATGTGTGAAAATGTCGCGACAATCTTTAATTCGTCGATAGTAAAAAAGTAAAGGCCAGCGTAAAGGTAAGCAGCGTTGCCATTTACCATATTATTTAAAACTCCCCTTTGCGCTTTTAGGTGTTACTCCGTTTACAGTCTGTGCGCTTTTGGGTTATACTCTCACGGCCTTGTGCGCTATGAAATGTGCGCTTTTGGTCGCTTTTTTGAGCGCATGTGCGCTTTTGGGCGGTGGCCCAGTCGAAAAGAGCCCGAGTGAGTACAATGGCCATACAACTCAAAAGGCCGCGTTGCAAAGTAGTGCGTTTCTACCTGACTCACCAAGTTTCATCGTATCCTGAACAGAGTATAGGCTGATTTTTCTAAGCATGAAACACGGTGGAACACAGTAACGGAGCCAGTGCCCAGTGGCGTAGATAAGATTAAGCGAGTACGCAAAAAGCAAACAAACCCTCCGCCATTTGCATTTGCCTCTTTGGGACACTGGGACAGGAATCTCCCATGATACCTGCAACCTGCATAGCTCCGCCATTTCGATCTTGCCATTAAAGCTGTTTTCTGGGTTTATTACTTATGCATTTCAGACTTCATTACTTCTTGTGATTTCCGTAATTTCCGCTGATTTTTGCATCGGATTTAACTATTTATTCGCTTATAGAAAAAGATTGCAAGAGCCTGATTGAATTTGTGACCATTCTGGTAATTCCAAAGGAAGTTTTAAGACTTCCAGCAATGGGGCTATTGCACACTTTTGCTATAAGCCATTTAATAGTCGATTATGGCGTAAAAACCTCAAAAATTAACGATGGCGGCACTAAAAACTTCCAAAATCCACTCCTAATCTCAATAAACGCAGTTATTTGCGGGAGCGTAATGGTGGCCGAAGGCACTAACAATAGGAGATTCCCATCTAACAATTCTGAAACTCCATCAAGAAGTGACCAATAAGAGACTACTTTCATTTGACACCGGTGTCACTTGGTGTTGCGGTACCATTCATCGGATGTGGATCATCACTCTGATGACTAATATTACTCTGTGAATCATCCTTGTCAACATAGAAAGAGTGACGAAATTAAGATAGGAATCTCCCATTGTTAGTGCCTTCGGCCACCATTACGCTCGTGCAAATAACTGCGTTTATTGAGTTTAGGAGTGGATTTTGGAAGTTTTTAGTGCCGCCATCGTTATTTCTTGAGGATTTTACGCCATAATCGACTATTAAATCGCTTATAGCAAAAGTGTGCAAAAGCCCCATTGGAAAATAATTTTCTTTCAGTCCGTATTCAACGATAGTTGTTTTCTCCGTATTTCAAAAGCACTTGTGAAGGAATTCTTTTCCTACTGTTTCGTTATATATCTTCAATGAATGATTCCGCTAATTTTCTTTGCTGTTTGTTTTGTTGAATGAATAAGGACATTCTGAAATTCTGGGTAGACAAAGGAGTCAAAGGGTTCCGGTTTGATGCTGTGCCTCACCTCTTCGAGGACAAAGACTTAAAAGAAAATGGAAGCGGGTTGTCGGTTGAATACACTCAAAATTTACCGGAGACCTACGCGTTGATACAAGATTTTCGCGCCTACTTAGATTCACTTGGAAAATCTAGAAAAACTGAGTAGTAAGTTACCTAGCTCCATCTAATCCAAAACTACAGTCTTGATTCACAATATCAGTAGCAGTAGCCTGACGTGAAAATTGACAACGTTGAATTTTGTCCGCGTCAAACTCTTGCAAAATGCTGAAATCTGTGAGTGTTCAAATGATCATTTTATAATTCGATCCTTTTCACTGGTTTAAATGGACAAAATGCAAAGTTCTCAATTTACACGCTGCATGCGCCGCGCCACTGGTTCATGCACTGTTTCATTGGGTAATCCAGCAAAAATCGGGCCTTCTCTCGCTTCTCCCTTCAAAACGCGTGTGTTGAAAAAGGAAAAATTAGGGGCAGATGCGTAATAATCGCCCCCTCTTCTATCCTTTTCTAACACATTTGTTATCATAGGAAAAGAAAGATAAGGAAAATTCCCTGGATCCGCTTGTCCACTATCTCCGAATTTATTTAGCTTGAAATGCTCTGCCATGCTAAGGGCGAATGCCGTGAAGGGCAAGTGTAATTAACGCTGTTTTTTGCAATAAAGATCAGAGTTTCTCTTCATGCACAACATCGTGTTCATTTTTAGGTATAATCACTTTGCAGAAACAGCGTAAATGACGCTTGGCGTTTACATGGCGTTCTTCTTTAGTACGATAGAGATGGGCCAGGATTTGAAAGGGTGTATTTTTAATTAACCCGCCATCAGTCGCGCGGGGTCGAAAACGACCCCAGGGGTCAGAATAATGCAATTTTGTCCATGAAAATTTTTAAGTTTTAGCTCGTCCGCTTCAGTACCTTCCTTCAAGGGTTTGGACTACCCATACTGTTAGTATGAACTTAATTTAATCATTCGTTTTGAAGCACGGACGCGTCAAAGTTGCTTGGGGTCGTTTTCGACCCCGCGCGACTACTCACGTTCATAAAATGTGACCGAGTGAACATAACGTAAACGTGGATTCTGTGCGGTGTTTACACTTACGGGATGTGATTGCCGTTGGTTTTTTACTTTTCTATACTTACTACAGTACTTTCAGTAAATCTAATGTTGGCTCTCACTGTTTTTTTCTAAATTACTCCTTTATCCCAATTTCTTACGTATTAATTTTTAAGATCTAAATCAGTGCGGTGCCGCTTATGATCTGGCAGCACTGCGTTTTGTCAATTTAAACCCGTGCAAAGCATCGATTCGAGGGAATGCACTGCGCACCTCCATTAGTTTGACTTTTTTAGGCATTTGAATCCACGAAATGCGGCGTTGCCAGATTACAAGCGACGCCACTTATCATAAATGTTTTTGTTTTTTTCTGCGAAAGTATGATTTTATCACATGGGGCGGGGAGTGGGAAGGGTAAAAAGGGAATGAGAGGGGAAATGAAGGTGGATGGTGGGGGGAAAGCGGAAGGGAGGTGAAAAGGGGTATCTGGAATCATGTACGAAAAGCAAAAAGATCACAGCAAAAAAAAATTCAAGGATCTCCACTTTGCTACCCCCCCCCCCCCCCCCCCACAACCCCCTTTTCCCCTCCAGCCCTCCCCTGAATCCTCAATTTCGATTCTGTTTTTTGGTGATAGAATCTTGCTTACCTTAATTGGCGTTTTTTCCATCTCATTCGGTAAAAAATAAAGTTTTTCAGATGGTTAGTTGTTCCATATCCAAAATTTTAGGACTAAATATAGGAGGGGTGTTGAGGGGGGTATATCTCGAAAACTTGCCCCAATAACCCCATACTTTTTTTTCATGAAATTATCTTCTGTAGTGCCTAGAAGTAAAAAAACCTCGGTTTAGGAGTTTCAAAACTAGTTAAAGGCAGATGACCGATAAAAATCTGGGAAATATCACATTTTTAGGGTTTTTCCGACACAGATTACAATATACCAATTACTGAACGTAAAATTCTTTTTTCAAATCCAGTTTTCACGTGAAAAGCTTTACAAAGACATACTTATTACTATTCTGCATGGTTGAAATCAAAATTTTGAATGACAATGGTAAAATGGGACGAAAGAACTTTGGGGTCGAAAACGACCCCGCGCGACTACTCGCGGAAGTTTTTAGGGCGCGACTGACAGCGGGTTAATCACCAGTTCGTTATTTAACCGGTGCCTGATATATCGGTCAAATTCACAATGTTGTCCGGTTTCAGGCTGAAATCTGTATCTATTACATTGATTCAAATCAACGAGCTATAACTTTAGATTGGCAAATCAAGGAACGTTCCGCTGGTTCACTGTTGTCGCCTATAGGGCGCCGCCATCTTGCCGTAAAAATCGATTTTGAGGTTTAATTTTGCGGGTCGGTTCCGGTCGTTTAGTATACAAACTCGGGCATCGCCGGAAACGACCTACATACTTTAACCTCAAACCTTGGAATCTGCCGTCCAAATTCCGCTTTTTCCCGGGCTTCCTTCTACCCTGTGTGACACAAGATGGACCAATCCGCTGCCACTCTAATTAAGTTATGGCTCGTTGATTCAATGGACCATATAAGGTCCATAACCAATTCCCTACACAGAATATGCGGATATGTATGGATATCTTAGGAAAATACGTGTTGATATATCCTTACAGATCCATACATATCCATACATATCCAATATCCATGCTCTGTATAGGGAATTGGTTATGGACCTTATGGACCTGTATGGGCCATTTTTGCCAGGGTGAACACGGAAAAAAAACTGCGGTGAAAATAACAATACCGATACCTGATTTTGGCACCTACTATAGATGTTATCGTAATGTTAACCAGAAGTATACTATGTTTTGACTAGGAACTAGGTGATGTTACCTGATTGCATGTCGAATTTACTCAAAGTATCGGTAAATGTACCATACTTCTGGTCAAGTTTACCATAACATCTAGCAGGTGCCAAAATCAGGTATCCGTATGGTTATTTTCACTATAACCTTTTCCCCTGCCCATTTTGACCTACGCTTGAAAAATATGTCGTCTGTTCATTTACTATAGCTTTATGACAGTTGAGGCATATTGCGGCCAGGAACAAACTTTAAAGTACTACGGAACTACAAGAAAACGTGGAGCCCATTTCCCATTCAACTTCTTACTGCTCACAGAACTCAATGGTCGCACCAACGCCTACAGTCTGAACAAGACCATCAGTACCTATCTGAGTAAATTGAACGAATTCCAGCATCCCAACTGGGTCGTAAGTAATTCTTCTCTAATCTGCTTGAAGACAAAAACAATTTAACTTTTTATTTCTTTGTCATTTAGGTTCTTGAAGGCTTCACGCAAAGGGGTGGCCACCCTACAGCCCATACCCACTTTATATACATGCACAGTGGCGTCGCGTGCCATCTGGCAACAATGCAACTGCTCCATTTAAACTCATTAAATATATCGAATTTTCCTTGTGCACTGTGCACCCCCTGAATTCGATCTTTTACATGAGTTTAAATGGATGGAATACATTGGTGCCAAATTGCACGCGACGCCACTGTACATGCATGATTATTATTAAAAAGTAACGTCCCCATAATTTTTATCTCAATGGGGCTCTTGCGAACTTTTGCTTCACGGGATTGAAGAGTTGATTCTTGCATAAAAACCTGTAAAAATGACGACGAGTACGCTAAAAAATCACGAAATTCACTCTCAGAATCGAATTTAATGGCGGTTCGACGCAGGTATCAATTATCATGGTAGATTCCTATTTAAACAGAGACATACATCTGTGTCTCCAAAGAAAAAGTGGCATATTAGATAGGAATCTCCCATGATACCTGCGTCAAACCGCCATTACGATCTTGCCGTTTATGTAAGTATGTAGGTTTATTATTGAATTTTAAACTTTCTCAGTGTGATTTTCGTGATTTGTGCTGGTTTTTACATCAGAATGGACTGTTCATTTGCTCACAGCAAAAGTTTGCAAGAGCCCCATTAGAAGAAAATGTTAAGTGTGGGTGGTGGCCGTGGCCGTGGCGTTACTTTTGAATAAACTTGTACGTGTAGATCAAATCCTCTCTGTTTCTCTTATCATCAATAATACATTAACCACGAAACTTGAGTATAAAAACACCATACATACTGAATTAAAACACAAATAAGTTAGGCATAAATTATTATTTTTATCCTACTAATACCTATATGTAGCCATATTATAAATTTACGCTCTAAGATTTCGTGGTTCTGGCTTTTTTAAGAGTTTTGTTACGCCATTCCTTTGTGAAATTTTGGAATGAATCTTTCAACATATTGTTATTCTGCTTCAAAAGATCTATCTGTTCGCATGAAGAAATCGAAAATTGCATTAGCAAATCTATAAAATACGTTTGGATAAAGTTGTGAGGGGACGGGACGTAAAATTGTCGAACTCATGACTCCCGTAAAAATATAGCTTTTACACTAAAAAGTTCAAGATAGACATATTTGAGCACCAACTTGGTGTATCTAATTTAACAAAAACGGTCGATCCAATAAAAATTGACGGCCAAACCAGTTTTTTGGGGTTGGGAAGGGACTCGCAAATTCTTCTAGTTTCCTTAGAAAATGTGTCGTTTGAGCTTAATTTCTATCCTCATTCCTCATGAGTGCGAGTGAGGCAGATAATCCTATCTTTTACGTAACCATCATGCACTGCGTTATTGATCTCTCACGTTTCCAAAAAATTTATGGAGACGCGTTTGGTAACAGTTTTTAAGGATGATTATCATGATCTTTGATTACACGGCAATAAATCAATTTGTAAAATCGGTAAAATGAAACAAATTTTAATCTTACCAGTGGTTTTGGTACATTTTGCTAGATTAGAAGCTTATTTTACGTTTTGGATTGTTTAAATTATGCATAATTTATATTAATTTTTAAATCTGGATCGTAAATTTTACGAATTGGATTGTAAATTTTACAAATAATTAAAACATTGTGACTTTCACAAATAGTGAAGCTATCACGCCATGACAGCCATGTAGAATGCAAAAGTCAAAATGTTTTGGATTGTAAGATTTACAATTCAAATTGAAAAACTTACAGTCCAAATAGGAAAATTACAAAAACTTAAGCAAAATATACAATTGAAATCGTAAAATTATCCATAAGTGTAGTAGGTTTCACCAAATATAACTACTTTAATTATAAAAATTGCTGCATTTTACTGATTTTACAAAACTTAATTGCTTTCTTAGTTATTTCATTTTTTCCCCTGTGATTTCTACCACAATATTAAAAAAAATAAAATAAAAAAAATAAAATAAATAAAAAAAATAAAAAAAATCTGTAAACAACTTTAGCGATGATAGCAAGATAGCACTTTTGGGGGTCAAATGAAAGTAAAATAGATTGTTCTGAACGCTGCGCAACACGGACTTTCCCACTGGCTGATGAGATCATGAAAACAGCTCACAAAAATGAGGTGAGAGGCACAATGACCGGAAGAGAACGGAAGTAATCAAGATCTATTTGTATTTCAAGTTTCGTGAAAAAGATGAGAACTTCCCAAACTCGACCGGAATCTGAAGATGATTACATGAAAATAAAGTCAAAAACTGGGTTCATCTTCCTTCAGACCTACTCATAATATGGAAAGAAGGTTATGGACACACAGTTCGAGTAGAATCACAACGCCACACTATGGTCTGAAACAGTTGCGGCTCGTGCAATTTGACAACCGCGCTAATTTTCCATTCAAACCTATGAAAAAGTATCGATATCCGGGGGGTGCAATTGCACCCCCTGAAGATAGATTGTTTTACATCGGTTTAAATGGAGAACATACGTTGTTGCCAAATTGCACGCGCCGCCACTGGTCTGAAAACGAGAAAATGTGATTAGAAATCATCGTTGTTTACCTCTATAGCTTAGATTGAAACTTAAAAGTGACATTTTTGGATTTTAATTACTTTTTAAATGTTTTTTGTGATTAAAATTGGACTTAACCCTTTACGGACTAGGTTTGATCAAAAGAACGCCACCATGAATATAGGGAGGGTAGTTAACTGTTCGTACTCGGGGGAGTTGGAATTGCATATACGAGGAATTGAAGGCGCCCGAACGAAACCTTAACTTGTACGTGTCAACCTCCAGAATTGCGTTTGTTCTGAACCGCTAAATACAGGAGCAATGTGAAATGGACTAAAGGAGAAAAAACGAGTATACTCGGGCTTATAAGAGGTTAAAAGTTCCATAGATGGTATAAACGGATGAGAAAATTACTATTGGAGTTTCGGCCATTTTATGACAATATCAGATTATATTGCGCCGGGTATAACGCGCTGAGTGAAGTCGCGAGATCCCTTCGGTCTTCATCACTCACCACCCAACCCGAAACTCCCCTTTATGGGCAACAGGTGGTAATGGCGTTCCATCCCTCTATTGGCGGTTCCCCTCCTATGATCTTTGCAAGCAAGTTGTTTGAAGTTGAGACTGGAAGTTCTGTAGTGAATTCCGTTCAGTTTTGATTATTTCCATTGATACGTCACACTTTTATAAACACAGTCTGACTGTGCTTTTAGCGTGATATTGTCCCTTTGATGGTATAATTGACTATTCTAGCTCGCGCAGTGCGCGGCTATCTCGCTTCAACCGCATCTTAACCTTCATCTGCTATAAATACCAAACATCTATCTAAAAGTTTTTCTAAATAGAGTTGAGAGACTTTTGTCTCATTCTTTCCTCCTATTTTCTTTTCGTAATAAATATACTTTTCTTCAATTTTTCTCCGTAACATAAAATATTTTCCACCAAAGGGGTGAAATTACCTGAAAAATATAGTCAGATATCTAATAAATTGATTTTTTCAGGGCCATTGATAGTTGTTCAATTCTGTAAAACCAAAGTCGGTTTCTTAGAAGCAGGCACGATACATCATGTTGGACTGTTAATTTCGAGAAATGTTTTTTTTTTCATGTATTTCTTGGTTTTCTAAAGACTATCGTTGATTCGAACGGTTGAAAAAAAAGACTATTGCGGTTGGAGTACAGTTAGCTCTTGATAATTCGAAAAAAAAAACATAGAACACGAGTTTAAATGAGGGAAGACCGACAGCAAGAGCAATGAAGTTCACTAAATTGTGCATGCACGCTTATTACCTTGAAAAAAGAAAAATTACGTTGACTTCAGTCAAATAATGATGCACATGGCAGAACATGGACCAGAAAAAAACAAATACACAAAGGAGTGATTAATTTTCTCACAGAAGTTTAACGAATCTATCGGAATGTTGATGTGTACAGAATCAGCAACCTGCTTTGACTCCAGCTCAAAGCATTATTGTTTCTAAGTTTGTCTCATAGTTGGGGATCTTTATGTTTATAACTCGAATTTTTATAGCAAAGAAATATTGCTCTCAATGTAGAGGTTGGGATGGCAAATAGTATGTAGGTCTTACTTCTGAGAAAAATAAACTTAAAAACAAAACGGTATAACAAAATTCAAAGAAAAAGGGTCGGGCTGGGACTTGAAAGAAAATTAATCCGTTCAAATTGACGGTCCAAATGGGTGGACGGGACCCTTCCCCAATAATTTTGAAAAACACGTTTGTGTCTCCTACAAATCTCAATACCCAATTCAGCTGCTAAAATTAAAATACATATATCGAATGGCAATTCCACTTAATTATTAAAACATTTTGAGTAGGAAAGCCAAGCAAGTTAAAAGTGTACTCCCAGAGGATAAATTAAACAAAACTCAACCCACTCCCTATCCTGATATTCAATATTCCAAAACCACAATTCCAACCTAAGAACTAACCAAAAAATAAAAAAATCTACTAAAAAAAAGAAGAAAAAAACAAAAAACATAAAAACAAAATTGGAAAAAAACTTTTGTCTACTTAGTACCTATACAATATTAAAAACAACAACCAATCAACGAGGATTTACTATCAGTGGGCTAGGAACGTGGGCAGAAGTTAAGAGGAAAATGAAAAATACGACGAAGGATGGGGTAGAGCCAGAATTCCTATCCCTAAGGTGATTCCAGGGTTGATTAGTTCCAGCTGAAGGCACACTGTCGCGCTGCTTAAAAAATTGACAGTTTTTGGCTGAAATTGATAAATATATGTATTTAAAAAGCACAGATTTGAGGAGCGTCAGTACTTGCGAGCACTTTTCATCAAAGAGATTCATTGAAATTTTCAAGCTAAAATACTCAAATACATCGCCAGGATTTATGAAATACGAAAATTCTAAAACGCCTTAATAAGTGCGAGTGAGGCAGATCGACTTAGTATCCCTCGCACTCACTCATCCTTATGCCGAAATTAATTTTCAATATTACTGCTTCAATTAAGTATCTGCAAATTACGCTCGTTTTGGGGTCAACAAATCCATTAAAAAATTTGCAAGTGCCGACGCTACGTTCTTGGATTTCGTTTTCTTTCAGGCACTTTCCATCAGATTAAAATCTGGAAAAGTTTCGCCTACAGTCTTATCTTAAAAACACAGATCAAATAAGATAGCATGAACAGTGGCCACGCTTTGGTCGTGATTAGCTATGCTCAGTTTTCAGGCCTCTCATGCAAAAAAAAAAAAAAAAAAAAAAAAAAAAAAAAAAAAAAAAAAAAAAAAAAAAATGTGTTTGCACTTTTTGCAGACTGGCAATCATGACTGGGCCCGTATCAAATCTCGTATGGGAACCGATGTTGGCGTAGACAGTGTCATGACGATAGCTATGTTGCTTCCTGGCGTGGTAACCGTTTACTATGGAGACGAGATTGGCATGGATAGTTATTGGGATATGGACCAATCCCAGTGCCCGGCCGGAGTTGCCGGTGACTATCGCACACCGAATAGGACACCATTCCAATGGTCATACACTAAGCACGCAGGTGAGTAATATTTTAATAGTTTCTACAAACCCCACGTATATTGATATCGTCCTAGAATTATAGACTGTTGCACACGTTTGATACAAGCGATTTTAAGGGTCGATTTACATTTTACAAAAATAATAATTTTAGAACTAAAAACTTTCAAAATCTCAACGCGCAAAATCCAAATCCAAACGCGCAACTGTAATGGCGGTGTTGGGCACTAATAATAGGATATTTCCATGTAATAATACTGTCACTGCATCAAGGAGTGACCAATGAGAGACGACTTTCCTTTGACACTGGTGTGCCCAGATGTCACGTTACCATTATTCTGATGTGGATCTCTACTCTGGTGCCTAATCAGAGTTGGGCAACCGAATAATCAGAAATAATGAAATGACTCCGGCAACACTGAAAACTGGGTTTGCTACCTGCGTTGAGGAAAGGGAAACACACGGAAGGTATAGGTCAATTGTAGAATTATTCGTCGAATAATTCGATTGACTCGGCGTTGCCGGACACACCGAATAATCTCCGAATAATTTTTTGCCCAACTCTGTGCCTAATTACATTGTGAATCTTCCTTGACTGCATACAGTCGAGGAGACTGACAAAAGTGAGATAGGAATTTCCCATTATTACTGCCCTATGCCGCCATTTTAAAGAATTTTATGAGTTTACAAGTGTATCTCGTGAGTATTTAGTTCTACCAGTGGCGTAGCGTGCAATTTGGCAACGGTGTAATGTGTCCATTTAAACCTATGAAAATGATCGAACAATTGGGTGTTCGGTGAACACCTTTGTATTCGACTTTTTACACGGATTTAAATGGACATATTACGATGTTGCCAAATTGCACGCCACGCCACTGAGTTCTACCATTATTATTTTTCAAGGTTTTTATATCTGAATCAATCCTCAAATCGCTTACAGCAAAAGTGAGCAACAGCCCAATTTCCTATTTACAGAGCTAAAGTGATGCAATTCAGTGGCGGCTCGTGAAATTTGGCAACCGTGTCCTCCTCCTATTTAATTAATGTAAAACAATCGATTCTTGCGGAGGCTGTCAGCCTCCGCAAGAATCGATTATTTTACCTACGTTTAAATGGAAAACTTGCATGGTTGCCAAATATCACGAGCCGCCACAGTGATGCATGAACGGAAGCTGATGCTCAAAATTCCGAACGACTGCAACTGTTCAAAATACGATTACTAAAACTGATGTAAACTCTTTTCTACTCTTCACAGGGTTTACAACGGCTACTAAGCCATGGATTCCGGTCAATCCTGATTATGTCTTCAAGAACGTCAAAAGTCAGGACAACGTGTACATGGACCCACCCACTCCACTGATTCGTTTCAAGCAGCTAGCGAAGCAAAGGAAACACCCTGCTTTCACTGACGGAAACATACGCACATACGTTTTTGACGAAAATGTATTTGGCTTCACCAGGTTTGTGATAAATGAATTTAACGGACTCAGTGGCGTAGCCAGGAGATTTTCTAGGGGGGGGGGGGGGTCCGAGGTCCGAAAATTGTAAAGGGGGGTACAAAGATACTAATTTGCTCAAATTTGTCTGAAAACGCAAAATTTTTTCTTTTCTTAGGATAAATGTTGCTGTCAAAGGGGGGGGGGGGGTGTGTAGACCCCCCCCCCCCCGGCTACGCCACTGAACGGACTGTGCCTACTTTTATCGGAAGTGAGATTCTAAAAGGTCATCTGAGCAAGTGGGTAACCGAAGAGGAGAATTTTTAGGTTAGGTTTACCCAGAGTCCCTGAACCAATAAATGTTCGGTACAGACGATCCTGCCACTAGATGATTGGTGAGCACCTTAAACCATTTAAAACTACACGTAAAAGCTCACCATCCAACGTCTTTCGGGGACCGTGCCGTGTGTACCGAACATTTATTGGTACCCTGTGTATACTAAAGAGTCTCGCCATACCGGGTATCGATTCTGATTGGCTGCTGGACTTTAGACTGTCGCGGAGCTCAATGATGCGTTCTTTGTGATATTTCTCAAAACATGGGCGGATACAGGGAATTGTCTTTCTCTCTCTCCCTCCATTTGAACTTATGTGTTAGAAAAGGACAGCTGAGGGGGCCATCACGTGACTTTGGCCCTCTCTTCTGTCATTTCCTAACGTACGCTTTCAAATGGGAGGAGAGAGAGAAAGGCAATTCCCTGTATCCACCCATGTCTCCAAAAGATGACCGTTGGAACGCCTTCTTTGAGGAGGCGTATTTCGTAATTAAAATTGACGGGCTTTCAAGACTTTAATCGGGCTCAATAACATTGATCGCACTGTTACTTCCTTACTTAAATTTTTTGTAGTAAAATTTTATTTTTCTAAGGAAATAACGAAATTAACTCCTTGCCATAAGCTGAGTGTCTAAGGACGCCTCCTCGGTGAACCCAACCAATCAGAGTTGACGGCTCCTTCGCCTCCTTGCTCTTCTTCTGCTTCTTCTTCATTCTTCACACGACTTTTTACTATACAGGGACTCATAATGTTTACCCATCTTTATTCTCACGTGTTTTTGTACGACGCGCAAAGAGGCTCGAAGTGAATGTTCAGATTTACCGTGCGTTGCGCAAGTAAAGCAAAAAGATAGAGGTAAAATGGCACCTTCTTCCTAACCTCAAAATCCTCAATCTCTAGTTGCAGCAATGAGCTATAACTTTAGAGTGGCAGAGGGCTGGTCCACCTTGTGCCACACAGGGTAGAAGGAATCCCGGGAAAAAGCGGAATTTGGACGGCAGATTCCAAGGTTTGAGGTTAAATTTCGTAGGTCGTTCGGAATTTGGCGGGAATTTGGACGGCAGATTCGTAGGTCGTTTCCGGCGATGCCTGAGTTTGTTTACGAAACGACCGGAAACAACCTACAAAACTTAACCTCAAAATCGATTTTCACGGCAAGATGGCGGCGCCCTAGGTGACAACAATGAACCAGCGGAACGTTCCTTGATGTGCCACTCTAAAGTTATAGCTCATTGAGTTGCAGTTAAAGTTGAGATTACTCATGAGACTGCAAGTCTACATAAATGTAAAGCTGGCTCATTGCAAAGTATGAAAGAGCATAGCCGTAGCCAGGATACTGTCTTTCTCTCTCTTAGCCCATTTAAACGCATGTGTTCGAAAAGGACAGAGACAGGGGCTGAAGTCACGTGACAGCCCCTATATCCATCCTTTTCTAACACATGCTTTCAAATGGGCTAAGAGAGAGAAAGACAGTATCCTAGCTACGGCTATGTGAAAGAGTATACGATGTGTAATCAATTGAGACCTTTTTCGAGAAAAGGGGCCATAAAAAAACGAGCCTGCTCTTTGTGTTAAATTATAGAATGGGGTTGTTGCATGTTTTTGCTATAAGCGATTTAACCCTAGTCTGCCTGACATGGGCCTCCGAGGCCCACCGCGTGACATTTTATCGCGTCATTTCTCCGGAAATGCTCCTAGAGACTTGAGCTTCACAAATAGCTCTACAAAACTCTTCAGGAGCATGCTCCCAAAATTTCGTGAAAAAAAAACAAAAACTATGGCTGTAGTAATTATTTATTCATCGCTACCCCTAGAATGCCTGACATGGGCCTCGGAGGCCCAGGCAGTGTAATGTTGGTTGTCATGAAACTGCAGTTGGCAATAATGGCCGTTATTCATGAAACTACAGTTGGCAGTATTGCCTGTTTAGACTCGGTATATTTTTAGGTTACATAAACAATAATACCACAGAATTCACAGCGATACATGTTTATTTACTCAGTTTCTTTGCAGTATTCTATTCTGTGATAAATGCCACTGATAACAACCTAGCTCGGTAAGATTGACAATACCTGAAATATCATGGTGGTGAGAAAGAAGGTGGGTGGAAGGATGAAGGGAGGGGGTGGGGGGAGGGAGTGGGGGGAGGGGGTGGGGGGAGGGAGTGGGGGGAGGGAGTGAGGGAGGGGGTGGGGGTGGGCCAACCAAATTTTGACTCGTCAGTGGAGCAAGGGCCAACCATTGCAAAAAAAAAAAAAAAGTTCAAAGGGAGGAGGGGGAGGGGGGGTGGGGGAGGGGGGGTGGGGGAGGGGGGGTGGGGGAGGGGGTGATGGTGGAGGGTTGGGAGGTTGAAGGGCATTGAGGGCTCAACCCTCAGTCATTGCTCAATCGTTATGAATATATTACACAAATTCATAAAAAACAAAAAAAAAATGGTGAATCGCGGGTGAAGAGGGAGGGGGAGGGGATGGGGGTGGTAAGGGGCGCTGGATGGTTGGGAGGGTGAGGGCTCAACCGTTACGAATATTACATGTGGTTATAAAAAAAAAAAAAAAAAAATGTGTTCGTCTTGGGGGGAGGGGGAGGGGAGGGCGTCGTTGGGGGGGAGGGGGGGTAAGGGCTCATCCAACATTTTTTTATTTAGGGGTTCAAGGGTCAATGGTTACTAATACCACGCACTTTCATAAAAAAACAAATTAAATTTGGTGTGGGTATTGGGGGGTGGTGGAGGGGGAGGGGGTGGCGATGAGGGAGGAGGGGATGAAGTAGGGAGCCCCTCCGACCCTGTAGATACACCCGCGGCCAAAAATTCGAGGGGGAACCTTCTACAGCAAGAGAGCTCCCCATGAAAAAGAAATAAACATAATTGACTATTCAGACAATTTCTCCACTTCTACGATATTCTGGTTGGAGGGGGTGGGAAGGGGGGGAGGGAGGGTTTTGGGTCAAAATGCTGACAAGGTAAGGTCAGGATGGTTTACTGAAGGGGTCAAAATAATTTTGGATGATAAAAATCGATGGATATGGAGCGGAACTAGAAAAGATGCGGCAAAAGTAGTGAAACCAATGTATTTTAAAGGTGGGCCTCGGAGGCCCATGTCAGGCATTCGTGTAAGTTCGAATGGTCAGGCAGACTAGGGTTAATAGTCGATTCTGGTGTAAAAACCTCCAAAAATAACGATGGCAGCACTGAAAACCTCCGAATTCCACTCCTTTACCAGTGTTGCCAAACGTGGACAGAAACGACCACGTTTGGACAAAAACTGTCCACGCTCCCCTCATGCTGGCAATGGCGTGGACAGTTGTCGGTGGCTCGGACCTGGCAACTCTGTCCTTTACTCGATAAACGTTTTTATTTGCGCGGGCGTAATGGTGGCTGAGGGTAGTAACAACGAGAGATTCCCATCTAACAATAGAGTAACTCTATCAAGAAGTGACCAATAAGAGATGACTTTCATGTGACACCGGTGTCACTAGGTGTTGCGGTACCATTGATCGGATGTGGATCATCACTCTGATGACTAACTCTGTGAATCATCCTTGTCAACATAGAAAGAGTGACGAAATTAAGATAGGAATCTCCCATTGTTATTGCCCTCGGCGACCCACCATTACGCCCGCGCAAATAAAAGCGTTTATCGAGATTAGGAGTGGATTTTGGAAGATTTTAGTGATGCCATTGTTATTTTTCGAGGTTTTTACACCAGAATCGACTGTTAAATCACTTATAGCAAAAGTGTGCAGCAGCCCCATATTGTTACTGAATCGAGACTTTTGTAAGATGGTCTCTCTTATAAGCGACACTCGCAAACACGATGATTTTCAGGGCTGCCGTTTTGCGCCTAATCAATGCTATTTTTCTATTCACCGATGATTCCACCGGTTGAGAAAAGATTACGCTGTTCAGTTTAGTGTATGACTGTAATGCACGAAAATACTCGCATCTGTAATCTTTTCTCAATCGGTGGAAACGCCGTTGATTAATTAAAATTTCCGCAAGTTTTTAAAAATCATCGACGACTCCACCGGTTGAGAAAAGATTACAGATGCGAGTATTTTAGTTCATTACAGTCATACAATGAACTGAACTGTGTAATCTTTTCTCAACCGGAGGAATCATCGGTGAATAGAAAAATAGCATTGATTATACTCAAAACGGCAGCCCTGATGATTTTCTACCCCCAAAAAGTTCAAAATCTACGGGGGGGGGACACAGACGCTACAGACTGTCACATACGCCATAGATTGTCTAAAAGCACTGTAAATAGTTTTTCCATCCTCTTCAATCTTTCTTCTTGGTCAAAGGATCAATACGAGCAGTGGCGAAGCGTGCTATCCGCCAACGTAGTTTTTTGTCCATTTGAACCCATAGAAAAAGTCGAATTCAACGATCATCGCCGATCCTTAGCTAATTCGATATTTTTGGTGAGTTTTAATGAGCCAAGTACAACGTTGCCTTATTGCTCGCTTCTCAACTGAAAATTAACGAGAGTAAGGCAAGTTCTTATTTTGGTCTTTAAAGATCTATTTTGTAGCACAATATGTGGTGAATTGGATCCAATCTGCACTGATGCTGCGGGTAGTATTTTCAATTTTTGCAAGTGACTGAAAGATGGTCTTGCTAAAAACTGATTCATTTAATATATTGGTTTCAGGAAGTATAAAAACACCCTGTTCGTGATCGTAATAAATCTAAATGGCAACGTTGGCTCTCATCTTCGAATGGCTCAAAAGATTCCGGACCTTAAAGAAGCAACTCTGATTGACACGCCCTTCACAAGTAATCATTATGCAGACAAGTGTCAGTCTCGGTAAGAATTCGATACCAGCGTTCAATAAGACCCTTGTCTTGGAGACTAGTGTGTGTGTGAGTGTGTGGGAGGGGGGGGTGGCGAAGATTCTGGCACACAACATTCTCAGGACGAAACGCAACCAGGGAAATGTGTTAAATCGTATCTCGTGATTTCCGTTTTGCATAGACCCCATCCAAATACTCTAGTCGATCCCACTAGAGCAAATAACTGTCATTAGACATGCCAATCTTTTAGTGTCAGATTCGCTTTTGGTTTTTATTAGAATGAATAATGATAAAACTTCTTGCAAAAAAGACAGTTGCTCATTTTTAGAATCCAATGATCACAGTCAAATGACTATTGGTCGATGAATATTCGTAGTTCTTAGCTCCGTCATCACTTCTAAAGTTTATCATTGTCTTTGAATAAAACGACTCCTATAGAGAATCAAACGAAGAGCCAAGTGAGTGACACCATAAGTAATTGCCGGATATTCCAAAATGCATCTGTCCGAAAGGTCACCGTAAATTCAAGAACGAGTATGTTTCAAACTTTTTCTAAAAAAAAAAAGGACTGTTTTTAGGTATAGACGATGCGACATTAATGATAGGAACCATATTCCAATGAAACTTATTGTGTTTTTGGTAGAGAAGACATTAATGATAAAAACTATATTCCAGTGAAACTGACTGTGGTTTTAGGTTAGACGACCTTAATGATAACAACGATTATCCAGTGAAACTTACTGTGTTGTTAGGTATAGACGACATTAATGATAACAACGATATTGCAGTGAAAGTGACTGTGTTTTTAGGTAGAGAAGACATTATAATGATAACAACGATATTCAAGTGAAACTCACTCCGTTGTTAGGTATAGAATACATAAATGATAACAACCGCACTCCAATGAAATTGACTGTGTTTTTAGGTAAATACGACAATAATGATAACAACGATATTCCAGTAAAACTAACTGTATGTTTAGGTAAAGACGACAATAATAATAAAATGGAAAATAGGTTTGAAGTATTGCGAAAAATTCACATCAGAAACAGCGCAAACTCTAAAAACCTACGCACAAGTTCAATAAAATCGTTCAACATAAATCAATTATGGTGGTTGAGTGACCTAGTTATAACGTGGGAGCCGAGAGCCCCATCTAATCGAAACTTCCTGTGCCGAGAAAAGTGATTCATCAAACCCTGGCAGAACTGGTAACTTAAGATCACCTAAAATTGTTCCTATCGCCACCTAAACAAGGAGATATCTTCAAAAATCCTAGTTGATATCACCTAATTTAGGTGACTTTTGGAATAATTTTAGGTAATCTTTGGTGACCAGTTTCGCCAGGGAAGAGAAAGAAGAGATCAAATGGTCCTCCCTCATCGTGACTGGCTCATTCATCCACCATCTTTGAATTGTTTTGATCTTATTTATGAGTTTGTGAGTAGATTTTGTGACTTTCTGAAGAAATAGAGTTGTTTAGACCCAGACCTCTAAGAGTGAGTGAACGAATTATTGCGTATCAGTCATGGTCTAAAAGAATCTGAGCTGAATTGGTCTGAAGGAATGTGAGTTAAAATGGTCTGAAGGAATCTGAGTTGAAACTTGACGGAGAAAAAAAGTTTGCTGTGCACTCATCGTTTACCTAATCATCAAAATGTTCGCTTTTTCAGTTCCGCCTGCGCCAAACATTTTACCAGTCCTGATCATAAAATGCCTGCGGGATCGTCGTTTGTTTTGCGATATAAGCTGTAAGTGCTAGTTATACATTTTTTATTTTTTATTTCCTATTTTGCTTTTTAGCCTTTTGCCTCTTCTCAGGGGCGCCATTTCAGATTTTCCTTGGAGGGGGCAAAGCCCTCCAAAAATTTGGATGACTTCTTTTTTTTTTTTGCAGTGCATCTTCAGAAAAATCTCTCTGACTTGATTTTTTGGCCACATTGAAAATCCTTGGGGGGGGGCGGCAATCCCCCCCCTGCCCTCCCCCAAATGGCGTCACTGCCTCTTCTTGTGGCGAATTAAGCGATTTGGCATCAGTGGTTTAATGACACCTTAATCTAAGTAATCATTGCTTGTGGAAACAATTACGTCCCGAAAAATCTATTTCTTTAACCCATTTATACCCAGTAGGTCTAATAGGGTTTCAGCCGTTATGATACTTTTGGACCAAATTTGGACCAATTTGGGCCAATTTCACTTCAAAACCAACTTTGGAAGTTGTTTGAACGTTGCATTTCGCTGGACCTAGGACCAAAAAAATGAATGGTCCCAGCATTTTGCGAAAGTGGAATTGCGTGTGGTCTCGACCAATCAGAGAGCTTACGCACGCCGATGAACTCAATCCAATTTCACGATTCGTTTTTCAATTTCATACCAGACCAGAGACGATAGAGACCACCAGTGGCGGATCCACGGGAGGAGCACGGGGGCACGTGCCCCCCCCCCCCCCCCCCCCCAGAAGCCTCAAATTTTGCCTTTTTTCTGTAGAAAATAGCCCAAGATTGCTTCCACCAATGCTTCAAATTTCAAAATTTCACAGGCGTGCCCCCACCCCCCCCCCCAAAAAAAAATTCTGGATCCACCACTGGAGACCACGCACTTTTTATCTTGCCAAAAGTGGCATCTCTCTTTTTTTCAGGGTCGGAACAAAGCAAGTTTCCAGTGACTCCAGTGGCGGATCCAGAAAATCTTCTTGGGGGGGGCGGGGGGGGCTCGCCCTTGAAGTTTTAACATTGAAGTGTTGCAGTAAGGGATTATGGGATATTTTCTGTTGAAAAGAGGCATAATTTGAGGCTTCTGGCTTCTTCTGTGGACCCGCAACTGAATGTCTCCTATGTTAAGCAAAGATAATGAATGGTGTCATCATCATCAGCCAATCAGAAATAAGGATCATTGCTTTGGTTGTTGATCAACAATCAATATAGAATCTGTTGAATGCAGTTTCTCATATTATTTCGTTTACTCTCCGGAAATAAAATCGTTCACCGATCGATCGGCTATAGCGTGGTCTCTGTTGTCTCTGTACTAGACGATCCTTCGGAACTTTAAATTCAGGGCTTTTTTTGAGAACTAGCTTTCCGTATTTTCAGTCAGACAAATCATATGGCTTATGGCAGTGTAATGAATAAAAAGCCAGGAGATCATTGACTTTTTTTTTTCAATTTTGTTTCAGACCTTCAAAGAGACTTGTGAGCGGAAAGTCTTAAGAAAGATTTGCACGGCTTCGAACATACTATGCTGTCGGTAATCGGTCCACATCAAATGCGCGTGTGCATTATATGCAACCCTCAAAACTTTTCTCTGAAAACAAGTGACTTCAATCAAGAATTATAAATTAGAAAAAGAAACGCTTGAATTGACTTCCTATTTGATGTTATTGTTTTTGGTAATTAAAGAATAGTATTAAAGTGATATTAAGTGTACGTTGCGTAACTTTTGCTACAAATATAATTAAAATACGTTACTTTGATTGATTTTTGTATTTCAACTGAACAATAAGCTGATATTGACTTTTGGTTTGCGATGAAAACTTTTTTTTTTTTTTTTTTTTTTTTTTTTTTTTTTTTTTTTTTTTTTTTTTTTTTTTTTTTTTGGTAAATACTTCAAGATGAAACAATAAACTAAATGGGCTCCAGTGGCGTAGCGTGCAATTTGGCAACGTTGTAATGAACCCATTTAAATCCATTAAAAATATCGAACTACTGGGTGTTTGGTGAACACCTTCGCATTCGATCTTTTGCATGGGTTTAAATGGACTAATACAATGTTGCCAAATTGCACGCTACGCCACTGATGGGCTCCTATAAAAAAGAGGAAAATAGGAAAAAAGGAGGAAAGGAAAGGAAAAATTGAGGGAAAGAGAAAGAGAGAATGGGAAATGAGGAAGAGAGAAAAAGAAAAGATGGGAAAGGAAATGAGTTCAAAAAAAGTATCAATGTCATGAAACATCGTTTTCCTCGGAGGAACACATCTTTCCCGACAGCAATGTCCTTAGTTGTTCATTTCGCTCGATCTTCTTATGAAATCTAGATTTCCTGAAGACTCCGTCTTTCTATCAGCATGATGAAGATATTTCCGTAATATCAGCATAATGAAAACATTTCCGTAATATCAGCATATCTATAGTCTCGGAAAATCTCATTTTTCTAGAGAGCTAATTCAATACAGTTTTTGAACAGAAGTAGCCTAACTTTGCGTCTAAGAAGAGATAAATTTTCAACATTTTCCGGGGGAGGACCCCCATACCCCCATATGAAATGAAAACTTGCCCCCCACCCACATGCAGAAATCCTGGCTGCGCCCATGTTAAAGAGGGGAAAATGAATATAATTTTTTTTTTTTTAGGTGCAGCAACAAAATCAGATGTTAGACTCTTATTTTGATTTCTTTTGCGGATATTTATTGGTTTTCTAAAGGCCATCGGTCAGTGGCGTCGCGTGCCATCTGGCAACAATGCAACTGCTCCATTTAAACTCATTAAATATATCGAATTTTCCTTGTGGACTGTGCACCCCCTGAATTCGACCTTTTACATGAGTTTAAATGGATAGAATACATTGTTGCCAAATTGCACGCGACGCCACTGTCATCGGTGATTCGACCAGTTGAAGAAAACACGGCTGCGGTTTGAGGTTCAGCCGGCTCTTAATAGTTCATTAAAACAAACAAGAAACGCGCGTTTGAATGAGTCAACAAAAACGTTAGCAAAATCAACAAAGATCACTAAACTGTGCACGCACGCTTGGTTCCTTAAAAAAGAAGACAAAAAAAAAAAAAAAAAACCCACGAAAAAAGTTTATTACGGTGACTCTAGTCAAATAATGATGCACATGGCGAACCATCAACCACATAAAACAAAGACAAAAACGAGTGATTAATTTTCGCACACAAATTTAGCGAATTTATCGCAATGTCGATGTGCTCAGAACCAACACCCTGTTTTGAATCCAGCCCAAGGCATTGTTGTTATTACATTATTACTTAATCTTGCAAAACCCGATAAAATTGTCAGACTACAGGTCTGATTTTCAATAGAGTCAACCTCTCGTTTCCACTAAACAATGCAGTTCATCGTTGCGTTGATGAGTTTATTCGGGTGCAGTCTTTTGGCCGATGTATGGAGCCTGGATTTATTTGAGCACTACGACTATACTGGGACCAGGGAACCTTTATCCGGGGCTAACGTGAATGGTGCCTGCAAAGACTTGTGGAATGTGAAGGTGAAAGGAAGGGTTTCTTCATTCCGACGAACCAATGTACAGACTTGCGATATAACCGTACTCCTATACTGTCTGTTTTCTCCTCACAAGGTTGTAAACATTTCATCGTTCAAATTCGATGCAGTATTCCAAGGCTGGGATACGCCTACAACGAACGAATACGTTCTGTTGCTTTCGGTACAACGCCTTAATGGTTTAAGAAATTGACTAAGGAATAAGAAATATAACACCTTTAAAACCGTCTTTGTGATATTTTCTTTTTCTGTATACCATCTCATTTAAGAACGCAGGTAAGCTTTAAGTTCTGTCCCTCGCCATACAAACACAGAATAATACAATCAGAACGGAAAGTCAGTCGGATTTTGAAGCAAATTCATTTCGCATCCGCCATGTTGGGATGTAGGATGTTTACATCTGGATTCGCGCGCGGAAAATAAAATATAGGACGTGATCCGCAAAATTTCCATTCTGAAATGCCATTAGAATAAAAGTGAGGCTGGAAACTTATGATTTCTTCCCAGAATTTTCAGAAATAAATGAATTTTAACACAAATCACACACGTCCGCCATGTTGGGATATAGGACCACAGCGTTGCCTATTGGTGCCGTTGAATTCCAAACTTGCTTCCATTGGCTCTTATGGGAGCTTCCGTTCTGATTGTATTATTCTGTGCTTTAAGTTCTGTCCCTAGCCATACAAAGGTGGATCCCAGTGGCGAGGCGTGTAATTTGGCAACGTTTCTTTTTCCCCTTTAAATACATCAGAAAGGTCGAAACATCTGATCATCGCCGATGACCGAAGCATTCGATTCTTTCAGTAACTTTAAATGGAGAAAGTGCATCGTTGTCAAATTTCGCGCCACGCTCCTGGTGGATCCAGAAATAAGGTAACTGAGGATTCTACCCGATTGAATCTATGAGCAATAAAAGTCTATGGAATTTATGGAATCTATGAATCTATGGGCTGTTTCCCATGCGTTTAAATGGGAAGAATCTACTGTTGCCTGATTGCTGGATCCGTCCATGTCACTAGAATAAATTTTGCGCGCACGCTAACGAAACACAGTGTATCTTTTGCATCTTGGAACATCTTGGAACATCTTGGAAATTCTTGGAACGTTGGAACATCTGACACTTAAAAGTAGGTATAGCGTAATGGACGAAAATGGGGATGTTTTAAACTTATAGGTCCAGCTCGTGCGCACTGCACAGGGCAGGTCGGTGGCGTAACTAGAAATTACCTTTCACTCACTTTCTCCATTAAAATGTGTAAGTTAAAAAAGGATAGGAATGGGGATCAATCCCCTCTTCCTATCCTTTTTCTACCTGTACATTTGAATGAGTAAAAAGAGAGATAGAATGATTTCTAGTTACGCTACTGGGGCAGGTAGGTATCACGGGCAGGGCAGGTATCACACAAAGCATCCGTTTCTTGAGACCAAAGAGTAAACAAGAGTCGCAATTGAATGGAAGGCCTGCGTGGTCAACGCAGATAAGCGATCGGAACGCGGGCTGGCCTCTGATTGGCTGCAACGCGTGGAGCTAAAATGTCTTAGGTCATAGGGAAATTAACACGGGGTTTTCGTTCCGGGACGTTTATCTCGAAACCTGTGCAAAACCGTCTCTACGCAATTTAAGCGAGTCGATTTCGCAGAATTTTCCAAACAAATTCGTAGGTCATAAGTGCCACTTTATTGCAAATTCGAAAAGACTGTTTCAGTTGAAAAGTACTCACAATAGTGAGTTACTCAAACACTGCCCAAACACACGCCAAGCATGTAATCACACTATTGTGCGTACTTTTCAACTGAAACAGTCTTTTCGAATTTGCAATAAAGTATGGTACTTTTGACCTATCAATATTTTCACGATAAATCGAACTGAAATGACATTTAATACATTGATTTGATAGTAACTTAAGCAATCTTTCGATTTACCCCGGTGCAATTTGAACCTAAAACAATTATTGTTCATGTTATTTACGAAAAAAACGACGCATTTTGACATTTTTTCAGAAATTCTCAAAAATCGAATTTTCATAAATCGCGCTAAGCTAAACTAATTAATTAATAAAATTAAACCACAACACATATTCATCAGATGGGAAATTTTGTGTTCTTTCAATTAAGTCAGTTCATTTTTAGCGTAGGATGAACGGTTTCCGCGTAATTCGTGAAAAAGCGGCCGTGCGCAGGAGTGCCCCCTCCCCCGTATTTTCAAGATGGCGGCTTCAGCGGCGGACTGTGACACTGGGACTATTAATGTGATTTTTAGTAAGGTAAGTCCAACATCTTCCCGCAAAAAAACTTTCATTCTTAATTTTTTCCTTAAGGGCCATATAAACGGATCTAATTTGCCTGGATTATGATGGACAAAATTCGAGTAGAATCGCAACGCCGCACTTTATGTAGTCTGACAATGAGACAGTGGTGGCCGGCTCGCCAGGTGAGGCATAATTGAGGCGATAGGGAGCCATCGCCTCACATTTTTTGAAGTTGGAGAAAGGAAAAAATTAAAAAAATAACATATAAAGGTTTAAATGGTTATTATTCCATCATCCTTTGTTTCAATAGTCCAAAAAGTATGAATGGAACATAACATTTTCAAAAAAGTTTATGTGAAGAGCGTTTCAAAAAAAAAAAAAAAATCCTGCGCATTTCTCATTTTCATCGCCTCACCTCCGCGAGCTGCCAGCGCAATGAGATCGAAAAGGTGGCCAACAATCAGTGAAAACGGTAATTAAAAAGCATCGTTTTCTAAAATTCAAGCTTAATTAAAGACTTGTCAGTGTCATTACTTTAGATTAATTATTCCAAGCATATTCTATGATTGAATTGTGGAGTTAACATTGTATGAAATGATAAATGGGGCAGTTGCAAGGGTCTGAATTGTTGTGTTTTTTATAAAGAAAATGATAGTACTTGATGAGCTGAGAACTATGGTGCCTTTGGTTTTCCCTAAAAGTCCCGGTTTTGGAGTCACACAAGTGTAAAGTTGTAAAAAATCGTGGGCGTAGTGACGTCAATACGTGAAATTCCCATTTAAAACAATGTATTTTGGGCCAAAATCCTATTTCCGGAACAATGAGACTTAATTAGAAACCAAATGCATCTTTCTTCTCAACTCACCAAGGACAAAGAATTTTCTTTATAAAAAACACAACAATTCAGACCCTTGCAACTGCCCCATTGACAAGAGAAAATCTGATTTATGGCCATTTTTTGACGGATCTCAGATTACAGTGTGCCGTGCAACGCGCGGAGAGAAGTTGCAAGCTCTCTTTGGGTTTCATCACTCACCACCCAACGGCCAACCCGAAACACCCTCTTTGGGCAACAGGTGGTGATGGCGTCCCCGTCCCCTACCTCAATTGGTGGTTCCCCTCCCATGATCTTGATCTTTTCAAGCAAGTTGTTCGAAGTTGACAGCGGAAGTTTCTGCGAGTTTTGCTCCGCTTTGGTTATTTGAATTGATCGGCCATGCTTTCGGAAACTCAGTTTGACTGTTCTGTTCGGGTGATCTCGTCATTTTGACGACAACGTTTCACGTTATGGGTAAAAGTATTAAGAAATAATGTTGATTAGGCCAGAAGACCCGCCTTTAGAAAGAATTTTGGATACCAGATACGCTGGTTCAAGGCGAGACAATATGGGTCTGTTGCGTACTTTTGCTACCTTAATACAACTCATTAACTCAGAAAATACCTTCCATTTCAAACAACCCGCGCTACATTAGACACTATATCACCGACTTATAACTACATAGATGGAACCATATCGTTTATGTAAACATGAACAGAACTTACAAACATTGGAATGTTTCGTTCAGATGCATACATTTCTTAACCCTTTACTGCATGATTTTTTTTTTTCAATAAAATAATTTTTTTTCAGTACAAATTTGATCCTTGAGACAGGGAAAAATAGTGAAAAAATTCTTTCCATTATATTTCAATGGTAAAGCGCCTGAATATTAATTGTTCCAAATATGGCCTTACCCTCATTTAGGTATCCATGCAACTGAAAATAAAGTTTTCAGGCTAAAAAAAAAAAAAAATTAAAGTTGTAAAAAACAAGTTAGTAAGTTTCAATAGTTGTTTTTTTGTATGGTACCCCTGCGTTACTCCCAAACATAACAATGAAAATCGAAAAATCTCTATCAGATTTTCAGTGAGCTATTTTCAACCACTCTGCACGTTCTCTATCCTGTGCTGCGCGCTCTAGGACAAAATCGACAATTTACTCATTTAGTATATGTTCCACATGTGACCCACCATGCAGCAACAGTACAACTCAAGTCCCCTACTTTTAGATAAGGCTTCAAAGTAATTGTTCCAGATCTGGGCTCATCTGCAGTTAAGGGTTAAAATATTTTGTAATCTTTGATAAACCGAAAAACCCAGACAGCAAATGCAGCCAATAGTTCATGTATTTAGAAGGGAATTCCATCATTTTGTAGATACGATGTTGTTTACTAATGCACGGTGGTTGGTTCCGTCTATGCAGTAGTATACCGGTGCCATAAGTGTCTAGTGTAGCGCGGGCTGTTTGAAATTGAAGTGACTTCCTGAGTTATTGAGTGGATTTTGAACGTTTTTAATGTGCTCATCATTATATTCGCTGAATTTTACTTAAGAATCGAGATTCTTTATTGTTGTAGCAAAAGTATGCAACAAACCCATTTCCGCGAAAGGTGGATTAGTCTGCGCTTTTGAATGAGGGTTTGATGAGTCAAGACGGATAGCATATCAATGGAGTTTGCAATAAACTGTGCACACTTGCTCAGTACCGTCAAGGAAGGAAAAATATGTAACGTAAAATAATGTGCTTTATTGACCATGAAACAAAGGACTATAATAAGAACGTGTGTTTTTTCCTCTGAGATTGAGTTGTGAGATAAATTTAGGGTGGATAAAGCTAGGACAATCTGAAGCGTTTACATCTGAGTGGTTTTTTGACTTAGGCCTCAAGGAAGCGAAAATGACAATGTTCAAAGTCAACCTTGTTATCTGCTCTTAACTTTTCTTTGAAAGAGGTAATTATTCGCTCTGCTTTCTAATGGCGTAAACCACGATCAGACGTAATTTTTCGCTCAAATGTTATATTTGCTGAAAGTTTCGGAAAGAGCTGGAAAAGATTTTTCCCCGACATTTCCGTTTGAAGAAAACAGCAATATCCCCCTTAATATGGAACTTGTATGTATAAAATACGAATGGGGCTATTGCACACTTTTGCTACAAACGATTTAATAGTCGATTAAGCCGTAAAAACCTCAAAAAATAACGATGGCGGCACTAAAAACTTCCAGAATCCACTCCTAAACTCAATAAACGCAGTTATTTGCGCGAGCGTAATGGTGGCCGAAGGCACTAACAATGGGAGATTCCTATCTTAATTTCGTCACTCTTTCTATGTTGACAAGGATGATTCACAGAGTAAATAGTCATCAGAGTGATGATCCACATCCGATGAATGGTACCGCAACACCAAGTGACACCGGTGTCAAATGAAAGTAGTCTCTGATTGGTCACTTCTTGATGGAAATTCAGAATTGTTAGATGGGAATCTCCCATTGTTAGTGCCTTCGGCCACCATTACGCTCCCGCAAATAACTGCGTGTATTGAGTTTAGGAGTGGATTTTGGAAGTTTTTAGTGCCGCCATCGTTATTTTTTGAGGTTTTTACGCCATAATCGACTATTAAATTGCTTATAGCAAAAGTGTGCAATAGCCCCATTGTGGCGGTTTATATCTACCATCATTCTATAAACTTTACAAATGGTAAAGATGGCTGCCTATACGCATGAAATTGATCAAGCTAAAGAACAAATCTTTGGCGTGCTAGAAAGTTATGAGAAGATAAAGATTTTGATTTTGAAAATTGGCAACGCCACTTCCTTGAAGCCCAAGACAAAAACCAACTTAAATTCAGGAGCTTCAGATGATCTACTATCCATCCAAAAAATATCTCACGATTCCATCTCAGGGTGTAAAACACCGATATTGAAAAATACTCTTTGTGAGCAAAATTGAGGTAAGAAACTCTGAACAAAATCTGATAAATCTGTTTCAGATTTCGTATCTGTATGCTAGCTACTAGCGCAGAAATCTGAAAAAAAAGTTAATGTAATTTTTTTGCGATGTGCAGCAAAAACAATTGATTTTCAAGAGGCTTTGGAAAAAAACTTTCAATGAGGCTAAAAAATGACTCAAAAAAGTTTACTGATAAGTATGAGCAGTCTGACTCATTAAAAGAATCCTTTTAAAAAAAAAAATTGTAATATTTTGAACTTTGCCATTTTTTTCGCAATCCCGAGCAAAATGATCCAGTATGTGTGGCATGTTTACAGGTTTCTTAGCGGAGTATTGCAATTTGATATAGCAACAAACATAATCCACCCGTTTGGATCAGTCAAAAATACAAATAAGGTAAAAGAAGTTTCACCGCATTGTGCAAACTTAGCAACAAAAAAAAAAAAACAAGCAGGGAAAATTCCAACACGCAGGTGTTGGAAAAGCGTGCCACTAAAGTCTGAACAGCTTTAATGCTTTTGCTAGCAATGATAATAATTAGACAGCATTCAACATGGAGCTGATCTCGAGAAAATTGAGTCCAAAGTTGAAGAGCTAGCATTTAAACAAAAAACTTGGAATTACTTACGTTTTGATTTCATTCAACTACCGTGTTGTGTTTTTGCATTTCAACACCGGAAAAGTGGAATTTACTGTGTAGGAAAGGTACTTAATTTTTAGCGTTTAAAGTGACTTGGTTCCTTTCTTCTTTTTTTTGGCATAATCACGAAAAACGAAACTCCAAGAGAAACCAAACGGCAGAGTTGGTTTAAACTGTTGATTATTTTAAAATCCGTTAATCCGGACTTAAGTCCGTTCCCAATTCTATAAAAGGAACCAAGTCGGAGTTGGTTCCTTACGTGACTCGGATTAAGGTTTAACCTAATCAGCCAACGGAACCAAGTTCTCATTTTATTTCATCATATGGACAATGACACCAATGAGGCTCACCAGCTCACTTTTACCTGGAATTTTGACGGGAAATAGTTGTTATTACAGAAGAAGCACTTGTTGCTTCGAGATTCAGTATTGCTCTATCAATCAATAACTCAATTTTATCAAAAATGTCACTCGGTTCTTTTGTGACAAGTGCTGTCCAATTGAGCTTGTTTGGTGAGAAATTATGAAAAAAATAAATTTAGATCAGATGTATCTATAAGGAGATGAGTCAAAGGCGTTGTTTTTTTGTGTTTGTTTTTTGTTTTTTGTTTTCAAAACTTTGGAGGGCTCTAGCTCAGAAGAGAAACAATTGCAGCACATACTCATGTAGGAAAATAAAGTCTTATATGTATGTATGTTGACCCCAAAAATACACTCCAAAAGTTTGGCACTCAAGTTTTGAAACACCCTGTTCTTGATATTTTGCTCCCCCCCCCCGCCCCTTCGAAAAAGACAACATCTTGACCATGCACATTTTTAAAATCACAGTTTGACTGTAGAGATATTTTCTCCCCCCCCCCCCCCCCCTTAACGAAAAAGGGGAGAATGGGTCACCTATCTCTGATGTTCGTCGTGCGCGTGCACAGATTGTTCGGCTTTACGACTGCAATTTTGGCTTTCTTTATAATGCGTTTTTTGGGTTTATTAGTGGATTTTATGACTATTTGATGCCGCCAATGTAATTTTCAGACAATTTTACATCAGAATCAAAACTCTATAGCACTGTAGCAAAAGTTTGCAGCAAACCCATTGAAAGCTGAAAAGAGAAAATTATTTGATAAGGCTCGATCTTTTTTACCCACATAAACTATAGACAATAGATATTTCTAAATCCCTCCACCTTTTAAACGGCTTGTTCAGGGATCAAACATGAGGTTGCGTTCTTTTGAAGTCAAAAACTGTCATATTCGGAAAAGCCGTGATTCTAAGTAATAAACAGTTTTTTTTATCTTTTTTTCCGTTTTAGGTGCTGTCAGCACTTATTGCGATTGTCACGATGTAGATACGTAATATGCATAAATGGAACACTTGCGAATTCATAAAACAATAATCCTTTAATATACAGAACTAACCGTTTCAAGTGCCCTTTACACATCAAGCATTCTAGGGGTATAGATTAGTAGGTGTGGAGGTTTAAGAGGTTTGTGGATTTTAATTCCCCCTCTCCCCATTTATTTTCTTGAAAAGTATCGAAAGTTTACAGCTAAAACTACGCCATTATTCACTATAACGCATTGTCATATTATTTCTCTTTTTTTTCTGTTGCCGTCGGTCGATATCATTTTTCGTGTTGGAAAAGCAAAGTTCCATATGGACCTATAGTTTCCAAAATTTGAAGAAGCTTCCAGTGAAAAATTTTGTACACGCAACGAACTTTTTAGGATAGGTAAATAAGTTATTCCAGAGTCAATTTCATAGCCGCAGCGAGGAAGCTGTCCAGGGGTGGAAGACACGTGACAGCCCCTCTCACTTTTTAGAGCAATTAATGCGAATTTTACCCCTCTGGCTCCCTGTGTTCTGGATTTTAAACACCTATTTTTCAACAAAACGCCCAAAATGTCCTCAAAAATCCCTTGATTCCATCGACGCTCATTGAGGGGCTTTCAATTTGCCGATCCCCCAGAATTTCAAATGTTTCGATGCAAAGACCTGTTTAGTGTGACGTCATGAAAAAAATTGCTTCCAAACAAAGGCTCCGTCTCACTAGCTCTCGTGGGTTTTCCCATACGAAACACAGTCCTTTTCAAATACAAGTGCTAGTAAACAACACGTTCTTTACACGTTGTGTTTATCACACCATTGGGTTCCACGTCCCTTATAAAAATTTCCGATTGTTTCAAAAAATTTTCCGATTGGATATATATTCCCGCGCTTTATTTCCCATAGAAATAATCGAAATTCCATAGAGACAATCGGAATTCGTGTAGATTCAAGCGCGCTGACTACAGCAACGATAGGTCTCATGATTGAAATAAGGCGAAATCATCTATGGTTCTATTCTTACAGTTTTAACAGCCACTTTTTTCTCTGTGATAAAATATGAGCCCGCTATCACAAACTTTTTGAAACATCGCGCATCGATGCACAATCACAGTTATATCGAAGAAAGTCCTATGTTTTGTCCTTGTCACACTCACAGTTTCTTAAGAGCACAAAATTCTAGGATATAGGCTCATCAGCACCATCACGGCATGTGTTGTACCTCGAACAATAGCTTCGATACGAAGAGAAGTTAGAATGATTGAGTGTCATGGCGGTGATACTACCATAAGAGACCGTGAGTAAGACAAGGACAAAACGTAGAACGTCTTTCGGTATAACTGTGATTGTAAATTCGCTTGTGATATTTTAGGAATTATGTTAGAGTGAAAAGATACTTTAAGGCAAGTGGAATCTAATGGTGCAATAAAATTTGAGAAAACTGTTGGTTAACTAGCATGAATTTGCGTTCGAAAATTTGGATCTGATTTCTTATAGGTAAATCAACGAGAGTGAGAGATAGATCATTTGTTTGGAACCAACTCTGATCGTGACGTCATCATTAAACAGGTCTACTTGAGGATATGAATGAGTCCCTCTCTTTTCTATACCCCTCCCGCTCTTCATCAATATACCTCGCCGTCACTTCTTTTCGAAACCCTCGTCAAACAGATTTTGACACATTTACGACCGCTTAATGCACCGTGAAGAAATCTTGTGACCGGTGGAGCCCAAAGGCGAGGGGCAAAGAGGGTTCCTGCGGGAGATGTTTCCACCCCCCTCCTGCCTTTGAATTTTGACTCATAGGTTGGCACAAATGACTTAGGTTGCTGGACCTGTATGGAATTCTCGTTCAAAGGAATTCGACTTTGACGCTTAATAACTTATTGAAATTAACAGGAATACCAAAACTTTTACAATTTTAAGAAAATAGACGCCGAGACCTCCTGGATTGCAGCAATAAATTAACAATTAATGAAACCAGTTTTATGAAAACACGTTTTTAATTTTTCAAACCTTTCCCGCCAAGGTTTTGCCATAAGCAAAGCATGCAACCTATATATTAGATATGAAAATGAAAACAAAAAGCGTACCGTATATATACGGCACGCTTAAAACTTGGTATGATTATAGACGGTATTGATCCTTCCCTTACCCACACTGAAAAAAATAGATTTGTGAAATCAGTAAAATGAAGCAAAGGCTAATTTTACCAGCCATATTAGTAAAATTTACTACACACATGGCTAATTTTACGTTTTGGATCGTAAATTTTGCTTAATTTTGATTAATTTTACGATTTGGATCATAAATTTTACCAATCGGATTGTAAATTTAACAATTCAAAGCATTTTAATTTTTTCAAGTTGTATAGCTGTCACGCCAAGACAGCCATGTAATATGCAAAAGTCACAATGTTTTGGATTGTAAAATGTACTAGTTAGATTGAAAAATTTGGAATCCAAATAGAAAAATTACTAAAACTTAAGCAAACTTTACAATTTAAATCGTAAAATTAGCCATAAGTTTAGTGGGATTCACCGAAATTAACAAGTAAAATTAGCATGTGCTTTATTTTACTGATTTTACAAAACTTAATTGCTTTTTTAGTAATTTCATTTTTTTCAGTGCATGAGCATGGATTGCAATTTGTCGCACATTAGTCGTCAAAGTTTTGAAATTTTATCATCTGACCATAAAATTGCAAATATATGGCATACACTTCGTAACGAAATGGGAAAAAAATTCAAACTTTTCGGAGCATGCTTTTTTTTGCGCATGTGTCACTTTCACAAATGCTTATGAGTCTATAAGTCAAAAGTTGTAACTTTATTGCGACTTGAGGGTGGAGAATGGGTCTGTTGCATACTTTTGCTACAACAATATAGAACCTTGATTCTTATGTAAAATTCGGCGAAAATAACGATGCGCACATTAAAAACGTTCAAAATTAACTCATTAACTCAGTAAATCACTTCAATTTCAAACAGCCCGCGCTACACTAGACACTATTTGCACCGGTATACTACTACATAGACGGATCCACCGTGCATAAGTAAACAATATCGTAACTACAAAATGATGGACTTTCTTTTTTAATACGTAAAATAGAAGCTGCATTTGCTGTCTGATCTTTTCGGATTATCACATATTACATATTACAAAATAATATAAGAAATGTACGCATCTAAACGAAACATTCCAATGTATGTAAGTTCTGTTCATGTTTACATAAACGAGATGGTTCCATCTATGTAGTTATAAGTCGGTGATATTGTGTCTAGTGTAGCGTGGGTGGTTTGAAATGGAAGGTATTTTCTGAGTTAATGAGTGGCTTTTGAAAGTTTTTAATGTGCGCATCGTTATTTTCGCCGAATTTTACGTTAGATACAATGAGTTATATTGATGTAGCAAAAGTACGCAACAGACCCATTGTCCATATGTCGTTAAAAAATTGCCATTTTATTGCTACTCCTGTTGCCATAAAGTGCAATGGTTTGATTTAAAAATGCTACATGGGTACTATATAAATTTCAAATTTCCGCCATTGGAACCAGGGCTGTCGTTTTGCGTATAATCAATGTTATTTTTCTATTCACCGATGATTCCACCGGTTGAGAAAAGATTACACAGTTCAATTCAGTGCATGACTATAATAAACTAAAATACTCGCATCTGTAATCTTTTCTCAACCGGTGGAGTCGTCGATGACTTTAAGAAACTTGCGGATATTTAAATTAATCAACGGAGTTTCCACCGATTAAGGAAAGATTACAGATCAGAGTATTTTTGTGCATTACAGTCATACCCTGAACTGAACTGTGTAATCTTTTCTCAACCGGTGAAATCATCGGTAAATAGAAAAATAGCATTGATTAAACGCAAAACGGCAGCCCTGATTGGAACCAATGGTTATTCCTTTCGTGAGCACGAGAAGTTTGGCAAGCGGGAGAGAGTGAAATGAGAGACGTGCAACACGTGCACCTGGTCCATTTCTCACCAAGGACCCGGTTCCTTCACTTCCTTATTCATAGTCGTCGTGTTTTGGGGCTCGGACGACCGACGGAGTGTATGTTTGTGTGAAGGAGGACGTGTGTTTGTGTCTGATGAGTGTTTAAATGTGAGGTTAGATGAGGTGAAACGATGCAAGGCGGAGGCGAGGCGCGTGCTTCGGTCGGTCGATGCTTACGGTTACGGGCGACGAGATTAGTCCCACTCGAGATGAATAGAATATTACATACTCGCAAGTCGCAACTGAGTCAAAGACTGAACGTTACTAGCTCATCGTGAGGCAGGGCTGCCGTTTGGCGTATAATCAATCGCAGTTTTCAATTCACCGATGATTCCACCGGTTGAGAAGAGATTACTCAGTTCAGTTCACTGTATGACTGTAACGCACAAAAATACTCTGATCCGTAATCTTTCCTTAATCGGTGGAAACTCCGTTGATTAATCAAAATATCCGCAAGTTTTTTAAAGTCATCGACGACTCCACCGGTTGAGAAAAGATTACAGATGCGAGTATTTTAGTTTATTACAGTCATGCACTGAACTGAACTGTGTAATCTTTTCTCAACCGGTAGGATCATCGGTGAATTGAAAAATGCGATTAATTATATGCAGAACGGCAGTCCCTTCGTGAGGATGTACATAAAACCATCTCGAAAAACGCGATCTTCTTCCAAGGTACGTATATTTAACGGGAATGCTCGACTCGCTTCCCGTGTCATCTTCAGTGGCGCGAAAATCGAAAGCAGAATCCATAGATGGGCGACAAAAGAAGAAAACGCAGGACAATTATGTCGGTGTAAAAGAATTCACAGAGAGATAATCAAATCAACTAAAATCGACGAAGCGAGAAAAAAAACGAAATAGTGAGTTCTACTTCCACACCCACCTTCATAACAAACCTACTCCTGATCATGTCTAGTGTTTTCTTCTCTTGTCGGCCACCTTTGATTCAGCTTGTTTTTATTTTCGCGACACTAAAGATGACGCGGGAAGCAAGTCAAGCATACCTGTTAAATATAAGTACCTTGACCTTCTCAGTAGTAAATAGACTATTTCAGAGAAGAGTGGGTGGTTATTGATGAATCAGATACTGTTTTAAGGCGAATCTATCTTCAGTGCTTTGAGCTGTTTTCTGTTAACAGAGAGAATAATGATTAAAACGGTTTTTCTGTATCTGTTTTAATTGGATAAAAAACGAATTAACCTGGTGCATAAATTATGTTTTTATGCAGCTGAATGCATTTTGAGCTGCTTGCTCGTTATCAGAGGGAATAAAATAGATTTTGTGAGATAATTACATCCGATTAGGTAAGTAAATGTCAAATATGAAAGCTTTGTTCTTTGTTTGACTTGTGTTGTGAACTCTCTGACAGCTGTTGATTTATTTTATACCCTCCTAATTTATTTATTCATATCTTTATTTATTCATTTATCCATCAATACATTTATTTATCAATTTAATTATTTGTTCGCCTAAGCTACACACGTCCCTTTCTTAGGTAATCTCTACTATTTCTTTCTTTCAATTTGTTTCTCTCTAAAGTTTTATCGCTTGTTCTGTTTAATACTGGTGATTTTGCTTCCTTCGTTAATTTTATATTTGACGTTTGTTTCCTTGATCACATGTAATTATTTTATTAAATCTATTTTTTGCCTACTCATGACAAGCAAACCGTTTGAAATACATATTGACGTCAATAAATACATAATTTCTGCATTTTCGTAAATCCGTTTTACCAGCGTTTAAATATTAGACGTTATTGACGTAGACAAAATGACGTCTAACCATTCAATCATACTGCAAAAAGGGGCATTTCTATAAAAACGGAACGGACTGCGATGGAAGTCTAACAAGTGTTTTATTTGTTTCATTTTCTCGCCGTTTGACATGAAAACCAGCCAACCATCCAAATGTGAATCATGCAACTGGCCTTTATGTTTTCCTCTGAGAGACGCATGCAATCTATATGAGTAGAGATGCATACTTAAAGCGATACCTGGAATTAGGACCTATAAACCGTACAAGATGTTCCTCCCAGAAAATTGGCATTCAGTCAAAATTAGAATTTTTGAAAAAGAGCACCCCGTAAAATTTTATGACTCCTTATCCTAGAAACCGCGTCCCAAGCGCATCTCTTTCGAGTAAAGTTAAACACTGAATCTTGGAAAGGCGCGTTAAACCTAAGCACCGCTCACAGCCAGTTAAACTAGAGCAGTTGCCAAGTGTTGCTCTCGAAAAGAACAGGAATTCTGCTCGTTCACAGCATAGCTGCCAGATTTAGCAAAAAACCTACAAACTGCGATTTGGCAACCATGCAATTTTTCCATTTAAACTTAGGTAAAAGAATCGATTCTTGAGGAGGCTGACAGCCTCCTTGAGAATCGATTGTTTTACATTGGTTTAAATGTTAGAAGGATACTGCTGCCAATGTGCACGAGCCTCCACTGCTTAGCACTATATATCATACGGTAATTGTGTGTATTTTTTGCCTAATCTGGCATAAAATGATTCACAACAAGGAGAAACTAACCTCGGGGGGGGGGGGGTGATTTTCTACAACTGATTTTTACTTTCTTGAAACCAATTAACCAAGTTAGAAATTGAGAAAATATTGTGATGGCGCAGAGATTAAAAAGATAGATCTCGTCTCAGAAGCGTAGGCGCACCTAGACCACGATCTTTGGCAAATTTCCAATTTTCATTCCTCCAAATCAAAACGAAACTTGTCATCACTTTTTTTTAGCCTTAAATGGAAAGTTGTAATCAATCCAGTGGAAATTGGTTTTAAACAAAAGTGCAAGTGTTTAAGAGTGGCTATTTGGACACAGAATTTTAATACAACTATCCAGGTGAGAAAATTTTGCATATTTCTGCTGTGTGTCAGTTTTTTTATCGTGCAAATCCTTGCAGAAGAAACAGTTATATCGATTTCTGTGTCCAGTTAGCCATTCTAAAACACTTGCACTTTTATTTAAAACCAATCTTAAGTGTGTTTGACACAATTTTTTTTTTAAAAAAAACTTAAAGGTTAAAAAATTTGAGGCAGCATGGGCGATCTGATTCTGGTTTTAACCTTAAATTGTAAATTGTAACTAATCCAGTGAAAGGTGATTTTTAACGAAAATGCAAGTGTTTAAGAGTGACTATCAGGACACAGAATGGGTCTGTTGCAAACTTTTGCTACAACGATAAAGAGTGTTTCATCGTATGTAAAATCGCCCAAAAAGTCCATTGGTGGCATCAGAAAGACATGAAATGCGATAATAAACTCACAAGAGACGTTCAATGAAATCCAAGATGGCGGTAAAATATTGAGCAATCTGTATGCATGCATCTTTAACATTCAAGGATTGCCAACGTTGACAACCTCACAGCTTCAAAGGTTATGTGTTTATTTACGTTATGATTTGGTGCGATCGATATTGTTAGGTTGGCTATCCTTGGATGTTCGTGGTGCATGCATACAGGTTGCTCGATATTTTACCGCCATCTTAGATTTCATTAAACGTTTCTTGTGAGTTTATTATCGCATTTCAAGACTTTCTGATGCCAGCAATAGACTATTCACGCGATTTTAAATGAGATCGAACACTCTATAGCGCTGTAGCAAAAGTTTGCAACAGACCCATTCTGATGAAACTATCCAGGTGCGAAAATTTTGCATGTAAATCTGTTATGAGTCAGTTTCTTCATCGTGCAAATCTTTCCAGAAGAAACAGTTCCTTCGATTTCTGTGTTCAGTCAGCCTCTCTAAAATACTTGAACTTTCGTTTGTAACCAATTTCAAATGTATTTGACACCATTTTTTTTAAATAAATTTAAAGGTTAAGAAAAGTGAGGCAAACAAACCGAGCCTGAGTGAAAAACGTCCATAAGTGATCTCGATCATGGCTGCCTCTGTGAAGTTTCAATATCACGCAGTGGCGGCTCGTGCAATCTGGCAACCGTGCACTTTTGCCATTTAAACGTATGCAAAAAGATCGATACTAGGTGAGGCGCTGCACCTCACCAAGTAATCGATTATTTTACACAGTTTTAAATGGAGGAAATCCATTGTTGCCACATTGCACGAGCCGCCGCTGATATCACGCCCCACAAATCCTCTCTATCGCCATAAAGCTCAGCTCGTTGGCTTTGAAAGTACGGACGTATCACCACACTTGACAACACACATCGACCCTGCGCAGTGCGTAGTGCGCATGTCCCATTCACTTCTCCCATTTGCACGAACTAATTTCGAAAATGAGAAACGGGGGAAAAGACATTGAATGAACTGTTGAATAATGTAAGAAACGAGATATGCTATGGGAAGTGCCCTTTCATATATTTACCGGTAATCAACCCTGAAGATGAACTTTAACACCCTCCTTCGAGTCAATAGCTCTCTTTGATGTGCTTTCTCGCTCACCTTCCTTTCTCAGAGCGAATCACTCTCAAAGCTACCTCCGTGACGGATTAATCAACCGTCTAAGTAAGCGCAGATAAACAATCTGAGGTGACCGATTCTGACGAAAAATACGATGGTTTTTACCTATAGGTAAATGGAAAAAAAGAGAATACGGCCTCCATGGTCTGGTGGTGAACGCAACTGATCACTAACCCACAGGTCTTGGGTTCAGATCCCGGCTGAAGTGACAAGATTTGACGATCTCAGATCTACTCATCTCGGAAAGACCCGTAACTCTTCTTTTTTCCATCTTATTTCCTCCTTTCTTCTCTATTCCATTTTGTCTGTTGGGCCCAAGTTGGCAAAAGAGAATACTTCAACTTCCGAGAAATAGACGAAGCTTCCCCCGCCCGGGCGCCCATCAACACAGCCACCCTATCCAATAGCCATTCTAAGACTTACTGCGTTTCCAAGGTCTCGTAAATGTACTATGAGTATAATTAATCTTATTTGTTTTTTTTTCTTCACAAACTCTTGATCGAGTTTTATGATCGTCATATCTTCGATTTTTTTGATCATAGTCAATCCTCATTGACCAGCGATAAGAATGAAATCATCCCATTTGTGAATGCAAACATTTTTCTGTCTGTCTTTATTTCTCATTTCTCTCTCTCTCTCTCTCTCTCTCTCTCTCTCTCTCTCTCTCTCTCTCTTCTCTCTCTCTCTCTCTCTCTCTCTCTCTCTCTCTCTCTCTCTCTCTCTATCCCTTAGTCTCTCCCTCCCTCTCTCCTCCTATTAGAACTTGCGTCTTTGAAAAGGATAAAGCTACCCACGTATGAAGCAAGACTTTAGGAACATTTCAATACTTTACATAAAATGTCAGTTATTACACAGAGGTTCCTTCATTTCTACAACTGGCGAATTCAATTTAATTGAGTGCCTTACTTTACAGATCACTCAGTCTACACTCGATATAAGTACCTTTACATGGATCATTACACCCAAACGCCACCGCCTCGGCCTCAAATACGGAAAGAACGGGGAGAAGAAGAGGGGCCCAAGAGTCTTTAGGCATGGTACACTCGAAATATGAGGGTAAAGATGGGGTGGGGGAGGGGTGGGGGAGGGGTGGGGGAGGGGGGTTCTTAGGCAGAGGAAAACGAGAGCCAAGATCGAGAATTATTCGGCAGTGTATTTAGAAGAGGCGATTTGGATTTGAAGGAGGAATGGCCTATCAAAGAAGGCTAGGAAAGAGAAAGGTTGGACGGAGGGAAAGAAAGAGAGGAACTGGGAGAGAGAGAGATGGAGATGGAGAAAGAGAGTGAGAGAGAGAGAGGGTGGGATAAAGGGAGAAAGATTGAAAGAGAGAGGGAGTGAGAGAGAGAGTGATAGAGAGAAGAAGAAAGAGAGAGAGAGAGGGAGAGAGAGTGATAGAGAGAAGAAGAAAGAGAGAGAGAGAGGGAGAGAGTGATTGAGAGAAGAAAAAAGAGAGAGAGAGAAAGAGTGATAGAGAGAAGACGAAAGAGAGAGAGAGAGAGACAGACAGACAGAGAGAGAGAGAGAGAGAGAGAGAGAGAGAGAGAGAGAGAGAGAGAGAGAGAGAGAGAGAGAGAGAGAGAGAGAGAGAGAGAGAGAGAGAGAGAGAGAGAGAGAGAGAGAGAGAGAGAGAGAGAGACAGAGACAGAGACAGAGAGAGAGACAGAGAGAGAGAGAGAGGGAGAGAGAGAGAGGGAGAGAGTGCGAGAGAGAGGGAGGGAGAGAGTGGGAGGGAGAGAGAGAGTGGGGGGAGAGAGTGCGAGAGAGAGGGAGGTAGAGAAAGTTGAAATCGAGAAGTTTTATACTTGGTGTCGGGGGTGGCCGGGTTATCTGAGGAGGATCGCGATTCGCGGCTAGCAAAGCATCCTGCTCGAATGGAAATTACGCGCCTTGATCTGTTACGGATGCTGCGCCCGCCCCGAGAGCAAAGCGTCAGTCATATCCCTCCATCCTTATAGTAGTTATAGCTCACGAGTTGTATAGCGGATGCTGATCTGATCCAAGCTAAGCTAAGTTGAGATGAGTTGAGTTGAGTTGAGTTGAGACGCGGAGATGAAATGAGATGAGATGAGATAAGATGAGGTGATGAGGCCTCAAATGCAACCATTTTCGCCCGAGCTTCGATTTTTCTCGTTCGACGGGCTCGACGAGAATGTTGAAAATGATGGTTTGGCATTTATGACGGATAGGGGGTAGGGGGGGGAGAAGGAGCCCGGTTTGGATTCTCTGCTCCACCAGAGTCGGCATTCGGCAATATGGCTCATTATCGTGTAATGGCCTTCCCACCGGAAATCTTCCCCATTCCCCCACTTCTGGATCACACTAAATTTTTCGTTCTCCCGTGCTGCCAAATTTGGAAGCAGAAGCAAAATAAACTGTTGGAAATACCCAAAGGCATTATATCATATAGACGGAGTGCATCCTGTACCGTAACATTGAGCTGGGTGAGGCAAACTTACCGTACACTACAGTAGGCAGACGGGCGAGTCCACTTTCGAAATTGAGGGTGGAACCTTCAACTGGTAACAAACAAACGAACATAACCTCTGAATCCTAACTTACTACTTTATAAAAATCGAGATCGAAGATGGATAAAACACTATTTAATGACCATCATTTTGACAGCAGTATGATATAAGATCAAAAAAAGCTTCAAATAACTCACAAAATTGGAAATAGTGTGCACCTTTCATTCACTCTCAAAATGGCGTCGGTTTGTTTGTCACCAGTTTTGCCAAAGATTATACCTAAAAAAGATTACCAATTTAAGTTTTGATGCAACCCTTGATTAGGCTGATGACTGGTGATCATTTTTGGTGAACATGCGAAGTACCGTAAGTTTGCCTCAAGGATCTTGTTATGCACTCCGTCTATATGATATAATGTCTTTGGAAATACACCCACGATCACTTTCTCACATCAAAAGTATTCTGGGAGACCCCCCCCCCCAGACCTCCCTTCTATATTCTATCCTCCTCAAGAAGTTAATTTTACTGTAGACTGGTCGCACAAAATTATGGAAACTTTTCATCAAAATTCAAACAGCTACATTTGAAATATTCCAATTTTTCCCTACGTTCACCCGTTTTACCCACCCCCCCCCCCCCCATTGATTTTAATAGAAACCTTTATCATCCGCAACTTGCCAACGTTTTAAAATTTCGATAAAACATAAAAAAGTTCCTCTGGGGAATGGTAAAAGCAGCTATACTCTGCAAACTTTTGATACTTATGGACGATTGGTTCAAAAGTTACGTTGGGATATAGACAGCAGTAGCTGCCCGTGAGATTTGGCAACCATGCATTTTTCCCACTTAAACTAAGGTAAAAAATCGATTCAAGCGGAGGCTGGCAGCCTCCTCGAGTTTCGATTGTTTTCCATGTATTTAAATGGGATAAAAACACTGTTGCCAAATCGCACGAGCCGCCACTGATAGACAGACAGACATATCTGTGCCGCGTCGCAACAATACTTTCTCAATTTCTAATTTTGATTAGTTGTGAGGAAATAAAATATATAAAAATAAAGAAAACAAGTTGGTGTATGATTAACATCTTATGGGCTCAGTGTTGCCAGATTGGGGTGAAAAAGCCGTACGCTTTACATTGATTTAAATGGGGACGATACGGCTTTTTACCCTCGATCTGGCAACACTGTATGGGCCAAGCCCTAGTCTACTCGTTTTTCTCCTCTAGTCATTTTACATTGCTTCAGTTTTCATTCCGGATAAACGTGATTATCGATGGAAATACATACAATCTAAGGTAGAGCGCCTTCGATTTATAGTATAGGCAATTCCAACTATTTCAAGTACGAACAGTTAACTACCTTCCCTACGAAAGCCGAGGAGTGTCATTCTTTTGAACTAATATAGTCTTTAGAGAGTTAACGCGTGCATATTGGAAAAGCGTGTTTCATTTATGAGAGATGGCAGTGGTGAGAAAAAAAAAAAAAAAAACACAACGTTTTAACTCTAGGATTACCTACTTTCTGGATTGTATTAAATTGTTTGCTCTGCCGCGTTGTCTCTGAAAACAATATCAAAAAGAAACAACAACAAAACCATTGCAACAAGTTGGTGTACTCAACGCTAAGAAATATTTCTTGTTGCCGTAACTGGACGTCTTGTTTTTTCTTACTTAACTGGACTTCCTGTTATTTCAACAAGAAATTCATGATATTTAATTCAAGCTTTTTGGTCAAGTAACAGGAATTCCTATTGAAATAACAGGAATTTCTGTTGAAATGACAGTAATTCCTGTTGAAACAACACCAGAAATTTCAGTTAAGTAAGTACTAAACAGACATTTGGTTGAATTAACAGGGAAGTTTTTCTCACAATCAGCGAAAGCTTGCGTGGAGGATAAATACAGTCATAATTGCTGAAGGTCGTTTTATAAATGTAGGCGCGCCTTGAACGATAATTTTTGGAATTTTTCAACGTGTTAATTATTATAAAATAAAATTAAATGAAGACAAATTCAACCGGTAAATTTTCATTTAGGAATGCTTTAAAATTAAGAGGTTAAAGTGGCAGGCAAGTTTTTTTTTTTTTTTTTTTTTTTTTTTTCATTTGAACGTACATATATAAATGAAAATTGAAAATTCGCCGAAGATTCATCCGTAAAGCTGCACGAGACACTTCTGAAACGAACTCTACTTGCTTGAAATCTTAGAATGATAAAAGAAAGTGAACAAATTCAAGTGAAATAAAGTAGAAACAATCTAAAATGGAAATATTTATTATAGGAAATCTGGAGTCTAGAGAAATTATAAACACTTATTCATTCACTTTTTTTTCGATTCAGTTATTGTAAGTATAAGTTTCATATAATCAATGCTTTACCGTAGCCAGGAACTTTTCTTCCTCTATCTTCGTCCAAGGTTATAGATTAAAGAGGTATGCTCATCTAACTTCGCGCCACAGATTCAGTGGCACGTAGTTCAAAATCACTGCAGGCAAGACGGCCGACAAAAGCAGAAAACGTAGATACTCTTTGAAAGAGCACATTGGGTTGTGTCCTGCTTTCCTGAAGAGGGCAGCCCAATTTTTTCTGCAAAGAGTATACGTTTTCTGCTTTTGTCGGTCATCTTGCCTGCAGTGATTTTGAACTGCGAGCCACTGAAATTGTGGCGCGAAGTCAGATGAGTATACCTCTTTTATCTTTAACCTTGCTCTTCGCCCATCTGAGCGCATAAGTTAGAGATGGATGAATATTGTCACGTGACTTCGCAGCCCCTGTTACTGTCCTTTTCGAACACATGCTTCCATTTGAACCCATTACAAAGATCGAACTATTGGGTGTTCGGTGAACACCTTCGTATTCGACCTTTTTCGTGGGTTTAAATGGACACACTACAACGTTGCCAAATTGCACGCTACGCCTCTGATGTATAGGGCGAATTAACTACCTTTTCGTAACAGCTTTGTTAATATCTTTCGCGCATGAAAACGGAAATTATCTTTTTTTATAACCCCCTTTTTGTATTTTAAATATTCACAAGGAGGTGGCACATATTCAGAGTGTATTGAGCTAACTAGAGCAGCTTAATCTTAAATATTCGACAGCGAAGGTAGATAAGAGGGGGTAATGCTCGATTAAACACTCTAAATTGTGAATGGTGTGTAATGTGTATGCAGGGTGGGTCGAAAGTAAATGAACACCCTTCATATCTTGTTTCCTCCTGCACATACCACAATGTAGTTAACGACATGCTTAGGAGGACGCCATTCTAGAAGATGGGACTTATAACATGTATCAGCTTCTGCATCGCTATTGCTCGTTGCCTATACAGCATCTTTTTTATTTGCAACAGAGAAAATTTACTAGGGCGCTTGTATATCTACTTACTTTTGACCCACCCTGTACGCGTCTTAAAAAGGGATGATCATTTACAATGAAACGCTGGATAATTTGCACAGGTGAAAGCGCAAATTGAATGGGTTAAGAAGCTTTGCGTAAACAATGAAAAATTGCGATGGGAATTCTAACATCATAACCAAATTTCCTCCCTTTCATAACCAAATATATTACATTTTTCATTTATTTTCCTCCCTCAGTCCTTCAGTTTCCGAGGACAAGGAAAACAATAAAAATTAACCCTTGTGTCGTGACCAAGGGGGGTGAATTTTCATCCCAAGTCATTTTTTTTAAAGATAAAAAGCTGAAATTTGAACTAATCACTTTAAGCTCCCATGTCAGCCTCGACGAGGGATTTTAGAAGCGAACCAAAAAAAAATCAAACATTTCCATTAAATTGAAAACGTATCAAAGATTATCGGGTCTTGGTGGGCCTATACCAATGAGCTATAACTTTAGAGTGGCACATCAAGGAACGTTCCGCTGGTTCATTGTTGTCACCTAGGGCGCGGGCGCCGCTATCTTGCCGTAAAAATCGATTTTGAGGTTAAATTTTGTAGGTTGTTTCCGGTCGTTTCGTAAACAAACTCGGGTATCGCCGGAAACGACCTGCAAAAATTAACCTCAAACCTTGGAATCTGCCGTCCAAATTCCCGCCAAATTCCGAACGACCTACAAAATTTAACCTCAAACCTTGGAATCTGCCGTCCAAATTCCGCTTTTTCCCGGGATTCCTTCTACCCTGTGTGGCACAAGGTGGACCAGCCCGCTGCCACTCTAAAGTTATAGCTCATTGGCCTATACACTTTTGAAATAAACTTTAACTAAGCTGTCAATACTGACTTTTGCTGCATCTTGATCCTCACTCTGAAAACTATTCAATTTTTGTTTCAAAAACTTTCTCAAAACTGTTGTATCATTTATTTTCCCTTATTTATGGGCAAAAAAGTCGCTGGAGGGAAAATTTACCCCTGCGAAACTCTCCTCCCCCTCTCTGCTTCTCTTTTTCTCTCTCTCTCTCTCTCTCTTTCTGACACACGCGCAATGGAGCTCTTGCAAACGTTTGCTAAAAGCAAATAAATTGTCTAATCTAATGTAAAAACCAGCAAAAATCACGAAAATCACATTATGAAAGTCTAAAATTCAGTAATAAACTCACATGACTGCTTTTATGGCAAGTTATTAATGGCACTTCAACGCAGGTATATCATGGGAGATTCCTGTCTATTATGTCACTTTCTCTACGGAAACACAGGGATAGGTCTCAAATTAGATAGAAATCTCCCATGATACCTGCGTCTCTCCGCCATTAAGCCCGATTCTGAGAGTAAATTTCGTGATTTTATAAAGCACTAATCGTCATTTTCACAGATTTTAACCCATATATGCCCAACTTTTTTTGAACATGCACTAAAAAAAAAAAATCAGCTAAATTTAACTAATTTCAACTTAAAAGTATGGACACCACTTAAAACTGTTAGTTTGACTATTTAAATTAGTAAAATTAACTCCATGCCGTGTTAATTAACATGGCACGGAGTTAATTTTACTAATTCAAACAGTCAAACTAACAGTTTTAAGTGGTGTCTATACTTTTACGTTGAAATTAGTTAAATTTAGCTGATTTTTTTTCAGTGTGTTTTGTGGTTTTTGGTGTTTTTCTCAAAAAACACCACCTTAGAGTTAAAAAAAATTAAAAATTAAAAATTGTGAAATTTTCTGGTCCAGCTAAATTATAGGTGCTGAGTGGTCACAACATTGATTTTTGAGTCAAATTGGCCTAAATTTACTATAATATGATCCAAAAAAACCATTTTAAGTGGGTCGTTGGGCATATATGGGTTAATGCAAGTATCAACTCTTCAATCCCCTATAGCAAAAGTTTGCAAGAGCCCCATTGGACACCATGTGTCAGAAAATCATTGCGGCGATGAGATGGAAAATCACGTGATAGCCCCTCTCCCTCTTCTTTTTCTCCGTCCTTTCCTGACACACTTGCTCAAATGGGGAAAGAAAATGGGAGAGGAGGAGTACAAATCCCGAACTACGACTCTTCTGACAAACACGTTTCACTTCTAAAGGCATGGTGTTTGAGCATACACACCAATATCCGTGGATTTAAAGCGACAAAGACGGGGGGAACGCAGGCTCGCTCGTTTTCTAGCCTATCCCGAGGTTAATTCCATGAGACTACATTTCCGGGTCTCTGAGATTGTATGACTCAAGGCTCTGTTCCAGACGTAAAGGTTATTCGAATGGAAGGAGCCTTTGCACATGCGCACACACTAATAAAAACAGCGATCGAACCAAAATTAACGACCAAAACGGACCCGTTGACGTGACAGGTTGCCATTTTGGATGAATCTATCGACACTTTCAACTATCAACGGTGAACCCATGAAATCCATCGGCGGACAAAAAGATCACATTTTAAAGTATATTTCATGTACGATATGGTCTACCTCACAAATGTCTATAATTTTTTTTTTTTTTTTTTTTTATTTATAGACACTTACAAGGGGAGGCTCAGAAGTCGCCGTCTCCGATTTTGAGAACAATTGCACGAAAATGTAGCTAAAGTAAAACTATTAGACCCGTATTTCCTACTTTTTGCCAATGGGCCTTCCTAAAGCGTCAGGAATTTGTTGAAAGTTGCCGAAATTCACGTAAAAACCCGAGCAGAAAGCGTTCCGAATATTTACGTGAATTTCGGCAACTTTCAAAAAATTCCTGACGCTTTAGGAAGACCCATTGGCAAAAAGTGAGAAACATAGGTCTAATAGTTTTATTTTAGCTACATTTTCGTGCAATTGTTTTCAAAATCGGAGGCGGCGACTTCTGAGCCTCCCCTTGTTAGTCTAAACAAGCACGTTGAAACTAAATCTATCGATTTATCATACAACTTATTTTCTCTTACAATATAATCTCTTACTAGCTAAACAAATAACTTAGTTTTTAAATGGTTACATTAACCGTTAACCCCATAAGGAAGCGACCTGATACCAGCTCAAACACTTTTCGGCGCTTGAGGCGTCTAGTCGCAGCTTCATTGTCAAGCAAAACGTTAGTCAGGGGATTGGTGTGAGTTCCCAGTGACTGCTCGTGCTTTTTAGCGACTCTCATGATAGTTTGCTTGACTGTGTCTATTTTAAGATCTCTATGCAAGTCAGTCTGCGTTCCTGGTGTATCGAGGAGCATCAGTTATGATCCTGAAGACCTTGTTTTGGAATATTTGAATTGGTCGCAGGTTGCTCTCCGTGGCGCAGCCCCAAAGTTGGCACCCATATGACCAAACTGGTTTTAAGATAGTTGTATATAATAAAAGTTTGTTGCTGATTGAAAGTTTAGATTTCTTACCTAGTAGCCAGTACATTTTTCTTAGTTTTAAATCGAGCTCTTTTCTATTCTTTTTGACATGAACTTTCCATTTTAATTAGGCATCAAGGTTTAAACTTAGGTATTTCGCATTGTTAGTGAAGGGGATGGGCTGACCGTCCAAAAAAACCGGCTCATAACCAACTTTTTTGTACGTAAAAAGAAATTTCTATAATGCCTAAAATAATCTTCGAAGGCGTAAATGGATGTCAATCATCAAAGGCAGGGAAAGATTGCAACTTTAGGAACTCAAACTGTGGCACTGTAATCTTTGCATTGGACCAAAACACTACAAAGCAGGCCTGCCGTTTTGCGTATAATCCATGCTATTTTTCTATTCACCGATGATTCCACTGGTTGAGACGAGATTACACAGTTCAGTTTAGTGTATTACTGTGATGAACTAAATCCTCGCATCTGTAATCTTTCCTCAACCGGTTGAGCCGTCGATGACTTTAAAAAAAACTTGCGGATATTTTAACTAAGTAACGGAGTTTTCACCGATTAAGGAAAGATTACAGATCAGAGTATTTTCGTGCATTACAGTCATACACAGAACTGAACTGTGTAATCTTTTCTCAACCGGTGGAATCATCGGTGACTAGAAAAATAGCATTGATTATACGCAAAACGGCAGCTCTGCTACAAAGGCCCTCTGAATGTGAACAAAATAATGTGCAAAAACGCATCTAATGGCGGCGCTCGTGATTTCACCAGGGCTGCCGTTTTGCGTTTAATCAATGCTATTTTTCTATTCACCGATGATTCCACAGGTTGAGAAAAGATTACACAGTTCAGTTCAGTGTATATATGTAATGTACGAAAATACTCAGATCTGTAATATTTCCTTAATCGGTGGAAACTCCGTTGATTAATTAAAATGCACGCAAGTTTTTTAAAGTCATCGACGACTCCACCGGTGAGAAAAGATTATAGATGCGAGTATTTTAGTTTTTTGCAGTCATACACTGAACTTAATTATGTGTAATCTTTTCTCAGCCGGTGGAATCATCGGTGACTTGAAAAATAGCATTGACTATACGCAAAACGGCAGCCCTGGATTTCACTTGTCTTAAAAATCTGCATACAAGGACTCTACTTAGACCATATCGTACATGAAATAAACTTTAAAATGTGATCTTTTTGTCCGCCGATGGAATCACCGCTGTGTTTTAGAATTTTACGTTTAATTTACGCGGTATAAATGGCAACATTGCAAAGCGACAGTGACACTATGATTGAGGAACTCGGGTGCAAATTAATTTCGGAGCAGTTAACGACTGATGTCTGATGCGGAAAGTTATCGAGGTTGAAAACCGGAAATCAAATATGTACTCTACTGACCGGAAACGTTGGTTAAAGTTCCGGCCGTCCTCCACCACGCTATGTCCGTTCGTCTCCCATTGCGCTTCACGGCATGGGGGCAGTGCAAAAGCGACTCGTCGAATATTTAGCAACATCGTAATTTCTTTTTCAATTTAAACCCGTGTAAAATAATCAATTTGAATAAGGCGATTCAAATTGATTTTCTGGATAAGTTTAAATGGATTCACGCACAAATTTTGAGAGAAAAGTTACCATAGATGAGATTGCCTCAGTTTTGTGGATCATCAAGACCAAAACCTGAAAAAACATTCCCCGACCATAGGAATTCGTCAACGTCTAATAAGGATTATTCCTCAAATTTCGGTCTTGATTCCCCCAAATATTATTTATTTATTTATTTAATTTTGTACATAAGAGCCATTAGCTTGAAATACACGTCAGGAAAAAAAAACTAAACAGATAAGTACATAATAATAGTGATGGTTCTTAAAATTAAATTAAATTTAAATTAAATTAAGTTTTAAGTGTTAGCCCACAGCTCCTCCACACTGTAAAGGGCTTTGTTAATAAAAGTAGTCTTAACTGTCCAAACAAATTATCAAACTCCTCCTTTTTAAATAAAAGTTATTATTATTTGGCAGTATTATTTGACATTTGACATTGATTATTATTTGACAGTTCATTGGACGAAAGTCAAGAACTTATTTTGAAAAAAACGCCACGATTTACGCTGTTGGTATATAGTCTGAGCGAGACAAAGAAAATTAATCTTTCAAAAACCATTAACCGTAGTCCCAAATGTCTACGGAGCCTAAAATTTTGTTAAAATTTCGGTATTTGGTTTCTCTGTCAATCTAGGACTGATATTAAAATGTAGCTTAACAAGTTGAGTAAAAAATTACGTAGTTCCTGAGGAGACGCCCATTTCGAATAATGCTTTTAGATGAAAAAGTATAAACCTTTAAGGTGATTCCTGGCGAAACTTTTCCAGATTTAAATCCGATGGATAGCGCCACTATAGTCGCTTTTCGGAAAAGTTGTGTTTCTGGCGTTTAATTTAAACTGAAACCATAGATAACTCGCAAAATCCAATAACGTCAGCACCTGCGAAATTTTTTTTTTATGGATTTTTTGATCCCAAAAACGAGCAAAATTGGTTTAGAATCAAAGCCGTAAATTATGAAATTCATTTCGCCGTACGCTTAGTGCGTGAGAGTGAGTGCGAGTGATAATACGTCTACCTGCCTCACTTGTACTCATTGAGGTTTAGAGGAATTTCCGTATTTCATATTATCCGGTTTCATACTTTTGATTGTTTCAGCTTGGAACTTTCAGGATATCTTCCTGAAGTATATGCTAGCAGGGCAGGTGCTAACGTTCCTCAAATTTGTGTTTTTAGCGCAAATTCGTCAATTTTAGCCAAAAACTGTTGGCTTTTTGAGCAGCGCGACGTGGTGTCCACGGTTGGAACTAATCGACCCTGAAATCATCTTAAACATTTTTCGGACGCCAATTTGACTAAGAGCGAGGATGAGGATCGATTTTTTTTCTTTCCTTTTTTAAAGTCCTTGTGAAATCAAATGGTCTTTGTCAGGTCAGAGTGCTGGTCTCCAAAGTGTTGGTCTTGGCGTGTAAATCGCTTAAGCAGCAGCACAAAAAAAAAAAAAAAAAAAAAAAACCTTCATCCCTCTGCATCCTTCATTAAACCATGCATGTTGGACAAGGATAGCAAGGGATGGAATCTCCGTTCTTTTATCTTTCTTCTATTCATACAATCAAGTTGGGAAATGAGAGAGATAAAAGTGATCCTGATTGCTCGCCACCGGCTTTAAAGTTGCGGTGTTCCGTAAATGACTTCATGTTTGGTCATTAGAATTGAGTGAATTGACCTTGGCTAAAGTTGCATGCTCCGGAGTTATCACCTTTTCCCCTTCACCTCAGCAGTCGCACTGATTCATTCTCAAAGCTTTCCCCTAGTTAGTATAATCATGGGCTGTGTAAATTGAATGCAATTAATGCGCGCTCGTTAAAAGCCGGGAAAAAACCAATGTTCATGCATGCAGTGTTTTGTGCCACATTACAATGCAACCGAAATTATACACTTTTCCTCTCCAACGAGCTTTCCTCAAAAGGAAAAGGTGGGGGGGGGCGTCCTCCATCTTCCCCTCCCAGAGCAGCGCACAATGGGGCTCTCGCAAACTTTTGCAATGGGATTGAAAAGTTGATTCTTGCATAAAAACCAGTAAAAAATGACGATGAGTACACTAAAAAATCACGAAATTCACTCTCAGAATCGGGCTTACTGACGGAGAGACGCGCAAGTATCATGGGAGATTCCTATCTAAATTGAGGCATATCTCTGTGTTTCCATAGGGAAAGTGACATAATAGACAGGAATCTCCCATGATACCTGCGTTGAAGCGCCATTACGATCTTGCCGTTATAGCAGTTATTTGTGAGTTCATTACTGAATTTTAGAATTTTTTAATGCGATTTTCGTGATTTTGGCTGATTTTTTTTTTTTTTTTTTTTTTTTTTTTTTTTTTTTTTTTTTTTTACAGTAGATTGGACTATTAATTTGCTCACAGTAATAAAAGTTTGCAAGAACTTCATTGGACCGAAGCGGCGCACAATATTCTTAGATCGAAAAAAAAACGGCCAAAAATCAGCGAAATAAAGTCACAGTGGCGAGGCGTGCCATTTGGCAGCGTTCCTTTTTCTCCATTACACGGAGAAAAAAGCGTCTGCGTTGCTTACATTTTTTGCATTGTAAAGTGCGTATAATAATCTTTGCTACAAGATCAGGCAACAAGAGCAGTTTCATCCATTGAAATACACTCGTAGAAATGAGAAATCTACAACGTGAACATATTGTAAACATAAAGTAAGTGACGGTCACATGTCACATCACTACGCTGAAGTTTACAATGTTCTCAATGTCGTCAAAACGCAATTCCCAACAGTCTGCATATGATGTCGATTACAATGTACGAATGCCATTTTATGCGATGCAAATATGCAACTTCAGCGGCAATCTTTGTTTTTCTCAATAGTGCGGCCTCAGTTTAATTTACAATGTTTCGTTTGGTTCTTATTGCTACCTAGATATGCATACTCTGCATCAATCATTGAGAAGATGACAGCTATCATGGTCCATCAAAAATAACCGTTGAACTGATTTCCCGCCTATTTCTCATTCATTGCCTGTGCTCGGTGATAGACAGTCATGTTCTCGGTTCTCATCTAGTTTACTCAATTAAGTTAATTAATTTGTGAATATCTACAAGTGTGACTATTTATGTGGGTTCCCGTTTGTTTATAAGTATGTGTTTTTCATTCTGTGGTAACTTATTGTAGTGGTCATTGGGTGGTGTTTTCGGACACCGTGTGGTTGAGTTTTTGTTTTGCCATAACATAACCTCTGAATCCACAAAGTGCGATTCGTGCTTCTTTGTTTTAATTTTCTTTCGGTCCTATGAAATTATACATCTTTATTATTAATCGTAAATTATTGATCAAAATGCGATTTTGAAGTAATTCGATGATTTAATACATACTTCCAGCTTTCATCCCGCATCTTTTATTCCGTGTGTTCGTCTAATCAGTACCTCTAGCTACATTCCTTGTCTCCATTAGTGTGAATCTCGGAGATTTATTTTCTCGAAACTGTTTCTTTAAGTGCGTGAATATGTGTGAAATCATTATTATTTGATGGCTTCGTTTGGAAAGAGTGTGACTTTTGTGAGTTTTTATAAGATTTCCCTCGTTATTGCTTTTACAAAAACTCCACTTCCTTTGCCAGTGATTCAAACCTAAAATAACTGTCTTCAACATTTTCTTGTGATCGTGATTCTTTATTGAATATATTTATTCGTGCGGGTTCGAAAGGTATATTTGCTTGAACGTGTGTTTGATGTGCATACATGTGTTTAATTCCTCCGATATATTGTGTCTTCATTTGTTCCTAATTCCTGCAAATGACCTTGATTTCATTTTAATACGCAAACAGTCTTTGACTTGATTCAAGAAAATGTTGACCTCACTTCGAGAGATGCATTTTTTGAACCAGAGCAAAGATAATATCATCCACTGAACATCGAAATTATCAACACACCAATCAAAACCGAATAAGCGTTAAAGTTAGCATCAACGACATTCATAGGCAACACGCCGTCCAGTTTTGTGAAATTTAAAATTGTCACTTAAATTGAAACAAAAATGCTCGGTTAAAATTTGCATTGAACGTGTCGGCAAAGGAGACCTAAGCAACATGTGTAGTTTACAACGTTACTTAGAGAATATCGCGATATCTGGCGGCCGGTTCTGGCACTGTGCAGTTTACAATGTTGGAAATGTGAACTTCGCGCTGAGTAATGTTGTGCCGCTAGGAGACCTCGGAACATTGTAAAGGAGGGGTTGCGATAAGGGCCGTTTCCGGCCCCCACCAATTTGACATTTTCATGTCCCAATACGTGTTCTAGAGGTAAAAACAAGTCAAAAAACCTCTATTAACATAACCTCTAAAATGCATCCCTGTTTAGCTACAGCCTCTCAAAGTTGACATTTTTAAGCTGAATTTTACCGCGACATGAGTGACTATATCATATAGGATTTGAAAAATATCGACAATATATCCACCTAGAACTTGTTTGTAAGTCTTTAGTGAGTCATTAACCTCGGTTAGGGCCCAGATTTGACCACTTTTCCCGAGTTTTCACCTGAAAATATCGAATTTTTCCCAAAAAACTTGTAAAATTAAGCTTTTTGCCAGCGGTAAATCGTGCATTTGACACCGATCCCAACGAGCATCAAAAAAAATATTTAAGTATGTTATGTAGTAGTATATAAGGTAAAACATATCGAAAAATTGAAGTTGCGCTCGCTTGCGCTCGTGGTTAAAAGTCAACTTTACCGTAAGTAGGTCTACCGATGCGATTCAAACCATACGACCATTATACGGATGTGTGCGGCCGTGCGTGATTAAATTTGCAACCATCGATATTCTTCGATAGTTTTAGTTAGATTTGCTGCCGGGAATCATTTTAGAACATTCCTGAACCGAGGGGGAGGGGGTGATTAAAGAAAAAAAAAAAAAAAAAAAAAAAAAAAAAAAGTTACTCGTGCAATTATGTTTGATTGTTTGAGATGATGGTTTGGGGGGGCTGAACCTTGTCGACAGCCATGCTTAAGCTGTCACAACGGCTTCTAAATCCGGCAACACTGAATTATCTCAATGATGAACCTGTCGAACTTCATTTTCGATGAGTGCAGTACGCACAATTATTACATAATAAGTCTCATATACAATATGTCTCGTATAACAAAAAAAAAAAAAAAACTCACGAGCGTACACAGTCCGCCCATAACAATACTGTCACTCGCAAAACCGTGTTTTTTGAGGAAACAAATAAGCAAAAGTGTATCTAGGTATTTTATGTAAATTCAACTTAAAACAACACCGTTATACAATCACCGGTCAATTACTCACGATTCGAGGGAAGGAACACGGGATACTGAATTAGCACTGTAACACTTTCTTTGATCTGACCCAAAGAGGAGAAAGGTGTAAATAAATGCTTTCTTTTATATCAATCAGACTAGCACACAATGAAGATAGTGCGATTTATACCACAGATGAGACTTAAGAATGGTGCGCACTGCACTCATCGAAAATGAAGTTCGACAGGTTCATCATTGAGATAATTCAGTGTTGCCAGATTTAGAAGCCGTTTGTGACAGCTTAAGCATGGCTGTCGACAAGGTTCAGCCCCCCCAAACCATCATCTCAAACAATCAAACATAATTGCACGAGTAACTTTTTTTTTTTTTTTTTTTTTTTAATCACCCCCTCCCCCTCGGTTCAGGAATGTTCTAAAATGATTCTCGGCAGCAAATCTAACTAAAACTATCGAAGAATATCGATGGTTGCAAATTTAATCACGCACGGCCGCACACATCCGTATAATGGTCGTATGGTTTGAATCGCATCGGTAGACCTACTTACGGTAAAGTTGACTTTTAACCACGAGGGAAGCGAGCGCAACTTCAATTTTTTGATATGTTTTACCTTATATACTACTACATAACAAACTTAAATATTTTTTTTTATGCTCGTTGGGGTCGGTGTCAAATGCACGATTTACCGCTGGCAAAAAGCTTAATTTTTACAAGTTTTTTGGGAAAAATTCGATATTTTCAGGTGAAAACTCGGGAAAAGTGGTCAAATCTGGGCCGTAACCGAGGTTAAAGACTCACAAAAGGGTTACAAACAAGTTCTAGGTGGATATATTGTCGATACTTTTCAAATCCTATATGATATAGTCACTCATGTCGCGGTAAAATTCAGCTTAAAAATGTCAACTTTGAGAGGCTGTAGCTCAACAGGGATGCATTTTAGAGGTTATGTTAATAGAGGTTTTTTGACTTGTTTTTACCTCTAGAACACGTATTGGGACATGAAAATGTCAAATTGGTGGGGGGCCCGAAACGGCCCCTTTTCGCAACCCCTCCTTTTATAAGATCTTAGTCTCGTACACTCATCATTTCTCTCCGTGATTGAAACACATTAGAAAGGTCGAAATGCCTGGTCATCGCCGATGACTGAAGCGTTCGACTTTTTTGGTGAATTTAAATGGAGAGAATACATTGTTGTCAAAAATCACGCTTCGCCACTAAATCAAAATTTATCGTTTTCGACTTTCAATAAGGTTAATTTAAAACTTTCAAGTAGCATTTGTAGGTCTAAATTACTTGTTTCAAGTGCTCTCTTTGATTGAAATCGGTCTGATAAGTTTATAAATTATAAATTGATGAGAAACTTATAGTCAGGGGAAATTAGCTCAAATAAGGGGCTAACCCGGAATAAATTGCAACAGAAGCTTTTATGGCTGGAAGTTGCTCATTGGTACTATCTAAAGAACATATAAAAAGTTCGCCAAAATCCGAGTATGGGAAAGGGGGTTTTGCCCCCCTTTTTACCCCAAATTAGAGGATTTTTACGTCTTTTTTCACGGTTTTCCTCAATTTGCGCCGAAACTACCACTCCAACGCAAAAATTGGACTGGACTAATTTTAAAGAGGGTAAAATTTCCTACAAGATAGTTTAATCAGATCAAACTTTCAGTCACCCGGAGGGCGGGAAACAGCTGATTTTCATTTCGCGGAAATTCGAGAATTCGCGGAAAAAACGCGTTTTCGGCGATTGCTCGAGTAATTTGACTTCCGCAGCAACGAATGCGGAATAACCGTATTCTAGACACCAAATAAGTATTAAAGGGGTCTATATTGAATATAATGGAGGTGCGGAGGGACCAAGGTCCCACTTGATCCCCCCCCCCCCTGACCCGACTCTCAATACAGAATGAATAGAGCACCAATTCTCCATAAAGTGTGAAGTAATTCACTTTTTTCTCGCCAAATGTCTTGTTCATTTTTTGCCCTTGCGTATTTGGACCAACTACCCCCCCCCTCCCCCCCTTAAGAGGCCTGGCATTCGTGAATGCTCAATTTACCTCATTTTTCCGGGGAGAAACATTCACTTTTTTGACCAAGTAGGAATCACCCATGGTCTTGGCAACCGCTACAAACGTCGCGTCAGTACATGGCAAACCAATTTTTTGCAGCTGCAATGCATGGTGTCACACTGTTTCTAACATTTACGGTGGTCGACTGATGAAAGAATTTAAGGAGCAGAAGGGCGAAGGCCTATCCGTGAGTCTAGGTAGATATTTTTTGCACTCGGTGATCCATCCCCATGACTCATTAGATGGCATCCAGGCCCAGGTCGTTTGTGCCCATCCACTCCTGAATTTGAAAGTAAGCTCGCTAAGAGTGATACTTGACGGCTGTTGGAGTGGGTGGTAATTTTTCCGGTTTGACGAAAGTCTTGGTTGAGGCGACCTTTCATTTACAGAGACGAAAACGCAGAAGCTCTATTGTATCGTCTTTTCTGGCTCCATAAAATTGAAGAATCACCAATCTACCTGCATTTTCAATATCCGAATGGGTTTTCTTCGGGGCACAAAATACATCAGCACATTTTTGCAGCTCTCCATTAACTGTTACAAGTCATTTATAAGGGGTAATTTTGCCAATTCCAAAAATGTGCGATGTTGAGTCAGGGCCTATGAAGCAAGGAGGAAAAGGAGACTCTTGTAAAGATCGGCTCCAATTAACTATTGCATTTTATGCACTTACCTACGTCATGTTTTTATGTTTTTTTTGGCGTTGAATGTCACTTTTTAAGTGCACTTGAAAACTGCAATCTAAGGATCTATTTAGCAATAACATAAAGTAAAGATCTGAATCTTCACCAATGAGGCTGTTGCACACTTTTGCTGTAAGCGATTTAATAGTCGATTCTGGTGTAAAAACCACCAAAACTAATGATGGCGGAACTAAAAACTTCCGAAATCTACTCCTAAACTCAAGAAACGCTTTTATTAACGTGGGCGTAATGGTGGCGGAGGGCAGTAATAATGGGAGATTCCTATCTTAATTTCGTCACTCTCTCTATGCTGACAAGGATGATTCACCGAGTAATTTAATTAGTCATCAGAGTATAGTGATCCACATCCGATGAATGGTACCGAGACACCTAGTGACACCGGTCTCTCATGAAAGTCGTATCTTATTGGCCACTTCTTGGTGGAGTTACAGTATTGTTAAATGGAAATCTCCCATTATTACTGCACTCAGTCACCATCACGCTTGCGAAAATAAAAGCGTCTATTGAGTTTAGGAGTAGATTTCGGAAGTTTTTAGTGCTGACATCGTAATTTTTGGAAGTTGTTACGGCCATAGAAGAAACAAGATTTGACGCCTTTGTTGATAATGTCTAGGTCTGCTTTCATAGGCCGTGACTCAACATAGCACATTTTTGGAATTGGCAAAATTACCCCTTATAAATGACTTGTAACAGTTAATGGAGAGCTGCAAAAATGTGCTGATGTATTTTGTGCCCCGAAGAAAACCCATTCGGATATTGAAAATGCAGGTAGATTGGTGATTCTTCAATTTTATGGAGCCAGAAAAGACGATACAATAGAGCTTCTGCGTTTTCGTCTCTGTAAATGAAAGGTCGCCTCAACCAAGACTTTCGTCAAACCGGAAAAATTACCACCCACTCCAACAGCCGTCAAGTATCACTCTTAGCGAGCTTACTTTCAAATTCAGGAGTGGATGGGCACAAACGACCTGGGCCTGGATGCCATCTAATGAGTCATGGGGATGGATCACCGAGTGCAAAAAATATCTACCTAGACTCACGGATAGGCCTTCGCCCTTCTGCTCCTTAAATTCTTTCATCAGTCGACCACCGTAAATGTTAGAAACAGTGTGACACCATGCATTGCAGCTGCAAAAAATTGGTTTGCCATGTACTGACGCGACGTTTGTAGCGGTTGCCAAGACCATGGGTGATTCCTACTTGGTCAAAAAAATGAATGTTTCTCCCCGGAAAAATGAGGTAAATTGAGCATTCACGAATGCCAGGCCTCTTAAGGGGGGGAGGGGGGGGTAGTTGGTCCAAATACGCAAGGGCAAAAATGAACAAGACATTTGGCGAGAAAAAAGTGAATTACTTCACACTTTATGGAGAATTGGTGCTCTATTCATTCTGTATTGAGAGTCGGGTCAGGGGGGGGGGGATCAAGTGGGACCTTGGTCCCTCCGCACCTCCATTATATTCAATATAGACCCCTTTAATACTTATTTGGTGTCTAGAATACGGTTATTCCGCATTCGTTGCTGCGGAAGTCAAATTACTCGAGCAATCGCCGAAAACGCGTTTTTTCCGCGAATTCTCGAATTTCCGCGAAATGAAAATCAGCTGTTTCCCGCCCTCCGGGTGACTGAAAGTTTGATCTGATTAAACTATCTTGTAGGAAATTTTACCCTCTTTAAAATTAGTCCAGTCCAATTTTTGCGTTGGAGTGGTAGTTTCGGCGCAAATTGAGGAAAACCGTGAAAAAAGACGTAAAAATCCTCTAATTTGGGGTAAAAAGGGGGGCAAAACCCCCTTTCCCATACTCGGATTTTGGCGAACTTTTTATATGTTCTTTAGATAGTACCAATGAGCAACTTCCAGCCATAAAAGTTTCTGTTGCAATTTATTCCGGGTCAAACCCTATTTTCCCCTGACTATTACGTATTTCTTATTTTTTGCCACTTTATGACGATCTCAGACCATAGTGCAGCCTGTGGCGTAGCGTGCAATTTGGCAACGTTGTAGTGTGCCCTTTAAACTCATGTAAAAGGTCGAATGCGAAGGTGTTCGCCGAACACCCAATCGTTCAATATTTATCATGGGTGTAAATGGGCTGACTGCAAAGTTGCCAAATGCAAGGTGCGCCACTGAGTGCAGCGTGTCTTTTAATAATTTTCTCAAAGAGCTCTTTATCGAGATTTGTTGCTGGAGGTAAGATGGGGTGGGGGGATTTGTGAAGAGGAACTGTTTATAAGTTTAGTTAGAAGAATCGGAACACGGGGGGGGGGGGATCTATTTGTAATTGACGACAAGACGCTCATTCCGGCAAGTCCATAAAAGAAAGAAAAATAAAAAGGAAAGGAAGTAAAAGAAGAGAACAAACTTTCCAGACACTTCAAAAAAGTGCAGCCATAAAAGGCCATTTCCAAAGTCTCTCTCTCTCTCTCTTGAAAGAACCTTCAAGCACACTCTCGACCATACACCCTGCACCACAAAGGCACACACTCTTACGCACGTATGCTCACTATCAGAGAACTGAAAGAAAAAACAAAAATTGCTGCACACTCTAGCTAGATTATCACTAGCCTTTGATTTAATACCATTTGTGAACACCGCTTATCTCAAAAATCACTTCCAATTTATACAAAAAAAAAAAAAAAAAAAAAAAAATCAAGAATAATTATTAAGGTACCATGCATGATAAAACGCCCCTACATAGCCTAATATTTTGCCGAAATTTTGGGGCTTGATTTCTCCGTCAATCTAGATGTGCATGGCTCAATGTGTGTGTGTTCAAATGTGGCTTTAAAAAATTGAGTGAAAAACTACGCAACTTTCACTTATTAGGTGCTGTCGCGTAGCAAAGCACCTTATTATGTTTTACGAAAGGAAAAATCTATGGAGCTCTTTCTAAATACCGCCAAAACTTCCGTCCACCCAACATCCTTGGAAGTAGCTTTCTTCCGAAAGAAAATACAGGCAAACACCATACTATATACTTAAGATGATTCCAGGGTCGATTATAGTCGTTCCAACTGTGGACACCACGTCGCGCTGCTCTAAAAGTCAACAGTTTTAGGCTAAATTTGACAAATTCACGCTAAAAACACACATTTGAGGAACGTCAGCACCTGTGAGCATACTTCAGGAAGATACCCTGAAAGTTTCAGGCTGAAACACTCAAAAATAAAGCCGGAAATTATGAAATACGAAACTTCCCGAAAGCCGCAATGAGTGCAAGTGAGCCCGATAGAAGTATTATCACTAGCACTTACTCTTTATCACTAAGCTTATGGTGAAACGAATTTCATAATTTACGGCTTTAATTTTAAACCAATTTTGCTCATTTTGGGCTCAAAAAATCAATAAAAAAAATTTTGCAGGTGCTGACGTTATTAGATTTTGCGTTTTATCTATGGTTTCAGTTTAAAACGTCAAAAATACGACTTTTCCAAAAAGCGACTAGTGGCACTATCCATCGGATTGAAATCTGGAAAAGTTTCGCCTGAAATCACCTTAAGACGCTTCAAATTGAGGAGTTCTTTTGAATAATCATCATGTATAAAATAGAAGGTCTTCAATAATTCAACATTTCAAAGCGTTATAGTGTGCGTTTCTAGTTAGCCGAAAGGGTTATTGTTCTCCTTAACCTATTTATGCATGCATTTTGGGGTTTGACTTTTTTAAAGATTTTTTTAGATTATTCAAAAGAGGACAATTTTCTAATTTTTCTTGATGGGTCACCCAATTTTCTGCAAAATGTCTATTTAAATTCCATTGAATCCCATGTTACATAAAATGGTACTATCGACGAATTAAAGACTGTCGCGATATTTACACGAGCTAAGTGTCGCCTTCAAGGTTCTGATTCGGCCACTGTTCATACTCCTCACACCTTGCAGGTGAGGAGCCAGTTCGGATGGGGCGGGAAAGTCGTTACAGATCAGAACCACACTCACACCCATGACCAAAAATGTGTGAAAATCTCGCGTCAATCTTTAATTCGTCGATAGTACATACGTGTATCACTTCCCGTGAAAGGGTTAACTGACATAAACAAATGAAAAATTATCAAATAAAAAATAACGACCTGTTTAAATTATCAGAAATGGACAAAATAATTCGGAGATACGAATTTTTGATGAGGAGCATAGCTCTTTGTTGTACGCTTGGTTTTTCCAAGGAGCTCCTCAGTTTCAACCTCTATAGCCTCCCCCTCCCCTCCCAGAAAAACTTTTCTAGATCCGTAACTGCACTCAAGAGGGGGCTAAGCATTTTCACTCTGCAACAGATTCATTGCCAGTCAAGCGAAAAATCAATTTTAAGATTCAAGCTTGCGCGTTTGCAGCTATCTCAGAGATAACTCAAGCACTGATCGATTTCATTTAGTGCGTCAAGGGTTGCAAAGAAAATTACCTAATCATCAAAGACGAAAAAAAAGGAGAATAATTATTGGAGGTGGGGTGATTTAAGAGCTGTAGAAGGAGGTTAATAATACATATCGTCTAAGTAGTAACGCTTTATGAAACAGCTTGACGACGACAAGGAAGGTTTGAAAAATACTCCCTTATATATATATATATATATATATATATATATATAGTTCATGTTCAACGACTGCAATTTCCCGCCTCTAACCTTCCCTCCCTTTGAGACCCTAATCGTATGCTCAGAGGTCATTAGAAACTTCTCAATATTAATAACTGTTCGCGTTCCCGTTCGCATTCTTCGGCGCTCCAGCGAGGAGAGGAGGATTTGCGAGAGTGTGCGAGAGAGACAAAAAAATTAGGGTTTGTTAGAGAGAGAGAGAGAGAGAGAGAGAGAGAGAGAGAGAGAGAGAGAGAGAGAGAGAGAGAGAGAGAGAGAGAGAGAGAGAGAGAGAGAGAGAGAGAGGGAGAGAGAGAGAGAGAGAGAGAGAGAGAGAGAGAGAGAGAGAGAGAGAGAGAGAGAGAGAGAGAGAGAGAGAGAGAGAGAGAGAGAGAGAGAGAGAGAGAGAGAGAGGAGAGAGAGAGAGAGAGAGAGAGGAGAGAAGAGAGAGAGAGAGAGAGAGAGAGAGAGAGAGAGAGGAGAGAGAGAGAGAGAGAGAGAGAGAGAGAGAGAGAGAGAGAGAGAGAGAGAGAGAGAGAGAGAGAGAGAGAGAGAGAGAGAGAGAGAGAGAGAGAGAGAGAGAGAGAGAGAGAGAGGGAGAGAGAGGGAGAGAGAGAGAGAGAGAGAGAGAGGAGAGAATAGGAAAATAGAGAAAAAGAGAGAAAGGGTGAGAAAATGGGAGAGAGATAGAGGAAAGAAAGGAAGAGAAAAGAATCTGTGCGAATAAATACTAGTCTAGCGCAATTAACGGAAAGCGATAAATGTCTGTTCACGCGCGGAGGGAGTCAAGAGCAACGGCGAAGATACACGAAGAAAAGCAAATTGACGAGAAAGCGAAGGAGGAGGATGATTGGGGAAGGGGGTATGAGGAGGCAATGAAGTTCGTTGCGAGACGTTGCAAGTTCCAAAAAGTAATCTATGGTTTTCTGAGCTCGCTATGTATAGTCCGTTATAGCAAATCGACCGACATTTAAAGTCATGAGGCCTGCGCTTCCTACGCGGTGACGTAAACACTGGCATTTTAACAAAGTATTCAATTGAATTTATTTTCGATGACGTGAAAATACTTTCGTTATGTATAGAATAACCCGATCAAAACGAAAATGAAGCATTTTCTCTTGGCCATGTTCTTGCGTGAAGTAATTTTCCCATCCAAGCGGCTAGTGCGTACGGCAACCACAACCATGAATTCATCCCATTTGATTGTATGAGAAACAATCGATTCTTAAGGAGGCCAAGTCTCTTTTATTAATCGATTGTTTCTCATGCATTAAAATGGAAATGCTACACAGTTATATAGCATCAGTTTCGGTACTATTCGGACAGCCTATGTATTTTAAAGGTGCAGTGGTGGCTTGTGCCATTTGGCAACATTGTTTGCCGTCCATTTGAATCTATGTGCAACAATCGATTGTTGATGAAGCAGCGCTTCACTATTGAATCGATTGTTTTAAATAGAATCAAATGGAGGTAGAACCTTGTTGCCAAATCGCACTAGCCTCCACTGTAAAGGTGCACGGATCACTTCCTCGAATTGACATTTGCCATGGCATTAAACGGGCGAAATGCAGCATTGCCGGATTGCACGGGACTCCTCACCCACCACTGCCTAAAATGCTGCTAGCCGCACTCTATTCCGTTTTTACCGCGTTCAGCGTGAATCTTGAAACAATATATCGTCGAACTTTGGCTTAAAAACCCGAGTCGAAAAATACGCAAGTTAAGTATTAAGTAATGCTTTCAGAAAAAGATTAAAAGTCTTTAAGTCAATTTCTCAAGAAACGTCAAGTGACGCTATCTATTGAGCTGGAATCTATTTTCTATTATATAGAAGAACTTTAAGTGACATGAAAATCTTTCTAAAACCCTAATGAAGAAGTTTCAGTCACTTATCGGACCTGTTGATTAACCTTAAGAGAGAAACTCGGATCAAACGACAACTATGGTCCCCATTTCTCCAAAAAATTCAATGTTAAACGTAGAGGACACCGTTTCCCGTGAATTTTCACCCCCTGTAAAAGTGTTCCATGAATTTCCGTGACCAAAATTCCGTGGGTCATTATCATTTTTCGAAAGAATTTCATAGAAAATCTTATAGAATCCCATGAACGATCCACGGAATTCCGTTAAATATTATGAAAAAAAAATAATATTTTGTTCACGGAATTCTATGGTGTAAAAACCTCCAATAAAAACGATGGCAGCACTAAAAAATTCCGAAATCCACTCTTAAACGATCAATAAACGCTTTTATTTGCGCGAGTGTAACGGTGGCTGAGGGAAGTAATAATGAGAGTTTCCCAACTAATAATACTGTAACTCCATCAAGAAGTGACCAATGAGAGACGACTTTCATTTGACACCTGTGTCACTGGATATCACGGTAGCCAGGTACCATTCATCGGATGTGCGGATCACTACTCTGATGACTGATTATTCTGTGAATCATCCTTGTCAGCATAGAGACAGTGACAAAATTAAGATAGGAATCTTCCATTATTACTGTTCTATGTCACAATTACGCTCGCCTAAATAAAAACGGTTTTTGAGTATGGTAGTGGATTTTGGAAGTTTTTAGTGTTGCCATCTTTATTTTTGGAGGTTTTTACACCGGAATCGACTTTTAAATCGCCTACAGCAAAAGTGTGCAACAGCCTGATTATTATTTTACCATATAGAATTTCTTTGAAAATCTTTTGGAATCTCATAATCGGCCAGCGGAATTCCATGAAATTTTATGGACAAATAATATTTTGCCCACGGAATTTCATGAAATACTGTATGAAAATTCTGCGCACGGAAACAATGCCCACGAAATTTTGGTCATGGAAATTTATTGAACTTTTTTACCAGGGACCGTACTTACTGACCTGATTACTTAGATCAAGGTAATGCCGAACACGTAAAATAACGTACTCAATTAAATAAATGTTGGTCTTCATTACGGTGCGCTTTTCCTTACCTCAGCCAACTCTCGAAATGTAATACCTTGAACCACTGGCGCAACCAGGATCTCTTCCATCTCTCTCATTTCCCATTTGAATGTATAAGTAGGAAAAGGACAGAAAGAGGGGGTTTCATCCCCTTGTCCATCCGGCCTTGTCTAACATACGTTCCTTAGTGGAGAAAAGAAAGAGATGAAGAAAATCTCGGTGCGCTACGGCCGTGAACGTAAAAATGAACCAGAAGACGAGATGATAGAGAAGCAAGCATGCCTTGAGATCTCATTTTTCAAGCAACGAAAATTTCGCTTTGACGTTCCTGTCAGGATTCCGCGAAATTTTAATTCAACACAAATTCAATCAAAATTTAGAATTTACGAGAGGGTCGGAATAAACTGTTGTTCTCGGAAATAGGAAAGAATGAAGGAAGGAATGAATCTTTCTCAATCTCTCATGGCCGCGGCGCCGCGCGATTCGCTGTCTATTTAATCTTATCATGATAAAAGGGTCGCGCAAGCATTCACGTTTTACTTTTTCCACAGGCGGATCCAAGATACTATTGTCTTTCTCTCTCTCTCTCTCTCTCTCTCTCTCTCTCTCTCTCTCTCTCTCTCTCTCTCTCTCTCCCTCTCTCTCTCTCTCTCTCTCCGCCCATTTGAACGCATTAGTTAGAAAAGGAAAGAAGAGAGGGCGAAAGTCACGTGACTGCCCCTCATCTGTCCTTTTCTAACGCACGCGTTCAAATGGGCAACGAGAGAGAAGGAAAATCTCTTGAACCCGCTAGTATAGTGACTTTTTCTCTTCTTTTTTATACTGTGTGACTCAAGCTGTATGAGAGTTCTTCTCTTTCTACTGGAAGAATGGAGGAGAACGTGTCCATTGAGGTAATGTTGTTTGCAATGTTCTTTCCATGTAGTTGGGAGTTTTTTTGGGTTCCAGTTTAAGGGAGACGGAGACGGAATGGACGCTAAGCAAATATTTAACAAAACACAGTCGCTGCTCTGTAATTATCTTTTGTATTTCTCGGATTTCGTCATTTTCTCCGCGGAGAGCGGCCTTTTTTGTTTTGTTTTGTTGTTTCAAAAGACATGGAATTTAATTATAAAGCCTTTCAAAGAAGGAAAAGGTGGTATTAGAGAGGCGCCACATATTTGTTGCCAAATTTGAATGATGAATTAAAAAGTTACCCTTTCCATGTGTATGCGCGCAAGGGAAAAAAAGACTGGTGGGTCATTATTTTGTAACGAGTGGGACATTCAAACGACTTTGAAGTAATTTTTTTCAACTTTTTAATAATTTAAATGAAAAAACTATATCACCAACAGAAAGGTCTTAACTTTTAAATAGTGATAGGATTTTCAAAATTTAAAAAAAGTCTATATCCAAAGCTGAGAAAAGAGCAAAATAAGGGTGTAACGGGTGGGACAGAAAATGGACAAGGTTTTCGAATCACTTCAGAAAAAGTTGGAACTCATCTGTAAGTTTTGAAGAGATAAAAATTTTGAAAAAACATATGTTAAATGCGAGGGTAAAAGCTTTGATCTTACATAAAGTTTTTTTCATTTACTTAATTATTTTTCTCTAAAAAAATTAAACAGTAGCGTAACGGGTGGGACAGCTAGAATTTTTAACGGGTGGGACGCGTGTGATTTCGTCATTGAAAATATACATCAAACCTGCTGTAACATCAACACGTTTGACCTTATTAGATTTAGATAATATTTTCGTCTCTGGTTGCATTTTAATGCAAAAAAAGACTGCCAGGCACTAATTTTTAAATTTAAATTTTTGCAAATCATGTCCTTTTGACTGTAGAATGACCCTGGTAGAATTTACCGCATTGCATAGCTGATTTTGGAGTCGGCTATCAAGTGTGGTAAATTTTACCATCATGAGGTAAATGCAACGTACCTTGCGGTAAATGAAGATAACCTATTAGTACGTTTCATCACAAGATGCGTTGCATTTGCCATATCATAGTAAAATTAACCATACGCTATAGCTCATCGGTGGTTCAAAAAATGTTGTCGAAATTAATAGACCCTGTTTAGTGATGATGTCACGATCAATATTGGATCGAAGCAGGGGCGGCTCGTGCTATATGGCAACATCGTATTATCTCCATTTAAACCTATGTAAAACAATCGATCTTCAGGAGGTGCAATTGCACCCCCAAGATATCGATACTTTTTCATAGGTTTAAATGGCAAAAAACCATAGTTGCCAAACTGCACGAGCCGCCATTGGATCGAAATAAATGCTCTATCTAGCTCACTATTGTGGATTTAACCTAGAGTATCTATATACTATGAGAGTTGCGCGAAGTCGGCATCCGTTTCCGATTGGCTCTCAGATTTAGGCTGTCACGAAAGCCCCGAAAGGCAAATGCAAATAACTGAAGGTTTGTTTCCTTTTATTACACATTTACGCAGTAACAGTGACGTAATTATTGTTAAGTTTCCCTCTGCTTACATGTAATTCTGGAGAACTTTATCTTTTTCAATAACGACCGTTCTTGTCAAGAATTGGAACGTTTATTGGCAGACTGTTTTCAACAAATTGATAGGTCAAAAGTGCCAGTTTAGTTTGCCAGTACTAGTTTATTGAAAATTCGAAGAGACTGTCTCAGTTGAAAAGTACACGTAATAGTATGAGTTCTCAACGCACGCCAAGCATGAAAACGCACTATTATTTGTACTTTCCAACTGAGACAGTCTTTTCGAATTTTCAATAAACTAGTACTTATGACCTATCAATTTGTTGAGAAAAGTCTGCTAAATCAACGCATACTATATGCGACTCGTCAATTTTGCACAGGTTTCAAGAAAATCAGCCTGGAACGAAAACCCCGTGTAAATTAATTTCCATAAAGCCAAAAAAAGTTTGGCAGCCAATCAGAGTCCAGCTCGCGTTTCCGATCTCTTCTGTTCAATTGCGACTCTTGTTTACTCTTTGGTATGAGGTTCCGATCATGGCTGCATCCGTGCTGTCTCGACACAGAGCTGCCGATTTGCGTAGATTTAATGACATTTTTAAAATCACCGATGATTCCACCGGTTGAGAAAAGATTACATAGTTCAATTCAATGTATGACTGGAATGCACGAAAATACTCTGATCTGTAATATTTTCTCGATCGGTAGAAACGCTGTTAATTAATTAAAATATACCGGTTGAGAAAAGATAAAAGACGCTATTTTTTTCGTGCATTACAGTCATACACTGAACTAAACTCTGTAATCTTTTCTCAACCGGTGGAATCTTCGGTGAATTTCAAAATGTAATCAAATCTTTGCAAATCGGCAGCTCTGTCTCGACATAACGTTCCACAAATCCTGTCTATCGCCGTAGCTCGTTGAGTGAGCCAGACGGGGCAATTGTTTGGATCCAATATTGATCGTGACGTCATCACTGAACAGCGGGCCGATCATTTACTTCATCGTTAAACCGATCGCTATGACTGTCTATGAGTGATGCTATTGGTCGAAAATTGTAAAACTTGGCTGTTGCTATGGTAACCATCGTTAAGAGTGTCGTTTTACAAAGGCTATTCATGAGTAACCTTTAGAAAAACGGACACTATAACGATGATTACCATAGCAACGGCTAAGTTTTACAATATTCGACTAATAGAATCACTCATACAGTCTTATCGATTGGTTTAACGATGAAGTAAATGATCGGCCCGCAGGTCTATTATTCGTGAACATTTCTGGAACCACGAAACAAGAGGTGGCGGCCGGCCTGGTGCGGGGTTGAAGTGAAGAAAAAGACAAATAACAATAAAGAGATTGGAGAGTTAAACATGACAATAATGTGGGAGACGTTAGTTTTAAAAGGCGGGAGAGAGGGCGGGTGGTCTAATTATTAGAAAGCAGAGCGGATATGTGCGGGAAGGTTTTGGGGTCCGGAGTCTGCAGAGTAGGAGCAGAGTACGCACCGCACAGAGGAGTCGGATAAAGAAATACGTAGCTAAAAATACAAACTAGTTGTAAATTACGGCATTGGCAAATACAGAGGGGGCGAAGGGGGCGATCGCCCTCCCCCCGTTGGACCAAAAAAGGGGGAAAAGAGGGGGAGGGAATACGCGAAATAAGGGAAAAAGAAGGAGTACGGAGGAGAAGAAAAAAGGAAGAGGGGTTCACCGGGGGGGGGGGGGAAAATCCCAAGCTCGCCCCCCCCCCGTTCGTGAGGGCTGGATCCGCCAATGAATCACGGTCAAAAAATACATTGTACATTTTTTTTTTTTTTTTTTTTTTTTTTTTTTTTTTTTCCGTCCGCAAGTTTATACACCGAAATTTCGTCCAATGGAAGAACAAATTCGAGTTGCTGCATTGGATAGGCCACTAGATTAGGAATGGGTAGGTTGTGAGTTTCAGTCGTGGTAAGGACGTCTTTTGGAGGAGTAGGAATGAATATATGTGGCGTTTGGGAAGTGTTATGCGCCCCGTCGGGGTGAAGCACTATCATGAAAAATATTTGATTTTGGATTCGTCAGCCTATAAGATATTTTTAAAAGATTTCGAAACGAATTTAAAAAATCTATTAAAAATTATTTTAAAATCTTTTAAAAATAATATTTGAGACGTTTTTAAAATATTGGGTGGCAAACAAATGAAACGAACATAGAATTAATTAGGAATGATTTTAGAAAGATTATCTACAAAGTTCTGGCAAGATTTTAAAAAAATAGTTAAAAAATATTTCTCTTATAACTGGGTGAGGTGTGATTTTAGTAGACAATGGGTCTGTTGCAAACTTTTGCTACAACGATAAAAAGTTATTATTCCAATGTAAAATCGCCTGAAAAGTCCATTGGTGGCATCATTAAGTCATGAAATAAATTAATAAACTCACAAGAGGCGTTTATTGAAATCCAAGATGGCGGCAAAATATCGAGGAATCTGAATGTATGCACCGTGATCATCCAAGGATTGCCAACGTTTACAACCTCATTGGAGGTAGAGGTTCTGTGTTTGCTTACGTTATGATTGGTTTTGATCGATGTTGTGAGGTTGGCTATCCTTGAATGTTCGTGGTGCATGCATACGGATTGCTCGATATTTTGCCGCCATCTTGGATTTCATTAAACGCTTCTTGTGAGTTTATTATCTCATTTCGTGGCTTTCTGATGCCACCATTGGACTTTTCAGGCGATTTTACATTAGATTAAACACTCTCAATCGTTGTAGCAAAAGTTTGCAACAGACCCATTTTACTAAAAAACCGACGAAATCACATTCAAACGTCTTCGTTGCGAATTAACGAAGATATAGGCATCCAAAGTTTACTTACCATATCCGGCCTTTCCCACTGAGCGCCGTCTTCTTAAAAATGATCCTCTTCTTGAAAAACAGTATTCGTATAGAGTCTACCCCACACGAGTCTGGTAGCGGGGGAGGGGGGTTGGTTACGCGGGTGGCGTGCGTGCCATCATAAAAGCAGATTAAAACTAAAGCCCGGTGAAATTGAATTAGCCCGAGCTTTAATCCAGTCTAAAACTCGATTTAAATTGAAGTCAGACTAGCCCTCTCTTGATTTAGACACTGCAGCCTTTATTTCTTCTACCGACTGGAAAAAGCAAGGAAATTATATCCCCTCGACACACAGTGGATTGAAATAAGACATTTCTCGGACATAATTTTACGAATAAAACTCTAGATTATGAATAGTAAATACACAGAGGCATAACTTTAAAATTTGTGAAATTATTCATTTTTAATTTCTCACTATACTAACAAAGTTAGAAATAGAGAAAGTATTGCAATGGCGCAGAGATTTTCAAGGTATTTTGTTTCGATATTTGGCTCACTACGACTCAGTAAATCACGATAACTACAAAATAATTTGCTCTCATTATGCTTAGTACTATGAAGAATATTCATCCATGAAGTATCAATATTGTTTAACCATCTGTGGCTTATTGGAGGTGTAAATGCACAAACTTTCTGTGGCGTCTGTCTATCTGTCTGCCCATCCGTACAGCCGCATAAAACGTGAAACCCAGCATAACTTTTCAACTATTGATTCATATGCATCCAAATTTTGCAGAGATGTTGCTTTTAACTTTCCCCACAGGTTTATTTTGTTTCTTTGAAATTTTAATGTTTAGGTTAGTTATGGATGAAAAATAGTTTTCATTCAAATCAATGGGAAAATGGGTCAAAAAAAGGACAAATAAATATTTCAATGATGAACCTTCAGATCTGGATAAAAATATCAAAGGGTGGTGGGGGGCCCCAAGATATTAAAGAGGGGTCTAGGAGTCTCCCCTAGAATATTTAAGGGAGGTCTGGGGGTCCCCCTTAGATTAAATTTGATGTGAGAAAGTGTTCGTTTAGGGTGTTCTCTACAGTTTATTAGAGCTTAAGATGAGTCAAATAACATGCGGTTATTGCAAAAAATATGTACCTAACTCTATACTATGATTTTAAAGAAAAAACTCACAACTTCTGTTTTTGGTCCAGAAAAATCCATGTTTCGATCTATTGTATGGCAGGAGCCCGAGGTTTTTGTCTAGATCAATGAGCTATATGATACATGTTAAAAGTCTTATCTCAAATTAGCATGGGCGATCTAATTCTGGTTTGTTTGCCTCATATTTTTTAACCTTAAATTGAAAATTGTTACTAAACAGTAACTGCTCGTGCGATTTGGTAACAATGCAATTTGTCCATTTAAACCTAGGTAAAAGAATCGAATTTTAAGGAGGCTGAAAGTCTCCTGGAGAATCGATTGTTTCACATGCGTTTAAATGGAGGAAAAGCAATGTTGCTGAATTGCACGAGCCGCCAATGGTAAAACTAATCCAGTAGAAAGTGGTTTTAAACGAAATTGCTAGTGTTTAAGAGTATATAGCTATCTGCACACAGAATTCTAATAAAACTATCCAAGTGAGAAAATTTTGCATATTTCTGTTGTGTGTCAGTTTTTTCATCGTGCAAATTCTTCCAGAAGTAACAGTTTTATTGATTTTTTTGTCCAGATAGCCACTCAGAAACACTTGGACTTTCGTTTATAACTAATTTTAAGTGTATTTGTCACATTTTAAGCCTGCCGTATTTATACGGTACGCTTTTTGTTTTCATTTTCATATCTAATATATAGGTTGCATGCTTTCCTTATGGCAAAACCTTGGCGGGAAAGGTTTGAAAAATTAAAAACGTGTTTTCTTAAAACTGGTTCCATTAATCGTTAATTTATTGCTGCAATCCAGGAGGTCTCGGCGTCTATTTTCTTAAAATTGTAAAAGTTTTGGTATTCCTGTTAATTTCAATAAGTTATTAAGCGTCAAAGTCGAATTCCTTTGAACGAGAATTCCATACAGGTCCAGCAACCTAAGTCATTTGTGCCAACCTATGAGTCAAAATTCCAAGGCAGGAGGGGGGTGGAAACATCCTTCACAGAAACCCTCTTTGCCCCTCGGCTTTGGGCTCCACCGGTCACGAGATTTCTTCACGGTTCATTAAGCGGAGAGATTTGTGAATGTGTGGGAGAGAGAGGGTGTTAGAGAGGTTTTGTTTCTCAGGACTCGCACGGTCTGAGGACTCATATAAAAGTGTCAAAATCTATTTGACGAGGGTTTCGAAAAGAAGTGACGGCGAGGCATGGATGAAGAGCGGGAGAGGTATAGAAAAGAGAGGGGCTCATTCATATCCTTAAATAGACCTGTGTAGTGATGTCGTCACGATCAAAATTGGTTCCAAACAAATGCTCTATCTCAGTCAATCTCGTTGATGTACCTGTAAGAAATCAGATCCAAATTTTCGAACGCAAATTCATGCTAGTTAAAGAACAGTTTTATCAAATTTTATTGCACCATTAGACTCCACGTACCTTAAAGTATCTATTCACTCTAACATAATTCCTAAAAGATCACAAGCGAAGTTACAATCACAGTTATACCGAAAGATGTTCTACGTTTTGTCCTCGTCTTACTCACGGTCTCTTATGGGGTTATCACCGTCATGACACTCAATCATTCTAACTTCTCTTCGTATCGAAGCTATTGTTCGAGGTATAACACATGTCGTGATGGTGCTGATGAGCCTATATCCTAGAATTTTGTGCTCATTAGAAACTGTGAGTCTGACAAGGACAAAACATAAGACTTTCTTCGATAATACTGTGATTGTGCATTGATGCGCGATGTTTCAAAAAGTTTGTGGGAGCAGGCTCATATTTTATCACTGAGAAAAAAGTGGCTGTTAAAACTGTAAGAATAGAACAATAGATGTGTTTCGCCTTATTTCAATCATGAGACCTATCGTTGCTATAGTCAGCGCGCTTGAATTTACACGAATTCCGATTGTGTCTATGGAATTTCGATTATTTCTATGGGAAATAAAGCGCGGGAATATATATCCTATCGGAAAATTCATCGAAACAATCGGAAATTTTTATAAGAACCGTAGAACCGAATGGTGTGATAAACACAACTGGTGCAAAGTACATGTTGTTTACTAGCACTTGTATTTGAAAATTTGGATCGTGTTTCATATGGGAAAACCCACGAGAGCGAGTGAGACGGAGCCTTTTTTTGGAACCAACTTTTTTCATGACGTCACATTAAACAGGTCTTGGTCATTGGACAAGACCAAGGGGACATACAGGGGATCTGCAAATTGAAAACCCCTTAATGAGCGTCTATGCAATCAAGGGATTTTTGAGGAAATTTTGGGCGTTTTGTTGAAAAAAAGGTTTTTAAAATCCAGAACAAAGAGAGGGGGGGTAAAATTCGCATTAATAGCTCTAAAAAGTGAGAGGGGCTGTCAGGTGTCTTCCACCCCTGGACAGCCTCCTCGCTGCGGCTATGGAATTGACTTTGGAATAACTTATTTACCTATCCTAAAACGTTTCTCGCGTGTACAGTATTTTTTACTGGAAGCTTCTTCAAATTTTGGAAATTATAGGTCCATATGGAATTTTGCTTTTCCAACACGCAAAATGATATCGACCGACGGCAACAGAAAAAGAAATAATATTACAATGCGTTATAATGAATAATGGCTTAGTTTTGACTGTAAACTTTCGATACTTTTCAACAAAATAAATGGGGGGAGGGGGAATTAAAATCCACAAACGTCTTAAACCTCCACGTCTACTAATCTATACCCTTAGAATGCTTGACGTGTAAAGGGCACCTGAAATGGTTAGTGCTGTATATTAAAGGATTATTTTTTCATGAATTTGCAAGTGTTCCATTTATGCATATTACATATCTACATCGTGACAATCGCAATAAGAGCTGACAGCACCTAAAACGGAAAAAAAGAAGAAAAAAAACTGTTTATTATTTAGAATCACGGCTTTTCCAAATATGACACTTTTTGACTTCAAATGAGCGCAACCTCATTTGTGATCCCTGTGCAAGCCATTTAAAAGGTGGAGAAAATATATATTGTCTATACTTTATGTGGGTAAAAAAGATCGAGCTAGCCTTATCAAATAATTTTCTCTTTTCAGCTTTCAATGGGTTTGTTGCAAAATTTTGCTACAGCGCTATAGAGTTTTGATTCTGATGTAAAATCGCCTGAAAATTACATTGGTGGCATCAAATAGTCATAAAATCCATTAATAAACTCACAAAACGCATTATAAAGAAAGCCAAGATGACAGTCGTAAAGCCGAACAATATGTGCACGCGCATACGACGAACATCAAAGATAGGCGACCCATTTTCCTCTTTTTCGTTGAAAGGGGGGGGGGGAAGAAAATATCTCTACAGTCCAACTGTGATTTTAAAAATTTGCATGGTCAAGATGTTGTCTTCTGTGAAGGGGCCAAGGGGGGGGGGCAAAATATCAAGAACAGGGTGTTTCAAATTTAAGTGCCAAACTTATGGAGTGTATTTTTGGGGTCAACATATATATAATACTTTATTTTCCTACATGAATATGTGCTGCAAATGTTTCTCTTCTGAGCTAGAGCCCTCCAAAGTTTTGAAAACAAAAAAACAACGCCTTTGACTCATCTCCTTATAGATACATCTGATCTTAATTTATTTTTTTCATCATTTCTCACCAAACAAGCTCAATTGGACAGCACTTGTCACAAAAGAACCGAGTGACATTTTTGATAAAATTGAGTTATTGATTGATAGAGCTAGCAATACTGAATCTCGAAGCAACAAGTGCTTCTTCTAAGAACAACTATTTCCCGTCAAAATTCCAGGTAAAAGTGAGCTGGTGAGCCTCATTGAAGTCATTGTCCATATGATGAAATAAAATGAGAACTCGATTCCTTTTTCTTCAACCTTAATCCGAGTCACGTAAGGAACCAACTCCGACTTGGTTCCTTTTATAGAATTGGGAACGGACCTAAGTCCAGATTAACGGATTTTAAAATATCAACAGTGTAAACCAACTCTGCCGTTTGGTTTCTCTTAGAGATTCGTTTTTCGTGATTATGCCAAACAAAAAGAAGAAAGGAACCAAGTCACTTTAAACGCTAAAAATTAAGTAGGTACCTTTCCTTCATAGGAAATTCCACTTTTCCGGTGTTGAAATGCAAAAACATAACACGGTAGTTGAATGAAATCAAAACGTAAGTAATTCCAAGTTTTTTGTTTAAATGCTAGCTCTTCAACTTTGGACTCAATTTTCTCGAGATCAGCTCCATGTCACGTGGTTCCTCTTTGATGAATTATCATTGCTAGCAAAAGCATTAAAGCTGTTCAGACTTTAGTGGCACGCTTTTCCAATACCTGCGTGTTGGAATTTTCCCTGCTTGTTTTTTTTTTTTTTTTTTTTTAAATTTAAAGGTTAAAAAAAGTGAGGCAAACAAACCGAGCCTACATGTGTGAAAAACGTCTATAAGAGATTTCGATCATAGCTGCCTCCGTGCTGTCTCAACATAACGTCCCACAAATATTCTCTATCACTATATACAGTATAGCTCGTTGGTTTAGATCTATCAATAACGTTTGAAAATATGTGTAGTCTTCCTTTGAATATAGAAAAAAATGTTCACCCCGTTAGGTTCTCGCATAGAAGCGTAACGGAATTTAAAGTTTCCGAATTTCAGACTGCCCTTGGAGCATAAAAAGCAAAAAAAAAAAAAAAAAAAAAAAAAAAAAAAAAAAAACCTTGGATATTGGTTAAATACTTTTAACCGTTAAGTAAAGGTTAAAAAAAGTGTTTCCTTTTAAATCGCTTCAGCATGAATTTGTCATATAAACGTAGTTATAAATCAGTATTTTGGAGATGAGAAAATTTGGAACAAGGAAACAATCAAAGCATACTAATCTTTGAAAAAGCTGAAAGTAAAATTAATGTAACCGACAATTTCACAAGTGAGTTCGAATAAGTATTTTATTTCGTTTGTTCACGAAGGGAATACTATTATTATTCTTCCGTTTTTCGCTCCTATTGCGGTTCAAAATTCCGCTGAACCACAGCTCGTAAATTCTAGGAACACTTCTAATCATATGACAATCTTTTCAATATTTCCCCGGAGCCTGTCGTTCATGCGTTGCATTGTGGGAGCTACGGGATAGAAGATGCAAGAGCTTCAAAGCGGGAAACACTTTCAGCCTTGCGGTCACATCTTTACGATACACTATCCACAGCCTTTATAATTCAAAACTCTCGAAGCCAAAATCGCAGAGACACTCCGACTTTCTTGTTGAATCGTTCTCTCTGATAAAACCGAATTCAAATCAAATGCTCGCATTTTGTATCCAGGCAACTCATCCTACTTAACGGTCCTGGTTTTGCATATGCAATGGAATGAAGGCGCTTCCATTCATAAATGAGATTTGAAGCTTGAATGAGTGTATTTGTTTGTTACGTTTGTACGGCTATAAATGCAAATAAGTGTATGACGGGAAACATGTAATATTTCTTATACAAATACGCTCCTCATACAGTTCCTCTAAAATCCCGAATCGATCGGGGATTACTGATCGACTCTCGAAAATTGATATAACGATTAAAAACATTAACACCACCCTTCAAGATCCAATATCCTTCACGAAGGACGCAACTTGAAAACATCAAATCCCTCATTCTAATTGCGTTAAAAAGTTCCAATGGTGCTTTAATTATTGGATCGTAAGAGATTAGATATTTTGGAATAGTTCTGTCACCGCAAAAGGTGAGCTCACCACGTATTAAGTGATCACTGATCAGCTCTTATTTGAACTTCTATAATTGGTTATTGTATACAATAATCAGGTAGTAGGATACTATAGTATTTTGGTGGATCTAGCAATCTGGTAACAGCGAATTCTTCCCATTTGATTGCTTCAGAAATAACCGAATAGTCACGGGGCTAGCTCCTTCAAATCTCGATGGTTTATCATACATTAAAATGGGAAAAATTCGCCGTTGCCAGATTACTGGATCCACTTGTGACCATAGTATTACCGCCGTACTTTTCTCAATGAATGGAGCTCTTGCAAACTTTTGCTATAGAGGATTGAGGAGTTGATTCTTGCGTAAAAACCTGTAAAAAGTACATTGAAAAATCACGAAATTCACTCTCAGAATCGGGTTTAATTGCGGAGAGATGCGGGTATCATGGGAGATTCCTATCTAAATTTAGATATATCTCTGTGTTTACGTTGAGAAAATGACATAATAGACAGGAATCTCCCATGATACCTGTGTTAAACGACCATTACGCGAACTTGCCGTTACAGCAGTTATGTGAGTTTATTACTAAATTTTAGACTTTCTCAGTGTGATTTTTGTGATTTTTGCTGGTTTTTAATTCTGATTGCACTATTTATTTAGTGACATCAAAAGTTTGCAAGAGCCCCAGTAAAGCATTGTCGATGGCCCACCTATTAGCCGAAAGTTATAGAGTCGTCTCCGATTTTCGTTTTGCCCCGACTGTGCGTGAATGCTAAGGAATAAAATTTATATCATTATTATCACATACATAAAAAAAAAAAAAAAAAAAAAAAAAAAAAAACTGTAGGGAATCATCAACTCACGAGACCAGGGAGAATACCAAAGTTCGTTTACATACCTGTAACATAAAAAGATAATGAAGGATCAATAAAGATAGATAGGTCGAAATATACCGATATATTTTAATTATTTAATATTCATAGTTGTAATGGAGCTCTTTGCAAATTTTTGTTCCAGGCAAATAGACTAACAATTCTGATGTATTATACTGGGAAAACAACGATGATACTATTTAAAAAAATCTAAAACACAATCTTTGCATACAGACAACTTAGCCCGCAAAGTTCAAATGGACCACCTGTGCAATGTGCATGTATGCGTCGCAAGCAATTTGAATATGCTCAAGCATTTTACAAGTGATGGCTTGAAAAATGCCTAGGCAATTAGAATGCTGTTTTGCTTTTTAGCCATTAAAATGACTAAAAAGCTCATAGTGGTCCATAAACACAATCAAAACGAGCACATTTTGAGCGTTCAAACAGAATTAAAATGCGACAAAACATATTATCGTAAAAAAATAATCAAAATCGCCATCGCGATGACAAAGCAAAATACGCGACTATTTACTGATTATAGGTTTTCTTCGACTTGTTAAAGTCTTTTACTATAATGTTTTGAAGCAGAAAAATACGGTTTTTGGAAAACGTTTGTGTTTGAAACTAGAGTCCCTGTTTATTAAAGAGTCTAGTCACGTGAAGAAGAAGGCGAATGAGGCGTCCACTCTGATTGTTTGGGTACGCCGAGGAGGCGTGTACGTCTCCTGATAGGGGTGTTCCAACGGTCATCTTATGAAGAATGGCAGAGAACGCCTCCTTGAGCTACCTGACAGCCTAAAATCCAGCAGCCAATCAGAATCCATAAGCCGTTTGGCGAGCAGGGCTGCCGTTTTGCGTAGAATCAATGCTATTTTTTAATGCACCGATGATTCCACCGGTTGAGAAAATATTACACAGTTCAGTTCAGTGCATGACTATGATAAACTGAAATACTCGCATCTGTAATCTTTTCTCAACCGGTGGAGTCGTCGATGACTTTCAAAAACTTGCGGATATTTTAATTAATCAACGAAGTTTCCACCGATTAAGGAAACATTACAGATCAGAGTATTTACGTACATTACAGTCATACACTGAACTGAACTGAATAATCTTTTCTCAACCGGTGGAATCATCGGTGACTAGAAAAATAGCATTGATTCTACGCAAAACGGCAGCCCTGGTGGCGAGACTCTTTCATATACAGGGACTCTATTTGAAACAGCATTTTGAGAGAAAACTTAGTGTGTAAACGAACAATTTTTGTTCACCCTGTAAAAAGGGCGGGAACTAAAACGAGCCAGTTATGTGACGTCACGCGCTGCGCTGCGCTGATGGCATTTTCCCCCGCTTTCAGTTTTGAATTGATAAGCTCAAAACGGTTCTTTTCGTCATTATCAGAAGTGTCAGTGTAAGGGATTCCAGTCCATAAAAATTCATTGACGCCACATTAAGTCGTCTAACGACCCATAAAATGAAGATGAGAGACAGCATCGAGATTTGCAATGTTTTATTACAATACGCGATTGAAAATAAAACACGCCTCAAGGGTGGATACATGCAGTTGATTCATTTATAATCACTTGAATAATTACGTCATTTCTAAATGTCTCGCAGCTTATCTAATGATGCCAGTCTTGATTATGCTTGCTTATTTTTGCCTCTTTTTGTTCCACGTTTCAACTATTTAATTCTAATGCTTGTATTCCAATACTTGGCTAGTTTGTTTTCCGATCGGTTTTCAACCATTCTCATCTGTAAACAGTATGTGTCAGTATCATGAAAAGTTCATATTTTCAACTCTCACAATTTTAGCAGTAAGTAACGAACTTCTAGGTAATTTTTCTTAGTAAGACTCTAGCCAACAAGTAATGTTTTGCTTGCAAAAGCTTTCGATAATTTGATGTTATAGCTTCACGTGCTCATAAAAAAATAGGATAAAATGTTTTTTTAACTCATACAGAAAATAAAGTTTGAAATCGTAAAATGTAAACTCATTATTATTGAAATCAAAGTGACAACGATTTGAGTGTTTATTTTTAACACGTAATACTTGTAACTAAAAACGTGGAAGCAATTAGATGAGAAGGTTTTAGTCGAGGAAAGAAAGCAGTTTGCCCGCAATCAATTCTCCAGATGGTTCGTTTTTGGAAAAAAAAAAAAAAAAAAAAAAAAAAAAAAAACAGGAGCAGTGCAAGCGATTTTCAAGCAAACATTGACAGATTCAGGGTCGATTACGATCATTCTTTTCAAGCTTTGGAGCCACCCGGTGGCCAGCGACCGTGAACATAACCTATACTTATTCGTATCACTGGGGATGGTGGGTTTTCACCCGATCGCAGCGGTGCGGTGCGGTGGTTCGAGCTACTTTTGCAACGGTGTTTCTTGTCTTTTGAATCTATGCAAAAGTATCGATTTTTGTGGGATTTCAGTGAATCCCCAAAGGATCGATTATTTTGCGTATAGGTTGAAATGAAGAGAATTTGTTTATGGCCACTTTGCAAGAGCCACCACTGCTCAATCGCTTTCTATCCCTTTCTCAGTACTTTTATTACTTTATTTCTTTTCTCAATCGGTGGAAGCGTCGTTAGTTAAAATAGCTGCAAGTTTTTTACATGGGCGGATCCAGCAATCTGGTAACTGTGTATTATTCCCATTTGAATGCATAAGAAATAATCGATTAGTGACAGGACCCTGGCCCTCTCAAGAATCGATTGTTTCTCATGTGTTCAAATGGGATGAATTCATGGTTGCCACATTGCTGGATCCGCCCATGGATTTTTAACGTCATCGACGACTTGAAAAAAAAAAAAAAAAAAAAACGTGGGTTGAAAAAAGATGACGATGCGAGTATTTGCGTGCATTTACAGTTATACACTGAATTGAATTATGTAATCTTTTCTCAACCGGTAGAATCATTGGTGAATTTAAAAATACCATTAAATCTACGCAATTCGGCAGCTCCGCTTTTATGTTGATTTTCACTGTTTGTATTCATGCACTTTTTTTTGCGTTATGGCTGAGGATAGGGGCAAGCCAGCCTCGAAACGTCTCAGAATTTTAACTTTGAACCCCCCCCCCCATTTAAATGTGTTCTTATTTATTGATTGGGTTGTATTCAGTTATTTAAACAACTCCACTTTCTTGGAATAACTTTCCTTTCTTTTTGTGTCCAGACATGCTGGGAATACAGTTTTGAAGTTCAAGCAACGAAAAATCATGTCGATGGGATAGGCGGAAGTGATTTTCTGGATATGGTAAACAATAATGTGCCAATTATTGATAAATCTCTCTTCATTAAGGCTATCATGGAAGATCCTCTGCCGACCAATCTCATTAGCCGGCCTAGTCGATTTGGAAAATCGATCAATTTATCAATGTTGAAATATTTTTTATCGTCAGATCATCCTCCTGAGAAAAATATATTTCAAAATTTTTCTATAGACACTCAAAAGGAATTTTGTGATAAATTCAAACACAAAAAACCCGTCATTTTTTTAAATTTTACTGAGCTAGGGTCTATAAAAACGCTTGATGAATTCGATACAAAGTACAGGGCCTCAATAGTACGCCTGTACAATGAATATTCTTCTATTTTGAATGAGAGCAAAGAATTAGACGATTTTGATAAAAAGACGTTTAGAAAATTTGCATCGGGAACCATCGAAGCAAATATGTATGATCAAGGGGTACAAATACTGATGACATTTTTGATGAATCATCACCATGGTCAAAAAGTGGTGGTATTACTCGATGGATATGACAAGCCAATTCTCGAGGCTTATTTAAATGGATTTTATCCTGAAATGGTGACGACAATACGTCATATTTTCCAACAAATCTTTATTAAAAATGCGGATCTACATAAAGGTGTTATCGTTGGAACTACTGACATTTTGGTTGAGAGTACTCTTATAGATAGTCAAATAAATAAAAGTTCGATATATGAGGAGTTAAGGTTCGATGAATACTTTGGATTTTCAGAAGTTGAGGTAGAAAAATTGTCAAGCAAATATGGGGTTCCTGCTGGAGGTGTACCAAAGAAAATGGAAAGAAACTATGGTGGTTATAGAATAGGATCCCAGATTATGTACAACCCGTGGTATGTCAAAATGAGTCTTGATAACGGAGGGGTTATAGAAAGAAGGGAACGAATTTCACCTACACACGCTAGCATTTTACAGAATATGATGACACAATTAGGGGCTTTACCAATAATAAAAGGGGAAAAACTATTACGCAGCGGAATAATCGACCAAAGCCCCCAACATGCCGTAGCTTTAAATGAAATAAAAGACAACGAGAATTCATTTTGGAGTTTAATCGTCCAATTAGGTTACCTTACTTTTACCAACAGAACAACAGATGAAATTACTAACGGAACATCAGATGATGAAATTATTAGAATGAAAATTCCAAATTCAGAGGTCCGTTCCGTATTAAGTGAGATCGTTATGGAGTCACGAACAAAGCTTAAAATGCCTGCATTTAAAAGGTTCATCGACAACATAAAACACCAGAGTAAGTCAGATTCTGAGAAGATACTATTAGATTACTTGAATCTATCCAAAAAAGTTTCTTCTGATCATCAGGAGGCAAAATTGGCCCCAGAAAAAATGAATCAGTCCAAAGAATTTATTTTTGGATATGATGAGGTAACATTTACTACCGAGATCATGAAATCTCTCGATATAGATTTTGGCCCTATTCATGAATTAATTCATAGAAATGACAGTAACGTTATAGTAATGAAACCATCGAAGTTGAAAAGTTGCACGATTATACAAATTAAATCTGACAAAAACAGCTCGAACAATAGTACATGTGAATCTAGCGGAATTTCAAATGATAGGTCACAATTTTTAGAGAGTATACAAAATGTCACATCATCTGTTTGTTTAGGATCAAATAAACACATCATAGTTTCTTTCCACCAAGGTATTCCAAACGTTGATATTTTCTAGGAGAGGTAATTTTAATTTTCATGAAGAGTCACAATTTTTAGAGAGTTTACAAAATGTCACATCATCTGTTTGTTTAGGATCAAATAAACACATCATAGTTTCTTTCCACCAAGGTGTTCCAAATGTTGATATTTTCTAGGAGAGGTAATTTTAATTTTTATAGAGAGTTTAGTTGATAAAAATAGAAACGTTTGTAGCAATGAAGTTAGTTGGCTGTTTTAGTTACGAGTGCCGAGCGGTAAAAATAAATATCTTCCTTTTTTTTCGTTTTTCTTCTGCTCTCCTTCAATTTATGTTGAGTTAAATAATTCTGTTGTTATTTTTTTTTCTTCTTGTTTTCGACCCCTCCTGGAAATAATTGCCACCCTATACGGGAGTTTAATGTAACGTAATAAATTTCGTGGTTATTCACAAGTAATTATTTATAGTTAACCATTTAAACGTGGTTAGTTTTATTTTTTTGAGGAATAAATTGCAGCAAAAGCATTGCATCGCCTAGAGGAGATATAAAAAATAAAAATAAAAAAATAGGGGAAAGGAAAAGGTAGTAACAACCGTGATCTTTGGATTTCTTTCCTGTATTTATCAAGTACGCAAGTTTTTAGTGATGACGACATCCGCAGTGATGAGCATTCGTTTCAAACTAAGACAAACTATCTCTCTCGCTCTCTGGTTATACTGCTATCTCACTATCATCGCAAAAATCGTATATGGAGACATATTTTGTGAAATTTTTTGGCAAAAATTAATTTTTAAGGCATTTTAATAAGATGTTGATAATAGTGTGTTGTGAAACAAGGCCCTGTGTACGAATTTCGAAACTAGAAAGAGATGATGGGTGGTCACGGGAGAGTGAGTGAGATAGTGAGATAGTTCAGAACGCTATACGCGAGTTTTGTTGCAACGAATTTTGTGTAAATACCTGTATAATCGATAACCATGGTCAATGTAAATTTTTTGACTATACTCTAGAGCTTCATGAAGCGTCTTGTCGGTACGCCCTATACGACAGTGGCGGCTCGTGCCATCTGGCAACAATGTCTTCGCTCCATTTGAATATATGGTTAAGAATCGATTGCTGGTGAAGCGCTGCTTCACTTTCGAATCGATTGTTTTACATACAATCAAATGGAGAGATGACATTGTTGCCATATTGCACGAGCCGCCACTGCTATACAATATCTTTATCAAGGGACTCTGGGACTGGGGTGCCGGCAAATTTGCTGGTCTACTTTTGCGAACTTAACAAAGACGTAGCATGCAATTTGTAACGATGCAATTTGTCCATTTAAAACGCACGGAAAAGATCGAAGCATTGTGTGTTCGGTGAACACCTTCGCACTCGACCTTTTACAATGGTTTAAATGAACAAAATACAACGGTGCTAAACTACACGCTACACCACTGGAACTTAATCTTCGAATTGGTTCAGGTGGTCGACTGCTTTCAAATGCATAAAGCTTCAAGTCGGTACTCCCTAACAAAATATCCTCCACGGAAAAAAAAACTACGGTGAAAATAACCATACGGATACCTGATTTTGGCACCTGCTAGATGTTATGGTAAACTTGACCAGAAGTATGGTACTTTTACCGATACTTTGAGTAAATTCGACATGCAAGCAGGTAACATCACCTAGTACCTAGTCAAAACATAGTATACTTCTGGTTAACATTACCATAACATCTAGCAGGTGCCAAAATCAGGTATCCGTATGGTTATTTTCACTAATTTTTTTTTCCGTGTCCAAGCGACTCTACAGTAAGAGATCCATTATTGAAGATCACAAAACAATAAAAGCCCTCCATCAAATATGACGTGAGATACCAAATCCATAATTTCGACAAGTTGACAACCGAGCCATAAAGGTATGGAGTGACACAGGTCGACAGAAAATTAAAATGAAAAGAAAGAAAAAAAAAAAAAAAAAACCTTCCCCTCTCTTCCCTCTTCGCCCTTAACCCCTCCCCGACACCCATAACAAGCGTAGCTTTCACATGAAAGCTCTTCGTATAATAAACGCTCAAAGTCCAGGAATGACAAGAAGCGAAGCCGAAATTTAATTTTTGTGTCATTGTTTTGTTCCTTAGTTTTTACCATTCTCTCTTTTCTGTTCGTTTCATCTTCTTTATTATTATCTTTTATTTCTTCTCCTTTCCCTCTTTTTGGTGACGATGATGGTGATGGTGGTAGTAGAGAGGTAGGGGAGTGGGGGGGGGTGTTAACTGTCATCTTTCACCGAAAAGTAACGTTCAACAAGAGCGAGAGGGGGCATCATCAGCGAGAACTTGAAAGTCCCGGGGTTGGTAATGTAATCTCGTTTTCGGCATCGCTCGCGACGCGACGTTGCCAGAGCAGCAGTGGCTCGTGCAAATCTGGCAACAGTGCTATTTTGACATTTGAATCTATGCAAAACTATCGATTCTTGTTGAGGCACGTTTCCTTATACTAAAGAATCGATTAGTCTCCACAGGTTTAAACGCAGATTGACGAAGAATTTGTGAGAAGGGTTTGTAAAAGTGCCGAATTTAAAGGATTAAACAAGGGAACTGCTGGTCACTAAATCTATATAGTCACAACTTCTCGGGCCGAAATCAACCGAAGATATTACGAGAGAATATGTTATACAATATCTTACAATATAAAATATTTGGATTTTGGAGAAGTTTGAAAGTTTTTATTTTTCAAATTTCTAATCCGTAACATAAAATTTGTGCCGTTGAAGTTATAAGATTGCCTGAAAAGTACAGTCGGACCTAATTCCTGAATTTATCGTGGTCATTAATGGATTTTACGCGTAAAATTACCTCGAGACACCAATTTTTATGACATTTGGTTAACAATTATGGTTTATATCCCAAAAAAACCATACATTTTTTAAAACTTTTGGGGGCTGTAGCTCAAAAGGGGGGCACTTTTGGACACATATTCGTAGGAAAAAATATTCTTCTTTTGACCTCTAGAATACATAATTACAAGAACGACATATGTTTCTGATACACCCTGTAAACAGACATCTTGTATAACTGCACTAAGAAAATTTTCTCACTTGTATAATTAGGTCTCGTTACATCATTAACATCCCAATTCGGCGCGCAATACTGCATACTTAATGACAATAGCCCCGTAAAAGAGGGGATAACTTTACTCTCAAAATCATGAGCTGAGTTTTAACTAGAGGGTCTTAGATAAAGTGAAAAGGGTGTATGTGTGTGTGTGCGTGTGTGAGAGAGAGATGGAGAGAGTGAGAGAGAGAGAGAGAGAGAGAGAGAGAGAGAGAGAGAGAAAGAGAGAGAGAGAGAGAAAGAGAGAGAGAAAGAGAGAGAGAAAGAGAGAGAGAGAGAGAGAGAGAGAGAGAGAGAGAGAGAGAGAGAGAGAGAGAGAGAGAGAGAGAGAGAGAGAGAGCGAGAGAGAGAGATAGGGTGCATGCCGATAGGAAAATTCTCCTGGCGTGTTTCTTCTCTGCAATTAAACAGGTCCAAATTAACTGCTTCAAATGTAAATAAGCGTTAAGCACAATCCCCCCCCCCCCTACCGTCTCCCATTTTCTTTATATCCATAAATTTTTTCTCTCTCTCTCTCTCTTTCGCTCTCTTCCACCTTCTATCCCTCTCTTTTATCTCTCTCTTCCTTTTTCTCTCCCTCCCTCTCTCTCTCTCTTTCTCTCCCTCCTCCTCTCTCTCTCTTTCTCTCTCTCCTCTCTCTCTCTCTCTCTCTCACTATCTTTCCATCGTAGTATCTTTCTTTTCCCTTTTTTATTAAAACAGATTGACAAGATAATCACGAGTAAAATATTCCAGGAACATCCGGTAATAATTAGACTTTTATTTGCACTCCTTCGACGACGAAAGTGTTCGAGCAGCGAAGTTTAGTTTATTCATCAAGCAAACGGGCACGGAACGACTGCGATGTTAATCAGACTAAAAATTTGATTGGATTCCCCCCCCCCCCCCGACAAGTTTCAATCAACGCCGTTTGAAGCCCCTTCCCCCTCCCCCGGCGCAGATTTCCATGTCCCACCAAATGCCTCGTCATTTTACGCCTGATAGAGATATTCTTGCTAAAAAGCCATCGAGCCTCTAATAATTTGCGCTAACGATCATCTATATGCACCAAGGACACCACGGTTACGCCAGTTTGTCAAGTGACGACGCCGCGTCGCTCAAAATTTTGAAATTGGAATTCTGCAATTAAATTAAAACCATGCCTTGGCGAAAATGACAATGGGGCACTCTCGTACTTTTTTTTTTTCGTGCGATTAAATAGTTAATTCTTGCGTAAAAACCAGCAGAAAGTGCAGCCGCGTCACTATAGACTTTTGCATGGAGGGGGAGGCAAGATATTAGATTCTCTGTGGGGGGTCAGCCCCCCTCCCTCTTCCACCAGTAGCGGGGTGTCTGGTGGTCCACCACGGAAAATTTTGAAAAATTGTGGTTCATTTAGCAAAATTTCACGCTATTCTGTACAAAATTTTACTTAAACTCACGGACGAAAATTACCAATATATTTCCTTGTTTCCAGTTAGCACAGTGTGAAAATGATAAATTCATCAGAATCTAGGTCAATTCAAAATCAAGGATTTTCATGTTTTGGTCTGCTTAGACGCATGAATCACAATTTAACTTTAATTTGATATAAAATCCTTCACTCTGAGATCGTGGAAAAAAAAAATGGTTTTTAACCTTCGAATTCCACTAATATTAATTAATGTTGCCAATCACAATCAATATTTTTTCCTTCCCCTTCCCTCCTTTAATTTTCTCCTCCTTTGTTTACTTCTCCTTCGTTTTCTTACTTTTTCTAAATGTTTCTTTCTTTTTCTTTCTCGTCTCTTTTTTTCTTCGAGTTCCCTATACTTTTCTACACGTTTTCTCTCTTTACCGTTTCGAGGGGCAAAAATCACGTTCGGAGAGGTACCAGCCCCCCCCCCCCCCCCCCCTGGTGACGCCTCTAAGAAAATCAGTACTTAGACTAAAAAACCAAGATAGCCACTCATAGACTCACAAATGACTTTTTTGAAGGCGTTACGGGGGAGCTACGCAGGGCAGGGTACAATGATAGGAATCTGATGTGTGGATAAACTAGGAAGATTTTATTTCGTTGCTTTCCTGCAAATCACACCGCCCGATTTTTCTCAAGCACGCGCTCCGACGCGACGGGGCGCTGAGAACAATTCCTTGGTATTTGACCGTCAAGCAATAACAGCTCTCATTTCTTCCAACTTTGAAGGTGATAAATTTCCGAGTTTCAATAAAACGGGACAACTGGACAAAGACATAGCTTCAGCTTCACCCAGTCGCGTTTCCGCGCTTTTCGAATTATTTTTCCTGTGACTTTCAACAGAGAGGACATGCGTTAAAAAAATTGGGTCGGAGAACCCGCGGGGGAAGGGGTCATGAAAGTCTTACACCAGTTAGGGATTGGAAGAAAAGAAAGAGCGATGAAACATATCTAACACTCGACCGTTGTTGCCAAATGGGTAGAATGTAGAATGGATAAAATCAAAGGAACTGAGCATGTACATACAGCCCTTGTATAGAAAAAAGCAAGCTAGCTAACGTGTAAAACTTATTATTTTATTTACTTTTTTATTTTTCTTTCATTTTTTTTACACATATTTACTTATTATTTTTAATTATTATATTTTAACTATATTTTAATTTGGAATATTGTATTCCGCATACTACGGGGCTGATTCAGCTCTTCTGGACGAGACGAGACGAGACGAGATAGCGGGAATCGATCATTCTCATTGGTTTAAACGGCGTCACGTGACCATTTTGAAGTCATTCGAGTCGTTCATTCCAGAAAAATGAATCCTCCGTCAATCGAATGACTCGAACTCTGTCACGTGACACCGCTTAAACCGAATGGGATTGGTTGATTTCGGCTATCTTGTTTCGTCTCGTCCTAAAGACCAGAATCAGCCCTCAGAAGAGCAGAATCAACTCCCAGGACTTTGTTTCATGACGAGGCCCAGTTTTACACAGAGTTGACCCTCTTCCTTGGTACTAGCGGATCCAGGAAACTGACTTTCTCTCTCTTTATCCATAAGAACGCATGTGTTAGGAAAGGATAGAAGAGGAGGCGAAAATCCCGTGACTGCTTCTATTCTGTCCTTTTCTAACTCGCACGTTCTAATGAGAGAAGAGAGAAACGGATAGATTCCTCGATCCGTCAATGTTTCTTGGCGCCACAAAAGTTTGCAACAAATCCATTGTGCGGGACTTTTATTCTCCAAGTTCCGTCCATTCAAACCCACGAAAAAGGTAGAATTCGAAATTGGTCACTGCGCACTAAAGAGCTCGACAGTTTTCATAAGTTTAAATGGACGAATTGTTTCGTTGCTTTTTTTCGGCATTAGAATGTATAAACGGAGAGAGAGGGGGAGAGAGAGGGAAGGAGATAGAGGAACAGAGAGAGAGAGGGAGTGAGAGAGAGTGAGAGAGAGTGAGAGAGAGAGAGAGAGAGAGAGAGAGAGAGAGAGAGAGAGAGAGAGAGAGAGAGAGAGAGTGTAACAGCCTTTGTCGTGTAGGTAATGAAACTTTCTAATCTCTCCTCCAAGCTTCCGTTTTTCTACCGTTGTTACAATATTCGTCGCATCATAACAAAGTTTCCTCCGAGAAAATCTTCGCTATCCCATCTTTCTCCAATTTTCCGCCTGTCATCGCTGAACGTCTTAACACACAATTGTCCCGAGTCAACATGCCGACGACGACGCACTCCGGTCTGAGACCATCAAAAAGTGGCAAAAAATCAGTTTCCAGGGGATACATCGGAACGGCTCTTCCGGAAAAATTGACCACATTTCTCGGTTACTTGAGGAAATAAATGGAAAGTGACATCAGCTCATACAATGTCAATTTAACTTTACACACCATCGCACTATGGTCTGAAACCATCAAAAAATGGCCAAAAATCAGTTTCCAGGGGATACATCGGAACGGCTATTCCGGAAAAATTGACCATATTTCTCGGTAACTTGAGGAAATAAGTGGAAAGTGACATCCGCTCATAAGAATGTCAATTTAACTTTGTACCATCGCACTATGGTCTGAGACCATCAACAATTGGTCTAAAATCAGAAGGTAAATTTCTTATTACTCCATCATTTATATGTAAACTTCCAAGGCCAAATTTTAATCACATTGGAATACTTTTCAGGAATAATGGGGTTCTTGCAAACTTTTGCTGCGAGCAAATGAATAGTCTATTATGTTGTAAAAACCAGCAGAAATCACGAAAATCACACTGAGAAAGTTTAAAATTCAGTAATAAACCTACATAACTACATAAATGGCAAGATCGTAATGGCATAGAATAAAGATTATTTCGTAATAGAAGCGTCACTTCCATAAGGCTCTGTATAAACTCCTTTTGTTGACCTTGAAATAAGCCAGCCACCGCGCGATTCAAAATAAGCCAGCCACTTGCAATTAATTCAAAATAAGCCAGCCAACCTAGAGTCTCTGTCCATGAATATTTAATGAACTATATATTTAATATATTATATTTAGTATATTTAGTATTTAATATCCTCTATATATTTAATATACAGGGACTGTAAGCCACCCAACGACCTATTTAAAATAAGCCAGCCGCACGGCGCGATTCAAAATAAGCCAGCCACCGTGCAATTTAAAATGAGCCAGCCACCCTAGAGTCCTTGTTTAAGTGTGTATGAGTACGTAATATATTATATTTAATCATTTATTTAATTTTTAATATCCCCTGAATATTTATTAGTACACAGGGAATCTAAGCCAGCCAACGACCGATCCAAAGTAAGCCAGCCACCGCGAAATTCAAAATAAGCCAATCACAGCGCTGATGGGTGGTGGATGATGTTGTTGTTGAATGAAAAGGTTGCAGAATTTGAAACATCCTTCCAAACATAATCTTTTCGAGATCGTTCAAGGTCAACGAGTTCTGATAGAAGATTCGGCGACAGTGTCGCTTCTATTACATCTTTATTCTATGGTAATGGCGGTTCGACGCAGGAGTCATGGGAGATTCTTATTTAATATGCCACTTTCTCTTTGGAAACACAGAGGTATGTCTCAAGTTAGATAGAAAATCTCCCATGATACCTGCGTCGAACCGCCATTAAGCTCGATTCTGAGAGTGAATTTCGTGATTTTTTACTGTACTCATCGTCATTTTTACAGGTTTTTATGGAAGAATCAACTCTTATTCAATCCCCTGCAGCAAAAGTTCGCAAGAGACCCATTGTTGTTGAAACCTAGCAATGTCACAGGAAAGTTATATTTAAAAAAAAAAGCCGGTCTAGTTTAAAAGAACTTTCTCTTAGGGATTGATACAAAAAAAAAAAAAAAAAAAAAAACTAAAAAAACTAAAAAACAAAAATCTGCTCCTAAATCTGATTGAAAAAAAAAAAAAAAAAAAAAAAAATGCTAATGATATGTGCTGCGATCAAGTCTCAGGTTCTGTTTCATCTTTCTTCAAGGTTTCTTGTGACCACAGGTGTCATTTTGGGCTTTACATTGCGTTTTACCGTCCAAACATTGAAGATCGGTCGTGTGTGTGTGTTTGGGGGGAGGGGGTCTGCCAATATTAATCGCTGAAATACGTTTGATATCCGATGCGATCAAGTCCCAAGTGCACTCTCTTCCTACACTTTAATCTAAGGTGCCCTTTAATAATGGGGGGAAAAAAACTTGAGCCGGCAATTTTTTTGCTCCTATTCCTTTGCTGATACCAGCGCTGATCTACGGAGGTCTGTTAAACTGCGTTTTCCCGATGCAAATTAAGTAAAAGTGATTCAAGTGAATGCTAAGTATGATCGTTGACCATATAACATTTTTCTGTTCACGAGAGAAGTAGGACCCTTTAGGGTATCAAAATGTTCATTTTTGCCTTTTTTGGTTCAAGGTGCTCTTAATGGTTCAAGGTGCTCTTAATTAAGTTTATTACAAGAATTTATAGTACTCAAGGATATTCATTGTACCATTTGAGTCATAACCGTGATGTTTAAATGGTCCATAACCAATAATACTCCAGTAAGCGTCACTCCGATATAGCCATACATCCATACTACATGAAGAATTGGTTGTGGACCAGTATGGACCATTTATACTGGGGATAGCATATCCCTTGTTCATCAACGGTTTAGTATAGGTAGGCCATCTTCCACTCGTTTTCTTTAAAGCCATAATATGTTACAGTTATTACAAATTGTAGAGTAGACTGGTGAAATCTTTGTCCACCTTTTCATTTAATGAATCACGGGTCGACGATACGATGTGAAATTGAAACGGGATAGACGAAGGAAGCAAAAAAATTGCCGGCTCAAGTTTTTTTTCCCCCATTATTAAAGGGCACCTTAGATTAAAGTGTAGGAAGAGAGTGCACTTGGGACTTGATCGCATCGGATATCAAACGTATTTCAGCGATTAATATTGGCAGACCCCCTCCCCCCCAAACACACACACACGACCGATCTTCAATGTTTGGACGGTAAAACGCAATGTAAAGCCCAAAATGACACCTGTGGTCACAAGAAACCTTGAAGAAAGATGAAACAGAACCTGAGACTTGATCGCAGCACATATCATTAGCATTTTTTAAGCGTGCCGTATATATACGGTGCGCTTCTTGTTTTCATTTTCATATCTAATATATAAGTCCAATGCCTTGCTTATGGCAAAACCTTGGCGGGAAAGGTTTGAAAAATTAAAAACGTGTTTTCTTAAAACTGGTTTCATTAATCGTTAATTTATTGCTGCAATCCAGGAGGTCTCGGCGTCTATTTTCTTAAAATTGTAAAAGTTTTGGTATTCCTGTTAATTTCAATAAGTTATTAAGCGTCAAAGTCGAATTCCTTCAAACGAGAATTCCATACAGGTCCAGCAACCTAAGTCATTTGTGCCAACCTATGAGTCAAAATTCAAAGGCAGGAGGGGGGTGGAAACATCTCCCGCAGGAACCCTCTTTGCCCCTCGCCTTTGGGCTCCACCGGTCACAAGATTTCTTCACGGTGCATTAAGCGGTCGTAAATGTGTCAAACTCTGTTTGACGAGGGTACATCGATAAGAAGCGACGAGGTATTGATGAAGAGCGGGAGGGGTATAGAAAAGAGAGAGGCTCATTCATATCCTTAAGGTACCGTTCTAGAATTCATCCCTTTATTGTCTCGATGCAGAAAAGATTATGAATAGCAGCACTTTCCAATGTACATAGATATACAGTATCACAGGGTAATGTAATCTTTCTTGCACGGATGCAGTAAATGGTTGAATTCTAGAACGCTACCTATGTAGACCTGTTTAGTGATGACGTCACGATCAGAATTAGTTCCAAACAAATGCTCTATCTCGCTCACTCTCGTGGATTTACCAGATCCAAATTTTCGAACGCAAATTCATGCTAGTTAACCAACAGTTTTCTCAAATTTTATTGCACCATTAGATTCCACTTGCCTTAAAGTATCTTTTCACTGTAACATAATTCCTAAAAGATCACAAGCGAATTTACAATCACAGTTATACCGAAAGACGTTCTACGTTTTGTCCTTGTCTTACTCACGGTCTCTTATTATGGGAGTATCACCGCCATGACACTCAATCATTCTAACTTCTCTCCGTATCGAAGCTATTGTTCGAGGTACAACACATGCCGTGATGGTGCTGATGAGCCTATATCCTAGAATTTTGTGCTCTTAAGAAACTGATAACTGTGATTGTGCATCGATGCGCGATGTTTCAAAAAGTTTGTGATAGCGGGCTCATATTTTATTACTGAGAAAAAAGTGGTTGTTAAAACTGTAAGAATAGAACCATAGATGATTTCGCCTTATTTCAATCATGAGACCTATCGTTGCTGTAGTCAGCGCGCTTGAATCTACACGAATTCTGATTGTCTCTATGGAATTTCGATTATTTCTATGGGAAATAAAGCGCGGGAATATATATCCAATCGGAAAATTTTTTGAAACAATCGGAAATTTTTATAAGGGACGTGGAACCCAATAGTGTGATAAACACAACGTGTAAAGAACGTGTTGTTTACTAGCACTTGTATTTGAAAATTTGGACTGTGTTTCGTATGGGAAAACCCACGAGAGCGAGTGAGACGGAGCCTTTGTTTGGAACCAATTTTTTTTCATGACGTCACACTAAACAGGTCTTTGCATCGGAAACATTTGAAATTCTGGGGGATCGGCAAATTGAAAGCCCCTCAATGAGCGTCGATGGAATCAAGGGATTTTTGAGGACATTTTTGGCGTTTTGTTGAAAAATAGGTGTTTAAAATCCAGAACACAGGGAGCCAGAGGGGTAAAATTCGCATTAATTGCTCTAAAAAGTGAGAGGGGCTGTCACGTGTCTTCCACCCCTGGACAGCTTCCTCGCTGCGGCTATGGAATTGACTCAGGAATAACTTATTTACCTATCCTAAAAAGTTCGTTGCGTGTACAAAATTTTTCACTGGAAGCTTCTTCAAATTTTGGAAACTATAGGTCCATATGGAACTTTGCTTTTCCAACACGAAAAATGATATCGACCGACGGCAACAGAAAAAAAAGAAATAATATGACAATGCGTCATAGTGAATAATGGCATAGTTTTAACTGTAAACTTTCGATACTTTTCAAGAAAATAAATGGGGAGAGGGGGGAAATTTAAAAACCACAAACCTCTTAAACCTCCACACCTACTAATCTATACCCCTAGAATGCTTGATGTGTAAAGGGCACTTGAAATGGTTAGTTCTGTATATTAAAGGATTATTGTTTCATGAATTCGCAAGTGTTCCATTTATGCATATTACGTATCTACATCGTGACAATCGCAACAAGTGCTGACAGCACCTAAAACGGAAAAAAAGATAAAAATGCCTCCCGGCAGGCCGGTAAGACGAAGTAGATTCCATGCTAGGTTAAATCATTTTTTCACAAATTTAAATATAGGTTATAATTTTTGTTGAATTTTTCTCTGAATTTTTCTTTTTTATTTTATCAGCTGCTCAAAATCCAAATATTATTGTGAAAAAGATTATATTATTAACAGAGAAATGTGTAATCTTTACAATGCAAGTGAGAAATAAAAGCTAGATAGGTTATATAAGTGTTTCAAAAAATTTCAATAAATAGGTTATGTTATGATTTTCTTTGAATTATTCAATTTTATTTTTTTTTATCAGCTGTTCAACATTTAAATAAAAATGACCATGAGAAAAAAGATTATAGTACAAAGATAGAAAAATGTGTAATCTTTGTAACGGTAATGAGGAATAAATCTGAATAAGAGCAGCTGATAAAACAAGAAAATAAATAAATAACGTACCTAAGCAACAGTGTACGTGTAAAACAAAGAAAGAGCAATTATACCAATACGCCATCCTTGTCTTTCACTTGTAAAATTCCATAAGAAACTAAATAGCTCGTAAAACACGTAAAACACAAGGAAAATTCAAGGCAAAGAGCATATGAACTAAAAACATCCTCCACGATATATACTAAAATTTTTGAATCAAAAAAACAATTTCTTCATATAAAAACACTGCCAAAAAACCCGAAAAACACATCACTATAGCTCGCTTACAACGCAAAACACAAAAAAATGACTCGAGTAAAAAAGTTGCGTAACAAAACGGCCAACATAAATTTTCCCAAAAAAAACGCTCAATACAAACACTCCTAAAAACAAACCTCAAAAACACATTTTACGACTCAAACACGGCCCATAGCGCGAAAACTAACTGTCGGATTTACACCATCTTCGAACTCATCCAAGAAATAAACCCAACGAATAGTTGAGAAAAATTTCAAGAACAAAAACCAAAAATTACGAACAGGATCGTGGTACATAAAAACGGTAAAACTGGCTGAAACATACATATAAATATATATATATATATATATATACAATTTTCAACGAGTGGTATTTTCTCACTCAGGGGACCATGAAACGTGCTCATTTGATAAAATTTCCCGAAAAATCCAACATCGCACCCTCCGCAATAAGTAGATTCATGGAATCTACTTAAAAAAAACTGTTTATTATTTAGAATCACGGCTTTTCCGAATATGACACTTTTTGACTTCAAAAGAACGCAACCTCATGTTTGATCCCTGAACAAGCCGTTTAAAAGGTGGAGGGATTTAGAAATATCTATTGTCTATAGTTTATGTGGGTAAAAAAGATCGAGCCTTATCAAATAATTTTCTCTTTTCAGCTTTCAATGGGTTTGTTGCAAACTTTTGCTACAGTGCTATAGAGTTTTGATTCTGATGTAAAATTGTCTGAAAATTACATTGGCGGCATCAAATAGTCATAAAATCCACTAATAAACCCAAAAAACGCATTATAAAGAAAGCCAAAATTGCAGTCGTAAAGCCGAACAATCTGTGCACGCGCACGACGAACATCAGAGATAGGTGACCCATTCTCCCCTTTTTCGTTAAGGGGGGGGGGAGAGAAAATATCTCTACAGTCAAACTGTGATTTTAAAAATGTGCATGGTCAAGATGTTGTCTTTTGTGAAGGGGGCGGGGGGGGGAAGCAAAATATCAAGAACAGGGTGTTTCAAAACTTGAGTGCCAAACTTATGGAGTGTATTTTTGGGGTCAACATACATATATATAAGACTTTATTTTCCTACATGAGTATGTGCTGCAATTGTTTCTCTTCTGAGCTAGAGCCCTCCAAAGTTTTGAAAACAAAAAACAAAAAACAAACACAAAAAAACAACGCCTTTGACTCATCTCCTTACTGATCTAAATTTATTTTTTTCATAATTTCTCACCAAACAAGCTCAATTGGACAGCACTTGTCACAAAAGAACCGAGTGACATTTTTGATAAAATTGAGTTATTGATTGATAGAGCTAGCAATACTGAATCTCGAAGCAACAAGTGCTTCTTCTGTAATAACAACTATTTCCCGTCAAAATTCCAGGTAAAAGTGAGCTGGTGAGCCTCATTGATGTCATTGTCCATATGATGAAATAAAATGAGAACTTGGTTCCTTTGGCTGATTAGGTTAAACCGTAATCCGAGTCACGTAAGGAACCAACTCCGACTTGGTTCCTTTCAGTGGCGGCTCGTGCGATTTGGCAACCATGCTTTTTTACCATTTAAACCTATGCAAAAGTATCGATATCTTGGGGGTGCATTGCACCTCCTGAAGATCGATTGTTTTACATAGGTTTAAATGGAGGGATTCCACTGTTGCCACATTGCACGAGCCGCCACTGGTTCCTTTTATAGAATTGGGAACGGACTTAAGTCCGGATTAACGGATTTTAAAATAATCAACAGTGTAAACCAACTCTGCCGTTTGGTTTCTCTTAGAGTTTCGTTTTTCGTGATTATGCCAAAAAAAAAGAAGAAAGGAACCAAGTCACTTTAAACGCTAAAAATTAAGTACCTTTCCTACATAGTAAATTCCACTTTTCCGGTGTTGAAATGCAAAAAACACAACACGGTAGTTGAATGAAATCAAAACGTAAGTAATTCCAAGTTTTTTGTTTAAATGCTAGCTCTTCAACTTTGGACTCAATTTTCTCGAGATCAGCTCCATGTTGAATGCTGTCTAATTATTATCATTGCTAGCAAAAGCATTAAAGCTGTTCAGACTTTAGTGGCACGCTTTTCCAACACCTGCGTGTTGGAATTTTCCCTGCTTGTTTTTTTTTTTTTTTTTTTTTTTCAATCAGATTTAGGAGCAGATTTTTGTTTTTTAGTTTTTTTAGTTTTTTTTTTTTTTTTTTTTTGTATCAATCCCTAAGAGAAAGTTCTTTTAAACTAGACCGGCTTTTTTTTTTAAACCCAGAGGGTTTTGGATTTTTTTGTGACATATCAAGCTGATTTTGTAGTCAAAGGTTTTTTTTGTTTTGTTTTTTTGTTTTTTTGTTTTTTTTTCATGGCATTCTTTGAGCAACGACAGAGTCAGAGGCGGCGCGTGCAACTTGGCATCGATGCATTTCCTTCATTTAACCCCTTGTGAAATATTGATTTGAGAGAGAGCGCTGTACAGCCCCTATATTTCTACCCTTTTCATGACTTTAAAGGGAGTGAATGAAGTGTTGCCAGATTGCAAAAGCCGCCTCTGAAGTGAGCGCAAAGTGACTGATTTCTGCTCTTAGAAAACCGCTAGTTTCAGCACTGCTGGTCTAATCTCACAATTCCCAGAGAGAAACCAATGAATATGATAATAATTTACGATGCCTCATTATGAGAAGGAAATAAAATATAGGTATGCTGAATGTGAAAGTAAAGGTATGCAGAAACAGAAACCAATGTGTTCAGTGCTCTAATAGATTCTTTTTTCACGTGCTTTCAATTAGCAGTGTTCTCCTTTGAGGGCAGCCTCCTACATTTGCATAGTAGTTGGACCTTATCTTTGCCGTTTATTCGCTGTGCGTATTTTGAAGATGACAATAGCTCGAATGTAAATTTATTTATTTATTATTATTATATTATGAATATCCAACAAATTACGAATGAGTGACAAAGTAATCATCCCTCTACACAGCAATGTCAGTTCAACCCTTTCTTTCTTTCTAGGGTACTCTGTCCTGGTTATGTCTGTCCATTGAATTTTCCAAATTCTTCGGGGGGGGGGGGTCCCGGTCTGCCCCTTTTCTGCCAGCGCGCATGCAAAATAAAATGTATTGATAGGTAAGAAAATAAACAAACCATTAGATTGATTCTAGCTTGCTTGCCCTCGTTTGTTTCAACCTCACATCCAAAATTATGATTAATTCAGAGGAAATTGGTTTAAACAAAAAAGCATGTGTTTCAGAGTGGTTATCTGGACACATAATTCTAGTACAACTGTCCAGGTGAGTAAATTTCGCTTGTTTCTGTCATGTGTCCGTTTCTTAATGGCGTAAATTCCTTGAAGAAACAGTTACACAGAATTCTGTGCCTACAGAGCCACTCTGAAACACTAGCACTTTCGTTTAAAACCAATTTCAGGTGCATCTGTTTTTTTTGTTTTTTTTTTTTTTTTTAGCTTTTTATGTTAAAAAAAAAACGAGGCAAACAAACTTGCCCGTATGAAATTTTCATCAATAAAATCATGGCTGCCTCCCACGGGCGTGCCGAGGTTTCCGGAGGGGGGAGACAAGATTGCAATTTGACCGCCCTTCAAAATTATGAAATTGAATTTTTTTTTTTCGCTTGTAAGTACCCACTGATTTTTGCTGCCTTTGGGAAGTACATTGCTAGAAATAACCCTTTTTTTTTTCATTTTTTTTTTACTTGTTCACCCTAATTTTGCCGCCCGAAGAAAGGGAACACCCCCCCCCCCCCCCCCCCACGCACCACTGCAATGCCCCCGTGGTGCCTCAAAAGCACGTCCTGAAATACCTCACAATACCATAATTTTGTGATTTGTGAGGCAGGCAAAATGGACAACAGCTAAAAACTCCAAAAGTGTGAATCTTATAGAGTCACTGTAGAAGCGTGTGATTTGTGGCTCACTCTATGAGCCAGATCGTGAACTTATATCAAGTCACGTGCCAATATTCAAAAGCAACAACAACATTATTCTTTTTATTATGATTATAAACAAAATTTTAGAGGTTGGCATAATAATGGCTCATACAGTCCAAACAATAATGGTGTGCTGTATTATTACTATTGTATTTTATTTAAAGATAAATAGGTACTTATTAATAAGAGTGCATTTGAGTCCCGCATGAATCACAGGTTCATCGAAAGTCTAAAATGATTGTGTGAAGTCCTATCATTTCTATTGCAAAATTGCTAGCCTGATTGAGTTATCCTCCAAGTTTAAGGTCATTGTTTTGCGTAAATAGGTACTTGATTCACTTCCATCTCTTGTTGCACTCCGATTAGAGTAGAGGATACTGTGTACTTACAATCACAGCAGACTCCGTCTCTCCATGCGTAGTGAATAGATTGCAGTTGGAGAGAAAACAAATACTTGTCTTTTTGGTTTGCTAGTGTAACAAACAACTAATGTTCTCTTTTGAAACCTGATTTGCAGTAAAATGTGGTTTTGATTCCAAGACTGTGGTTTTGATTTGTGAAACTCAGTTTTAAAGTTAATTCATCAATGCGACTCAGAACAGCGGAAACTACTTTTTGGAAATGCAAACTTTTACTGTTGGTAGGTATGAGCCTTGTGGTAAATTTTAACTTTCTTATTGTTGTACTTGAACTTCCTAATTGCCTGTAGGTACGCACTGCTATTCTAAAGAGTACAGACACAGTGCGACAAGCACTCAACACAGAATGGAAAGTCTTTGTTTGTAGCTAACTTATTTCACTACGCCGTGTCAGGTGAAAAGGCATTTTAGCATTGTTACTGGCAAGATTAGTAGATGAAGGGTCCACTGGCTTTGAAAGCCATTCATCTAAACTTAATAACAGTGAGAATGGGTCCATAGCCACTGACATTATTTCAACTACGCCTGACAAAAAATCTGCGCATGAAATTCATGAGTAATATCTGCGCAATTCAATTTCCACGCAGCTTGAGTTTGATTTTTAGTGGAATGCAAGCCTTGACCCACTCTTGAGGCTAAGACAACCTTTTCCAGTCCAGCATAAAATAACTTTATCACCAATGAAGAAACTGGCATGAGAAATTGGTGTTGCTGGTTGCTGAGCACAATGTGTGTGCAAACCGCAAACAATACCTCTGTAGTTTTTTGGATTGATTACACTCCAAATCAGGTTTCAAAAGTGAGCAATTTTTTATCAGTACTTATTCACCACAGGGTACATACCTACCAACAGTTAAAGTTTGCAATTCCAAAAAATAGTTTCCACTGATCTGAGTTCCATCAATGAATTAACATTAAAACTGAGGTTGCAAATGATGGTCTGAGACTCAAAACCACCATTTACTGCAAATCAAGTTTCAAAGTAGAACATAAGTTGGCTGTTTCACTCGAGCATCAAGAGATAAATACCTACATTCTTGCTCTCCAACTGTAATTTGTACTTTTTACTAAAGTTGTTGCATGGCCAGAAATGTCAACATTTAGATCAGATTGATGACTTACCGCAGTAATTGACGCTGTAAGCTAGATACAGCTTGAACACATCTACTGCTTCATGAAAATAAGGAGTTGCATCTTGCAAAGGAACAACTATAAGTAAATTTTAAATCACTACAAGATGCTCTTGCTCACCATACCCGCACTGGGAGTTTGCAAATTTCCGAAAAAAGTTTCCGCAGCTCTGAGTTCCATCGATGATTTAGCTTTGGAACTGAGTTCCGCAAATGATGGTCTATAAATCAAAACCACCATTTACTGCAAATCAGGTTTCAAAATAGGACACTAGCTGGATGTTACACCAGCAAACCAAGAGCTATGTACTTGCCTACATGTTTCCTCTCAAACTGGAATGTGTACACTACCGGAGTGGAGACAGAGTACACTGTGATTGTACGCGGTTTTTTTTCCGCAATCAATGAAGTGTAACAAGGAATTGAAGTAAATCAAAGTACCTACACAACACAGGGACATGAGAGATAACTCAATCAGGCTAGAAATTCTGGCGCAGAAATGATGGGACTCGTAGGCTACGTGGGGGTGGGACTGCACTGAATTATCTTAGATTTCAGATAAGCCTATATGATTCAGGTGGGACTCGGATGAACTGATGAAATAGTATCGCACTCTCACACACCATCAAATTGGCACAAGAAAATGACAAAAGCAAGAGAACAAGTTTAAAATGCAAATCAACTGGAAACAACTACTATTTTAACTTTTGCCCCCTCTGGGGTGATAAATTGGGTTAGGTCTTGAGCTTCGAACTCGAATTTCACGGCTTGAAACTGAAAGTACCGTCATCACAGAAATAACACTATTGAAGAATTTCTTGCTACTGTTTTAGCCATTTAAGTAACTTCGGCCCGTTCGACAGTCATTAATTGTTAAAACTCGAACGAAAACCGTGGGTCAAATGTCAGAATAAAGATAGCCGGGTTGTTGATGTTATGCAGTGATTGCAGTGTTACGTGATTTGATTTGTCCCTGGTGTCAAGCGGTGATGGTGTGGACTTGTTTCAGGCTTCGGTCTGTGGCAACACTGAAGGGTGGTCTGATTGGCCCATGCTTATTTTCGAGTTTATTTCCTTACAAGTGAATGAAATAAGTTAAACTCTTCGGAAGTATCATCTCCCAGTCATTCTGAATCTATCAATATATGGTTATCTAGGGTTTTGTGTAGGCGTTTACTCTGTGGAGTGACTTATTGAATAATTGGTTTTGGCGGTCGATTCAAAATTGAACCGTAAAAAAGACGGTTTTCTAAAGATTTATTTTTGCTTGAACCATGAATCAAAAATCAATTCATACCATCTGATAGATCTTTTTGGGCCCGTTCTGGCCATATAGGGGGTTATGGGGTTTTGAGCGACGGTATAAGCGGTATTTAACCGAACATGCGAGAAATCCTGCTCAGAGCCTTTTTCGCGATGTTCGTAAAAAATATAAGTGGTCCCGCTAGCCAACTGCTTCTGGGGTTTTAAACTTGACCGGGGTGGCTATCGCCACTTATAAAATTAAGGTTAAAACGTCGAAAACGATGATTTTTTTTTAATTACTCTATTTAGGCCACTTTTTTCTCGATCTTAAACCATTGAGTGACGACACGACGCCTTTCACTCCATCGTGAACGGAGGGATCCTGTAAAAACTCTTCCACTCTGTATCCTTCGATCCTGAAATTTTTCTGATTATTTTCAAACAGAGGCTGCTCCTGAAAGATCGATAATCGTTTTTGTCTCATTCGGCGGCGGCTCGTGCAATATGGCAACAATGGATTTCCTCCATTTAAAACTGTGTAAAATAATCGATTACTTGGTGAGGCGCAGCGCCTCACCCAGTATCGATCTTTTTGCATACGTTTAAATGGCAAAAGTGCACGGTTGCCAGATTGCACGAGCCGCCACTGGTCTCATTTGAACCAATGAAAAAGTATCAATTTTTCGAAGGTTATATTAAGTCTTTTATAAGGGTCAATTATTCTCCTTAGATTGATATCGCTCGGACATTGCGGACGTATATCGAACTTCACTGAGACACCGCAGCAATTGACTTTCGTTTTTATCCTCGTTTAAACCTATGAAAAAGTATTGATTTCTTGAAAATTCTACTCAGCGAGCCTTTTGAAGAATCGATTCTTTCCCATAGATTTAATTGAGTGAACATAGATAAATCGAATTTCACTGCCACAGCAATTGCGATTATTGCTTTTCTCTCATGTTGAATAACGGGAAAGTATCGATTTCATGGAAGCTCGACAGAATCTGCTGGGGATAGATTTTTTTTTTTCCATAGGTTAAATTTATGTTGAGGGTGACATTGATGAATCGCAATTGTACTATCGACGAATTAAAGATTGTCGCGGGATTTTCACACTTTTTCACTGAGACGTCACAGCAATTGCGATTATTGCTTTTCTCTCATGTTGAACAACGGGAAAGTATCGATTTCATGGAAGCTCGACAGAATCTGCTGGAGATAGATTTTTTTTTTTCCATAGGTTAAATTTATGTTGAGGGTGACATTGATAAATCGCAATTGTACTATCGACGAATTAAAGATTGTCGCGGGATTTTCACACTTTTTCACTGAGACGCCACAGCAATTGCGATTATTGCTTTTCTCTCATTTTGAACAACGGGAAAGTATCGATTTCATGGAAGCTCGACAGAATCTGCTGGGGATAGATTTTTTTTTTCCATAGGTTAAATTTATGTAGAGGGTGACATTGATAAATCGCAATTGTACTATCGACGAATTAAAGATTGTCGCGGGATTTTCACACTTTTTCACTGAGACGCCACAGCAATTGCGATTATTGCTTTTCTCTCATTTTGAACAACGGGAAAGTATCGATTTCATGGAAGCTCGACAGAATCTGCTGGGGATAGGTTTTTTTTCCATAGGCTAAATTTATGTAGAGGGTGACATTGATAAATCGCAATTGTACTATCGACGAATTAAAGATTGTCGCGAGATTTTCACACTTTTTCAGTTATGGGTGTGAGTATGGGGGACTGATCCGGAACGGCTTTCCCGTCCCACCCGCATTGACCTCTCACCTGCAAGGTGTAAGGAGTATGAAGATTGGCCGAACCGGAACCTTGAAGGCGAAATTTAGCTCGTAAAAATCTCGTGACAATCTTTGATTCGTCGATAGTACTTCGCACCTTTCTTATTTTAGACTAACATAAATTTCGAAGATTTGACGGATATGGAATCGCAGCCAAGATTATTAGATCGCAATCCGATCAAAACGAAGGCTTTTCTAGCAACAAAACGATTATCTTGCCGTCTCTGTGGTGCGATACCGTGGGGTGCATACGTGTTGTATGTTGTGGAGAACACCTTCGAAATAAAGTCGAGAGCTCGGAAGGCACCTAGCGCAACGGAAAGAAGTGATTTCTCTCCCTCCCTCCCTCTCTCTCTCTCTCTCCCTCTCACCTTCTCTCTCTCTTTCTCTCTCCCTCTCTTTTTTTCTCTCTCTCTCCTCTCTTTCTCTCTCTCTCCCTCTCACCTTCTCTCTCTCTTCTCTCCCTCCCTCCTTCTCTCTCTCTCTCTCTCTCTCTCTCTCTCCCTCTCACCTTCTCTCTCTTTCTCTCTCCCTCTCTTTCTCTCTCCCTCTCTTTCTCTCTCTCCCCTCTCTCTCCTCTCTCTCTCTCTCTCTCTCTCTCCTCTCTCCTCTCTCCCCTCTCTTCTCCTCTCTCTCCCTCTCCTCTCCCCCTCTCTCTCTTTCTCTCTTTCTCTCTCTCCCTCTCCTCTCTCCCTCTCTCTCTCTCTCTCTCTCTCTCTCTCTCTCTCTCCCTCTCCTCTCCTCTCTCTCCTCTCCCTCCTCTTCTCTCTCTCTCTCTCTCTCTTCTCTCTCTCTCCTCTCTCCCTCTCTCTCTCTCTCTCTCTCTCTCTCTCTCTCTCTCTCTCTCTCTCTCCTCTCCCTCTCTCTCTCTCTTCTCCTCTCTCTCTCTCTCTCTCTCTCTCTCTCTCTCTCTCTCTCCCTCTCTCTTCTCTCTCTCTCTCTCTCTCTCTCTCTCTCTCTCTCTCTCTCTCTCTCTCTCTCTTCTCTTTTCCTCTCTTTTCCTCTCTCTTCCTTCTCTCACACCTCTCTTTCTTTCATCCATTGGAATACGTGTGTTGGACAAGGATAGCGAAATAGATAAACCCCTCCCTTTCCATCATTTTTCAACTTAAATACATTCAAAGGGAAGATGAGAGGGATAAAGTATCGTGAGTGAAAGAGGATTTAGGGACGGAAATAGGAAGGCAGAGAAAAAACTCGGACGAGAAGGTATTTACGAAACCGAGTTATGTAAATACAGTTTGAGTGAGAAATTTGGGATTTTGCTTGACGCCGCGTCGATGAAAAATATAGAATGTGAGTCACTGATGTACTATCGCCTGTGAGACTGCTATAGAGGCTCGACAGTCAGGTTTTGAAATTCTCCAAGCCTATCTATCTCTCCCAGATAATCGATTGATACAATGGCAACATTTTTTAGGCTAAGGTGCATCTTCACTTTACAAAATACACAACTTTTTACAGTTTACACTGGAAAAAGTGAAACGGTGAATTTTATATATCTACACCGAGAGAAATCACTTCTTTAAAAACAAGGAAACGCGTTTACTCGTGACGGTTTTCCTTGCGCGAAGTAAAATTCTGACTGCATAAAGGAGAATCACTGTCACAACAAGGAATCTTTTAGTTATTGTAGCAGCAAAATTTTTTCTTGGGGGTAAAGGAATTCCCCCTTTGACAATATTTCACTGTGCAGTTTCTTCAACACAAACGAAATGCACCTTGGATTAAAAAAATAATTTTCTCGGTGTAGATATTGACAAATTATTTACAATTATAATTTTTCATATTTTATTTAGATATTCAGTACAGGAACCATGGTTTACATGGTGTGATGAAAGTCCGACCTCCTCCCCTCAAGCTAAATTTTGAATGGTTGCTGTTAAAAAAAAAAAAAAAAAAAATATGGGATGCTCATAAATGCGAATAGGACTTTCATTTTTGCGTATCCACAATTTCTAAGGGCGCACACTGGGCCAGTTGCGAAATTTAGCATTTCAAAAGTCCATTTGGCAACCATGCGCGATGGAAATTTTATCACTGAAATCATGTCCTACGATACCTATTGACACAGAATATTCGTGGATTGAAGTCAGGAATGGACGGAAAGATGGTCTTATCGCGGACGAAAGGCTAGGTTACTGGGAAGACGCTGCACATGATCAGTTGCTCTGTCGACAGTGTTCAATGTTTATTGTGATTTTTGAACACTTCCTCACGTGCAAAAGCCTTTTGTGGGCCATGATATGAATCGGCATAATCACGGCGAGTATTCATGTTAAAGCGGTTTTTTGAAACTCAATTTTAACCACTATTTTAGGCCACTTTATACAGGGTGTTTTTTAAGCTGTTTTTTTGTAAATTTGGAATTTTCTCGAGAGCCGGAAAAAAAAAAAGTCAACTTAAGTCACTCTAAAAACTGAAAAAAATCCATTCCTCATACCCTCAAGATTACTGTGTAAAAGTAGAAAATGGGACAATTTGGGACAATTTGTGTTATGATTTTTTTAGCAAGGTGATGTCTTGACGATTTCGTTAAAAAATATCTGTTATTGCGTGAACATTTCAAAAGAGCTGTCCCATGAAGGGTCATTTTTGGCCCATCCGACCTCTCTGATCAATATGCTTTCTAGTAGTTGGAAAGAACACAAACTCTGAAGGACCGTCAAACACCGGCATTCGATATCGTTTACCGTATTCGATATATCGAAGGCCTAAGTTCGATACTGGCTCACTTTCAAATATTCGTAGCCCCTCTTAAAATAACTCAAATTTCAACATCAATGGGTCAAAAATATTCTACTGATCAATTTCTGTCAAGTAAAAAGTCCATTGTACCCCAAAAATGTGTCTAAAATTAATTTCAAGGCTTATACCAACATTTTTCGATTTTTTTTAAAACGAGTTCATCCAGCTACCATAAGGACTAAAGAAGTGTCACAAATTCAGAAATAGATGAACCTTTCAGGAATCATAAATTTAAGTGTCAGCTTTCAGATTATAGGCAGTTTCTTGAATTTGGTCAACTGTAGGGGGGGGGGTAGTTAAAGTCAAACCTTCAATGCGCTATAACTTTCAAACGAAAAAAGCTATCTACGTCAACTTTTGCGCCAAAAGATGCGCATTTTAAAGATCTTTCGATTAACGTGCTACAACTTTTGGTTAAAAGAATATTTGAGCCAATTTTTGCCACTTTCTTATTTTTGAAATTTCCAAAAGACTATTTTTTGAGTTTGAGAAATATATGCTATACAGATATCGAAACAAAATCTTCCGTGAAAAAAGTTGATTTTAAAAGCTTCCGAATGGTGCAAACCGCAATACCAGAAACCTTTTCGTAAAAGAGTGATAATCTCCAAAAGTTTCGAATCTAGCCAAAAAAAGGATTTGGCCGACTTTCGATTTTACAAAAAAATTAGTTTCTCCACCAATAATGGCTGCAAATCATTCAAACTTGGAAAATATGGGGTTTTTTGCGTCGCTGAATTCATTTTTGATAACAGTTTTTCCAAATTTCCAAATCCAAGATGGATGCCATAGTCATAGTTTATAGAAATCCCATCAGAAGTCATTTTCGGGCATTTTAAGCATTAAAATCGAAAAGAGCACTGAAAATTACCCGGGGAAACATGTTTTCATCAAAAAATGTCCATCCATTTCAGAAATATTATTTTTGAAATGCTAGGTTTTTGAACTGGCCCACAGTGGGGCGTCCCTAAGGTTGAGAAAGTTTTGCCATCTAAATCAAAATTTTCAAATGGCAACTACTATTTTACGATGCTTTGTTCGAAAGGGCGCATGCAATTCTAAGACTTTTGGCGCAAAACGTAGGTGTTGATGCCGTCTTTCCAGATACCAGTTAAAGTTATTTTAAGATGAGTGTCGGAAATAAAATTTTCTCGAAGCCATACTATGTATAAAAATCGAGTAGGTATCATGGGCAGATTTAGCAATTCGGCAACCATGAATTTATCCCATTTGAATGTATGAGATACAATCGATCGATGAGGAGCCAATGACCCTTTTCTTAATCGATTGTTTCTGATGCTTTTGAATGAGAATAATACACAGTTGCCAGATTGCTGGATCCGCCTTTAGTAGTGGCGGCTCGTGAAACGCGATGTATCGATGTCTACTCCATTTAAAACTATCGAAAAGTATCAATCACCAGGGGGTGCAATTGAACCCCCAAAAATCGATACTTTCCTATAGTTTTAAATGAAGTGGACATCGATATATCGCATTTCAGGAGCCGTCACTGGCCTTTAGTAGATATTACATTGTCAGTACCACGCTCGAGTATTCGCTTTCTTGATTCGATTTACATCACTCATTTTCAATTTTTTCGATATTTTTTCGTCACTGAAAAAACGACTTCAAACTGTTGACATTAGAAAATTACCGTTTCGTCGAGGAGCGCCTTCAATCAATTGTTCCGGCAAAACCAGCTCCGCGCGGAGGAGGAATATTTTACAATTCATTTACATAAGAGCGAGCGAACATTCATTTGCGATGTTGCCAGATTTTTCTTTGAATCATCAAATTTTACTTTTTTGTAAAAAAGAAGGTTAGGCACTTCAAAAGTACCTGAAATGAACTAATTGAGTGTTACTTGTTGTTTCCATGAGTACCTGCGCAGTTTTGATTGTTTTTGTTTTTATTTTTTGGTCCCTAACCATCATCCAACAGTAGTGGTGTATCGTGCATTTTGGCAACATTGAATTGTGTCCATTGAAACCCATGTAAAAGGTCGTATGAGTAGGTGTTCACCGAACACCCAATAGTTCGATCTATTTCATGGGTTTAAATGGGCAAACTGCAACGTTGCTAATTCGCGCGCTACGCCACTGAACAGTAGCCTTCTCTTTTTCTTCTGAACCTAACCTTTCTCTAAAAATTAAATTCGTGTTTTCAGACTGTTAAAAGTTGAACCATACCTGTTCTTTTTTCCCCGATTAAATAACCATAATAAGACCCGTAGAGTTAATTTATGACATAAAATCCTGTTAATTTGGAGACTTTAACCTTTATATTTCTAAGGTATTTTATATACTTTAATTACTAAGGGGGTTGGGGGTCCGCTCGGATCGCAATTTAAAATTGAGTTATCTCCAGTCTAATTTTTTTTAAATTTATCACGTCGAATGACGTAATTTATCCATGCAACCTATAGATGATAATTAAACTGCAGTTCACTTTAAATACAATTTTTTACCCCTTCATTTAGTTTTTAAAAAACAACCCAAAATTATTTTTTTTTTTAAATGGATAGGATCAAATTTATGATTTTTTATATAGAACCCTTCAAAACACAAGCAATGAACTTTCTAAATGCCTTTTCATTTTTTTCCCAAGTTTTTTTTTTAGGACTAAGGGGGGGGGACGGACCCCTCGACTTTACAGGCTTACAAATCCAAAACGAATTGAATGAAAGTGAAGTAATTGGTGACTGTATAAAACATACTCTCACTGACACAAACCTAAAAGCATATAAGAGCATCAGTAGTGTGAAATACACTCTTTTATCACAAAAAGCAGGCCTGGGGTCCGCGCGGACCCCTCCCATCCCCGCAATATGAAGGTTAATAGGGGTTTTACTCTTTACATGTGGCAGAACGGACGCGGTAGATTTACGAGGACAAAAAAAAGGGGACTGGGTGTCATTTGTACGGGACGAGGAGTTTTGGGGGAGTGAGGGAGGGGGGACATGTGGGTAATCAGGGCATAGGGCGCGAGAGTCCGGGTTTTGTGATGGAGGCCAAGCCACGAATTTGCAACGGCAATCATGCACAGCTGTGTTGCATACAGAGAATCGGATCGGATTGGGCATGCAAGCGTTGCGTCGTCGCGTCGCGTCGCGTCGAGCGCGCGTGCAAAACGATTTAAAGACACGAAGACACGCCATGTCACGCGTTGTATCAACTCGGGCGAGGAAAATGCATCAACGAGCATCGGCATTTGAGTTTTGAGTGAAGCGCGTTGCCCATGCTCATGTTCAGTCGATTTTTAGTTTTCAACATTTTACAATGGGGCTCTTTGCAAAATTTTGCTGTTAGCAAATAAATAGTCCAGTCTGGTGTAAAAACTAGCGAATATCAGGAAAATCACACTTAAAATTGAGGAGTTCTTCGGTAAAAGGGCGGATAAGCAAAATCATGGTTGTGAGAAAAACGCGTTTTAATGTTAAAAAAGCCTGTAGTTTTAAAATTTCAAGAAATTTTTTCAATAACGAAAGTTTCTCAAATAGACCAAACCATTAGGAATAAAATGAAAAAAACCGCAAACCTCTAGCACTTACGGTTTCCTCACAATTGCGTTTTTCAAAAACCAGTTTATCCACCCTTTTACCGGCGATCGATTTTTCGATCAATTTTTTCAGACTTCCAACGATTTTTTACAATGAAGATAGCTTTCTGTCAACTCCCAACAGATATTTTGTATACTTTTTTCTGTTTTCAAACGCTTAGAGAGAAGAAAAAAAAAAAAAAATCATCAGACTCGAGTCTGCGTTACAAATTCTTCCGAATAATACGATTTTCAGCAAATATTACTTGATATTTTTGCGGAAAACGTTAGGAACATGTAAAACCTATATATATTCTGTAGCTAAGGGTTTAAGGATTCCAGTAAAGCGATCTCCGGTAAAAGGGCGGATACGCGTATCCGCCCTTTTACCGAAGAACTCCTCAATTATCAAGAACAATTTTGACTAGAGGACTTTTTTTTTTTTTTTTTTAAAGTCATAGTTACATGTCGCACTATGGTCTGACTTAGCCAAATGTGGCCAAAACTCCAAAAGTAAAAGTAAAGTTTTTATCAATTTATCATTCATAAACTTTCAAGACTAATTGGACTCATTTATACTAATTTTATAACTAATTTGTACTATTTTTGAATTTATTTATACTAAAGGGGACTACTTGACTTTAGACGTTGCCGATTTCCACGGGGCTCTAGCAAACTTTTGCTGTGAGCAAATGAATAGTACATTCTGATGTAAAAACCAGCAAAAATAAAAAAAATTCCCATTGAGAAAGTTTAAAATTCAGTAATAAACCTACATAGCTACTGAAATGGCAAGATCGCAATGGCGGTTCGACGCAGGTATCATGGGAGATTCCTGTCTATTATGTCCCTTTCTCTCCGGAAACACAGAGATAGGTCTTACATTGTAGGGGCGCTAGTAAATTCCGCCGAAAATGAGTAAATTCCGCCGATTTCCAATTTAACGAGAGTGTAAATTCCGCCGATGAGGGAGGCGGAAAATGTTTTTGGAACGGCAGTAATATTTGATACTCCGAACGTAAGTATAAGATTGAGGTGTTATCTGTAAAAGCTTGTTTGTGGAATCTGCGAAAGCATCAGTGAACTAGGTATCAATTAGACGTGTATGTGTCGGTTCCCCAGCTAAGCTTCGCTCAAAAGTTTCTGAACAGAAAGCTCATTTAGAAAAAGCAATCACTAAATTCAAAGATGACAAAAATCGTTTTAAATTTGTTAAAAAAGTGTCTTATCGGTTCAGCCGTTTAAAAGAAACAAAGGCAAATAAGTGAACTTTCTTTTCTATTGTTTACGACGTGGGGCTCTTTACACCCGGATTATTTTATTCGCTCTCCTCTCAAATCTAACATAGATGGAAGAAAAATGTCGTCATGGATTTTTTACATTGGAGCTTTTGAGCCAGCGATCATTCATCATTCAGGTAAATAAATTTATATTTTAAACTTCTTGAAAATACTGTCATCCTAAAAACATTCGTCGGCGGAATTTACACTCCCATTAGATTGAAAATCGGCGCAATTTACACTTTCGGTGAATGCAAAATCGGCGGAATTTACAATACGAAAAAGTAAAATCGGCGGAATTTACAACCTCCCCATTATAGATAGGAATCTCCCACGATACCCGTGTCTCTCCGCCATTAACCCTTTGTCTCCTGACGGTACAAATTATTTGTACCACCAAATTAACATGGTTTTAAATGCATTTTCAGAAAAATCACCATGCACATCAAACTAAACGATTTTTATGCAAGAATCAAATCTTTAGCCCCGTGAAGCAAAAGTTTGCAAGAGTAACTTTTGTGAGTCCGCTCCTTCAAGGAGGGTCTGAAACGACCCCAGGGCAGTCTTTTTTCGTTTCCATTCTTAACATAATTGCGGATTCCGTGAAATTTTAGTCAAAATTCATGTCAATTTTTAAGTTTTCTTTGACAACAGTGGGGCTGTTTCACATTTTGTTTCAAGCGATAAAAAGTTTGAGTTGATGCAGATGTAAAATCAACCTTCAGCATAGCCGTAGCCAGGATATTGCCTCTCTCTCTTTTAGCCCATTTGAACGCATGTGTTAGAGAAGGATGGATATAGGGGGTGTCACGTGACTTCAGCCCCTCTTTCTGTCCTTGTCTAACACATGCGTTTAAATGGGCTTAGAGAGAGAAAGACAAAGTCATAGCCGTAGCCAGGATGTAGTCTTTCTCTCTTTTAGCCCATTTGAATGCATGTGTTAGAAAAGGATGGATATAGGGGCTGTCACGTGACTTCAGCCCCTCTTTCTGTCCTTTTCTAACACATGCGTTTAAATGGACATAGAGAGAGAAAGACAAAGTCATAGCCGTAGCCAGGATGTAGTCTTTCTCTCTTTTAGCCCATTTGAATGCATGTGTTAGAAAAGGATGGATATAGGGGCTGTCACGTGACTTCAGCCCCTCTTTCTGTCCTTTTCTAACACATGCGTTTAAATGGACATAGAGAGAGAAAGACAAAGTCATAGCCGTAGCCAGGATGTAGTCTTTCTCTCTTTCAGCCCATTTGAATGCATGTGTTAGAAAAGGATGGATATAGGGGCTGTCACGTGACTTCAGCCCCTCTTTCTGTCCTTTTCTAACACATGCGTTTAAATGGACTTAGAGAGAGAAAGACAAAGTCATAGCCGTAGCCAGGATGTAGTCTTTCTCTCTTTTAGCCCATTTGAATGCATGTGTTAGAAAAGGATGGATATAGGGGCTGTCACGTGACTTCAGCCCCTCTTTCTGTCCTTTTCTCACACATGCGTTTAAATGGACTTAGAGAGAGAAAGACAAAGTCATAGCCGTAGCCAGGATGTAGTCTTTCTCTCTTTTAGCCCATTTGAATGCATGTGTTAGAAAAGGATGGATATAGGGGCTGTCACGTGACTTCAGCCCCTCTTTCTGTCCTTTTCTAACACATGCGTTTAAATGGACTTAGAGAGAGAAAGACAAAGTCATAGCCGTAGCCAGGATGTAGTCTTTCTCTCTTTTAGCCCATTTGAATGCATGTGTTAGAAAAGGATGGATATAGGGGCTGTCACGTGACTTCAGCCCCTCTTTCTGTCCTTTTCTAACACATGCGTTTAAATGGTCAAAGAGAGAGGAAGACAATTTCCCGGCCACGGCTATGACCTACACCACCATTTTCTGAAAACGAAGGAAATCGGATCCAGTGATATCCGGAATTTCAAGAGGAGTCGGTCGTTGCGAAATATTGAAGTAAAAAATTAGAGGAGGGCATTAATGGCTTTTTTTAAAGTATTTTGTTCCCGCCTCAGCAGTAATTAGTATTTTTTCTCAACATTTAAAAAAAAAATATAAATAAAAAAAAAAATTAACTAAAAAAATTAAAGGTTTTTAGCCATTTTTTCATTTTCCCCCTGCTTTCCCCCCACTTTTTCCCAATTTTCCTCTTAACTTTAGCCGCAGAAAATGATGCCCCCTAGATTTGATGTCCGGGGCGGCCTGGCTACCTACGCCACTGGTACAGCGCTGTTTGAATTGGCGGATTTTAAAAAAACGCATTTACTATTTTACGAGTGAATTTTGAAGGTTTATAATGGGTCTGTTGCATACTTTTGATGCGACATTATAGAACCTTGACTCTTACGTAAAATTCGGCGAAAAAAACGATGCTCACATTAAAAACGTTCAAAATCCACTCATTAACTCAGAAAATACCTTCCATTCCAAACAACCTGCTCTATACACTAGACACTTTACCTATCACCGACTTATAATTACATGGATGGAACCATCTCGTTTATGTAAACACGAACAGAACTTACAAACATTGGAATGTGTCGTTTAGATGCGTACATTTCTTATATTATTTTGTAATCTTTGATAAACCGAAAGGACCAGACAGCAAATGCAGCTTATTTTTCACGTATTAAAAAAGGAATTCCATCATTTTGTAGTTACGATGTTGTTTACTTATGCACGGTGGTGGTGGTTCCATCTATGCAGTGGTATACCGCTGCAAATAGTGTCTAGTGTAGCGCGGGCTGTTTGAAATTGAAGTGATTTCCTGAGTTAATGAGTGGATTTTGAACGTTTTTAATGTGCGCATCGTTATTTTCGCCGAATTTTTACATAAGAATCAAGGTTCTATAATGTCGTAGCAAAAGTATGCAACAGACCCATTTGTTCATCGGGTATTTTGGGTACTAACCCAGTGGCGTCGCGTGCAATTTGGCAACAAGGTATTCTATCCATTTAAACTCATGTAAAATATCGAATTCAGGGGGTTCACAGTGCACAAGGAAAATTCGATATATTCAATGAGTTCAAATGGAGCAGTTGAGTTGTTGCCAGATGGCACGCGACGCCACTGTACTAACCCATAGTAATACTCATACTTTAAATATTTTTACAACGAAATATTGCACCTAATATGTTTGAACGCTATCCGTACGACTTGTCACCGTTCTTTACTCGGGCGAATAAGCCTTATTGCATATGCCGTGAGCACTTTCGTGTTGTGTGTGTCACATATTCCAAGCCTTCGTCCTTACCCTTATGCCGTCACCTTTGCTTCTAGAAAATCGTCCACAAACTTAGCTTGCGATTCTCTGAATGATAAATTCTCCGCAAAACAGAGAGCGAGGTTGAGAAATTTCGCCAGCAGTCTCCTAAGGCGTCAAAGCCAGGGCTGCCGTTTTGCGTATAATCAAGGCTATTTTTTAATTCACCGATGATTCCACCGGTTGAGAAAAGATTACACAGTTCAGTTCAGTGTATGACTGTAATGCACGAAAATATTCTGATCTGTAATCTTTCCCTAATCAGTAGAAACTCCGTTGATTAATTAAAATATCCGCAAGTTTTATAAAGTCATCGACGATTCCACCAGTTGAGAAAAGATTACAGATGCGAGTATTTTAGTTTATTACAGTCATGCACTGAACTGAACTGTGTAATCTTTTCTCAACCGGTTGAATCATCGGTGAATAGAAAAATAGCATTGATTATACGCAAAACGGCAGCCCTGGTCAAAGCGTCCCACTATAGTCACCGCTCACAGGGACGATTCTCGTCATTTTGTTGCCTTGAACAAAAATTGAGGAGTTCTTCGGTAAAAAGGCGGATGTAACAGAGAATGTGCTTATCAGGGCTGCCGTTTTGCGTATAATCAATGCTATTTTTCAATTCACCGATGATACCACCGGTTGAGAAAAGACTACACGGTTCAGTTCAGTGTATGACTGTAATGAACTAAAATACTCGCACCTGTAATCTTTTCTCAACCGGTGGAGTCGTCGATGACTTTAAAATACTTGCGGATACTTTAATTAATCAACGGAGTCTCTCCACCGATTAAGGAAAGATTACAGATCAGAGTATTTTCATGCATCACAGTCATACACTGAACTGAACTGTGTAATCTTTTTTCAACCGGTGGAACCATGGGTGAATAGAAAAATAGCATTGATTATACGCAAAACGGCAGCCCTGGTGCTTATGCTCAAGAATCCTGATTTTTAAAAATCATTGCGTAAGATGTTGAGGGAAAGACGGTTTTATGAAGGGGAGGTTGTAAGCCCTATCTTCACCGTAGCCGTAGCCAGGATATTTTCTTTCTCTCTCTTTGCCCATTTAAACGCATGTGTTAGAAAAGGACAGAAAGAGGGGCTGAAGTCACGTGACAGCCCCTATATCCATCCTTTTCTAACACCTGCGTTTAAATGGGCTAAGAGAGAGATAGACAATATCCTGGCTACGGCTTTGATCTTCACCATGTTAATTTACAAAATTTTCGGTACACAAATTATCTCAAGACCGTTTGCACCTGGAGAGCGCATTTTTTTAAATGTACATCTTTGACAAGCTGAACCATGTGTTGACTAACTTTTTTTTTTTTTTTAAAAAATACAAATTTTAAAACTAATTTTATTTTTTAAATAGAAAAATTTTGAAAAATGAGTTTTTTGTTTTGTCTTGTTGTTGTTTTTTTTTTTTTTTTTTTTTTTTTTTTTTTTTTTTTTTTTTTTACATATTTTCTTTATATTTCAAGACCTACTCCACATAATCACGCATTTAAAGTTAGTTAATTTTGTTCGTCTTTAAAAAACGAACATTTTAAAACAAAAAATGAGCTCTCTAGGTGCAAAAGTACTTGAGTCATATGTAAACCGAAAGTTTTTTTTTGTCCCCCTTTCCTGGTGAGTAGTTATACTCAAAAACACTGCAACCTAAAGATAGATCTATTGTGACCAGCTTTATTCTAGGCTACTCTTCCCAAAAACCTTCTCCCCTGATCAACTCAAGGAGAATGATAGGTAGTGTCCCTAGTTCTTGACAGTCTTCCCAGGAGTTCGATCCTAGAATGTCCTATGTCTTTTCTTGTCCAGCGCTTCACAGTCGAAGATGATGAGTTCTGCTGTCTCTTCTTCCACACCTCGCACAATCTGCATTTTGGTTCATCCTTGCAGATCCCCATCCTATGCATGTGTTTCCTTATAAGAATGTGTCCTGTCATCAGTCCGACCAGGTTTCTCACTTGCTCCCTACTGTACTTGAGTAGGTTCGCAGTCATCAAACCGAAAGTTGAAAAATTAAAAACATTTGGGAGAACCGTTTAAAGTGGAAAATGTTTTTAAAAAAAGGAAATTATATCCTAACATTACCCTACTCAAGAGTGTATTGATGTTCCAAAATTTCCTTAACACAATTTCACTGTGTCCCAGGATATACGGTTTCCCACAAGAGGCGAAAAGGAAGACTCTCCTCATCGCTCATTGCGTCGGAATCAAGAGAGAGTACTGACGCGGTGACAGAGAGAGAGAGAGAGAGAGAGAGAGAGAGAGAGAGAGAGAAAGAGACGACTTCACCAGACCATAGAACAAGAATATAGACTGGGTAGACGTTAAATGTATAAAACGTGTCTGGGAGCTTCTTGGCTGAACTATGGCTGCCGTGAGCCAACGCCACACAGTGGAGGGAGTCCATTGGAGAGGTCGGACATAAAATATATGACTAAAAATTCAAAATTGAATATTTTAACAGTCAAAAAACAAAATATAAATGGTGATTCCTGTAGGAAATTTTACGATGAAACCATTGAAAGTACTTCCAAACCTCTACATCATGTAATCACAAAGATATACGCCTTTTCAAGTCACCACACCATTTCCAGCCTCTCTCATAGACTCGATTCCACTGTGCGCCGCCTCTGTGCCGCAGCCCACAATTCCATAATAACTGCACAGGTTGGTCGCACGAGAGAGGAGTTTATTTTGCATCAGAGGAAAACAATTGAGAGCGGGTTGCATACAATTAAGGAGCAGGTAAGAGGCAAAGGCAAAGAGAGTATTCTTCGCAACGAATATAATTCGATCAAATTAAAGTAGATTATTTGCGAGCGCATCTCTAATAATTAAGATCCTCCCTCTCACTTACATACACACGCTCTCTCCCGCACTTCTTCCTTTGACTCTCTCTCTCTCTCTCTCTCTCTCTCTCTCTCTCTCTCTCTCTCTCTCTCACTATCTTCGTTTTTGAATACCGTTACAACGAGGTATTTTACACTGCACAAGGCCACGAACTCGCACTCAAGGTTGCCGTGTTCTATAACAAACGCAAAAGTTTTGACAGTCAAGAATGCACACGGCGCGCTGACGGAAATGCTTTGATTACAAGAGGATTTGATACTCGTTCTCAATTCTTTACCATCAACATTTCTGTGTTTGGTCGGGCAACTAGTAGAAGTAGGGTCTGGGTCTTATAACAGTCAACTCTGTTATTATTATTATTATTTTTTAACGTTAAGATAAACACCCCAGTAGCTGCCGCAACCCTAAAATTTGAACCTATGGGTCTGTAGCAAACTTTTGCTGCAACATTGAAGAGTGTTTCATCGTATGTAAAATCGCCCGAAAAGGCCATTGGTGGCATCAGAAAGTCATGAAATGCGATAATAAACTCACAGGAGACGTTTAATAAAATCCAAGATGGCGGTATAATATCGAGCAATCTGTATGCATGCACCTGTAACATCCAAGGATTGCCAATGTTGACAACCTCACAGCTTCAGAGGTTATGTGTTTATTTACGTTGTGATTGGGTGTGATCGATATTGTGAGGTTGGCTAGCCTTGCATGTTCGTGGTGCATCCATACAAGTTGCTCGATATTTTACCGCCAACTTGGATTTCATTAAACGTCTCTCGTGAGTTTCATACTGCATTTATGACTTTCTGATGCCACTAATGGACTTTTCACGCGATTTTACATCAGATTGAACACTTTATAGCGCTATAGCAAAAGTTTGCAACAGACCCATTACCGCGGCACTTGTTTTTCAAAATGTGAAAAGTATTAGTTTAGAGGCGATTTTGGTGTTTTGCGTACTTTTTTTTTCGAATGATTCACACTTGAGGTCGCTCAGAAAAAACCACACATGACACCCGTGTTGCCACGAAACTAATACTTTTCACATTGTAAAAAATGGGTGCCGGATTCTGGTGCAAATTTTAGGGGCGCCGACTGCTGAGATGTTTATACTTTCCTGAGGTTTATCGAAAAAAAAAAAAAAAAAAAAAAAAAAAAAAAAAAAATTGAAAGCCCAATATTCTCAATGACGAATCTTAAGCGTGTATAAAACGGGAGGGAAAATGTTTTTTTGTTTTTTTTTTTTCAAAAAAATCTTCGACTTTAACGATCGGAGCCAATTCGACCGCGAACTCTGACTGAAGCCAATATGAGGAGGTAGCTGGAAAAACGGCCTTAGTAGCAAATTCGCGTTCTGAGAAAACGGCTGTTAAAGTTTTTATTTCAGTGACAATCTAACATAGATGAAGAATCAGGCTTGGGTTAATATTGGATCAAAAAAGTTGATCCATACCCTCAGGTTGAAGTTGGTACAGTTGAAATATGCTTTGGATGTATAGGAAAGAAGAAAATGGAGAAATACGAAAGGTCTACTTTGACCGTTCTTTCATAGAACGACCTGTTGCACAGAGATAAGTCCTCATCAAACGCTGAGTACCAAGGCCGTTTTTCCAGAGAACGACTTTCTGTATGGAACATATGTACTACATGATAGATGTAAAAAAAAAAAAAAAAAAAAAAAAAAAAAAAAAAAAAAAAAAAAAAAAAAAAAAAAAATCTGCAAAAAAAAGAGGCGAATTTATTAGAAAATCCATATATATAAAATCGCTGTGGTAGCGTCCGTACCGACTTTTTTCGACCATATCCAGATGAGCTAGAAACTTGAAATTTGGTGTAGACATTCCTGACCACCGCCCCTTTATGAGAAAAAATCCAAATTTCAAAAAAATTCACGGGGAGCGCCGCTACAGCCAATTTTGTCGAAATTGCAAGGCAGGAGGGGGGTGGAAGTTACTCATCAGATACCCTCTTTGCCCCTCGCCTTTGGACTCCATCGGTCAGAAGATTTCTTCATGGTTCATTAAGCGGTTGAAAGGAGGCTTATTATAGAAATTCCGACAGAGAGATGTTTCAGTGAGTGGGAGAGAGAGGGTGCAAGAGAATTAGAGTGTCACGGAAAGCGAAGGGTCCGAAGACTCATAAAAGTGTCCAAATCCGTTTGACAAGGGTCGAAATCAAGAGTCAAGACTGACTTCAAGTCTTCAAGAGGTAGCGCGGTAACGTTGCCTCACAGATGGGTTGCCTCCGCACTTCTCTCTTCCTCTCTTCCTCTCTCTTTCTTCCACTACTTTTACTCTCATACCAACAAGCTAAATTTGAATAGAGTATAATTCAAAACTTTGGGTTTGCGCCGCATTTTAATCCTTGACCACCTGATTTGAGCACGTACTCAACGTTTTGAATGTTGTACTCTCGGAGAACTATTTTGGCCCTCTTTCTCTTGCAAATATTTAGCGACTCAGGGACCAAATAATGTTAGGTCCCGAGCATTGAATTGCGTGCATCTTGCGTGCGGTTTCGACCAATCAGAGAGCTTACGCACGGTCATGTGACCGTGCGTAAGTTATGCTCGGGACCTAACATTATTTGGTCCCTGAGGAGTAACGTTGGGTCGAATGTGTCGCACTGAGCTCTTAAGTGTGTTTATCATTCTTAGCCCGCAGGATACTTCTAATCGATAGACCTTCGGTCGCTAATAGTTATCAAGAGAGTTTTTTTTTTTTTTTTTTTTTTAACTACGCGCATGGTTCTTACGGTGTATTTGTGATTATTTTAATTGATTTTAACGTTAGCTTGAAAAGATGTGTAGAATCGGTGCGCACCTAGGTACTCCCAATGTCTGCGGAAATTTTGTACTTTTGGGAGCATACTCGCTACTTAATTCACCGAACTTTTTGGTAGCTAACATTTTTGTTTACTGTTTGGGTTTGCTCCACATATTAATTCGTAAACTTTTAGTATTTTTTTAAAAAAAAAAAAAAAAAAAAAAAAAAACGGGGGGAAAAACGAAAAAAAAAAAAACCTCTATTCACTGACGTTTAAGCACAAAACACGACAGTCAAACGCAAGTCCTTTTTTAAACAAAATCACCCACTGGACTTTTAAAAAATAAGTAGAGAATTTCAGGTAAATAGAAAAGCGCACGTTGAAAACAAAATTAAATATGCAGAAAAAAAAGTTCCTGTCATAAGGTCAAGCGCGCGTGAAAGTTTGTATCCACATATATGAAAGCCGTAGCGTATCTGTCTGTCTGTCTGTCTGTCTGTCTGTCTGTCTGTCTGTCTGTCTGTCTGTCCTTCTGTCCATACTTCCATTTCACGTACTTTAGGGCACTTCCCGAGGAGCTAAAGATTTGAAATTTAGCTCCTTCAAACCCCGATATTCCCTTTATTTTACAAAGGCAGCAATTTCCAATTAACCTTGCATTCTCGATGACAATTAATAAATCTCAGGGCCAGACATTAAACAAAGTAGGGATTTTCCTTCCAAACCCTGTTTTTTTCCCACGGCCAGCTGTACGTTGCATTATCTCGCGTAAGAAGAGAATCTGATATTAAAGTCCAAGTAACTGGTACCTCAAAACAAGGAGCATTGATTGAAGGAACTGCAGCTGTGTTTACGAAAAACGTCGTTTTCGGTGAATATTGGGCTGGTAAAGATTAGTTACATTGTATGTAATTGTGTATATACTCACGCGCGTCCTTTCAATATAATTTAGGTATTTTTTATGCTTTTATTTGCACAAAATTAAAGCGTCTTACCGTGTTGGTCTGGGGGGTGATCACGGAGGATCGGATCGTTTTGTTATCGTTATCGTTATCGTTTACATGTAACCTTATGGGTGGCTCAACTCATCGAATCGTTTTGAGCCCCTCACATCGATTGAAACGGACGAGAGGAGGCGATGAGTTGGAGGCTGTCGTCTACTCGATCGTTTGAAGTAGGAAGAGGTGAGGAGGGAATCACCTGCGCGATCGAGTTGCGCAGAAGCAAGCCCATTTGATTTAATGCAAACGATAACGATAACGAAACGATCCGATCCTCCGTGATCACCCCCCTGATAGAGATTCGTAAAAATGTTTGTAAATGTGTACATACTCACGAGCGTCCTTTCGATATAATTTAGAAATCTTTCTTGCTTTGATTTGCGCGCATAACATTCAAGCGTCGAAAAGGAAATAGGTCTGACAGAGATAGTTACAGTGTTTGTAAATATGTATTTACTCACGCGCGTCTTTTCGGTATAATTTATCTATTTTTCTTGGAGATTTGATCAGTTTAGCATTTTGATAATAATACGAGACACGGAAAATTACTTATGATGTAAATACGTGTTAATGATATTTAAACAAAAAATAAAAATTAAAAAAAAGTAATGAGGGCATTAATTTTGATGACAGTCTCAACCCTGTAACAAGGCAGAGAGCTTTGATTTTTGTTGGGAAAGACAAAAAACCAGAACAAAAAAAGCAAAAAAACAAAAAAATTAAACCCAGACTAACTTTTACCCCTAGAATGCTAGACGTGGAGGGCGCCCGAAGGGCGCCTGAACGTCTAGTAAAGAATATAAAATAATTCGTCCTCGTATTCACTCTCGCTTTCACTGTTGCCCGAGTCCTCTTTACCATCTTCAATTTTCCCCATTATGGTCATTATAGTCGCCAGCAGAAGTGGCAACCTCTACTCATATAAACTCCCATATCTCACTCAATTTTTGACGTACGGTCATGAAATTTTGTGGACATATTATTGAGCCTATGTTCTCCCAGAAAATTCGTTCTCCGGAAAAACGACCTTAGCCGGATAAGGTCGTTTTTCCAACTAGCTCCTCAATTTAGATGTACCCTTTGATAGTAACACCTCAAAAGTTGCGTCTATGTAGACAATGTAAAAATTTGGCTCCAGAGGGGGGATACCGCCCCCTCATTCTACCCCCCCCCTCTTGTATCCGCGCCTGTAAATTTTTTTCATGGGCATGGAGAGTATAGAGAATCGGGTTTGCTCGTATAATATTGGATGTTGCAAACTTTTTGTTTAATATCAGAATTTCTTAGTAATATTTACTAACACTCTTCTGAAAATTTTGTGTTGAATTAAAATAATCACTCTATGGGTCAACAAGCTTTCATCCGGAAAATTATTGAAGGATACCATTTTAAGGAGGGGCAGCGTAGAGGAAGGGCGGAGGGCTGAAAAGGACAACTTTTGAGTTCAACCTCTGGTGAAGAACAATATAGGGGATGGGTCTATCTATATAACACTGTCCCTGACTGACCGCACTCCAGCCCGGTTTTACAAAGCATAAGTGTTGCCAGATTGGGTTGAAAAAGCCGTACGTTTTACATTGATTTAAATGGGGGCCGGATACGGCTTTATAACCTCGATCTGGCAACACTGCACAGCATGCAACGAGATTTTCCACGAATTTTGCAAGCGTTGTTCCAAAAACGAACAGACTTTAATAAGAATTTCGTTTGATGTTTCGAAGTGTTGTATAGGTACCCTTCTAGTTATTAGAGCATGAGTACCATCCTTTATTAGTTATTATTGCTTCAGTTTCTGAGTCACAGCTTCCTTTTGTGGGATTTTCCATCCTCTCCGATTCTATCGATGCTCGGCTTGGTTCCAGCATCGAAAAGTTTTGCTGCGGGGAAGCAAAACTGGTCGATGACCAGTCGCATGACTGATCGTATGACTGGTCCCAACAGCGATAAGTGTCAGGTTTCATATTGTTGGGTATCGAGGATACCGGTATACGTCAAAAAATGTAAACTTCAAAAAGTCAAGCCGCGAAACATTCCTGTCACTGGTAACGCTACCAGTGGCGTAGCGTGCAATATGACAACTTTGTACTGTGTCCATTGAACCCTATGTAAAAGATCAAATGCGAAGGAGTTCACCGAACACCCGATACTTCGATGTTTTTCATGGATTCAAATAGACAAACCGCAACGTTTTCAAATTGCACGCTACGCCGCTGAACTCCACACAACTTTGCCGTCGCGTGCCAGAGCTGCCGTTTTGCTTATTATTAATCGAATTTTTCAATCCACCGATGATCTCACCGTTTGAGAAGAAATTACACAGTTTAGTGTCGTGCACCACTGTATAATGCATGAAAATACTCGCATCTGTAATCTTTTCTCAACCGGTGGTCGGTGGAGTCGTCGATGACTTTGCGGTTATTTTAATTAACTAACGGCGTTTCCACCGATTGAGAAAAGATTACAGATCAGAGTATTTTAGTGCACACTGAAAAAAAAGGTTTGTTGGAAGAGCATGGGGCATTGCTAAAATAGCAATTGCTAATTGCAAAAAAACGTTACACTCTTCATTTTGCTGGACTGGCAAAACAGTAATTTGCAATTCTATAAAATGACAGTTTTGCTCGAATAACAAAATGTTTTGGAAGAATTGCAAACATTTACTTTGCAAAAATTGCAAATTAAGGATTGCAAAATTAGCAAAGTATGTTTGTCATTTGGACATTTTGAATTACAAAACTTACGAAATGAGTTTGGTAGACCAGCAATTTTCAATTTGCAATATCAACAATTTCCTTTTTGTTCAACCAGTAATTTTCAATTTGCAATATTAACAAAACTTTTTTGTTCAACCAACAATAATTTTACCGTACAAGTTACAATACATAACTCGCCATTCGACCATTATCAATTTGCAATTTATACTAGGTAATATTATCATGCAATTAGGTTGGGCACACAGCGCGCTGCTACCAAATACCGCGGACTCTATGGTTATTCCTCATTTTTTAGCTGTCAAATTCCCGACCGGGATTTGAACCTACAACCTACCTATTCCTACAGATTCCTAATCCAGGGGGGTGATCACGGAGGATCGTTTCGTTTCGGTATCGTTATCGTTATCGTTTGCATTAAATCAAATGGGCTTGCTTCTGCGCAACTCGATCGCGCAGGTGATCCCCTCCTCACATCTTCCTACTTCAAACGATCGAGTAAACGACAGCCTCCAACTCATCGCTTCCTTTCGACCGTTTCAATCGTTACGAGAGGCTCAAAACGATTCGATCAGTTGAGCCACCCATAAGGTTACACGTAAACGATAACGATAACGAAAACGAAACGAAACGATCCTCCGTGATCACCCCCCAGTATCCTATCCAATACGCCAGCTAGAGCCGATGGTGAATGCGGACACAATTTCGGTATATAAGCTTGCGGGCGGCAAAAAAGGACAAATAGCAGTTGTTTAACGGCCGATTTGCATGAAATTTGGTAGCCAGGGGTATTTTTGGTCAAGAAAAACGAATCTGATGTTGGATTTTCAAAATATTAAAAACCATTTGGGATATATAGGGTGATTCAAAAATAATGCACCTTTTAACTTTTTTCCTTATCGATGGAACATTGCGCCATTTCCCTACGTTTATAGCTTTTTCAGGGGGTGCTATTTTCGATGGCTCTTACTCAAGAGATATAGTGGGGGCGGAGGGGCTTAGTTAAATAGATTGGGGGGTAACTTTATATACAGGGTGGCTGTAAAGTAACTGAAAGTGGTCATAACTTTTGCACTATTAAAGATATTTGGACGTGGTTTGCGCCGTTCTTTATCTTTTCGAAGGACCAATTCGCTAGGGAAATTTTCGAAATTAAGACCCCTGGGGAAGTTTCCCTAGGGTGGAGAGGTAAACTCGAAAACAACTATCTTTAAAATATGGGCAAAAATAGTTTCGGTCTATCTTGTACTGATATTTTGGGAGGTGATGGAACTTGATTTTAGGCGTCCAAAACTGGGATTACTTTTGATCCAGCCCATTGAGAACCGGGGAGAGGGAAGGAATGTCTATCAAAACACGAAAATCTTCATAACTTTTAAATAAAACGTTTGATTCAAGGGTGAAATTTGTAAAACAAAATTTAAATAATAGTTTTGTCCGGGGGAAAAAAGTTATAAGTGCAGTTGATACGGTTAATTGAATCAGGCGTAACTCAAAGTAAAAAAAACAAGCAGGGAAAATTCCAACACGCAGGTGTTGGAAAAGCTTGCCACTAAAGTCTGGACAGCTTTAATGCTTTTGCTAGCAATGATAATAATTAGACAGCATTCATTAAAAAGGAACCACGTGACATGGAGCTAATCTCGAGAAAATTGAGTCCAAAGTTGAAGAGCTAGCATTTAAACAAAAAACTTGGAATTACTTACGTTTTGATTTCATTCAACTACCGTGTTATGTTTTTGCATTTCAACACCGGAAAAGTAGAATTTCCTATACAGGAAAGGTACTTAATTTTTAGCGTTTAAAGTGACTTGGTTCCTTTCTTCTTTTTGTTTGGCATAATCACGAAAAACGAATCTCTAAGAGAAACCAAACGGCAGAGTTGGTTTACACTGTTGATTAATTTAAAATCCGTTAATCCGGACTTAAGTCCGTTCCCAATTCTATTAAAGTAACCAAGTCGGAGTTGGTTCCTTACGTGACTCGGATTAAGGTTTAACCTAATCAGAAAAAGGAACCAAGTTCTCATTTTATTTAATCATATATGGACAATGACTTCAATGAGGCTCACCAGCTCACTTTTACCTGGAATTTTGACAGGAAGTAGTTGTTATTAGAAGAAGCACTTGTCGCTTCGAGATTCAGTATTGCTACGTCTATCAATCAATAACTCAATTTTATCAAAAATGTCACTCGGTTCTTTTGTGACAAGTGCTGTCCAATTGAGCTTATTTGGTGAGAAATTATGAAAAAAATAAATTTAGATCAGATGTATCTATAAGGAGATGATTCAAAGGTGTTGTTTTTTGTGTTTGTTTTTGTTTTCTGTTTTTTGTTTTCAAAACTTTGGAGGGCTCTAGCTCAGAAGAGAAACATTTGCAGCACTTATTCATGTAGGAAAATAAAGCCTTAAATATATGTTGACCCCAAAAATACACTCCATAAGTTTGGCACTTAAGTTTTGAAACACACTATATTCTTGATATTTTGCCCCCCCCCCTCCACCCTTCATAGAACACAACATCTTGACCATGCAAATTTTTAAAATCACAGTTTGACTGTAGAGATATTTTCTTTTCCCCCCTTTCAACGAAAAAGGGGAAAATGGATCGCCTATCTTTGATGTTCGACGTGCGCATGCACAGATTGTTCGGCTTTACGACTGCCATTTTGGCTTTCTTTATAATGCGTTTTGTGGGTTTATTAATGGATTTTATGACTATTTGATGCCGCCAATGTAATTTTCAGGCGATTTTAATCAGATTCAAAACTCTATAGCGCTGTAGCAAAAGTTTGCAACAAACCCATTGAAAGCTGAAAAGAGAAAATTATTTGATAAGGCTCGCTTTGACCGGACTCCGCACTCCGCAGGAGGCGCGCCCCAGCGAACGACCGAACGGATACCATTATGTTTTGCTTTTGTAATTAAAATAATTTGCTGTTTTATAAAACAAATTGCAATTTTTGCAAACAAATGAATTTGCAATTTTCGCAAAAAAGTTAATTTGCAATTTGAGCAAAATACATTTTGTTACTTTTAAAAAATGTTATTGCTTTTTTTCCAAAACAAATTGCAATTTTTGCAAAAATGTCAATTTGCAATTTGAGCAAATTGGAATTTTGCCATTTTTATAAATGTTTTTGCAAATTGGCCGATTTATTTTGCTCGTATAGCATTTTTTTAATTTGCAATTTTTACAATTTTTTTATTTGCTATAACTACAATTCAATTTTGCTCTTTTTGCTATTTGTATTGATAAACTAGCAAATTGTTTGTTATGTTTACATAAAAAATGAATGCAAAAACTGCAATATTTTAATTTGCAATATTTACAATTTTCATTTTGTAATTTTTACAAAACTATCGCTCAATTATCCATGAGCATGTATAAACCAGCAAATTGATTAATTTGCTATTTCAGCAAAGCAAATTTTGATATTCCAGCAATCATTTTTTTTCAGTGCAGTACAGTCGTATACACAGAACTGGACTGGGTAATATTTTATTAATCGGTGTAATCATCGGTGGATTGAAAAAAAATCAGTGGCGAGGCGTGCAATTTCGCAACATTCTTTTTTCTCCATTTAAACTCACCAAAAAAGTCGAATGCGTCAGTCATGGGCGATGACCAGACAATTCGACCTTTCCAGTATGTTCAAATGGGAAATAGGAACGTTGCTTAATCGCACGCCTCGCTACTGTGAAAAATGTCATTATTAATGGAGCTGTTGCAAACTTTTGCTACAGGCTTATTAATAGTTGATCATGGGGTAATGCCCTGTAAAAATAACAAGTAGCGCACTAAAAAGTCACGAAATCCACTCCTAAACTCACAAAATGCTTTTAAATACGAGACCGTAATGGCGGCCGAGGCCACAGTTTTCTTATGGCAATTGTAAGCTTCTTCTTCTTCTTGTGTGGTGTTGCGAGAACACCTCGTGTAGATGGCGCTGATTGAAGATAGACCCCAATGAAAAGCGCGGCTCCGGCCGCTATTACGGTCTCGCGTTTAAAAGCATTTTGTGAGTTTAGGGGTGGATTTCGTGATTTTTTAGTAGGCTAGCTAATCGCCATTTTTATTGAGTATTACCCCATTATCAACTAATAAGCCTGTAGCAAAAGTTTGCAACAGCTCCATTACAGGAAAAACAGCAGCACTGCCGCGTGCATTTATCAGCGGTATTAGTATCCTTTCATACTTTTCGTCATCGCGTCGAACGGCATACCCATAGATGGATGACCAACAAACGAACAGGGGCAGGCCCACAGTGGATCAAATCAAGGAATAACAAGCAGATAGTTCTGACACTACAGTGTCAGAGAAGGCGCACCTTGAGCAAATTTGGTCCTCATGAGTCAAATTCCATTTCCACCATCTCAAAAATAATGTGTCCAGCAAAAAACCGGGTCCGAACCTGGATGCGGCGAGTGAGTAGGGGTTAGGACCACTACATACGATCTTATATGGGACAAACCCTTCGAATATTCCACCACCTCAGAAAAAATTGTCCAGCAAAAGTGAGGGTCCGAACCTGTGTGCGGCGAGTGGGGGGGGGTGTACTGTAGAACCCCTACAGACAATCTTAGAACAATCCCTTCGAATTTTCCAACATCTAAAAAAAATTGTCCAGCAAAAGTTAGGATCCGAACCTGTGTGCGGCGAGTGGAGGAGGGGGAGAACCATTACGGACAATCCCTTCGAATTTTCTAACAACTCAAAAAAATTGTCCAGCAAAATTTTGGGTCCGAACCTGTGTGCGGCGAGTGGGGGGGGGGTGTAGAACCACTACGGACAATCTTAGAACAATCCCTCCGAATTTTCCACAATCTCAAAAAAATTGTTCAGCAAAAGTTAAGGTCCGAACCTGTGCACGGCGAGTGGGGGGGGGGGGGGGGTAGAACCACTTCGGACAATCTTAGAACAAACCCTTGGATTCTAAAAAAATCATCTCAAAAAAAATTGTCCGGCAAAATTTTGGGTCCGAACCGGTGTGTGGCGTTTGGGGGGGGGGGAGGTTAGGACCACTACGGACAATCTTAAACCAACCCCTCAGATGTTCCACCATATCTAGCAAAAGTTCGAGTCTGAACCTGTGTGCGTCGTGTGGGGGGGCCGGTGGGACCACTACGGACCATCATAGAACAAATCCTTCGAATTTCCCACTGCACATCACTAAACGCACGTAATAAACAATCAAATACTCATAAAACAATTTTGAACCCCCTTTAGTAAAAAGGTAGTTAACGATAGTATGTCCCGCAAAATAGGGACATGAAAAAGTGATCGGTAGTAAGAAGAAACCGGACCACCAAGAATCGATTATTTTTCATGATGTGTTAGAGTAGAGAAAAACAATGTTGCCATATTCCATTAGCTGGCACCGTTCTTTGGTTCCCCGGTAAAAAATTTGAACGTGAAGTGTGATCCCAAAGTAAAACAAAGGACGCCATGGCAAAACGTAAGAAAAGATGAAGAAGTTACAGTGAGTCAAAAGACATCTCTCCTAAATGCCCCCATGACGTCCCACGACTGGTGACAAAGCATTTGATCCGCGCACAATGGCCGAAATACGTTAATCAAATCTCGAAATGATAAAAAAAAACTGTAGGGGAAAACCCTACGAACACTTTCTCACATCACTTTTATCTGAGGGAGACCCCCAGACCCCCCCCCCCACCACTAAAGAATTCTGGAGGAGACCCCCTAACCCCCTAAAGAATTCCGGGGAGACCCCCAGACCCCCTTTAGAATACTAGGAGAGACCCCCAAACCCCCCTTTAAAATGCTGGGGGATACCTCCAGACCACCCTTTAGAATTCTGGGGAGATCCCCAAAACCCCCCCCAAATTTCAAATATTTTCACCTCCGGACATAATATTTTGCCTTCAATCCGAAGAGTTTGCAATTTTGTAGAGAAGCTGTAGGAATAGTTGCCTATTTTTTTATTTGAAGGCTAATTGAGAGCCTTAATCTGATGTTGCTTATGACAGGGGTTTTGAGTAGGTAATTCAAGATTCCAATAAGTTTTTTTCTTTGAGCTGCATTCATTATATTTGCTCTTTGTTCTATTTTTGGGAGTTTCTTTTTTCCCTTAGTTTTTTAGGAGGTCGAAATGTACTGATTCTTGCATTTCCTCCATTGAGTACTATGTTTGGTTTCTTCTTTCAAACTGTGGATATTCGAAATAATTAATTTTTTTTGTTTAATAGATTAACCCCCCCCCCAAAAATGTACTTAAGTCGCAGATTGTGCAAACAAAATTTCAACAAATTCATTCAGCCATTTTTGATTGACTTTTCTTTATAAAATGAATTTTCCTTGAATATTCTATTTTTTTGGGGTAATGAAACCTATATTGCTTTTAAACAGCTTTAGACTTAAAAGTTGAATATTGTAGTAATACATTGAAAAGAAATTTCTGCCTAGGCTGGTTGCAAACGTTTTTATGCAATTTTCATCGAACTTAATTGAGTCATACTTGAATTACTTATTGCAAATATTATGTTTGTCTTAATATTTGCTTACAATTAGTTTCAAAAGATTTTTGCTCGATCGACCCATATTGCCCCTCGAAACGGTCGTAAGGTATTTTAAAAGGACTGTACCAGAAAAAAGTTTTAGTGCACACAGTGCAGTGTTTAGTGTTTTTTTTTAAACATTATGTTTGTGAACATTTTTGTCAAAATCAATCCCATTAATGATTGACTCCAAGTTTAAAATTAATTCTTCACTTTCATTCTTTTTTTTTTTTTTTTTTTCAAACACCCTATTTTTATTTTTAAACTCTCTTAAGGGTTGTATATTGTAACTGTAAGGGCTAATTTCTTTTGTAAACCAATTGTAGATTTTATTTGCCAGATTTTGTCAAAATCCATTGGGCCAAACCCGAATTATCCGAAATAATAAGATTAGTTTTTTTTTGCTTATATACCCAATTTTTTCTCAATCGTACCTATATTACCTCTTGAAAAGGTCTAATCGGTTGTGTATGGTGATCAAGAGAAAATAATATGTTAGTACTTTGATAGTAGATTGTGTGTAAAAAGTTTCATGAAAATTCATCCAGCCATTATTGATTGACTCCAAGTTTTAAGATTACTTAATTTCTCACGATAATTCCATTTTTTGGATCGAGCGCACATATTTTGATTTTTTAAACGGTTTTGAGGGTTGAATATTGTAACTATAAGTGGTTTATTTTATAGTAGGCTGAATGTAGATTTTTTTCGCTAACTTTCATCAAAATTGATTGAACCCAAAACCCGAACTATCCCAAATAATAGGATTATATTTTTATTTGCTCATATTCCCAAATTTTTTGCTCAATCGCACCTATATAACCTCTAGAAATGGTTTTATCCCTTGTTTTTTGTGACACAGAGAGGAAAATATTTAAGTTTATTGATAGTAGATTGTGTGTACAAAGTTTTCTCAAAATTCATGGAGCCATTATTGATTGACTCCAAGTTTTAAGATTGGTTTCTCACGATAATTCTATTTTTCGGCTCGAGCGCACTTATTTTGATTTTTTAAACAGTCTGAAGGAATGAATAAAGGAACTATAAGTGGTTCATTCGATAGTAGGCTGAAAATAGATATTGTTTTGCTAACTTTCATCAAAATTGATTGAGCCAAACTTGAATTATTCCATTTTTATTCATTTTTATCCATTTTACCATTGATTTTAAAGAAAATAATTTTTTCTTCATAACTACCCTAAAAATCAAAATTTCAAAAAAACAAAAAAGTACCTCTGGGGAATCTAAAAAGCAACAACTGTGCAAAATTTGGATGCATAAGAATCAATGGTTCAAAACTTATGCCTAGGTACGGAGTGACGAACAGCCGGACTGACGGACAGACGCCACAGATTTTTTTTACATAAATCTCTCTAAGTCAGAAAGGGTTCAGAAATAGAAAATATGATGGAAGGATGTTCTTATAGATGGTATTAGACATGATAAGAGGCAATTACTTTGACTAAATCATGATTGACTTTGTCCTGAGAGGCCAACTATCGCAACAAAATACCTTGAAAATCTCTGCGCCAACGCAATACAATACTTTCTCAATTTTTCTAATTTCATTTGAGTGAGAAAGTAAAAATACAATCACACCATCTCCGTCAGATGTAGACTTTTAGGCATGACTGATCCAACCTCAACATACCTAATCCCCAGATAGCAGACGGATATCTATAGGATATCCTGAGAATATCCAAACAAATATTTAAGATATCCTATGGATATCCTATGGATATTCGGCGATATCCATAGGATATCCCACGGATATTCATTTGGCACACCTCTGATATCCGTGGAATATCCTATGGATATCCTAACACCCGCGGATATCCAGCGGATATCTCACGAAGATTTTAAAAATTCGGTTAGATATCCTCAGAATATTCTGAGGATATCTGTAGGATAGTCGAATATCCTACATATATCCTTACGATATTTGCAAATCCTCATGATATTTCCCGGATATCTACAATCGATGCCGAGAGCAATTCAAGCAATAATTTTACCCCAACAGTTATAAACCAAAGACACAAAGGTGATTTACGCTATGGTTCCATCCCAATGAATTCTGAAATCCGAGAATGGAACTTCTCTTTACTCCAGGCGGTCAACTTCGCCGTAGTGAGTTTCTAAACAGACTAAGAGACGTAGTAATGTTGAATGCAGAGAAAGAAGGCACGGACGCACTTAAATCAATTCAGTTCCAAACTTTGAGAATTTGAAGTTCAAATGAAAATTTACATTACAAATCTGAAGATTATCGAAACCCGATTTCTTGACATTATAGGAAACAATTAAACGCACCTTGTAATAAAATTTATTTAAAGAAAAATATTGAAAGAGAAATTAGAAAAGTCAAAAAGGTAAAGATATTAGATTGAAAGGAGGCGAGCGCTATCTAGTGGTAGCGCTTGGAAGTAGAATCATTGAAAGCGTTCTCTGCGGAATAATCGGAGAATATCCCCAGGATATCCTAGTGTGTTTTCAGATTTTTTCCCCCACAAAATTGTCTTCGAAGGTAAATATGCCCACCTACTGTAAAAAATATTCTGAGAATATTCTCGGCGGAATATTCTGGCTGGAATATTCTGAGAATATTCTCATTCTGAGTTGGCCTGCAGGGTTACCACAGAACACACATTACCATAATGAATATTGGCTGAAGTAATCTTTGGGCCAGTACCGCAACAGCAGCGCTCACGGTGAGCTGCGGCCTTATCGCGAGACGATTCTCTATTTTGATTACAGTCCCCCCCCCCCCCCTCACCCACCCGCTGATGATGATGTGAGATGCCACACCAAAAAAAAAAAAAATAATAATACATATCTGTAAATTATTCGAATACTTTACATTTTACCGAATCATCCCAAGATATTCTGAGGATATCCTGGCATTATCCGAAATAGTCTGATTTTGTGAGGATATCCACACAATATTCTGACAATACCCGACGATGTTGGATTTTGTCCGGACATTGTCAGGAGATCGAATGCTATCTGGGTCAGTCTCTAATTCTGATTATTAGCGTTAAAAATATTTTTGGCTCAAATTAGCGCTCTCACCTCAGTATCAGTAAAAACCGATGCGCTGACATAATTTTTAGAAGAATTTGATGAGATCACCCAATTTTCAGAAACGCATGGCGCGTTGAGTCATTTTGCAGCAAAAAAAAAGCGCCATAACTTAATTTTAACCAAATTGTGGTGCACGACTTTAATTTTCAGCAAAAGTATAAGCACTAACTCAATTTCCCCATTTTCTCCAATGCCGTATTGTTTTCTTTTTTTCTTATAGCGTTTGAAAATGTTTTTGCTCAAAACTGTGCGCTCACTCAAGTTTCAGTAGAAAACAGCACGTACGCTGACATAATTTTCAGAAGAAATTGACTCGGTAACACAAATTTCAGAAAGAAATGGAGCGCTGATTCATATTTCATCATATGACGCTAACTTAACTGTCACCAAATTGTGAGGCGCAATCCCAACTTTGTACAAAAGTCTAAGCGCTAAACTTTTAGGCATGACTGATGATGATCTCCGACAAAATAGGTGACTGTCAAAGGTTAGCGGACTACCAAACTATATGATTAAGGAACCAGTTTGAGTGTCTCAAGATACTTTGAGACATATAAGGAGAGTGACAGCTTGAATCAACATAGGTAGTACAACAGATGTAGCATAAGAAATCAGGAAGTTCCTGGAGTACTAGAAATTTACTTGTAAATAGAGAAAGAGCGAAATAACTGCATTGAATAAATGATGCCTTGAAGCGCTAAGTCATTTGACGGGAGTTGCCAGACTAAATAAAATGTCAGAAAATTTGACCGCAAAGCACATTTCTTTAAAATTGAAAGAGGGCTGACTTCCTTTAGGACCTTCAAAACCAAAAATGTAGAAGTAGAGAAATAAGAAGCATTTCCTTGTTTCGTTCTGAATAGGACTAAGAAATTTCACATACCTACAATAACAACATGATGGAAATATAAAGCAAGTCAGCACATCACACTATTCAGAGGTCCCATTGTTGAACCTTTGAACTCTTACCAATTCACGAGTCATAGCTACTATAAACGCAAGCAGAGTAATTTTATTACGTTGAGCGTAAACAAATAGCTGAAAGTTGATAGGAAATATGGAGGAGGTTAGGGCAGGGACCACTATGGAAACAACGACATCAGGGCTGAATAATAAGAGATCCTCTTCGATGCGCAGTAATTTTTGGTAATTAAATGAGAATTCTGAGTATTGAGATAAGGAATGTTCAGAGTTCTTGCTGTTGGGGCTTTCCGTTTTGCGTTTGACCACACGCTATAATTAATTATAATAATTGCATTTACATGCAAAAAAACAAACATTCAGAACGGCAAATGATTGGTTCTCTTGATCACCTAGAATATATACCGGGGAAAAATTTGAAATAATCAAAAAGTGAGGTTGGAAATTTTTGACATAGAATAACTTTAAAAAAACGTCAATCAATGAACATGAAATTACTCCCAACCAACTCAGAATTCAGTCGTGGCTGGGAGAACATTAACTTTTCAAATGAAATTAGCATAAAAAAAACACAGGACACAACCTAAATTTCACGACATCAAAAAAGCTCATTTCGCCATTTGATCACAAGGGGGCGTAGTATACTCTATTGAGTATCAGGGCGATTTCAATAGGCGCACGTTGTGCCAACGGTGCGCCTAAAAGGCAAATCCAACAATCTGGCAACTTTGTATTGTTCCCATTTGAATACATGAGAAACAATCGATTAGGAACAAGGCCATGGCCCCCTCAAGAATCGATTGTTTCTCATCTGTTAAAATGGGATTGATTCATGGTTGCCAAATTGCTTCGATCCACTATGGGGCGCGGTGCTCGCCAGCCGCTACTCCACCAGCTCCGCGACTATTCGACTCCGCACCTGCAGCTGTTGCCAAACAGGCCACAAAACGTGTTGATATCCCCCCAAAAAACGCTGTCCCAAAAACGCTTCGCTCAAAAACTCGAATCAAGCCACCACCGCGGCCGCTACTGTCCCTGCTCCCCCCTCCCCCTCCAACGCTGGGCCTTCACAGCATTGCATTGTAACGTAGGAGGGAGGGAGGGATGGATGGATGGATGGATGGAGACCGCTTTTCATCAAGTTTCAAGTCGCTCAACACGATTATCATAAATCGCATTTAGTCCCTTCTCCCCCGCTCCTCCCATTTCCTACCATCCCTGACCCCCCCCCCCTCCTTCTACACTCCACCGCACCGCACCACCGCCGCTCATAAATCTGCGGTTTTCATAACTCAAAACACCGCGCTGCTACTCCAGCTTTTGATTGAAACACCCTCCACGCCATCCCTTTCCCTCGTCTTCTTCCCGTCACTTATTTCGTCCTCTTCATTTCCACGGGCCAGGAGGGTTTGGAGCGGTGCGAGAGGGTAGGGTGAAGCGGGAGAGGGAGATGGAGAAGGGGGAGGGGGCAGCGTGGGTATTTTTTAGGGGAAGGGGGACATATCTTGCCCCATCCCTCACGATGGATCGCAAAAATAGATTGTCGCGATTTATGAACTTCTCCGTGCCGGTTTTATTCCCCCTCACTTTTTCCATGTATCTAGATACATTTTTCGAGGGCTTTTTTTTTTTTTTTTATTTGGTTTCTCGTTTTACATAAATTGGAACTTTGCCTTTTTCGGAGTCTCTGTGTGTCACGAGAAATAGTCAAGTGGGAGTGTGTAGTGTGTATCGAAAGTTTTTTGATGGTTGATCGATATGCGCGGATGGAATAAAGCCACTGCGCATTTGGTATAGGTAGTAAAGGCGGATCCCGCAATGTGGCAAGTCTGTATCATTCTTATTTGAATGCATGAGAAACAATTGATTAGTAAGAGGACCATGCCCCCCTCAAGAATCGATTGTTTCTCATACGTTTAAATGGGATGAATTCATGGTTGCCAAATCGCTGGATCTGCCCATGATAGGTAGCTATACTCTGTTCACGATAAGAAGGCGGGTGAGAATTCCGGTAGTAATGCACTATTTAGCAACAGTGCGGCTATGCCGGCTACTCCAACCCTTCGCAGTGGCCCTTATTCTCCCGACCTCTCTCTTGGCACGGAGGATTTCCAAGAATTGGCAGACTCTAAAATTTACACACGTCCAGTAAAAATTGCAAACGGTCAAACAGACGAAAAAACGGACGTAATTTTTGGCCTAAAAGGCCAAAACTTGGCAAAAATAGTCGACTTTGAATATTGATGACTCTCGGAAATTCGAATTTTTCACGAATTAAATTCAGAATAGTTCGTCTACTATCGAATTTATGAAAGTCATCAATATTCAACCTCGACTATTTTTGCCGAGTTTTGGTCTTTGGGACGAAAGTTTCGTCCGTTTTTTTCGGAATTTTGACCATTTGCAATTTTTACTGGACGTGTGTAAATTTTAGAGTCAGTCGGTTCTTGGAAATTCTCCGTGCCAAGAGAGAGGTCGGGAGAATAAGGGCCACTGCGAAGGGTTGGAGTAGCCGGCATAGCCGCACTGTTGCTAAATAGTGCATAGTGCATTACTACCGGAATTCTCACCCGCCTTCTTATCGTGAACAGAGTATACATTAAATTAGTTCTTCTACTTCTTTTTATACTTGGGCTGGTTTTTCCATGAACCTTATGAGTATTCCACGTCCAAATATTGAGAAATTTCAATGTAAAATAAAAGTTAGAACGAAATTAGTCCGTTACTTTGGAACCACTTGGCACCTCAGAAAATTGACTTTAATTAAAATCATACCGCATGAGGACCCGAAGGAAATAACTCGTGAGTCCGAGAAAATAGTTTAGTTGGAAATAATTTTTCGCATGGTGAGCTTTGCATGAACAGTTAATAAACAGTGACGTAGGAGAAGCGCGCAGTTCTACTTAAATCAACACGTATAAGTTAGGACATATCCATTTGAAATTGGTTTGAAATTCAGGTGGTAGCTGCAAAAACAGCACATGAAACATGGAGGATGCTCGTTCTGAGTAACTGACATTGTGAAGGTGTGCTGATTTCTTTGGAGCTTATCTGCTGCTTTATTGGAGGTGTAGGTACCTGGTACACGCAACAACGGGGCAGTTGCAAGGGTCTGAAATGTTGTGATTTTTATAAAGAAAATGATAGTACTTGATGAGCTGAAAACAATGGTGCCTTCGGGTTTTTCCTAAAGGTACCGGTTTTGGAGATGCACTCATAAAAAGTTGTAAAAATGGTGTGCGTAGTGAATTCCCATTTAAAAAAATGCATTTCGGGCCAAAATCTCATCTTTAAAACTATGGGACTCAATTAGAAACCAAAGGCATCTTTTTCCTCAGCTCATCAAGTACTTTATTTTCATTATGAAAAACACAACATTTCAGACCCTTACAACTGCCCCATTACAAATTTCCTTCAATGAGTACTCATAAAACTAAAAATGCGCTCCTTCGAAGAAATCCTCTTATTTTCCATCGTCAATTATTCAGAACGAGCATACCGTATGTTTTATGGGCTGTTATTGCAGCCACTGCCTCAATAATTATGGTACGAAATGTTTTGAAGTTGCTATATCTGGCCACTGGAATCGATATGACTATTTCCTTGGAAAGGATTTACACGATGAGGAAACTGATTCAATTACGTGACAGGAATAAGCTAAACTGTCTCACCTGGATAGTTGTACTAAAATTCCGTTTTCATGGTAGCCACTCTAAAACACTTACCCCTCCCTTTAAATAGACAGTCGCCAATGAATTATTTATCATTATCGATTTAAGGTCAAAATTAAGGAGGCAAACAAACCAGGGTTGCCGTTTTGCGTTCAATCAATGCTATTTTTCTATTCACCGATGATTCCACCGGTTGAGAAAAGACAGCTCAGTTCCGTATATGACTGTAATGCACGAAAATACTCTGATCTGTAATCTTTCCTTAATCGGTGGAGACTCCGTTGATTAATTAAAATATCCACAAGTTTTTTAAAGTCATCGACGACTCCACCGGTTGAAAAAAGATTACAGATGCGAGTATTTTAGTTTATTACAGTCATGCACTGAGCTGAACTGTGTAATCTTTTCTCAGCCGGTGGAATCATCGGTGAATTGAAATATAGCATTGATTATAAACGGCAAAACGGCAGCCCTGAAACAAACCCGTGCCTCACTTTGAGACAATAATTTTAACTAGGAGGTGCGTCATTTCCCTGTAGTCGTCATTGCTTGTTTTGGCGGATCCAGCAATCTAACATAAATGTTTTCTTCCCATTTGATTCCATAAGAAATTATCGCTAAGTCGCGGAGCTACAGTCCCTTCAAGAATCGATTGTTCATCATACATTTAAATGGGATTTATGTGCGGTTGCCAGATTTCTTGATCCGCGCCTATGATCGCTTGCTGTAACAAGACATACTATCGACGACGAATTAAAGATTGATACAAGAATTTTTCGAGCTAAGATTTGCCCTGAAATTTTAAAAATGTTAAGACCCCCCCCCCAAGACCCCCCCCTCCCGAGGGACTGTCAGGGGGTTTCTAAAATATCAAAAATGAAAAATTTGGGATCAATCTCCTATCTGACTACTGTGTTTCAAATCATTTGGTTCAGTAGTTTTCGATAAAAATGCCCTTTCCGGGTGGTCTGGCACACCCTGTACAATTTTCCAGCAAGGGACTGTAGTCTAAGTGACCATCACTGCCATAGTTATTTGTGTGAGTGTGGGACTGACGTGAATCGGCTCTCCGACTCCACTCTTACTGACCCCTCACCTGCAACTGTAAGGCGAGTGGCCAAACCGGAACCTTGAAGGCGAAACTTAGCTCGTGAAAATCTCGCGACATAGTCTTTAATTCGTCGATAGTACCTACAATGGCTGTAACAGAGACACGACACATCACATCACGTGGCGCATCGGAGTGAGTAAAATGGAACATACATTTTTATTCTGAAAGTATAATATGTGACATATACATAGCGTGCGGTGCGACCAACTGATGCAATGTGACCAGGGCTGCCGTTTTGCGTTTAATCAATGCTATTTTTCAATTTACCGATGATTCCACCGGTTGAGGAAAGATTACACAGTTCAGTTCAGTTGCATGACTATAATAAAGTAAAATACTTGCATCTGTAATCTTTTCTCAACCGGTGGAGTCGTCGATGACTTTAAAAAACTTGCGGATATTTTAATTAATCAACGGAGTTTCCATCGATTAAGGAAAGATTACAGATCAGAGTATTTTCGTGCATTACAGTCATATACTGAACTGAACTGTGTAATCTTTTCTCAACCGGTGGAATCATCGGTGAATAGAAAAAAAGTGTTGATTATACGCAAAACGGCAGCCCTGAATGTGACGGAACTGGAAGTCATTAAGCGAATAGGCATAAATTCGAGGTTTCCGCCGCTCTCATGCTGAGCGAGCAAGACGAGAGAGAGAGAGAGAGAGAGAGGGAGAGAGAGAAAGAGGGGGGGAGAGGGAGGAGAGAGAGAGAGAGAGAGGGAGAGGGAGAGGGAGAGGGAGAGTGGGATACGCCAACTACGTTACCAACTTTGCCGCTCCAACTTTTCTTATCTAGTATTCATGATTGGGAGAACCCTTAAGTTTTCTAATTTAGTCTCGATGCGATGGATCCATCCCCGTCAAGAGAAGCGTCATCTTTTTCACACGGCAAATGCACGTTGTACGACGCTCCCACGCATCCCTCCCGCTTCCACACGCTCTGTTCTTCCTTCTCCGCCCCGCTCGCTCGCTCGCTCACTCTCTCTCTCTCTCTCTCTCTCCACACTCTCTCTCTCTTTCTCTCTCTCTCTCTCTCTCTCTCTCTCTCTCTCTCTCTCTCTCTCTCTCTCTCTCTCTCTCTCTCTCTCTCTTTCTCTCTGCATCCCTAACACTTTCACCCCCAAACTTAATCGTCTTCATTCTGCAATTAGTCGACGCCTCAAGCACAGACTAAGTAAATAGAGGCATTCAAAACGAAAGTTTCGCGCAACCCTTTCGCGGGATTTCCACGGGTTTAATATACCCTCCAAGAGTATGCCTTACACTCATGTGAACTACTGTGCTCTGGTAAAAGTTCCGGAATCTGAAGAGGTTTTGTGGTTTTCTGATTTCGGTATAGGCGCGCTTATAAGTTATTTTCTTTCATTAATACAGGGGCATCATTTCGAGTATGGCTTGGAGGGGGGGGGGGCAAAAATCTGATGAATTTTCTTTTTTTTTATTTTTGCTCATCAATATAATTTGTTCCTGTCTTTGAGCCTGAATTCAAATCCTGGGGGGGGGGGCAAATTCCCACCCTCCCCTCTCAAATGACGCCACTGCCTTAATACAGTGGAAGCATGAAGATGGTGTATTGTAGGCATTACTATTAGTTTTGTTTTTACCAAAGAAATTATTCTGAACAGATACACAAATGTTTCAGAGAAATGGGCATCGCCGCGATTTCAGGGGCATTATTTAAATCCTACCACAATACTCCTATTATCACTTACAGCTAAATCAAAGGATGTTATAATGCATGGTGGGGGAAATGCCCACCCTGCCCCCCCCCCCCCCCCCCCCCCCCCCCCCCCCCCCCCCCCCTCAAATGACGCCACTGCATTAATACAGTTGGAAGCATGGCGATGGTGTATTATAGGCATTGCTATTGGTTTTGTTTTTACCAAAGAAATTATTCTGAACAGATACACAAATGTTTCAGAGAAATGGGCATCGCCGCGATTTCAGGGGCATTATTTAAATCCTACCACAATACTCCTATTATCACTTACAGCTAAATCAAAGGATGTGATAATGCATGGTGGGGGAAATGCCCACCCTGCCCCCCCCCCCCTCAAATGACGCCACTGCATTAATACAGTTGGAAGCATGACGATGGTGTATTATAGGCATTGCTATTGGTTTTGTTTTTACCAAATAAATTATTCTGAACAGATACACAAATGTTTCAGAGAAATGGGCATAGATTTCAGGGGCATTTAAATCCTACCACAATACTTCTATATCGCACTTACAGCTAAATTGAAGGATGTGGTAATGCATTTGCAAATTCAACGTACCTGAAACAAATAAAAAGATAAAGGAAAATGAGATTAACGACGAAAAAGCATATTATAATAAAAGAGTATAGATATAAGACAAAAACAAAAGCTTGCGCGTGAGTTTCTATTGGGCATACCTACTATGACTTTCAATGGTGCATGTGAGGAGCGAAAAGAGCAAGGAGTAATTAAGAAAAATCATCACAAATCATCGTTTCTGACCTTTCAAGCTTAGTTTAAAACTGTCAAGTCGCATTTGTAGATTTAAATTACAAGTTCATAGTGTTCTCCGTGATTTAAATTGGCTTTGAAATTTTATAGATGACTAATTGATGAACTATTTACAGTGGCGAAGCGTGAAATTTGACAACAATGTATTTTCTTCATTTAAATTCACCAAAAAAGTCGAACACTTCAGTCATCGGCGATGACCAGGCATTTCGACCTTTCTAATGTGTTTAAATGGGAGAAAGGAACGTTGCCAAACTGCACGCCTCGCCACTGACTATTTACTTTGGGATTTTTTGCCACTTTTTGAAGATCTCAGACCATAGAGCGTTAGCATATCCAATGTTGTCAGATTTTGCAATCATATATATTTCTGAAGTAGGTTCTCACTGCGATATGCCTAAACAGTGGCGTCACGTGCCATCTGGATACGTTGCAATTTGGTCACTGAAATCCATAAAAAAGTCGAACTATTGGAGGTGCACACTGCACAGTGCACTCCCTCGAATCGATATTTTACATAGTTTTAAATGGATTAATTCCAACATTGCCAAAATGCACGCGACGCCACTGGACATAAAAGTCCTCGACAAGCACCAAAACATTAGAGTTATGTTCAACTGAATTTTATAATGTATAACATTACCTCGACGTGATTTCTAGGAAGAGCATAAAATACACCCCTGGTAAAAAAAAAACCTCAGGACCTCAGAGATGTCTGAGGGTAATTGGAACAAGAGGTCCTGAGGGCACCCACAGGATTTCTGAGGGCACTCTCAGGAATTTCTGTGGGCACCCTCAGGAATTTCTGTGGGCACCCTCAGGAATTTCTGAGGGCACCCACAGAAATCTTGAGGTCACCCTCAAGATTTCTGAGGGTGCCCTCAGGACCTCATGTTCCAATTACCCTCAGACTTCTGAGGTCCTGAGGTCCTGAGGGAAGGCCATCAAGTATTTCTGTGTAACTAAAAAACTAAATTTAGGAAAGCTTAGTCGAGTTTTCTGTAGAAATTCTTGTTCCTATCACGAAGGCTATGTACTTTACACCTTTTGTCAAGCCGGAGAAGTTGGAGTCCGAACAGAAACTTTGCCCGTGGTGGGGTTCGAACCCACGACCTCCCGATTGATGGTCCAGCACTTTACCACTAGGCTACACCGCCCGCGATGACGGATGGGCGAGAATTTCTCAATATAATAATATTGCGGGTGCCCTAGGATTCCCTGAGGGTGCCCTCAGGATTCTCTGAGGGTGCCCTCAGGATTCTCTGAGGGTGCCCTAAGGATTCTCTGAGGGCGCCCTCAGAAACTTTTGAGGGCATTCCCACAAGATTTCTGAGGATGCCCTTGGAGCCCTTATTTTCAAATTACGCTCAGACTTTTTTGAGGGCCTAGATATTTTTTTTGCAACTGAGGTTTTTATAATGGGACTTAGAAAAATTTCGTTTGTTGTAGATAATTTAATTTGTTTTAACCTTCTAATGAGTAAGGGCCCTGACTTTAGTACATGAATTACTTGTTCAGTGCAATAACGTTAACCTCAAAAATTATTTATTAGATTCTTAACAACTATAGGTTTTAATTGATTTAAAAGGAAAATAACAAGAATATGTATATCTAATAAATATGAGAATTTCTCGCTCAATGCATTGGTTTAATCAGAAATTTGTTTGATCTTGGACTTTTAACCCTCTTTGTGCCAAAATGGATCCAGCCAGTGAAAAAATAATTTTTTGGATTTTTTCTGACCTATAGGCCCTAAAGAACATGCTCAAGCAAAAACATTGAAAAAACCCATCGATTTTTTTTTTTCATTATTATTATTATTAATTACTTAACCAGTGGTGGCTTTGTGCCATGTGTGGCAAAAATATTTTACCTCCATTTGAATACATGGTAAGCAATCGATTGTTTTTCATGGAATCATATGATATGGGATAAAAACAATGTTGCCGAAATGCACGAGTTACTATATTGAAAATAACCTCTAAAACATTTAAGATTCGAAAGTCTGAGTGCGAGTTTGTTGTCCTGTAAAAATGTTATTCCGGTCAGGGGCGCCATTTCAGATTTTCCTTGGGGGGGGGGGGGGGAGGCCCTCCAAAAATTTGGATGACTTTTTTTTTTTTGCCTTGCATCCTCAAAAAAAATCTTTGACTAGATTTTTCGGCCACATTGAAAAACCTTGGGGGGCAATTGCCCCCCTGTCATCCCCCAAATGGCGCCACTAGTTCCGGTCGGCTTCAAAATGATTGAAACTCACCCTCGAAGATTTCTGATCAGAATTTCTAAAGTTGTAAGGGCCCCTCAAAAGATTCGGGATGCTCTGTGGGCGCCCTCAAGCGTTCTGCGGTCACCCTCAAGGCGCTCTGTGGTCGCCCTCAAGGTGCTCTGTGGTCGCCCACAAGCGCTCTGTGGTCGCCCTCAAACGCTCTGTGGTCGCCCTCAAGGTGCTCTGTGGTCGCCCTCAAGTGCTCTGTGGGCGCCCTCAAAGATTCTGTGGGCGCCCTCAACGATTCTGTGGGCGCCCTCAAAGATTCTGTGGGTACCCTCAGAAAACCTCAGAGGCCCTCAAAAATCCTGAGGGTGCCCTCAGGATTTTCTGAGGTTCTCTGAGGTTTTTTTTACCAGGGACCCAAGTCTGGAGAGCCTTTTATTTCAAATGCTAGCTAGCTTAGTATGAAATTCAGTTTGACGCCATTTTAATGCTAATTCTGATAGCGGAAGCTGTCATTTAGATATTTATTTAGCTCCTAACCGTAATAATTCCGTAAGCTGCTATGTTTACACGGTTTATCCAACCACACTTTTTTCAATCGCAAACAAGTTAACACCTCGGTAACTTTCACGTTTACTTGCAAATAATACCGTAGTAGCCTCTTTCCTTTTCATATATGAAGTGCGAATTTGCGCAGGAAGAAGGAGGAGGGGAAAAAACCCGTAAAAACCGTAAGCTTGTCCAACTTCAGTCACATCCAGGAAAGACGCAGCTCAACTTTATAAGAGGATATAACTTCTTATTAAGTACTATCGATGAAAAAAGAAAATACCTACGTAAAAAGTTAATGCCGTCGATTTCTCAGGCAATTTTAAATCATCGTGAGTTTTTCGATACAGTTAAATGGGTTTGTTGAGAATTTTCACTACGTAGGCAGAGATAATTGATTCTACGCTGCAAAATGTCACGAGAAAAAAATCGATAGAGACAAAGAAATTGTCTAAAATTTCCTTTCTAACAAAGAAAAAGTAACATTAATAGTTGAGGGTCACTGCGAAACGAATTTAAACAAGCAGATAGTTCTGACACTACAGTGTCAGAGAAGGCGCACCTTGAGCAAATTTGGTCCTCATGAGTCAAATTCCATTTCCACCATCTCAAAAATAATGTGTCCAGCAAAAAACCGGGTCCGAACCTGGATGCGGCGAGTGGGTAGGGTTTAGGACCACTACATACGATCTTATATGGGACAAACCCTTCGAATATTCCACCACCTCAGAAAAAATTGTCCAGCAAAAGTGAGGGTCCGAACCTGTGTGCGGCGAGTGGGGGGGGGGGTGTAGAACCCCTACAGACAATCTTAGAACAATCCCTTCGAATTTTCCGACATCTAAAAAAATTGTCCAGCAAAAGTTAGGGTCCGAACCTGTGTGCGGCGAGTGGAGGAGGGGGGAGAACCATTACGGACAATCTTAGGACAATCCCTTCGAATTTTCTAACAACTCAAAAAAATTGTCCAGCAAAAGTTTGGGTCCGAACCTGTGTGCGGCGAGTGGGGGGGGGGGGGGGGTGTAGAACCACTACGGACAATCTTAGAACAATCCCTCCGAATTTTCCACCATCTCAAAAAAATTGTACAGCAAAAGTCCAAGTTCGAACCTGTAAGCGGCGAGTGGGGGGGGGGGGGACCACTACGGACAATCTCAAACCCTTCGAATTTTCCAACATCTCAAAAAAATTGTCCAGCAAAAGTTAAGGTCCGAACCTGTGCGCGGCGAGTGGGGGGGGAGAACCACTTCGGACAATCTTAGAACAATCCCTTGGATTCTCAAAAAATCATCTAAAAAAAAATTGTTCGGCAAAAAATTGGGTCCGAACCGGTGTGTGGCGATTGGGGGGGGGGGGAGGTTAGGACCACTACGGACAATCTTAAACCATCCCCTCAGATTTTCCACCATATCTAGCAAAAGTTCGGGTCTGAACCTGTGTGCGTCGTGTGGTGGGGGGGGCGGTGGGACCACTACGAACAATCATAGAACAAATCCTTCGAATTTCCTACTGCACATCACTAAACGCACGTAATAAACAATCAAATACTCATAAAACAATGTTGAACCCCCTTTAGTAAAAAGGTAGTCAACGATATAGTATGTCCCGCAAAATAGGGACATGAAAAAGTGATCGGTAGTAAGAAGAAATCGGACCACCAAGATTCGATTATTTTTCATGATGTGTTAGAGTAGAGAAAAACAATGTTGCCATATTCCATTAGCTGGCACCGTTCTTTGGTTGCCCGGTAAAAAATTTGAACGTGAAGTGTGATGCCAAGTAAAACAAAGGACGCCATGGCAAAACGTAAGAAAAGATGAAGAAGTTACAGTGAGTCAAAAGACATCTTTCCTAAATGTCCCCATGACGTCCCACGACTGGTGACAAAGCATTTGATCCGCGCACAATGGCCGAAATACGTTAATCAAATCTCGAAATGATAAAAAATAAACTGTAGGGAATACCCTACGAACACTTTCTCACATCACTTTTATCTGAGGGAGGCCCCCAGCCCCCCCCCCACTAAAGAATTCTGGAGGAGACCCCCTAACCCCCTAAAGTATTCTGGGGGAGACCCCAGATCCCCTTTAGAATACTAGGAGAGACCCCCAAACCCCCCTTTAAAATGCTGGGGGATACCTCCAGCCCCCCCTTTAGAATTCTGGGGGAGATCCCCAAACCCCCCTCAAATTTCAAATATTTTCACCTCCGGACATAATATTTCTGCCTTCAATCCGAAGAAGTTGCAATTTTGTAGAGAAGCTGTAGGAATAGTTGCCTATTTTGTTATTTGAAGGCTAATTGAGAGCCTTAATCTGATGTTACTTATAACAGGGTTTAGAGTAGGTAATTCAAGATTCCAATAAGTTTTTATTCTTTGAGCTGCATTAATTATATTTGCTCTTTGTTCTATTTTTGGGAGTTTCTTTTTTCCCTTAGTTTTTATAGGAGGTCGAAATGTACTGATTCTTGCATTTCCTCCATTGAGTACTATGTTTGGTTTCTTCTTTCAAACTGTGGATCTTCGAAATAATTTTTTTTGTTTAATAGATTAACCCCCCTCCAAAGATGTACTTAAGTCGTAGATTGTGCAAACAAAATTTCAACAAAATTCATTCAGCCATTTTTATTGACTTTTCTTTATAAAATTAATTTTCCTTGAATATTCTATTTTTTGGTGTAATGAAACCTATATTGCTTTTAAACTGCTTTAGACTTAAAAGTTGAATATTGTAGTAAAACATTGAAAAGAAATTTCTGCCTAGGCTGGTTGCAAACGTTTTGATGCAATTTTCATCGAACTTAATTGAGTCATACTTGAATTACTTATTGCAAATATTATGTTTGTCTTAATATTTGCTTACAATTAGTTTCAAAAGATTTTTGCTCGATCGTACCTATATTGCCCCTCGAAACGGTCGTAAGGTTTTTATGAGGACTGTATCAGAAAAATGTTTTAGTGCACACAGTGCAGTGTTTAGTGTATTTTTTTAACACATTATATTTGTGAACATTTTTGTCAAAATCAATCCCATTAATGATTGACTCCAAGTTTAAAATTAATTCTTCACTTTCATTCTTTTTTTTTTTGGTCAAACACCCTATTTTGATTTTTTAAACTCTCTTAAGGGTTGTATATTGTAACTGTAAGGGCTAATTTCTTTTGTAAACCAATTGTAGATTTTATTTGCCAGATTTTGTCAAAATCCATTGGACCAAACCTGAATTATCCGAAATAATAAGATTATGTTTTTATTTGCTTATATACCCATATTTTTTTCTCAATCGCACCTATATTACCTCTTGAAAAGGTCTAATCGGTTGTGTATGGTGATCAAGAGAGGATAATATGTTAGTACTTTGATAGTAGATTGTGTGTAAAAAGTTTCATGAAAATTCATCCAGCCATTATTGATTGACTCCAAGTTTTAAGATTACTTAATTTCTCACGATAATTCCATTTTTTGGCTCGAGCGCACATATTTTGATTTTTTAAACGGTTTTGAGGGTTGAATATTGTAACTATAAGTGGTTTATTTTATAGTAGGCTGAATGTAGATTTTTGTCGCTAACTTTCATCAAAATTGATTGAACCAAACCTGAACTATCCCAAATAATAGGACTATATTTTTATTTGCTCATATTCCCAAATTTTTTGCTCAATCGCACCTATATTACCTCTAGAAATGGTTTTATCGGTTGTTTTTGGTGACACAGAGAGGAAAATATTTAAGTTTATTGATAGTAGATTGTGTGTACAAAGTTTTATCAAAATTCATGGAGCCATTATTGATTGACTCCAAGTTTTAAGATTGATTTCTCACGATAATTCTATTTTTCGGCTCGAGCGCGCTTATTTTGATTTTTTAAACAGTCTTAAGGAATGAATATAGGAACTATAAGTGGTTCATTCTATAGTAGGCTGAAAATAGATATTTTTTTGCTAACTTTCATCAAAATTGATTGAGCCAAACTTGAATTATTCCATTTTTATTCATTTTTATCCATTTTACCATTGATTTTAATGAAAATAATTTTTTCCCCATAACTACCCTAAAAATCAAAATTTCAAAAAAAACAAAAAAAGTACCTCTGGGGAATCTAAAAAGCAACAACTGTGCAAAATCTGGATGCATAAGGATCAATGGTTCAAAACTTATGCCTAGGTACGGAGTGACGAACAGCCGGACTGACGGACAGACGCCACAGATTTTTTTACATAAATCTCTCTAAGTCAGAAAGGGTTAAGAAATAGAAAATATGATGGAAGGTCTTATGGATGGTATTAGACATGATAAGAGGCAATTACTTTGACTAAATCATGATTGACTTTGTCCTGAGAGGCCAACTATCGCAACAAAATACCTTGAAAATCTCTGCGCCAACGCAATACTTTCTCAATTTTTCTAATTTCATTTGAGTGAGAAAGTAAAAATACAATCACACCATCTCCGTCGGATGTAGACTTTTAGGCATGACTGATCCAACCTCAACACACCTAATCAGTCTCTAATTCTGATTATTAGCGTTAAAAATATTTTTGGCTCAAATTAGCGCTCTCACCTCAGTATCAGTAAAAACCGATGCGCTGACATAATTTTTAGAAGAATTTGATGAGATCACACAATTTTCAGAAACACATGGCGCGTTGAGTCATTTTGCAGCAAAAAAAAAGCGCCATAACTTAATTTTAACCAAAATTTTGGTGCACGACTTTAATTTTCAGCAAAAGTATAAGCACTAACTCAATTTCCCCATTTTCTCCAATGCCGTATTGTTTTCTTTTTCTCTTATAGCGTTTGAAAATGTTTTTGCTCAAAACTGTGCGCTCACTCAATTTTCAGTAAAAAACAGCACGTACGCTGACATAATTTTCAGAAGAAATTGACTCGGTAACACAAATTTCAGAAAGAAATGGAGCGCTGATTCATATTTCATCATATGACGCTAACTTAACTGTCACCAAATTGTGAGGCGCAATCCCAATTTTGTACAAAAGTCTAAGCGCTAAACTTTTAGGCATGACTGATGATGATCTCCGACAAAATAGGTGACTGTCAAAGGTTAGCGGACTACCAAACTATATGATTAAGGAACCAGTTTGAGTGTCTCAAGATACTTTGAGACATATAAGGAGAGTGACAGCTTGAATCAACATAGGTAGTACAACAGATGTAGCATAAGGTAGCATAAGAAATCAGGAAGTTCCTGGAGTACTAGAAATTTGAGCGTAAACAAATAGCTGAAATTTGATAGGAAATATGGAGGAGGTTAGGGCAGGGACCACTATGGAAACAACGACATCAGGGCTGAATAATTAGAGATCCTCTTCGATGCGCAGTAATTTTTGGTAATTAAATGAGAATTCTGAGTATTGAGATAAGGAATGTTCAGAGTTCTTGCTGTAGGGACTTTCCGTTTTGCGTTTGACCACACGCTATAATTAATTATAATAATTGCATTTACCTACATGCAAAAAAACAAACATTCAGAACGGCAAATGATTGGTTCTCTTGATCACCTAGAATATATACCGGGAAAATTTGAAATAATCAAAAAGTGAGGTTGGAAATTTTTGACATAGAATAACTTTAAAAAAACGTCAATCAATGAACATGAAATTACTCCCAACCAACTCAGAATTCAGTCGTGGCTGGGAGAACATTAACTTTTCAAATGAAATTAGCATAAAAAAAACACAGGACACAACCTAAATTTCACGACATCAAAAAAGCTCATTTCGCCATTTGATCACAAGGGGGCGTAGTATACTCTATTGAGTATCAGGGCGATTTCAATAGGCGCACGTTGTGCCAACGGTGCGCCTAAAATGCCAGTAACGGCGCGAAACTGCCAATGGGTCTGTTGCATACTTTTGCTGCAGCGTTTTGAAGGGTTGATTCTAGCGTAAAATCGCGTGAAAATCACAATGAAAGCATCAAAAAGTCTCAAAATCCACGCTTAAACCCACAAAAAGCGTTTAAGGAAAGCTTAAGATGGCGGCTGAAAGGGTGAATCAACCCTGCATACATGCACCACGAGTACCTAAAGATGGCCGACGACGGAAATTTAGAATGATGGTAAGAATGTAAACAAACGACTCACTTCCTCATAGTAAGGTAAATGTCCCAATTACCGCCACCTGTCCCAATTACCGCCACCCCATTCATTTATTCTTTAAAATAATCCTACATTAGCAGGGAAATTTAAGAGTATATGGGATAAGTGTTTTTCATAGGTTGGCTGAACTGATGAAAAAAGTTTGAAGTTTATATTTAGCAGCACTGTGCCCTTATAAAATCACAGAAGTGGACACCTGCTCATATTAGCACCATACCTGTTTGTGCCAATTTCTTTCAGTAGTTACTCATTAAAAATCTGTTCTCTTTACTTTCTGCTTATTTTTTTTATTATAATTTCATTATTTCCTGACAATAAACATGATGATTTGAATGAAAAGCCAGTGAAAATATGTATGGCGATAATTAGAACAACTGATATGACAATAATTGGGAGAAGCCACTTATGGCATGGCGGTAATTGGGACATGGGCCATTTTTCCGAGTTTTATTAATAATTTTTTTTTCCTGATTGTTTACTCCAATTTCTTATTTTTTTAATAAAACTGGAAGGTGTTTCAAGGGTCCTTGTGCAAACAGATCCTAGATTAAATAAAAATCACCATTTTTACAGGTATTTTACGGAAATTTTTTCTTAAGGGTGGCGGTAATTGGGACATCTACCTTATCTACATTTTGTGTCATTATATGTGTGTTTTTTTTCCAGTAAATTTTACTTTTTTGTTATTGCTTATGATTACTTTGGTTAATATTTCAAGTTTTGTGTCGATTTGCCCTAATTCTGAGAAGGGAACGCCGGGCAAGTACTATCGACGAATCAAAGATTGTCACGAGATTTTCACTTATTTTCATTTATGGGTGTGAGTGTGGAACTGATCCGCAACGGTTTTGCCGCCTCACCCGCAGGCCTCTCGCCTGCAAAGTGTGAGGAGTATGAAAAGTGGCCGAACCGGAACCTTGAAGGCGAAACTTAAAATCTCTTGAAAATTTCGCGACAATCTTTAATTCGTCGATAGTACCTACTTTGTCGAATACCGTTGCGTCGTCGGCCATCATCTTTGATGCTCATGGTGCATGCATGCAGGGTTGATTCGCCCTTTCAACCGCCATATTAGGTTTTCCTTAAAGGTTTTTATGTGGGTTTATGAGTGGGTTTTCAGACTTGTTGATGCTCTCAATATAATTTTCACCAGATTTAACACCAGAATCAACCCTCCATAACGCTGTAGCATAAGTATGCAACAGACCCATTGCGAAATAAAATAGGTCCGCACCAGTGTTCCCAAATGTTTATTTTAATTATTTCCACATTACCAAATGTAGACTAACTACATGGACCGTAAACATCATGAATTCCTTAAAAACCCAAGCCTTTTCAATGGTCGAAATGGCACGGACGTGGATAACCAGCCACCGGACCGGATGTCCTACACTGAAAAAAAGACCGGTAGAATTTACGATCTGTATAGCTAATTTTGGAGTCAACTAGCAAGTTTGGTAAATTTCACCTGATTTTACTCGTAGTAAAATGTACCAACGTGTTATCTTAATTTACCAGAAGGTACATTGCATTTACCATATTCTGATAAAATGTACCATATTATGATAAAACTTACCATAGTTGCTAGTTTGACACCGAAATCAGCTATGCAGATGATAAATTCTACAAGTCTTTTTTTTCTCCCCGTGTATACTTAATATCACGCATTCATCAGTTTCCCGCTTAACGCACACCTTCTCAAATCCCTTTAATTTTTCGCTCCTTTGAAATAGTTTTCATTCGCGATCCCGTGATATTAGAAAAAAAAAAAAATATTTACTCCTATAAAAGTACTATAAATTTATTTATGATGTATCTATATATTTTTAACCTCTTATACATTTCAGCCTTACGGCTACACAAGTCAAATATTGTATACAATTAATCACTAACAAATACTGTAAGAATAAAATGCAATCGCAACAAGTTTCTTTCATCCAGAATTATAAGAAAATGAAATTGAAAAAGGTGCACAGCAGATCCTCTGTTTTGAGTAAGTAATGCATCAAATCTTCAAGGATATACTCAAAATAAAATCTAAAGTTTTTATTTACTACCCGACGGATTATGAAAGAAACATTTTTCCGAGGTGATTTTCTTTCGGCGTTGATAGTTCCCACGACAGTGGAACAAACTCTGAGACTCTGAGATGCAGGTCACCACCTGCATGCACATTGCACATTGCACATTGCACCGCCGTGGCACAATTCCAGTCGCTAACAAGTTTATTCCGATGAAACGGAACTGTGGTTCGTCGCCTCAAAAGTTCTCTGTGTATTTTGAGTTTCCTGCACTCCACTCGCCCGCGTCTACTCTTTTGATTTAGTTGTCACTTGCAACAGTGTTCAAAAGGCACTAATCAATAAATACACACCTGCAATTTAGTACACGTAAACCATCATGTCTTTGGTTTGTCCTTTTTTCTTATTTTCTTTGAATCATGTGAGAGACTGTCAAACCATGCCGGCAAAATGGTCAAGGGGTTTAGGAGGAATATGATTAAAACGATGAAATACCAATGACAGTGGCGAAACGTGCGATCTGGTAACGTTGCATTTATAGCTCATTAAAACTCATTCAAAATATCGAACTACCTATATAGGAATCGCCGATGACTATCGGATTCGAGCTTTTCTATAGGTTCAAATGGACAAAATGCCATGTTGCCAAATAGCACGCTTCGCCACTGACCAATAAGTCTGTCTGTTGCATGTTGCATAATTTTGCCTTAGCAATATGGAGAGTTGACTCTGGTCTGCGAAATTGAGTGAGAATCACATTATGAGAGCAAAGACAAATAGAGACCTTGTACAAAGCTTGTATGACAGGTGTTCACTTTTCTAGGCTCGAATTTGGTCGAAACTCATCATTGAAGTTATTATCACGTGATTTTACATGGGAATGACCCTCCATAACGCTGTAGGGAAACGAGGGACAAACCCAATGGGGCTGTTGCACACTTTTGCTAAGCAATTTAATCGTCGATTCTTGTGTAAAATCCTCCAAAAATAACGATGAGAGCACTAAAAACTTCCGAAATCCCCTCCTGAACTCAATAAACGCTTTGATTTGCGCGAGCGTAATGGTGGCTGAGGGCAGTAATAATGGGAGATTCCTTTCTTAATTTCGTCACTCTCTCCATGCTAACAATGAGGCTGTTGCATACTTTTGCTACAAGCGATTTAATTGTCGATTCTGGTGTGAAAACCGCAAAAATTAACGATGGCAGCACTAAAAACTTCCGAAATCCACTCCTAAACTCAAGAAACGCTTTTATTTGCACTATTGTAATGGTGGCTGAGGGCAGTAATAATAGAAGATTCAGATCTAACAATACTGTAACTCAATCAAGATGTGACCAATAAGAGACGATACTTTCATTTGACGCCGGTGTTACAAAACGTCATGGTACGTCAATCATCGAATGAGTATCACTGCTCTGATGACTAATTACTCTGTGAATCATCCTTGTCAGCCTAGAGAGATAGTGGCAAAATTAAGATGGGAATCCTCCAATATTACTGCCCTACGTCGCCATTACACGCGCGTGTTTATTGGGTTTAGGAGTGGATTTCGGAGCTTTTTAGAGCTGCCATCGTTATTTTTGGAGGTTTTTACACAAGATTCAATTATCAAATCGCTTATAGCAAAAGTGTACGACAGCTCCATTCACGAACCACCACTAATTAGCACAGTCAGCTGATTATTTATCGCATTCAAATCTGCCGAAAAAGGAAGGAATTAAATTTCAAAAAATGACTGTATAGTGGCATCTTGAAGCGGATAGAAATATCGCAAAATGTCGCCAAAAATCGTGCATCTCAAGTGAAAGATACATTGGGGGTTCCTTTTCCCCTTAAATCTTGTAACGCTGGCTGGCAGCTCAGATTGCTTCCTCTGTAAGCTCAGTTAAGGTACGGTCTCGTAGCTATGCGACGCGACACTTTCTCTCCCCCCTCTCTCTCTCTCTCTCTCTCTCTCTCTCTCTCTCTCTCTCTCTCTCTCTCTCTCTCTCTCTCTCTCTCCTTCTCTTACATAGCGTCACGCCGACCCCGGCCATTATTGTTCCGCGTTTCATTGTTTCCGGGAATTCACGCTCCGATGTCGTGTGTGAGCACCGAACACCGAACACCGATTGATGCTGACGCACTCGAAAACAAACACAAACTTCATCAAGCATCTTTATACGCGATCCTATGTACGCACACTCCTTCCGTAACTTCACGGTCTCGTTTCCACGAAACGGAGACACGTCATCAGTGGGATATTGGCAGAAACGATATATATGAAATGATGTCGCGCGACATTTTAGCAGTGGCGTCATTTCACCATATTTTTTTAAAGAGGGCAAAACCTGTTAACTCTTTTTTTACTGTTATTATTATTTTTAGTTTTTTGTTTGTTTTTTGTTTTTTTGTTTGTTTTTAATTTGAATGATCCTTCACGCCTATAGTTGAAATATTTACCGACCTATTTTGTTTTTTGTTTCCACCGAAATCAATCTCATCCAGTGGTGCATCTAAAATCCGACGATTGAGTGAAATGACACGTCTGCATTCTACTCTGGAAAAAAAATTGGTTTATTGTGTGCCTATTAGTGAAAGCGTAATCAAATTCATTGGTTTCAATTCCCCCAGAAATTAGGTACTCCAACCAATACACTAGTACTTGATGGTACCAATGAATTAGTACTCGGCAAAGAAGGTGCACCAAAAAAAAAAAGTCCGGTGCATCCAAGCCACCGTACCACCCATTGTACTTGTCCAATGTAATTTGTACCAGTTACCAACTTATTGGTTTGAATCTCGGAGTACCTAGTTTCTTGGGTAAGTACAACCATTACACTTGATTGCGCAAATTCTTCTAATAATTATTCGGGCGTACCAATTGTTTTTTTTCAGTGTCCTTTGATTCGATGTCACACAATATATACAGCCTGAGATCGTGAAAAGAAGGGCGAAAAATGAGATGCTAAATTTCTCATCAATCTTTCATCTAGAAACTTGCAATACTACTTTAATCACAAGGAGCAAAAAATCCAAACCTACAAATGTCACTGAAAAGTTTTAAATTAAGCTTTAGAGGTCGAGAACAATTATATTTGTATCCTTTTTTTCTCTGATTTTTTTTTTTTTTTTTTTTTTTTTATTCAATTTTTGTCGATCTCAAACCATAGTGTGTTGGTACGTTAAGGTTTCGTAAATAAAACGATTCAATTTATGGTAGTCTCTTAAAACGAAATTGAAGTCACTATTTGCCATATCTCGTCATCAGAAGCCCGGGCGTTACTTCTGAATACAATCTAATGATTAACCCTCTAATGACCAGGTTAGTTCAAAAAACACCACACCCTTCCGTTCATGAAAAGGAAGGTAGTTAACTGTTCGTACTCGGAGGAGTTCGAATTGCCTATACGACAAATTGAAGGCGCTTGAAGATATCTTATCCAGTAATGTCTACATTCAGAAGCGCGTTTATTCAGAATCATGATACTGGAACTATGTCAAATAGACTAGAGGAGAAAGACGAGTAAACTCGGGCTTGGCCCTTAAAGGGTTAAAATACAATACAATATAATACCTACATTATGATCGCGCATTTGGAAGTATTTTATTATAGCTCAGCAGGGATGAATTTTGTAAGTTTTTGGTTCTGCCACATCGTTATTGTTGCAGGTTTTTACAACTGAAGCGACCCTTAAATCGCCTGTAGCAAAAGTGTGCTCACATGAAAAAATCAAAACTAATACTGGCTTAAATTCAGTGGGTAGTTAACTATTCGTACGCCGCGGAGTTGGTTTTGCCTATCCTGGTAATTTAAGGCGCTCTGTGAACCGTTAATTTGCAATAGTGTCAACAAATGTGGCTGCGCCGCGTTGAAACTGGTAAAGTTGTATTTCGGCCATTTGAATCCATGTAAAATATCTATTTAAGGGATTGCAATGTATACTTCCAAAATGTCGACCTTTTGCATGACTTTTAATGGGCGTAAAGCAACGTTGCCAGGGGGCGGCTGTTGCACACTTTTGCTGTAAAAGTATGCTTTAATAGCCGATTCTTGCGTAAAAACCTCCAAAAATAACGATGACCGCACTAATAACTTCCGAAACCCACTCCTAAACTCAATAAACGCTTTTCTTTGCGCGAGCGTAATGGTGGTGGAGGGCAGTAATAACAGGAAATTCTTATCTTAATTTCGCCTATCTCTCTATACTGACAAGGAAGATTCGTTGAATAATTCGACACCAGATTTGCGATCTATATCCGATTAATGGTACCGTGACACCTAGAAACAGTGCGGTGTCAAAGGAAAGTCGTCTCTTATTGGCCTCTTCTTGATAGAGTTAAATTGTTATTAGATGGTAATCTCCCATTGATACTATCCCACGCAACCAATACGCTCGAACAAATAAAAGCGTTTATGGAGTTTAAGAGTGGATTTTGGAAGTTTTTAGTGCTGCTATCGTTATTTTTGGAGATTTTTACGCTAGAATTAACTATTAAAGTGCTTATTGCAAAAGTGTGCAAACAGTATGAAGCAGCTATTATTACGGTCAATGAGGGACTGATTTTCGGAAACGAAAACCTTGGGCGTGGTTTGAAAGGGTTATTAATCGAACGGTAGCGCTAGGGTGGCAGTAATTGGCACTAAACGCTGATGATTATTAGGACTTTGTTAATTAGAGCTCCTATTTGGCAACTACAGATGTGACCGATTCAGCCACTGATTGTATAACTAAAAACAAATCACAATCAAATCACGAACTGGAATTGACCGTATACTACATTCCTCATACTAGCGGGGACAAAGATTCTGTGACATAGGGTATACGGTACGCAAAGCACCTGGTGAATGTACAAAGACTACAAAGTATTTTCTTATGCGTTGTTCATTGGATACGTTGTCCGAGTATAACTATGTTCTCGCCAGAGTGTAGATTCAAATGGGTCAATATTGATTTTATTGAAATAGGCTGTTTACAAACGTTGTCAATGGGAATATTATGACTTGTCAATAGCAAGGAACTGACTCAAATACGTTTATATTCAAACAAGCGCATTGCGCATGCCACTGAACATTTTCTGAAAAAGCTCACAGATTTAAGTACCTACATTTGTCAAAATTCGAAACTACATATTTTTTCAGAAGTTATTCACTTACGTTTTGGGAGTTTTGAATCGCCTGACATTCTCTTATAATAAATTCCCGGCCTTCCTAAGTATAATGAAGCTAAGACTACCTACATAGTTTAATTTGGCTTATTATATTTATAGCTTATAGCTATTAACCCTCTAATGGTCAGGTTATTTCAATAGAACGCCACTCTTCCGTTTATGAAGGGAGGGCCGGTAGTTAACTGTTCGTAATCGGGGGAGTTGGAATTGCCTAAACGACTATTTGAAGGCGCTCTAAAATATCTTATCTTGTACATGTTTTCCTCTATAGTCCCGTTCATCCAGAATGAAAACTGAAACAATGTGAAGTAGGCTTGAGAGGAAAAACGAGTATTCTCCGGCTTGGTCCATAAAGGGTTAAGCAGCCTCCTCATTTTTGTGTCCTTCTTTACTTTCATTTGTATGCCCCTTCTTTCCACTTTTCCTTTCGTCATTCTCTTTGTGGTTCCTGGTGAGTGAGAGAGAGAGGAATGGAAATAAATGAGCGTAGAAAACTACAAGTACATTAGTACACGATGTATAGAGTAATGAAGTGAGAGCGAGAAATAACACGAGAGAGAGAGAGAGAGAGAGAGAGAGAGAGAGAGAGAGAGAGAGAGAGAGAGAGAGAGAGAGAGAGAGAGAGAGAGAGAGAGAGAGACAGACAGAAAAGAGGACAGAGAGAGAGAAAGGGAGAGAGAGAGAGAGGGAGAGAGAGAGAGGGAGGGAGGAGAGAGAGAGAAGAGAGAGATAGAGAGAGATAGAGAGAGAGAGAGGGAGAGAGAGAGAGGGAGAGAAAGAGAGGGAGAGAGAGAGGGAGGGAGAGAGAGAGGTTACGGAGAGTCAGAAAGTGAGAAAGATGGAGCCATAGTGATGGTGAGAGAGAGAAAGAGGGAGAAGAAACAAAGGAGATAATTTACGATTTGCCGGAAATGATTACATGAGAGAATTCTATATTACGTATAACTGCGCTTCTGTTGCACCCCGAGAGAAGACTATATACGATTCAGGGGTTACGAGGGGTAAATGTGGAGGGGGTGGGGGAGTGGAGGGGAAGAGGGAGTTGACGGTCGTTGACGCGAAAATCTCGCACACCGGACCATTTTTTGGATTGCGGACACTCGGTACTGTAACTCATTATTTATATGAAACTTTTTTTTTATAAAAGCTAATTTTCTGTAGAGAAAGCTAGGGTAAAAGCGCGTGATAATTACATCATGTAAGTATTGTTGAGAAGAGCACAAACGGCCCACAAAGAAAATAAGATACGGAAATTAGAACAATTCGATCACTGAGAAAACGATACGGTATTGGACACCGCAAATTACTGACTAAAGGTGGAAACACACAGAGAGCTCCCGGCACCGGACCGCCCGGCACCGACTTCAACGGACCGGCCGTCACCGGCAGGCCGCTGCATGAGCAGAAACACACTGCGACCGGCCGCGCCGTCGTCGTGTCTTCGTTTGCAGCCGGCCAAACTGCCAAAACTATTTTACGTATACTTTTTCTATTTAAAAAGCCGGTAAAGAAAACATGGGCGTAGCTACAATGGGGAGGTAGGACCCCGGAAAATCCGATATTGACAAAAAAAAATCAGTAACAATTAAAAATAAATAAATAATTACATTAGTAATTAAATAAAGAGATAAAGAGATAAATAAATAAATAAAATAAATAAATAAATAAATAAATAAATCAATAAATAAACCAATAAATAAAAATTAGAATAATTAGAATAAATAATAAATCCATATGGAATATATCGAACCTTTCTGGCGCACTCCTGAATGAGTGGCGTAGCCGGGGGAGGGAGGTTTTTTCAGAGGGTCTAACACCCTCCTCCCCTTGCCACCAAAATTTGCCCTAAACAGGCAATTTTTCTGCGTTTTCTGAGATACCATAGAAACCAAATTGGTATCTTTGGATCCTTTGGAATTAACTTGGACCCCCCCCCCCCTCGAAAAATTCCTGGCTACACCACTGTCCTGAATTCGAACTATTGGGGTTTCAGCGGAAAATATACAGTTTTGCATGATTGCGCTACTTCCAACCCGCATTTTTTTTTTTAAATAAAATTTACGTTTTTTTTTTTGTCAGTTTTCTCATTATTTTCTCATTTTTATTTTTATTTTTCCAACGAAAACTATTCAAGTTAATTGTTCATGTGATCATCATTTTTATTTTTGAATATTACCATTGACATCGCCTAAAAATTAGCGCAGAAGTTTGGAACTGATGTTTGATGAGATGAGACGGGAGGTCCAGAATGCCGGTCGAATGCCCTCTGGAGCATTCCACCTCCCGGCACCGGCCAGCGGCTCCGCGCTGGTCGGGCCGGTCAACTCTCAGTGTGTTGCGTTGTATTAGTTTTCGCGGTAAGCAAAGCAGAACGCCGCGGCCGGGAACGGTCTGTGCCGGGCGGTCCGGTGCCGGGAGCTCTCTGTGTGTTTCCACCTTAACTAGGTTTACAGACGCACTCCGATTGTGACGCCCGTAATTTTCGGCGGTGCAACTCGTAATTACGGACTTCATCACAGAAAGTTGCTGGCTTCAAGACTGGGAATGCCGTCGAGGTAAACCTTTATAGACCGTCGTGTTTTTTCAGTGTATCAACTAAGAATTGAGCAAGTTACCCCAAGATTGACGAATCTTCGCATCTCTGAATCACAACAACTTCGATCTGAGGAGGCAAGATTTAATCATTTTCGTTGAGAGGTATTACTCAAGGAAAATCAATGCTTCCCTGCGCTAAAGATCACAGTTTGTAAGTATATAGTTATTGACGAATTTTCAATCTTCTTTCATTGATAGTGATAAAATTGAGCCGGAAGAAGGGTCCATCCATCGGTGTCAATTCCAATCTGGCAACGTTGAATTTCGTCCATTGGAACCCGTGTAAAATATCGATTCGTAAGAGTACATTGCACACCTCTAATCAGTCAACCGTATTCACGGATTTAAATGAACTAAATGCATCTACTTTTTGAATGGCACGCGATGCGACGCCACTGGGATTGGGTCCTTTGAACTCATGTTGTGATCTCGCTCTCATCCAGTGGCGTAGAGTGCAATTTGGCAACGTTGCAGTTCTTCCTTTTAGACTCACGAAAAAGATCGAACTATCGGGTGTTCAGTGAACACCTTCGCATTTGACTTTTTACATGAGTTTTAATGGACAAAATGCAACGTCGAAAAATAACTCGCTTCGCCACTGCTCTCATCAGAAATAAACAATTGGACGAAAAGTTTGAATTGACAACACTATAGTTCTCTAATCCTCTCAGGGTCCTACCTTATAGTAACCTCCATACAAAGCTGCCGATTTGCGTAGATTTAATGACATTTTTAAATTCACCGATGATTCCACCGGTTGAGAAAAGATTACATAGATCAATTCAGCGTATGACTATAATGCACAAAAATACTCTGATCTATAATATTTTCTCAATCTGTGGAAACGCCGTTAATTAATTAAAATATACCGGTTGAGAAAAGATAAAAGCCGCTAGTATTTTCGTGCATTACAGTCATACACTGAACTAAACTCTGTAATCTTTTCTCAACCGGTGGAATCATCGGTGAATTTAAAAATGTCATTAAATCTACGCAAATCGGCAGCTCTGCCTCCATAATCGATATTTTTCTACAAAATAAATGTGTTGTGCTGACCAATGCGGTTAGTGGATTTCGATGAGCTTAATCTATTGTTCCTCCCCACTATAACGTGTGAGAAAGAATCGATTCTTCAGGTCTTTAATTGAGTAACAAAATAATTAATTCTTGGACATGAGTTCAAATTGTAGGAAAACAAAAAACGATTATTCTACAGTGGCGATACGCTGCTGATTGAAACGTTTCAGATGGATGGTCATCAAGTCAGAGCTGTACAGAGTTGCCGTTTTGTGATAATTTAATTAGTGTTTACGGTTGTCCTCCAGATTGCGTTTCATGGACGCCCGCAGAAAAGTTTCCACGGGGGGGGGGGATTGTTGAACTCCAATGGAAGGTCTAGGGGAACCTCCTCCCCTCACCTGAGGATAAAGGGAAAAGTTTTTTTTTTTTTTTTTTTTTTTCGTCCAAATAGTATACAATTATTACGCCATTGGGAGGTTTATCAAATAATAGATAATAAATAATTTTGAGTGTTTGATTTTATGAGTAAAGTGACAACAGATGATAATGATAGTAAGAAAAATTTAGAATTTTTCTATTCCTTGCCAAAAATGCGTTAAAATTATAAAATAAATAAATAAAAAAGTTCTTCAACTATAACTCCCTTGATTAAAATTTCACTTTCTTTTGTTCCTTTCACTTTTCATCGAGAAATTTTGCCTGTTTTGAATTCCAGGAGGAGGCAAGCACCCTCCCTTGCCCCCCGTTGCGGGCATCCATGTCGCGTTTCCTAACTTGGACTGGGCTGTCACAGCCACCTTTAATGACATTTTTTCCAATGCACGCGGATGATTCAACCAGCTGCTTAATAGATTACACAAAGTAATTCAGTATATGATTCAGTGGCGTAGCGTGCAATTTGGCAACTTTGCATTGTGTCCATTAAAACCCGTCTAAAAGGTTGAATACGAAGGTGTTCACCGAACGCCTGACAGTTCGATCCTTTTTGTAGGTTTAAAGGGATGAACTGAAACGTTGCCAAATTGCACGCTACGCCACTGATATGACTTTATAACGCAGGAAAATACTCTAGTCTGTAATCTTTCCTCAAATAATGCGGAGTTATGACTGAAGTGAAAAAAAGGAGGTTAGATTTTAGAATTTTCGATGTTCCCAACGTCATTTCCAAATGGTTTCATACTATAAGTAAAATTTATCGGTGTCGGCTTGTTACGCGGACTCTCTCCATTTAAACTTACGCAAAATAATCGATCTTTACAGGATTCGCTGCGCAGTAAAAACAGGAAACAACACTGTGGTAGCGGTGATAACACCTTCAGTAAAAAAAAAAAAAAAAAAAAAAAAAAAAATGACTTAGCAGAATACTTTAGTTGAGCCAACCCAATCTTCGATTCACCCAGCAAAATCTCTTTAGTAAGGCGTACAAAACCCTTGGCTAGTTCTAATTTTGCGTTTTCCTAAGGAAACCCTTTTCTACCTAAGGTTTTACCAGCAATACCGTTACCGAAGCATCTCCTCTGTATTTTTTTCTGGATCAATCCTTGAGGAATCGATAATTTTGCATAGGCTCAAATGGCAGAAAAATTGGTTGCCAAATAACACGAGCTGCCGCTAATACTGGTCAGCTCTTTATTACTGAAAAGTAAAAGTTTGCAACTGACTATAGAGTTGGGAAAATAACAGTGTGATCGATTACACGATTACTATGGGTAATTGGTAATCGTAAAACCTTTGGATGGTAATGGGTCTGTTGCAAACTTTCGTTACAGCGCTATAGAGTGTTCAATCTCATGTAAAATCGCGTGAAAAGTCTATTGGTGGCATCAGAAAGTCATGAAATGTGATAATAAACTCACAAGAGACGTTTAATGAAATCCAAGATGGCGGTGAAATATCGAGCAACCTGTATGCATGCACCACGAACATCCAATGATAGCCAACCTCACAATATCGATCACACCCGCAATCACGACGTAAATAAACACATAACCTCTGAAGCTATGAGGTTGTCAGGCAATCCTTGGATGTTAAAGGTGCATGCTTACAGATTGCTCGATATTTTACCGCCATCTTGGATTTCATTAAACGTCTCTTGTGAGTTTATTACCTCATTTCATGACTTTCTGATGCCACCAATGGACTTTTCGGGCGATTTTATACATACGATGAAACACTCTTTATCGTTGTAGCAAAAATTTGCAACAGACCCATTAAATGTATTCTTCACTGATAAATAGTAAACTTTAGGGTCTTTTTGATTAGATCTAACTCTTCTTCAACTAATATGATGGGTGGCTTGTAAAAAATCAGCCGTGATTACCATGAATTCACCCTGCGAAGAAACGGCAATGGGGGGTTGAAAGATATAGTCCAATAGTTTACCACCCCCATTTGCCCAACTCTGAAACAGACCCACATTACAGTTTTTTTTCTTATCAATGACATCTGGCAACAGCGTAAATCCTTTAAAGAAACACCATGGAGAGAGAGGAATGGACAAAATCGAACGATGAGATTAATATTATTTGCTCTAGTTGTGATGCCCTACCCCCCTCACGGGTACTTCATGGTTAACCTTCCTAGATGCGGTCTCGATAAAAATATTCTGAAAAAAAGGGGGGGGGAAAAAAAAAAAAAAAAAAAAAAAACCTGAGGGCGAGAAAAATGATGGAAACGATTCCGAGTTGGTTGCATTAAATCTGGGTATTAGGGAGTCAATACGCACGAATCTATCCAGAATACACTGACCACCGATAGAGTATATATATATATAAAGCATTGCCGGCTCTTACAACGGTACAAATCATTATTAAACTGACATCGAGAGTGTTTTCCAAGAACCGCAATGCACAATCGCATCCATAAAAGATTAAATTATTCTTTTTTGAATGCAATGGATAGAAATGCGAACCTCATATTCTAAAATTCTATTATCCCGCTACTTGTTTCATGTACTAATTCATCCGAATGCAATTTTCTCCTATTATTTCCCCTTGAAGTTTATTACTGTATTATTAAAATGATAGATTTTCCGATTCTTCGAAGCACTAAGCGAAGATCACTCATTGCAAAAAATATATATGTTCTGTTTTTAAAGGCACGCCACATTAGCTGGGGCGTTTTGCGTCGAATGTTAGCATTTTCCAATGATTTTTTTCGATGATTCCACCGGTTGAGAAAAGATTACACAGTTCAGTTTAGTGTATGACTGCACGAAAATACTCGCATCTATAATCTTTTCTCAATCGGTGGAAACGCCAATTATTAAAATATCCGCAATTAAGTTTTTTAAAGTCATCAACGAATCCACCGGTTTGAAAAAAAGATTACAGATGCGAGTATATTCGTGCGTTACAGTCATTAACTGAACTTAACTGTGTGATCCTTTCTCAACCGGCGGACTCATTGCTGGTGAATTGAAAAAATGCTATCAATTATACGCACAACGCTAGCTCTGCAATGTGGATTTCCAAAATCCTGAAGAAACGCCTTGCATAAAATGTAGATGTGGTACATAAGAGGCACATTACAAGCGGCAATACTGTGAGACTCTGGAACAGTGGCGTAGCGTGCAATTTGGCAACGTCTTACTGTGTCCATTTAAACCAATGTATAAAAGGTCGAATGTGAAGGGGTTCACCGAACACCCAATGGCTTGATATTTTTCATGAGTTTAAATGGGAGAATGGCAACGTTGCCAAATTGCACGGTACGCCACTGCTCTGGAATACTCGGAAACCGTAATATTTCTCAAATTGGTCGAGAATTGAAATTTCTCAAAACAAAAACAAAAAGTTCTATCAGGATACTTTCTTTTGAAAGTCACATCTACTATACACTCCAGTAACGGCTCGTGCAATATGGAAACAACGTAATCCCTCCATTTAAACCTACGTAAAACAATCGATCTTCAGGTCTGAAATGTTGTGTTTTTTATAAGGAAAATGGTAGTACTTGATGAACTGAGAACAGCGGTACCTTTGGTTTTTTCCCAAGTGCCCTGGTTTTGGAGATTCACTCGTGTAAAGTTGCAAAAAATCGTGGGTGTAGTGACGTCACTACGCGGAATCCCCATTTAAAACAATGTATTTTGGGCCAAAATCTCATCTCCGGAACAACGGGACTTCATTAGAAACCAAAGGCATCTTTGTTCTCAGCTCATCACAAGTACTTGCATTTTCTTTATAAAAAACGCAACATTTCAGACCCTTGCAACTTGCCCCATTGCGCCCCCAGAATATCGATACTTTTGCATTAGTTTAAATGGCAAACAAACATGGTTGCCAAATTGCACGAGCCGCAACTGCTGTGAATTAAATTATGTCAGTCATTTCCTTGGATTCTGGTTCAGATATGCAATTCGCAATGAATTTAAGCGTTGAGTGTGGCCTACTTGACCCATTTAAAGAGTTTATTAGCATTATTTAATGGGGCTATTGCACACTTTTGCTATAAGCTATTTAATAGTCGATTATGGCGTAAAATCCTCAAAAAATAACGATGGCGGCACTAAAAACTTCCAAAATCCACTCCTAAACTCAATAAACGCAGTTATTTGCGGGAGCGTAATGGTGGCTGAAGGCAATGACAATGGGAGATTCCCATCTAACAATTCTGAAACTCCATCAAAAAGTGACCAATAAGAGACTACTTTCATTTGACACCGGTGTCACTAGGTGTTGCGGCACCATTCATCGGATGTGGATCATCACTCTGATGACTATTTACTCTGTGAATCATCCTTGTCAACATAGAAAGAGTGACGAAATTAAGATAGGAATCTCCCATTGTTAGTGCCTTCGGCCACCATTACGCTCGCGCAAATAACTGGGTTTATTGAGTTTAGGAGTGGATTTTGGAAGTTTTTAGAGCCGCCATCGTTATTTCTTGAGGATTTTACGCCATAATCGACTATTAAATCGCTTATAGCAAAAGTATGCAACAGCTCCATTCGCCGTCTGTACTATGACTTTCAAAAGAAAGTACGTTGGTAGAAATTTCCACACTTTCCACCCCTCGATCTCAGTTTTAAATATTTGTGCAGCTTTTAGGTATTTCAGAGGCAAAAGCATTGCCCCTGGAAAGTATGCCTTAAAAAATCTAAAACTCTTTGAAAAATAATAAACAACATAGTCAAGGACCGCTTCGACGCGAGAGTACTTATTTGTTTAGAGGGTTATAGTACAAGCAGAGCCATAAGTTCTGCCTTCTGCGTCGACGATTTGACGCTACCCGCACTGCACGTAAAATTAACATTCTCAAATCTTTCTTTTATTTTCTTCTCTCAAGACCGAGACGATAGAGGTTCAGACTACGTGTAGTGTGCACGGAAAAAAAGAATGGCGTAATTTACCATTCGCATAGCTGATTTTGGCCCCTACCAGAGTTAAGATATACTGGACCAGAGTTATGGAACATTTGACCAGGAATCAGGTCAATTTCACTTGATACCTGGTCAAGTTTATCTTAACTCTGGTAGGGGCCAAAATCAGCTATGCGAATGGTAAATTACACCATTTTTTTTTCCCCGTGGGGTTGCGTCGAATCGTAACGCAGGACTAATGGCTCTGCTTGTACAAGCGTCAACTCTGGGTATTCAGCTTGATTTTGAAAAAGAAAATCGATAGTGGTTGGGTGGAGGGGAGGGGAGAGAGGGGGGGGGTCGAAGTAGTAAAATCGGTGTGTCGATTGATGTAGTAAATGAGCGTTGCTGCTTCTATATGGTCCAAGATGGGTTATATTCAAATTCGGTTCAAGTCGAAAATCCGCAATAATCTAGGTTAAACTAATTCTGGATTAAGGGGCTCTCACAAAGAGCACTTCGGAATTCATTTCCGATCTTGCACGAGGACTTGAGCTGACTTCTATCTTATACGCCCGGTTCCAAGACCAATCGACCTTTGAAACTCTCCGCGAAACTTCAGCAATTCCAAACGGGAGAATAAACAGACTTATCAGGGAGCGCTTTCGAAGCATTTGCACGAACCGTTCCAATATTCAACAATTTAACTGACAAACAGATATTTTTTTATCACATACACTGAAAAAAAAGGTTTGTTGGAAGAGCATGGAGCATTGCTAAAATAGCAATTGCTAATTGCAAAAAAACGTTACACTCTTCATTTTGCTGGACTGGCAAAACAGTAATTTGCAATTCTATAAAATGACAGTTTTGCTCGAATAACTAAATGTTTTGGAAGAATTGCAAACATTTACTTTGCAAAAATTGCAAATTAAGGATTGCAAAATTAGCAAAGTATGTTTGTCATTTGGACATTTTAAATTACAAAACTTACGAAATGAGTTTGGTAGACCAGCAATTTTCAATTTGCAATATTAACAAAACTTTTTTGTTCAACCAACAATAATTTTACTGTACAAGTTACAATACATAAGTCGCCATTCGACCATGATCAAATTGCAATTTATACTAGGTAATATTGTCATGCAATTAGGTTGGGCACACAGCGCGCTGCTACCAAATACCGCGGACTCTGTGGTTATTCCTAATTTTTTAGCTGTCAAGTTCCCGACCGGGATTTGATCCTACAACCTACCTATTTCTACAGATTCCTAATCCAGTATCCTATCCAATACACCAGCTAGAGCCGATGGTGAGTGAGGACACAATTTCGGTATATAAGCTTGCGGGCGGCAAAAAAGGACAAATAGCAGTTGTTTAACGTCCGATTTGCATGAAATTTGGTAGCCAGGGGTATTTTTGGTCAAGAAAAACGAATCTGATGTTGGATTTTCAAAATATTAAAAACCATTTGGGATATATAGGGTGATTCAAAAATAATACACCTTTTAACTTTTTTCCTTATCGATGGAACATTGCGCCATTTCCCTACGTTTATAGCTTTTTCAGGGGGTGCTATTTTCGATGGCTCTTACTCAAGAGATATAGTGGGGGGCGGAGGGGCTTAGTATAATAGATTGGGGGATAACTTTATATACAGGGTGGCTGTAAAGTAACTGAAAGTGGTCATAACTTTTGCACTATTAAAGATATTTGGACGTGGTTTGCGCCGTTCTTTATCTTTTCGCTAGGGAAATTTTCGAAATTAAGACCCCTGGGGAAGTTTCCCGAGGGTGGAGAGGTAAACTCGAAAACAACTATCTTTAAAATATGGGCAAAAATAGTTTCGGTCTATCTTGTACTGATATTTTGGGAGGTGATGGAACTTGATTTTAGGCGTCCAAAACTGGGATTACTTTTGATCCAGCCCATTGAGAACCGGGAAGAGGGAAGGAATGTCTATCAAAACACGAAAATCTTCATAACTTTTAAATAAAACGTTTGATTCAAGGGTGAAATTTGTAAAACAAAATTTAAATAATAGTTTTGTCCGGGGGAAAAAAGTTATAAGTGCAGTTGATACGGTTAATTGAATCAGGCGTAACTCAAAGTAAAAAAAAACAAGCAGGGAAAATTCCAACACGCAGGTGTTGGAAAAGCTTGCCACTAAAGTCTGGACAGCTTTAATGCTTTTGCTAGCAATGATAATAATTAGACAGCATTCATTAAAAAGGAACCACGTGACATGGAGTTAATCTCGAGAAAATTGAGTCCAAAGTTGAAGAGCTAGCATTTAAACAAAAAACTTGGAATTACTTACGTTTTGATTTCATTCAACTACCGTGTTATGTTTTCGCATTTCAACACCGGAAAAGTAGAATTTCCTATACAGGAAAGGTAGGTACTTAATTTTTAGCGTTTAAAGTGACTTGGTTCCTTTCTTCTTTTTGTTTGGCATAATCACGAAAAACGAATCTCTAAGAGAAACCAAACGGCAGAGTTGGTTTACACTGTTGATTAATTTAAAATCCGTTAATGCGGACTTAAGTCCGTTCCCAATTCTATTAAAGGAACCAAGTCGGAGTTGGTTCCTTACGTGACTCGGATTAAGGTTTAACCTAATCAGAAAAAGGAACCAAGTTCTCATTTTATTTCATCATATATGGACAATGACTTCAATGAGGCTCACCAGCTCACTTTTACCTGGAATTTTGACAGGAAGTAGTTGTTATTAGAAGAAGCACTTGTTGCTTCGAGATTGAGTATTGCTAGGTCTATCAATCAATAACTCAATTTTATCAAAAATGTCACTCGGTTCTTTTGTGACAAGTGCTGTCCAATTGAGCTTATTTGGTGAGAAATTATGAAAAAAATAAATTTAGATCAGATGTATCTATAAGGAGATGATTCAAAGGTGTTGTTTTTTGTGTTTGTTTTTGTTTCCTGTTTTTTGTTTTCAAAACTTTGGAGGGCTCTAGCTCAGAAGAGAAACATTTGCAGCACTTATTCATGTAGGAAAATAAAGCCTTAAATATATGTTGACCCCAAAAATACACTCCATAAGTTTGGCACTTAAGTTTTGAAACACACTATATTCTTGATATTTTGCCCCCCCCCCCTCCACCCTTCATAGAACACAACATCTTGACCATGCAAATTTTTAAAATCACAGTTTGACTGTAGAGATATTGTCTTTTCCCCCCTTTCAACGAAAAAGGGGAAAATGGATCGCCTACAGTAGCGTCATTTGCGGGGGGGCAGGGGGGGCAACTGCCCCCCCAAGGGTCGGCCAAAAGTGAAAAAGTGATGACTTTCTTTTTTTTTTTTTTAGGAGAAGAAAAAAGTTTTGAACTAAAATTTGGTGGTCATTAACGAGTTTTGTTGGAATTTAGGGCCGTAAATGTGCAGGGCTGGAGAGTGTCTAAAATAATATTGATGAGCAAAAAAAAAAAAAAAGGTCATCACATTTTTGCCCCCCCCCCCCCCCAAGCCGAACCCGAAATGACGCCACTGATCGCCTATCTTTGATGTTCGACGTGCGCATGCACAGATTGTTCGGCTTTACGACTGCCATTTTGGCTTTCTTTATAATGCGTATTGTGGGTTTATTAATGGATTTTATGACTATTTGATGCCGCCAATGTAATTTTCAGGCGATTTTAATCAGATTCAAAACTCTATAGCGCTGTAGCAAAAGTTTGCAACAAACCCATTGAAAGCTGAAAAGAGAAAATTATTTGATATAAGGCTCGCTTTGACCGGACTCCGCACTCCGCAGGAGGCGCGCCCCAGCGAACGACCGAACGGATACCATTATGTTTTGCTTTTGTAATTAAAATAATTTGCTGTTTTATAAAACAAATTGCAATTTTCGCAAAAAAGTTAATTTGCAATTTGAGCAAAATACATTTTGTTACTTTTAAAAAATGTTATTGATGTTTTTCCAAAACAAATTGCAATTTTTGCAAAAATGTCAATTTGCAATTTGAGCAAATTGGAATTTTGCCATTTTTATAAATGTTTTTGCAAATTGGCCGATTTATTTTGCTCGTATAGCATTTTTTTAATTTGCAATTTTTACAATTTTTTTATTTGCTATAACTACAATTCAATTTTGCTCTTTTTGCTATTTGTATTGATAAACTAGCAAATTGTTTGTTATGTTTACATAAAAAATGAATGCAAAAACTGCAATATTTTAATTTGCAATATTTACAATTTTCATTTTTTAATTTTTACAAAACTATCGCTCAATTATCCATGAGCATGTATAAACCAGCAAATTGATTAATTTGCTATTTCAGCAAAGCAAATTTTGATATTCCAGCAATCATTTTTTTTTCAGTGTACGTTTATATCCTTTTCTGTATGAGACTTCACCGAGAGGGGGGAAAAAAACAACATCCCCAACTCGAACATAGAGCCCAAATAAGGCTCTGCTGCAAACTTTAGTTACAGCGACATCAAGCTCAGAATCAGACAGGATATAAAGAGAACCTTCAAATTCTACTCCTGCAGTTGTAATAGCATTTTAGGGTTGCCATCCTATATCCGGCGATTATCCGGTCGAAATATCCGGGTAAAAATTAAAGGTAAATTTTACCATCATATGGTAAATGCAACGTGTCTTGCGGTAAGTTAAGATCACCTTTTGGTACATTTCACCACAATGTACGTTTTATTTACCATATGCTGGTAAAAGTTACCTTACTCGACCCTTGACCCCACGCTACGCGCCTGATACGGGACGCATAGATATTTATTCGCATTCCACGGAGCCAAGGTAGATGGAGAACCGGTATGGACAACACTCTGAGGTTGGCTCTGATCGGTTGTGAAAAAAGCGACTCCGACGCCATTTTTCTGACCGCGCCATTCAAATTTAGATTTCGCAACTTGAAAAGGAAAGTGAACAACGTAAATAATGATGTTAATCCATTCTATAGTCACAACATTAAAATTTAAAGATAAAAATTACATTGCATTGTTCAAATAAATAAAGTATATTGTTTCAGATAAACTTCCCCTTCAAACCTAACCACAAACAACAATGCAAGATACACGGTGTAAATAGGAGACACGATGGCGGCAAAGTCCTTTTTTCCCAAATGGCCACGCCCCCTGAGTCGAGTGTTGTCTATCAAAAATTAATAAATGCTATTACTGAGTAGAATAGTTGATTCTCTTTTTGACCTTCTACTGATATATTGGAATATAATCCATTAATAAGTGCGTAAATAATGAAATAATAAAACAAATACTTACATAAATCGATACAGACGAATGGTTGAGTGAGAGTATGTGAACGCATGAAATTAAATGCGAGTCGATAAAAAAATAATTTTAAAAAAGATAATAAGAGTGAAATTCAAATATAGTAATATATGTTTGGCTATTTTCTTTTTAAAACGTATATTATTTCGTAAAAGTGAAAGACCATTTAGAAACATTCGTCTAAAATTCGTAGAGTGGTGTCATCTTCACTTCGAAACACATTCGTTACTTGCATCAGCTTCGGTTGAAATTCATGGTCAGCCCGTTGGCGTAATGAGACTGATTGTACCTTGCCATTCCGCGGAATGGCCAAAAAATCGGATATTCCGCGGAATGGTCAACTGTTCTTGCCATTCCGTGGAATGGCCAAAAAACCAGCCATTCCGCGGAATGGCCGGTTTTGCCAACGGGGCGTAACATCCATATACCTGTTCTCCATATACCTTGCCACTGATCCACTATACTGAATCAACGGTGATGCAGGGACGCTTTATGAAGGACCACCATTGTGCGGTGGCAAACAATAACCGAGAAGGAAAGTTGAAAGAGCAAAGAGGGAGTACTTCGTTTGGTGCTTCGCCCGTTTCCGAGATAACTGGCGGCCTCGCGGCGGAAATCACGGAAGATCGTGCTTGAAAGCGCCATAGCGCGTGCGGACGCAACGGGCACCTATAGCGAAACACTTTTAGCGGAATCCAGCGTTGCCATGTTTCCTTTCGGATTATTATCATAAAATCTGAGGGACGGGGGTCAACTTTTTTCTCCTTTTTTCCCTCCTCCACTCAGAATTGTCTTTACCTTCACTTCACTTTCCTCCATCTTTTCATCCCCTCATTCCATATCATCATCGTCATCATTATCGTCATCATCATTTTTATCTCTCGTTCGTTTTTTTTTCAGGAACATAAAACTAAAGAAAATTTTACTATACCCATAAATATTTACAAAAAAATCATACTGTAATTATTTTATACTATTTATCATAAGAAAAAAACAGTTATTGTACTCATGTTGTGTAGTCGTGTTGATAAAACTTGTTTAAAAAAAAAAACAAAACAAAACAAAAAAAAAAAACAAAAACAAAAAAATGTTTCCTTTCTAAAGCTCCTGCGTTCCTCATAAATTGATTCGGTGATGTGTCACTGAAACTATATGTTTTCAAAAAAGTGTATTTGTAAAAACTGTCTTATTTCAAGCGGCCCTAACTCTATATTAACATCAAAATTACAAAAGTAGCCCGAAAATTGAATATGAAAGAGAACAAAACGCAGGATCAAAGCTTAAACTCAATTAAAATATTTTATATATTTTTTATGTATTTATATATTTTAATTGATTTTTAGCTTTGATCCTGTTTTGTTCTCTTTCATAACTCTATATTCTGACGTTTTCAAATTTGTTCTTGCATTTTAATGGGGCTTTTGATGACTTTTGCTACACTGAAAAAAAAAGTGCTGAATTAAACTCTTTTTTAGTGAAAAGTATAGACACCTTTAAAAACTGTTAGTGTGACTATTTAAAATATAGTGAAATTACTTCCGTGCCGTGTTAATTTAACTAATTTAAACATTCAAACTAACTGTTTTTAAGTGGTGCACATACTTCTTAACTAAAAAAGAGTTCAATTTAGCTCTTTTTTTTTCAGTAAACGAACGATTGGATTCGTAATTCTTTAGTAAAATCCAGCGGAAATTAGATGAGCAAATTAAAATTACAAAATTTACTCACAGACTAACAAAATTACTTTTAAAGTTCAAGGCGTGATGATGAAGCTACTATAGTAGTGCCATGAAATATTCATAATTATAACTTGATGCTTTTTTCTGTGTGTGTTCCTACAGGTGACAATTAATCAGACAGGAATCTCCTTTGTCACCTGCGTATAGCTCTGCCATTTAAGAACAAACATGGTGGAGCTATGCATCAGATATCATCGGAAAAGTCCACCTGATTGGTCTCTCATTCTACAGAAACACACAGAGGAAAGTCTCAAATTATATATAGGTAACCTTTCATGACACCTGCGTAGCTTCGCTTTTAATCTTTTGACTATAAGTTTATTCTGTGATTCTATGAGTAAATGTTGACCCTTCCATCAATACCGTCTCTAATGTCTCTACTTATACCCGGCTGCTCTGTTTGAAATAGGGAGGTTAGTGTTCCTCTTGGTATATGTACTATCGACGAATTAAAGACTGTCGCGAGAATTTCCCGAGCTAAGTTTCGGCTTCAAGGTTCTGGTTAGGCCAATTTGCATACTCCTCTGACGTTGCAGGTGAGAGACCAGAGCGAGTGGGGCGGGAAACCCTATGCAGCTCAGTCCCACACTCACACCCATAACTGAAATTGCGTGAAAATTTCGCGACAATCTTTAATTCGTCGATAGTACAACAAGCTATAGCGACAGAGGGGTCCATTCATGTTTTAAGTCCCTATTTCACAGTGTGGCAGCATGGCCGAATTGAATTTGGTTTGTTTCCCTCACTTTTTTTTTACTCTGAAGTCAAAAGTTGGAATTAATCCAGTGAAAATTAGTTCTAAACGAAAGTGCAAGAGTGTTTAAGAGTGGCAATCTGGACACGGAATTTTAATACAACCATCCAGGCGAGACAATTTTGCATATTTCTGTTATGAGTCAGTTTTTTTTTTTGTTTTGTTTTTTTTTTTTGTTTTTTTTTTTTTGTTATCATGCAAATCCTTCCAGGTGAAACAGTTATATCGATCTCTGTGTCCAGATAGCCACTCTAAAACACTTGCACTTTCGTTTATAACCAATTTCAAACGTATTTGTCAAAAACTTTTTAAATTTAAGGATTAAAAAAAATGAGGTAAACAAACTGAGCCTGTGTGAAAAACGTCCATAAGAGATTTCGATCATAATCTGCCTCCGTGCTCACGTGCTGCCTCAACATAACGTCCCAAAAATCCTCTCTTCCGCTATAGCTTGTCGGTTTTGACTAAAATGTTCTGTTGATTTAAATTAGAAGCGCAAGTCAGTCTGGCACCAATGCAGAATCTATCTCTCGTCCGTTTATTTATCCATCAAACACTTGTTTTTTTTTGAGCCCCCTCCCCTCATCCCCTAGTGAATTCTCCTCCTCCTCTAACCTCCCCATAACCAACACATTCTCACTCTAACCACCTCTTCCTCCTCTCTCTTTCATTCTCGTCTTTTCTCTTTTCTCTTTTCTCCTTTCTATTTTTTCACAAAAATGATTTATTTTTTTCCCCTCGAGGACTTATTTAATTACTCAAAATATTGAGCAGTTTACATTTTGTCATGAATTTTAAGTAAGCTCTGATCCTAGGCTTGGTTGAAACAAAGACAGAAAAAAGGAAAGTCAATCTCTTTAACCCAGCGCAAACACCATTCATTTTGAAAATTCTTTTATAATATTTTCAGAAAATGTTCGTATAAATATTATACAACTACTGTTGAATTATTTTCAGAATATCATGTGACAGTTAAGATGTTTTAGAAATATGTTACGAAAAATGGTTTAAAAGTATTTTCAAAATATTAATAAAATATTTGTTTATAGTAAAGACGCGCGAAAGACGTAAATATGTAGATACAGGGAAGGTAGTTAACTATTCGTGCTCGGCGGAGTTGGAATTGCCTATACGACAAATTGAAGGCGCCCGGCGAAAACTTCCCTTGTATGTGTTTTCATAGATAATCGCGTTTATCCGAAATGAAGACTGAAAACATGTGACATGGACTATAGAGGAGAAAAACGAGTTGATTCGGGCGTGGTCCATAAGGGGTTAAAACAGTTATCGGTTCGGAGTAAATAATTTAATATTGTAAAACATGGGTGCTTTAAAAATCAAAATAAAAAACCAACTGCAAGAATTGGCAACAATTCGATGTCCGTGTCTCTCTCGGCAACCTTGAATGATTGAACAGGATTGGCTCTCAATTTTTCATAGGTTCAAGTGAGTGGATAAGTATGTTTTATTCCTGCACTATGAGGTTAACTACATAGATTGACCTTCCTTTGAATGGCAGCTGGATATTATCATGGGCCATGAAAAATGTATAACACGGGTCGCGCTTTGCCATGTATATAGAGCCATGTATCAGAGCTAACTGGCCGGAAACTTGTAGTTTGCGAGTTTATTTTCAAGTTTCATAATGTGGAATGACGTTTCTTGATGCATATTTTCAGTTTCAAAGAAAACATCATCGGTACTTTAAATGATTCACGCAAAATTTGTTTTAGTGGTAGATTCAACCATTTAACTTGTTTAACCCCTAGTCTGCCTGACAAATTTGTTTGTACGAGTTTGACGATTCCGGGTCTTTTAGACCCACCTTTAAAATACATGTGTTTAGCGCATTTATGATGAATTTTTAATGTTTTTTTACAGTACATTAGGATATAATTGCTTCGTTAGCACCTGCATGGTAACCCACCATACATAGTGAGTAACCCACCATGTATAGTATCTCGCTCTAAATAAAGCCGGAGGTTGATACCGTTTTTCGTCAGTTTTCGTTGTTTGTAGATCGACTTTTGACATTCGATATCTCGAATGTGAAAAAAGATATCAACAACCTTCGGTTTGCGCCAAAATGCTCAGTTTATTGTGCCCTTTCAATTGATGTATCATTTGGGAGGGGTCATCCCCCAGAATTTTTGAGACCCCCCCCCCCCGAGCGCGGAGGGGTGAAAAGGTTAAAAAAAATTCAAGGGGGACTAAAACCAAATTTTGACCAAATTTATGTCGCAGCCGTATTTTTTTCTGAAAAGTACTCGCTTTTTTGAGTACTTTGGACTTGCAGTTTTTTAAATTCAGACTTTTGAATTATGAATAATATTTTTTTTGGAAAAAGAGGAATGAAATTTTGAAAATCGACTTCCACCCTCAATATCTCGAAATTAAAAAACGTTATCGACATTTGATTTTAAGCCAAAATACTCGGCTTTGTATGTCCTTTTTGATGATGTGTCACAAGATAGGGGCTGCTGAATGGAAATTTTGAGTTGGAGGGCCTAAATATGGGAAACAGGGGACGGGTCTAAAAGACCTGGTTTATTAAAAATATATCTTATGACTTGGAATTGCATTTTTTTTCTTTTTTTTTGATAATGCAAAAGTTAGGTTTCTCACGATATTTGTAGAGCTATTTGTGAAGCACAAGTTTTTAAGGGTCAACAGAAAAAAAAATAAAACAACTTTTTAGGAAGCCTCGGGTCTAAATGACTTATGTTTGGCAGACGAGGGGGTTAATTTTATGCTCTGAATGTGAGTGTAAATAAAATCGGGGAAATTGAAGAGAGTTATGATGCTCAAAATTGAGAGCTTGCAACAGTGGCGTCGCGTGCCATCTGGCAACAATGTAACTGCTCCATTTAAACTCATTATAAATATCGAATTTTCCTTGTGCACTGTGCACCCCCTGAATTCGATATTTTACATGAGTTTAAATGGATAGAATGCATTGTTGCCAAATTGCACGTGACGCCACTGACTTGCAAATAGTTAGTGATGATGTTTATCAAGGTGGGAAAAGGAGGAAATTTAATCCCCCAAACATTTAACCTTAGTCTAACCTTAGTATTGATCGAAAGAGGCTCTCTTTTGGTGGACTTACTCTTGAGCCAAAAAATGTAAAAATAGTAATTTTGCCTCCAGAAGTGGGATAAAATCATCTCTATGTTATTCAAATGGTATTGAATTTCTCTTGGTAAAAGTAAGAATAGTAAGCTGAATAAAAATTAAATAAATCACGAGTAAATTCAAAAACTTTACTCACGGTAGGTATATTTCCATTAGCATCTGGCCACAGGTTTTTGGCTCTTTCTCATCTTATATCTTAAATTGGATATTTATGGCTAGTTTTCGAAATTAATGACGATTCCAAAAACAAATTCTACAAATTGGAAAAAGCTTTTTTATTTTTTGTTTTTTCTGTTAACTCCTTGCCCTTAAAATATTAATTTCGAAATAGAAAAGAATATGACGAGAAGATGAGGGAGGGATGCCTTAAAATAGTAAAGGAGCGATGTATAGAGGTATATAAGAAGAAGAGAGATGGGAATAGATAAAAGAAATGATAGAGAGATAGGTGCGGTTGTATGACTGAGGGGGGGGTATACTGGCGCGGCGACAAATACACAGTCGCATGAAGAATGAGTGTGTTTTTTCACGAACGGGTACCTTGTGATCAGGGATTTGGAGTTGTCCTGTTGCCAAATCTCACCACTACTACTTTTATGGAAGAATTCTGTTTTAAGGATGAGCGGAAACTTTAAAATCCAGGAAGCTACTTGGCTTGGATCCTTAACCCCTTAAAAGCCAAGCCCGAGAATACTCGGTTTCCTCCTCTGGTCTATTTCACAATGCTTCAGTCTTCATTCCGGATTAAACGCGACTATCGATGAAAAAACTTACAAGAGAAGGCGTTGGCGGGCGCCTTCAATTCGTCGTTTAGGCAATTCCAACTCCCCTGATTACGAACAGTTAACTACCTTCCCTCTGTAAATGGAAGAGTGGCGTTCTTTTGAACAAACCTGGTCATTATAGGGTTAAAAACTGACATCTGATTGGTCAATTTGAAATTTCCGCTTTTCCCTAAAACCGTCTGTATCAATATGATGTGAGCCGGTGATTGAGAGAAGGAACCCTTAGCGTGCTAACCCACCGCACCGCTGCGAAACATTTTTTTTTTTTTTTGCTTTTGTTTTGTTTTGTTTTTTTTTTGTTTTGTTTTTTTTTTTAAGGAAAATGTAAAAATTGACCTTTATTGAAATACTTGTAAGACCTTCGACCTCTCCATCCTTTCGCTTCCACCTCCTGATGGTGATGGAAGGGTGCCCATAAACATAGACTTTAAACTTACCCTCGCTTGTCACCCTCGCACCGAGAGATCGTTAAGCGCCATTGAAAACATGTATATTGTATACTGACATGACCTAACCGTAATTTCGGAGGTGCGCAACTTTAAGCGCTTATAACTTTTGAACGAATCATTTCTCTGGATCGTGATTTGCGCCGTTTCAAAGAACACAGCTTTGACTTTTAAATTCATAGTCATTTATTCTTCTCGGTACGTTTCACGTACTTTTTAGACTAAAAAAACCAAATGTTTCAAGTTCAAAAAATTGAAAAAAATTGAAAAAATTAAAAAAAAATTGGTTCTAAGTTTGTGTTATTGAACTTTTGCACACTTCAATCGAAAGTTTTTTTTTTAAAGAGGAATCTTTTGGCGTAAAGCAAAAGTCAAAATATCAATTGTGGCGAAAGTTATGGGACTCTGAAGGTTTTGACTTTGGGCCCCCTCCCCCTTAACAGTTGACCAAAATTAAAAAGCTGGACATTTTTGAACGCGCCTCGACAAGCTCTGTTGACTCAGAAATTATGAACTTTTTTGACGATAGCCCATTCCTTATGGAAGCTGAATCGCCCTCTTTCCGTTCAAAAATCTGCTTATGGGGAATGCATTAAACACTGGCGGCTCGTGCAATGTGGCAACATTGCCATGCCTCCATTTGATTGTACGTAAAACAATCGATTCGAAAGTGAAGCAGCGCTTCACCAGCAATCGATTGTCAAACATAGATTCAAATGAATTGAAGACATTGTTTCTAGATGGCACGAGCCGCCGTACTGGCATTAAATCAGAGTTTGTTTGGAACCAGAGGTCCTAGGACGGCAATCGATACGATCAGTGGCGGCTCGTGCAATGTGGCAACAACGTAGTCCCTCCATTTAAACCTATGTTAAACAATCGATCTTCAGGAGGTGCAATGCACCCCCAAGTTATCGATACTTTTGCATAGGTTTAAATGGCAGAAAAGCATAGTTGCCAAATTGCACGAGCCGCCACTGGATACGATATATATTGCTCTACTGAAGTAGGCTTAAAGATGAACATAGTACCATAAATCACATTATAATCCTACTGTTGGCAACAGAGCTTCCAATAAACTTGTCACGCGTTTACTGCTTGCTTTAACCCGTTGCCTTCGCTTTGCGACACCTTCTGATGCATTTGTCACGGATGGAAGCGCGAGTGAGACGGAACTATAGTATGTGTGTATGTGAGCGAGAGAGAGAGAGAGAGAGAGAGAGAGAGAGAGAGAGAGAGAAAAGAGAGAGAGAGAGAGGGGGGGAGAGGTAGAGCTATAACTAGGGATAGTAAGAACGGTACGTAAATAGGGATTCGGATGGGAGTGCGGAGTGCGGAGAATGGGAGAAAAAGGTAATCGGGGGGGGGGGGTACAAGACTTGAACAAACTTAATGGACTACCGATTCAGGTCTGACTCACTCTTTTCGAAAACTTCGACTACCAGCAGTTAACTCGTAGCATTGGACAAACTTTACGATTTATGGACCAACGCGCAATATTCGTTCTGCAACCTTTGTTCGTTTTTAAATGTTGTAAGCAGGTTGTTATTCCCGCAGATAACGGGTACCAGACAACGGTTGTGTGTCGAAAAGAAAAATATGAGTACACAAGTACATGAGTAGAATTCTGCTGATGAGCGTACAAAACTTCTTCAAAACACCAACAACTGTTGCTATACCCATTCAATAAGAGCCCCTCAAAACCCGCACCATCCTCTTCTCCAATGGAAAATATAAATTAATCATTTTTCGTTCGTTTGAATGTTTTGGTTTAGTGGATAGTCTCCAAGATAATGGGTCTGTTGCACACTTCGGCTAGAGCGTTTTAAAGTATCAACTTCATACGTAAAAAGCCGTAAATTTACACTGGAAGCATCAGAAAACACCAAAACTCATCAATAAACTCACAAATTTCGAAAAACACCAGCCACTATTCACCCCTGTATCTTTCCATCATGTGCACGGCGGGGTTAGCGGCACATTCAAATAACCATGGTCCGACAGTCATCACACCTGATGTTTTCATAAACACATAAACATTAAACACTGGCGGCGTCTGTTCGAATTCTGACGTCTCACACGGAGAAAAAAAAAAACTTCGGCTCTTATGGAACACCGAGGGTGTTTGGTTCCAGTAAGCGAAGTTTTCAGTTGTGAGTACCGAACTTCAGTTAGGAGTACCGAAGTGGTTCAGTAGGAACGAAGTGTGAGTCATAGTATTAGTCACACTAACCGAAACCTTCGGTACTCCTAACTGAGGTTCGGTACTCACAACCGACAACTTTGGTTACTGTAACTAAACACCTCGGTGTTCCATATGAGAATACGTTCAGTTCTTATAACCGACTTTTTTTCTCCGTGGCAATATAATCAATTCCTAGACCATAGGTTGTGGAAAGTGTGGAAACCAGTATTTGTGTCGAAAACTTATCAAAATGAAACAATAACACACAGGAGTTCCACGGATGATGATTGAAGTTGGAATCATAATTGGTAAGAAAAACGCAGAATGATTAGGGTACTCCGGTGCCACCAATATGAATTGAATCAAAATAATAGCTTGAGCCATGCACACACACGTACAGTCAATTTGACGCTCTTTTATCCAGACTATATGTATAGGTACACTTGAAAAGTAAACATTGAGAGTAAAAGCTGTTTGTAATTGTGTGTATATTTGCGTCCGCAGAGGTATGCATACAAAAGCGAGCGGGTCCATTGACTAACGTGAAATATTAACTCCAATAAACAACTGTCATTGTTACTGACTATCGATCTCTACTTCCAACCCTTAACTAGAACACAGCCTTTTTTTTTACTCCTTCAATATACCACACGAAAACCGTATTCATGCTTTGCGACAAAAAACTTTAATCTGTAGGTTTGTATGTCAATGGGGACAGTTACAAGGGTCTGATATTGTGCGTTTTTTATGCAGAAAATGAGAGCTCTTGATGAGCCGAGAACAATGGTGTCTTTGATTTTTTCATTAGTGTCCCGGTTTTGAAGATACAAAACGTGTAAAGTTGTAAAAAATCGTGTGCGTTGTGATGTCACAACGCGGAATTCTCATCTAAAACAATATCTTTTGGGCCACAATATCATCTCCGGAACAATGTGACTTAATTAAAACCACACGGGCAAAAAGGTGATGTCGCCAAAACCCCGCTTCGCTTGTGACCCCTCTATCCATTCAGCTTGGCAATGGAGCCAATCGCCCTCAATCCATAAATTTTGCAATTGGGGCCGTATACTTCATAACGACTCAAGATTCTTTAACATGGGCAAAAAATGATGTCGCCAAAACCCCACTTGTGACCCCCTATCGATTCAGATTGGCAAATGGAGAGTGGATCGCCTTCAAGGGTTATCATATCTATTAAAAAGTATAACTAAGATGAGCGAGAATCGCGAATCTGTCAACTACGTATTAACATTTGTAAAATGGGGCAAGGCTTTTCAAACTTTTGATATAGGGGATTAAAGAGTTGATTCTTGCATAAAAACCTGTAAAAATGACGATGAGTACACTAAAAATCACGAAACTCACTCTCACAATCGGGCTTAATGGCGAAAAGATGCGGGTAACATGGGAGATTCCTATCTAAATTGAGACATATCTCTGTGTTTCGGTAGAGAAAGTGACATAATAGACAGGAATCTCTTATGATACCTGCGTCGAACCACTCACCATTACCATCTTGCCGTTATAGCAGTTATGTGAGTTTATTATTGAATTTTAGACTTTCTTGGTGTGATTTTCGTGATTTTTGTTGGTCTGTACATAAAATTGGACTGTATTTTTTTGCTTACAGCAAAGTTTGCAAGAGCACCAATGCAGCTACGAGCTGGTCTACGTAGTCTTTT